>OW285236.1:191768333-193030236 GCA_935421215.2 Melolontha melolontha | reverse complement strand
AAATTTTCTTTAAACCCGGTTATTCCGGACGGATTATGTGTGGGCTTTCTTTGATCAAGAAAAATACTTGCTTTCACAAGGAAAATCTTTGCGTTTAGTTCTAGTCTCGCGAAACAAAGTAATTGAGCTACTTTAAATATAAATTACGGTTTATATATTCCTATACATTTGTAAACAATTTCATAAAACTTTGTAAATGAAAATAATAAAGCTTGAATTATATTTCCATACTGCTTATATTTATGTAAATATAGTTGGTATTCGCATTTGTCTTTTCCATTTTCTTTACGTTATTTCTACACTGATTTTAAAAGTTGATCACTTTTACATTAAAAATTATTTGTTATTTGTACATAAAATTTTCATTAGTTCGCTCTGGAGGATATTTTGAAATCTGATTTACTACAAAATTCCCGTAATCCAACATTTTTCAAACTGTCCATAACACAAACACTATTATTTATTTAATTAGACCTTTTAGACATTATAGGTTACTTAAATCCTAAAATATCATAACGAGCCACTATTAATAATAAAATTTAAAAAGTATGCAAATATTGTAATTCATGTCAAAATATACATTATTTACATACCAAAAAAGCAGTTTTCTTACAATTGAATAAATCTTACCCAAATGGAAAGCCGTTGTATTCTTTAATCATTAAATTTAATGGATTTTTAAGTTAATCGGTTGTTTGATGGTAACGCACAGAAAAAAAATCATTATTTCTAGTAAATTCCGTCGGACAGCAACTTCAAACTTTTTATATAATTATTTAATAGTTTGAGTAAGAATTTTATATATGTTTTGCTCTGTCTTGATTCAAAACCCAACAGATGTTGCAAGTACAATATCCGCCAGAATAAATTGTACCGAAAATAAAAATTATATTTAGTTTTTATTTTTTTTTAAATTTAAATGTTCAAAATGTTCACCATTACGACGCAAATAAGCTTCATATTATTTTGTAAGCCAGTAAACATATTAAAACACATTATAAGAAAACATTATAAGAATCGGTTCATGTGACGGAAAAACGTTTGTATTCTTTCTCATAGTTGAACGAAATATTTTGTGTCTCATCATACCCCAAATGTATGCATCAGGTGACGTCAGATCCGGTAAATGACAAGGGTATTCAAAGTCTGTTCTCCGGGAAGTTATTCTATCATCGAAGTGCTGAATGAATAAGTTTAGTGTACGCGCAGCTCTATGGCTCGTTGCACCATCTTATTGAAACCATTGTGTGCGCATCAATAGATTTCGTGCACGGCAAAAGTTCGGTAAATCTCTCACAAAAGGTACAATAATGTTTTCTCTCTAACGATCTTGGTTGACAGTAAGTGCATTCTCATTATCGTATTCAACGAAATATGGACCAATTATCCCATAGCCAGAAACCACGCACCAAGTTTTAAATCATGATGTTGTAGTGGTATCTCTACAATAACATCAGGACCTTCAAATCCCAGGAATCGAGTTGTTTGGCGAATAATATAGCCGTTAAAATGAACGTGACTCTCGTCTGAAACCCATGTTTTTCAAGAATTCGGTATTTTCGTGAATTAAGCTCAATACGCGACTACAATAAATTTCCCTTGCACGTTTGCCTGCAGCGTTTAGTCGTTGTCCAACTAGAATACGATATGAATAACCACCAAATGATTTGAGCTGTCAAAAACACATCCTGCGTTGTCGTTGGCACACACTGCTTTTCGACGACCTGAAGAACCTTTATGTTGACACAATACACTACCAGTGCGACGAACTGTTTATTCTAGCG
Organism: Melolontha melolontha; assembly: GCA_935421215.2. NCBI lineage: Eukaryota > Metazoa > Arthropoda > Insecta > Coleoptera > Scarabaeidae > Melolontha > Melolontha melolontha. The sequence goes on along the minus strand of OW285236.1, from coordinate 193,028,452 downwards.
AATACCGTAATTAAAGGTATTTCCATCAATACTTAGCTTATAGATTAAGTAATTTACCATGTTACGTTGAAGTCTTTCAATGTGCTCACGATATGTAGCGGTATAGAGGTTCCATACAATGCAACAATATTCCAGGATCAAGAGCATTAATGAATAATAAAATATTATAGTAGAATTAATATTATTGAAATCACATATCTGTCGCTTAATAAATTTAAATATTTTATTAGTACAAGTTAGCGTCGATGTGCAAGTGGAATTTCAGACCACCGTACAGAGTTATTCCCAGGATGTATCTCGATTCTACTCTCTTAATAGGATTGTTATCCCAGTGAACGTTCATTTTAAAAATTTTAACAGTACATATTGCTATGAATTGTGGTTTTAAAATTTACTGCACCACCATCCACAACTAATCTACCCAACTAGGATACTCAGTCGGTTTATTTCCAAAAAATGGGACTGCTTTCTTCTGAGGGTTCCAATCGGAAACGTGGAACAAAAACGTATTTTAGGCGCCACTCAAATTTTTTTGAGAAATGTTAAAATAATACTTCTTTAAGTTACTCATTAAAAATGAAAGAAGAAGGGTATAAGAAATAATATTCACAATATAAAATTTTAATGAAAATTTAATACAAAAAATCAAAAAAAGAAAAAAAATTGTTCTTTATAAAGTATAAAGATGGTGTAATAATATACTTATTACATCTAGAGGTAAAATAATTCACGGAATCTGACCTCTACATGAATCCAAACGTCCTCTAATGATAACCGATCAAATTTAATAAAATAACAAAGTTTATTTCGAATTTCTCCCCAGAGAACAACATAAAAATAAAAAAACTTGACAGCTCGACCAAAATCTAAAACATGCGTACACACATGTAAAAAAACAGCCCTTGAAATCTAAACGTATAAAATTTTTACAGTTAAATTTTTTTAATTAGAAATTTTAAAAATACTCTTGGTCATCTATCTCAATTAATTAAGACTAAATCTCAATACAACAATATTAATACAATTGATATATAATATTCAAATATTTTGAATTAAAAAGATATCTCTTAAAAATATATATATATATTTTTACTTACATAAAAAAAAATGTGAGACACGTTGACAAGAAAACGTTATTAAATTAAATATAATCAAAATTACGAGAATAAGATCTCGTAGAATCAACGGGACATTGAAATACAAACTCAATCAACTATCAACACTGAATATTTAGTGTGTCAAATATACCTTACGAAAATTTTAATAATGCAACCGCAATATTAGCAAATTATAGACGCCATATTAATATTACAATAGTATTATTTAATTTAATATTTAAGGTACTAATCAATATTTAAATTTTCACTATTAAAGTGTATTTACGTATTCTCTAGTTCTTAATTCTTCTCTTTCATTCTTTATGTTCTTCAAAGATCGTGAAGAATACAATACATGATGCAATCTGAGAGAATAATTTTAATTATCACTTTTAAATTTTTCACAGAAAATAAATCGCAAAAATTAAATTTCTTTGAAGCCATGGAAATTTTGAAATATAAAAATACAGACCTGGTTTTCAATAATCATATGGATATCGGCAATTCTCGTTTATTAGGCCTATTTTATTTTACTTATTTTACTGATTCTTTATTTATTTTGGTTTTCCCGTTTTTATGTTTGTACTCGGTAAACTTTTGTCCCTTTCTGCAATAAAATTTACATCTTGAATATAGAGTGCATATAGTTAATTGACGAAGGAGATACTTGTTGAAATTTCATTATAACGCTAAGAAATAAGTAATTAAACTTCTAGTTTCAAAAATTCTTTTATTGTAAACATCACTACAATATTATTTCGTATGCGTTCAGTATTTCATCCACCTGATGAAGCCATTGTATGGCGTAACAATATTGTAGTGGTATTTACAATAAAAGAATTTTTGGAACTAGAAGTTTAATTACTTATTTCTTAGCGTTAGAGTGCATAATATTGAACCATCCTTCAGAGTATAATTATGTTTTCATAACAATAATTCATTTAAGTTTAAACTTGTCAACATTATTTAGGTTTAGTTTAGCTGTACGACCCCATTCAAGGCAGACACTATGTGTCGAAACAATTGTAATGGGATTTTACCTCAATAAAGTGGAAATTACGTAATATTGATTTTTCATTTTTATTTCATTAATTATGAATTTCCGTCGAGTAAAGGCTACTTCGATTCAAAACATTATCGTATATTTTAAATACTCTTCCATTTTTACTCATATTTTTAAACCAGCCTTTTTAGGATTCGGATGTAGTCATGAATGAAGCTTCTGAATTCGTTTGGTATTTATAACTTCGAATTGAAAAATTTTCTTTAAACCCGGTTATTTCGGACGGATTATGTGTGGGCTTTCTTTGATCAAAAAAAATACTTGCTTTCACAAGGAAAATCTTTGCGTTTAGTTCTAGTCTCGCGAAACAAAGTAATTGAGCTACTTTAAATATAAATTACGGTTTATATATTCCTATACATTTGTAAACAATTTCATAAAACTTTGTAAATGAAAATAATAGAGCTTGGATTATATTTCCATACTGCTTATATTTATGTAAATATAGTTGGTATTCGCATTTGTCTTTTCCATTTTCTTTACGTTATTTCTACACTGATTTTAAAACTTGATCACTTTTACATTAAAAATTATTTGATATTTGTACATAAAATTTTCATTAGTTCGCTCTCGAGGATATTTTGAAATCTGATTTACTACAAAATTCCCGTAATCCAACATTTTTCAAACTTTCCATAACACAAACACTATTATTTATTTAATTAGACCTTTTAGACATTATAGGTTACTTAAATCCTAAAATATCATAACGAGCCACTATTAATAATAAAATTTAAAAAGTATGCAAATATTGTAATTCATGTCAAAATATACATTATTTACATACCAAAAAAGCAGTTTTCTTACAATTGAATAAATCTTACCCAAATGGAAAGCCGTTGTATTCTTTAATCATTAAATTTAATGGATTTTTAAGTTAATCGGTTGTTTGATGGTAACGCACAGAAAATACATCATTATTTCTAGTAAATTCCGTCGGACAGCAACTTCAAACTTTTTATATAATTATTTAATAGTTTGAGTAAGAATTTTATATATGTTTTGCTCTGTCTTGATTCAAAACCCAACAGATGTTGCAAGTACAATATCCGCCAGAATAAATTGTACCGAAAATAAAAATTATATTTAGTTTTTAATTTTTTTTAAATTTAAATGTTCAAAATGTTCACCATTACGACGCAAATAAGCTTCATATTATTTTGTAAGCCAGTAAACATATTAAAACACATTATAAGAAAACATTATAAGAATCGGTTCATGTGACGGAAAAACGTTTGTATTCTTTCTCATAGTTGAGCGAAATATTTTGTCTCTCATCATACCCCAAATGTATGCATCAGGTGACGTCAGATCCGGTAAATGACAAGGGTATTCATAGTCTGTTCTCCGGGAAGTTATTCTATCATCGAAATGCTGAATGAATAAGTTTAGTGTACGCGCAGCTCTATGGCTCGTTGCACCATCTTATTGAAACCATTGTGTGCGCATCAATAGATTTCGTGCACGGCAAAAGTTCGGTAAATCTCTCACAAAAGGTACAATAATGTTTTCTCTCTAACGATCTTGGTTGACAGTAAGTGCATTCTCATTATCGTATTCAACGAAATATGGACCAATTATCCCATAACCAGAAACCACGCACCAAGTTTTAAATCGTGATGTTGTAGTGGTATCTCTACAATAACATCAGGACCTTCAAATCCCAGGAATCGAGTTGTTTGTCGAACAATATAGCCGTTAAAATGAACGTGACTCTCGTTTGAAACCCATGCTTTTCAAGAATTCGGTATTCTCGTGAATTAAGCTCAATACGCGACTACAATAAATTTCCCTTGCACTTTTGTCCGCAGCGTTTAGTCGTTGTCCAACTTGAATACGATATGGATAACCACCAAATGATTTGAGCTGTCAAAAACACATTCTGCGTTGTCGTTCGCACACACTGCTTTTCGACGACCTGAAGAACCTTTATATTGACACAATACACTACCAGTGCGACGAACTGTTTATTCTAGCGAATACCGTAATTATAGGTATTTCCATCAATACTTAGCTTATAGATTAAGTAATTTACCATATTACGTTGAACTGTTTCAATGTGCTCACGATAGGTGGCGGTATAGAGGTTCCATACAATGCAACAATATTCCAGGATCAAGAGCATTAATGAATAATAAAATATTATAGTAGAATTAATATTATTGAAATCACGTATCTGTCGCTTAATAAATTTAAATATTTTATTAGTACAAGTTATCGTCGATGTGCAAGTGGAATTTCAGACCACCGTACAGAGTTATTCCCAGGATTTATCTCGATTCTACTCTCTTAATAGGATTGTTATCCCAGCGAACGTTCATTTTAAAAATTTTAACAGTACATATTGCTATGAATTGTGGTTTTAAAATTTACTGCACCACCATCCACAACTAATCTACCCAACTAGGATACTCAGTCGGTTTATTTCCAAAAATGGGACTGCTTTCTTCTGAGGGTTCCAGTCGGAAACGTGGAACAAAAACGTATTTTAGGCGCCACTCAAATTTTTTTGAGAAATGTTAAAATAATATTTCTTTAAGTTACTCATTAAAAATGCAAGATGAAGGGTATAAGAAATAATATTCACAATATAAAATTTTAATGAAAATTTAATACAAAAATCAAAAAAAGAAAAAAAATTGTTCTTTATAAAGTATAAAGATTATGTAATAATATACTTATTACATCTAGAGGTAAAATAATTCACGGAATCTGACCGCTACATGAATACAAACGTCCTCTAATGACAACCGATCAAATTTAATAAAATAACAAAGTTTATTTCGAATTTCTCTCCAGAGAACAACATAAAAATAAACAAACTTGACAGCTCGACCAAAATCTAAAATATGCGTACACACATGTAAAAAAACAGCCCTTGAAATCCAAACGTATAAAATTTTTACAGTTAAATTTTTTTAATTAGAAATTTTAAAAATACTCTTGGTCATCTATCTCAATTAATTAAGACTAAATCTCAATACAACAATATTAATACAATTGATATACAATATTCAAATATTTTGAATTAAAAAGATATCTCTTAAAAATATATATATATATATTTTTACTTACATAAAAAAAAAATGTGAGACACGTTGACAAGAAAACGTTATTAAATTAAATAAAATCAAAATTACGAGAATAAGATCTCGTAGAATCAACGGGACATTGAAATACAAACTCAATCAACTAATTAACACAATCAAACACAATCAAAGTTACTTTCAATATAAATTATACACTTTTTAAATAAAATCAACGCTCTTGTCTTACTGTTGAACTGTGTCTGACCTCGGTCCACATCAATCGCGGTGGCTTCACCTCAAGGCGGCCTCCAAAAATACAAGTTTTTTGTGCGATACATGAAATACATACGGATATACACAAATATCCAAAAATAATAATACATTCATTTTTAAATCAATTTTTAATATTAATTGGGAAAAAAACCATAGCAATATGTAACACATACTTTAAATATCTTAATATGACATGATTTCATATGTAGAATAAAATGGTTGTCGAAACGCTAACACACTAATTTATTTATTTTACAATAAGCCGAAACTCGAATTTTATTAACGTTGATATATTAATTAAAAAGCTTTTATTAAATGAACAAAATTATATGATATTCGGTTACTTGGCGGTAGAGTCTCTCTCTCAGGAGCAGATTCTTCTTTTTAAAAATCAAATCTTATTTTGCCTCCATAAACAACCACGAGCATTTACACTTATTATAGGTTTAAAATGTAATATCACAAGCGTACGACATTAAGTCAGGTAAACGATAAATAGAAATATTGTGTGTGGTTTGTGGAAGTTTAAGTTTAATCGTAATTTTTTTAAGGTATTTGGTTCAAGTTAATAACATATCTGAATAAGCTGATGATTGTACATAAATCACGTGACATAATAGAGTTACAAATCGTAAAAGTATTTATAATAGACATATGGTGTAATAAATGTGAATAATATTACTTAAAATAGTGATATTATCTAATTTAAAACTTTATGAAAATATAATTTGAAATACACCATGCAGTTTCAGGTAAGTTTAGTCTAATTAATGTCTCTATCTTTAAATTCTATTACTATAGTACTAATAATAAGTTTATGTTGTAGGGTTGACATTTAAAAAAATTATCAATGACGTTATAACTTATTCAAGGTCGACGGAAAAAACAAAATGGTAGCATCTAAATATAGCTAATAAAAAACATTAATCGACATATCTTTGCATTTTGTCAAATAATGCACAATAACGTTATTACGGGCTAGTGTCCATACTTTATGGACGCAAATGATTACTCAAAAATTTTCTAATGTAACATACCAAAATTTTTACATCATCGAATAAAGAATTGAAAAACTTTCAAAATACACAAAACATTGACATTTAAAAAAAAATACAATGACGGCATAACTTATTCAAGGTCGCCGGAAAAAACAAAATAGAAGCATCTAAATATAGCTAATAAAAAAACATTAATCTATATATCTTTGCATTTTGTCAAATAATGCACAATGACGTTATTACGGGCTTGTGTCCATACTTTATGGACACAGTGTACATATAATTGATGCAAGGAATTTTGACGTTGATACATAGGTCCAAAATCACGTATATTGTAAAATCCAGCAACAAAATTGTTTAATTATGGAAGTCCTTTATTTCATTCCGATATTTTGCATTTATAATATCAGTGCTTCCTCAGCTTTCTACAATAAAATTTAATTTTAGGTAATTGAAAAAAAATTTTTTTTTGCTATTTTTCACAAAACAAATATATTTACTTACAAAAAATGACTTCTGTGTGGAAGGAATGAACAAAGCTAAACATACAACAACACATCACAAGTTAGTCTAATGATGAATTTATCTTTAAAAACATTTAAAAGAGCTTCCAAAACTGTGGAAATCAGTAATATTCATGGTTAACCAAGTCGACATTTGCTAAATATGGTTTTTCATTTTATTCTATTATATAGGTTGTCCTTGAAGCAAAGAGACAACATATGATAAATGGAAAGATGTAATTATGTAGATTATACTGCCAAAATATTGTGACTCAATTACAACGTGAACCCCGAAATTAAAAACACCCCAAAATTGTATTACGTGACGCCTATGAATTCAAAATATTCAGAATGTGTATAAATAATAAATACCTCACATGCACATACGCTATAGCGTATGTTTACATACGTAACAGCTGGAGGAGATGAACAATAACAAAACTATTATTTTTGTTATTGTCAGTCAACATTAAGATATCGTCTGATACTTTTTACAATCGCAGAGTGGCATGACAAAAATTCTTTTCATATCTTTTTTCTCGTTTATGCGAGGGAATTTGGAGAAAATATTTTGGATTTATATTCTATATAATTATATCTTTCTATTTTCCATACGTTTTCTTTTTATATCAAGTACACCCTGTATATATATTTATATGTGTATATATTACTGCTATCTATTAAATAAAATTCCCCAGTGATGTATCTCCTTCATATATTAATGTAGAAGTCGTTTCCAAATGTTTCCATTTGAGACAAGAATCCCTTGCTGATCCATTGGTATTAAACGAATGCCATGGGAAAGTGAAGGAACTATCAACAATGCCTAAAATTTCCTGAACGATATTTCGCCAATTCTGCAAAACCATTTGAAGAGAAGTAAGGTCTGTGCAAGATGAATACGATGAGTTGCTCCTTCTCCTTAGCGTCAACATCGTGTGAAATGTCCGCGTTCGTTTTTAAACATGTATTGGGACGGTCCAAAACTGATTTTGGAGTCCATTATCATAGCAAATGAAACAATGGCGATGTACTATGATTTTCTCGCAAAAAAAGAAGTCGACGGGTGGCGGCCAAATGTACCTAATCCTACAGAAGCAAAACTCGTTCTATTAACTAGAAAGATTAGAGTCGCTATATTTTGGAGTAACAAGGATATTTTACTGATTGACTTCAAAGGTCGCAATACAAATGTCAATGGTACATATTATGCTTATTTGTTAGATAAATTGAAAGATAATATTCGTGCAAAATGTTGAGGAAAATTATTAAAGGTATTCGATTAGTGCATCACTGTGTTACCGTTAATATTGCTGCAGCTTCACAGGATGCAAGCTTACTGTCCATTATTTATTATCTTATTTAAAAGAAAAAAATCTTAACACGTCATCTTAATGACGACATTGAGTTTCAATCAGCCGTAATGTAACATTTTTAATGTAAAACATTAACATATTTTTGCAAAGGTTAAGAATTATTTTACAAAGTAATTTGAAACATACTTAAATAGATAAAACCTCACCATACTTTGTGCAAAACAAAAATATTTCTAATAATATAAAAAATATTATTAAAAATCAGTTGTCTGATGCAGAGTTGAAGGTTGCGGTTGTGTCGTCGGATGGATACCCCTCGGTAAATCTTACTCTTGTTATGAAGACAATGATGGTTGTTTTCGCGTTTGTAATGTTGACATTAGTCAATGAGCGGTGCTAAACGTTCTTCTACGCTCTGTGCCGATGAATTTTTTAATGTAATAAGGGTGCTATTTATGGTGAAAGTATCTCTCCAGCAGTATGTACTGACGATTCTATAGTAAGATGAAACGTGTGTCTGCATGTCTGGAAAGATATCTTCACACAAATATGAAGTTGTATTGTTTCCTCCACCCCCTATTTTTAATAATATCTTTTTATTATTAAAAATATTTTTGTTTAAAAAATTATTAATGAAACGCTGTAATAAATTATATTGGAAAGCAAAACTTTCAAAACGTTATTTTTTTACGCCAACCTGCGAATATTTTACGTTTATCTCGCTATGTTGCGATGTGTTTCGTTAAATTCGAAAATATATTTTGTGATATTTTGTTTTCTATAGTCAAGGTCGTAAAAACGTGATACATATTTTAATTCAGCGTAGAGTAAATAAAATAAAACTTTTCAGTTAATCCATCACAAAACACATACATGTATTTTAAACTTGCATGTAAACACAGCAACACTCCAAATTAATTTTAATTGCAATTAGGGAACCAAAAAGTATGGTAAATTTTAAATTATGTTAGTGAAAATATCGGACGTTTATCTGCGATATTCATTAGAGAAACTGTCGTAACAAGAAGCACGGAACGAACGGTAAAAGTGACAAAAGAAAACCACATCGTTTCGATCGCAAACAAAGGGAATTAATTAAAATTGAAGTTGTGCAGTTTGTAAATGAAAAAGTTAAATTTATCAGCCGAGGTTCTTGTTTGTGTAGTCGTAATTGTTTTTTTCTTTCATTTCTGTAATACAGTAAAACTTCAAAAAAATACCAACTTTAATTTGTTTGTCTTTTCATCAGAATTAATGGATATTGAATCGAAATCTCTCCTTACAATTACAAGCTGCGTCAAGCAGTAACCATCAATTACATTATGTCCAAATGTTATTTGTGTGTATGTAACAGAAAGCTTCCGCGTAAATAGAATAACTAAAAATTGGTTAACCGTAAGTTGCATAAACCGGGCCTGTCAAGGTCGGAAAAATATTTGATTGCTTGTAATTTTTATTAAATATTCTTAAATTAATCGAGCGTTCTGGTATGATCTAAACAGGTATTTGTTCAACTGTTTTTCAAGTAAAATAATTATGATTTATTTTTTTAAATTAGAAAATAATTGAATTGATTCGGCCTTTACTTGATGAAGATCCATAATTTAAAATAGAAATAAAACTATGGTTAAAATCTTCACTTTATAATATTTAATCGTAACACGACAATCGTTTCGCCAGTACAGTAGCTTCATCAGATACTTACAGCTAAAGAGTATGTTCCACAAGGTTAGTATTATTTTACAAGGTTTTAAAGAAATCTATGAATTTACACAAATATTGTAGGTACTGAGATAATGTGGCACATGTCGTCGGCTTTAACTGTTATATTATAGGGTACTAAACATGTTTACGCATAAAATTTGTTTTAATAAACTAAATGTATATTTCTATTACACAAGCCAACTAAATTTAATTTTTTTCTTGATGCCGAGAAACCGACAACTCATTTTGGATATATTTAATTTGCTGATTCCAAATATACCTTACTTTTTTTTCGCAACAGCTTCAGTTTTTGAGAGTAATTCCGTTTTAGTAACAGTCAAAAATAATGAAATAATGGTATCTTTACACAAAATATCCTCGGTTTTTTTGTTTTCGGGACAACAGAACTAAAGATCAGCACTGGGCTAGCAAAAATTTACCTTTACGAAACGTCATGGTTCCAGGAAAAGAAAACGTAATCAACTAACCTTTCGTTGCGAGAGAGAAAATCATATTTCCACCGTTGCATATCAAGTTGGGTGTACAAAGCAATTCGTGTAGGCTTTAAATCGATATGAACTTTGCTTTGGGTACTTAATACGTAAATTGCCTGAGCCTAGCGTGGAAAAACTAAATAAAGATGGCCCTCGGATAAGAGCTTAGGAAAATATAACTTACCACAGCAATGAACGATATTGTGTCTAATGCTTGATATTCATTTGTTCAACTACTACAAAATTTTCTTGGCAATCATAAAGCAGCAAATTACACAGAATCAGTGGAATATATGCTTTCTAAATATAATATTCTTAATGGTAACATGAGCATAAAACTTTACAAGTTCACAACCACTTAGATCAATTCCCACAAACTAGGTGATTACAGTGGAGAACAGGGTGAAAGTTTTCAATAGGACCTTCAGACGATGGAAGAACGATATCAAAGAAGATGTGTTACCCACATGATGGCCGACTACTGTTAGAGTCTGTAGCGAGACTTCCTACTGAACTCCATGCTGGAAAATCGTATACAAGATTATTTTTAGTAATAAGCCATAAATATATATTCATACTTACTTTGTGAATTAAATACCTTACTCTGTATTACTTGTTTTCTTTTTATGAGACTTTGTCGATGATACTGGTACCTATAACCTGAAATGTACATCAATCAAAACGAAGATGATTTTTGTCTAAAAGAGGTCAATTTAACGTCCCTCAAAAACTAGATCTGATGGACTATATCTGACAGTTGTTTTGGATTCTACACCTAAACATTACCAATTAAACAATTAAAAAAGGGCCGGCAACAAAATGTGTGTTGGGCGGTGTTATCGTCTAAACAGATTTTAAATGAATAAATTTGACAAAGGCGAGTTATTTAAATCTAATTGGTCATTAAGTAAAATTTGTGATTGTTTTAATTTACGGATTTTTAAACTTTGCAGTAAATTTAATTTATTGCCTTTATTTTCTAAATGCAGAATTTGAAAATCGTTATTGAAAGTGTGGTTTTCTTCTAATAGATTATTCGCTAAAGTGGAATTTTGTTTTTTATTTCTAACAGAAGAACAATTTTCGGCAATGCGCTTTTCAAACGATCTTCCTGTTTGATCAACATATATCTTACCACATCCACATATTAACTTATAGACTCGAGATTTATTATTTTTGTCTGTTTTATCTTTACTGTTTTTAATATGTTTTGATAAATCATTATTAGTTTTGAAAACCTCCTTTATATTATTATTTTTTAAATAACTTGAAATGTGTTTATTAGGTATCTCAGCGTACGTTTGTAATTTAAATTTTGAATTTTCCTTATCCTATATTGGAGAATATACCATAGAGATTGCTTTTCTGAAAAGTCTTTTTGTCAGCATATTTTCAATTAGAGTATCTCTGTAGTCGTTAATATAGCTATCTGTTTGAATAAATTTAGTTCTTTTCCATAATTTTCTTTGGATAGTGGTTAATAATTAATCTATGTAATAAACTATGGAAACTCGCTAACTTGTGTTGTTTGGGATGTGTTTTACGAATTATGTATAGTTATGTATGTCAGTATGAGATTTTTTATGATAAATAATCAATCTCTAATTTATTGTTGATTTTTTTAATAGTTAGATCCAAAAAATTAATGCTATTGTTTACTTTTTGTTCCATAGTAAATTCAGTATTTCTATGAATAGACTTGACGAATTCCAGAAGCAAGTTTAATTACCTTTGTGTTCCGATGAAACAAAGTACAATATCATCTACATATCTATGCCAAAAGAAAATATGCTGTCTTAGGGGATTATTAAAAAAGATGGATTCTAAGTGGTTCATGAAAATTTCTGATAGTTCATTACATCCCATACAACACAAATTAGAAAATTTTCATAGTTGCTCACGGAGATTAATATATATATCCACTATCCAAAGAAAATTATGAAAAAGAACTAAATATAGTCAAACAAATAGCTATCAAGAACGGCTACACAGATACTCTAATTGAAAATATGCTGACAAAAACTTTTCTAAAAAGCAATCTCCATGGTATATCCTGCAACAAAGGATAAGCAAAATTCAAAATTTAGATTGCAAAAGTAACACTGGGATACCTAATAAACATATTTGAAATTATTTAAAAAATTTAATATAAACACTGTTTTCAATAATAATAATTTATCAAAACATATTAAAAAGAATAAAGATAAAACAGATAAAAATAAGAAATCTGGAGTTTGTAAGTTAATATGTGAATGCGGTAAGATATATGTTGGTCAAACAGGAAGATCATTTGAAACGAGCATTGACAAACAGTGTTCTTCGTGTGGAAATAAAAAACAAGATACCACTTTCGCGAATCATCTATTAGAAAAACTAAAGAAGAAGAAAAAAAGATTTAATAAAGATTTTCAAATTCTACATTTAGGAAATAAAGGCAATAAATTAAATTTACTGGAAAGTTTTGAAATCAATAAATTAAAACAATAACAATTTTACTTAATGACCAACTAGATTTAAATAACTCGCCTTTGTTAAATTTATTCATTTAAAATCTGTTTAGAGGAAAATAGAAATGTACATTTAGTTTATTAAATCAAATTTTATGCGGAAACATGTACCCTATAATATAACAGTTAGGGCTGACCAAATGAGCCACATTTTCTCACTACATACAATATATGTGTAAATTGACAGATTTCTTTAAAAACGTTGCAAAATAATACTAACCTTGTTGATTTTATATTTTTTAATTTAGTTTGTAAGGTACTCTTTTGCTGTAAGTTCCTGATGAAGCTACTGTGCTGTCGGAGCAATTGTCTTGTTACGATTAAGTATTAAAAAGTGAAGATTTTAACCATAATTTTATTTCTGTTTTAGAAAATAATTTTTTATTATCTCTACCCTGCATTTACATAAACTGGAGATGCGAGGCCCGCAAGTAATTTTTGTACAAGTTGGAACCTGTATTATTACTATGTATAAATACCCGTGCAGCAAACTTTGTCATTCCGTTGAATGGCAAATTGCATTCAGCAAAGCTGTAGTATAAAATCAATAATGGCGTCGACAAAGTGTGCTAAGTATAAAGTTTCTATTCAAGGAAACGTTGCTGCAATGCCCAAATAAGTGCAACGATTCACCTTCTGGAGATAGTGATAATCTCAGAAGTAGAAAATGATGACATAAACGACGGTGATTTCGAAACAATTTATGGTGAGTTCTCTGGAGCCAGTAGCAATGACGATGGTGATAACTAGAGTTGGGATTTTATATAAAAAACATATTTTATATTATTAGGAACATCACCACAATATTGTGGATATACCTATTCTATTATCAGGATAAAATAAAACAAATTTTAATGAATTTCACTTTTTAATTGACACTGCAACGATCGTTTCGCTCCAACCTGAGCTTCATCAGACCTTGGTCCTTCGACATCGGATAGACAGCGACAACTCAAGCAGCTATCACAGTAAGTCTCCAATTAATTTTCCTCTATTGTTGCATTCCTAAGATCACCTTAGTCCACACATGACTGACGTTTATTTAAAATCATTTAAAATCAAGAAAGCACACATCAAACCACGAGTAACACGTGCGTCAAATTATTTAAATACATTAGACGAAGATGTGGACATAAACGATCTCAAAAGGCGTCAAGCTAGGTTATCAGATTCTCTCGAAGAATTTCAAAATATTCAAACAAACATAGAAATTCTCGATGACTTAACAATTCAAGAAGACGAGCTTTTGCGAATTTTAAAATAATTATTATCAGCTAATGAGTCGGTTTCAGAAAATAAGTGATAGTAAAACAAGTATATCAGACAATAAACAAACTAGATTTAACGAAAGGCAACCTCAGCATTTAAATTCAATTCGTTTCCCTACAATCAACTTTTCAACATTTTCGGGAAGATATGAAGAATGGGTGACCTTTCATGACATCTTTAGTTCCGTGATCCACATGGATACATCAATACCAGACATTCAAAAATATCAACACCTAAAAAGTGCACTTTCCGCAGATGCCGCAACAATTTTAGATTCATTAACAATTTCAAACGATAATTATAGTATTGCATGGGATATGTTAAAGTCTCGTTATGACAATAAGCGTATCATAATTCAACAACACATTTTTTGAATTACAAAACACCAAACATTTTTTTTTTTAAGTTTTTATGTTATAAAGTGAACAACCATAGAAATGTCTATATCCTCTTTATTTTTTAAAATAACCATATCAAACCTTATATCATTGTAATCAGCAAAAAATAAGCTTTTTAATGATGTCAAAACCAACTATGGTTTCCATTTAAAAAAAAACACAAGTTTGTGTCATAACTAGAGCTGAGGATGTTTGCGGTACGGCAGGACCGTATGTAGTGCATCCCCACATTTAACTATTTATCTAAATATTCTCTGAAATGATTTGCCGAATCTCATAAATTAATAGAGTGATATTTTAGTATGCACTGGATATTGTTATTATACAAAATCATAATAGCCATTTGTATTTATGGATCATAAATAATAATACACATGTATTTGTATTTGGTTGCGAATTCAATTTAAACTTAAAACGAATCGTAATATTTTAACGACAAGCCGTCCTTACAATACATGCATTCGAGACAAAGTGTGCAACTCTACGAATAACTTCCACAATTGATCGAAAATGGACATTTTGGAGCTGAAGTAAAGCCCCTATTCTTAGAAAATTTTATTACTGTCGTTAAGAACTATTATTATAAACAACAAAGGCCTTTTATTAGTGTTGAAGTTTTAGTTTCATTGAATTTCCATGTTGTAAGTAGTCAATTGTAAAGTGTTCATTCACAATATTCTAAAACAAGGTGTAAATTTAACTAAAATCCAGAAAAACACATTCTGATAATATATTACTAGATTAGAAGCTGTGTTTATTACTATTTATTATATTATTTTTATAACCAAATGCAATAAAAGCTACGAAAACAAAAGAAATCTCGATTTATTAAAATCTTGTCACACAGCCTTCCAAAGCCTGGCAGCACATATTTTGCATATATTTTATATATACTACCTACTTGAACTAGGTGAATGAAGTTAGAAGTTATAACTTATAACTTCTAACTTCATTCACCTAGTTCAAGTAGGTAGTATGTATATATAAAATATATGCAAAATATGTGCTGCCAGGCTTTGAAAGGCTGTGTGACAAGATTTGAATAAATCGAGGTTTCTTTTGTTTTGATTTTAGTTAAATTTACACCTTGTTTTAGAATATTGTGAATGAACACTTTACAATTGACTACTTACAACATGGAAATTCAATGAAACTAAAACTTCAACACTAATAAAAGACCTTTGTTGTTTATAATAATAGTTCTTAACGACAGTAATACAATTTTCTAAGAATAGGGGCTTTACTTCAGCTCCAAAATGTCCATTTTCGATCAATTATGGAAGTTATTCGTAGAGTTGCACACTTTGTCTCGAATGCATGTATTGTAAGGACGGCTTGTCGTTAAAATATTACGATTCGTTTTAAGTTTAAATTGAAGTCACAACCAAATACAAATACATGCGTATTATTATTTATGATCCATAAATACAAATGGCTATTATGATTTTGTATAATAACAATATCCAGTGCATACTAAAATATCACTCTATTAATTTATGAGATCCGGCAAATCATTTCAGAGAATATTTAGATAAATAGTTAAATGTGGGGATGCACTACATACGGTCCTGCCGTACCGCAAACATCCTCAGCTCTAGTCATAACTCTATAATGGTGAACGAAAAAAAATATTAGCTACACAGTTTTATTTGGCGTAAAATTATCTAAAAGTTTTGTCAGAACACTTTTTCTCTAGGATTACTATTAACGATGCTAAGCATGTTTAAAGAAAATCGTAAAATTTAGTTTTCTTTGAATATCTAATAAGCCATGAAAGTTATCGGAGAAACAAAAGCAGTTTTAAATCAAACTCGTAAAACTGCGCATCTTTCCCCGTTTAAGCGTTTTTCTATCTCCAGTAGTTTCTGAGATCCCAATGCTAAACATTCAAAAAAACTCACCCTGTATATATATATATATATATATACCTTCTATTACATTCTTCCAAATATTTTTGTTTTTATATCATTTTTAAGTGTTTTAACTCCAACTGCCCAATTTGTTAATTTTTGTTTATTTTCTGCAATTTACAACCTAGTAATATTCTAATTTATTAATAACATTACTTCATTTTTGATCTTAACTATCCTAACAAAATGACATTATTTTGTGTATTAACAGAAGTAATTATTGCATTATATTAATTTTTTGATTTCTCTACAAATAATTATTATCTAACATTTATTACTTTCTTTATACACTATGGTAATAAATTTATCTTACTTAATCTATATCATAATTTTATCATAACTGTATATATTATTCAGACTATCCGTTTGTTTTCCATCTATTACCGTCTCTTTTCTTCGCTTCACAATTGAATATCTTCTCTCTGCATCTCCTCTTTTGCCTCCCATTTCTTTTCTTGTACTCTAGCATGAGGTGTTCCTATCGTTGAAGCTGTTTCGCCTTTACCACTTGGTCGACAATTGGTTCTATGTACAGCTTATAAATTCCCAGTTTATAAGGGTCTCCTTTTTTTCTCCCATATTCCTATTTTGCTTTGTTATTTCTTATTCATGAATCGACACCCACATTTACCTAGCATAGTTGCCCTCATAACTGTTTTGTATAAACATTTTTTTTTTAATATTTTACTATAAATATTTGAGTTTAAGCGCCATGTGTATTGATCTATTTACGGTTTCTGAACGCTTCTACTGTTTAGGAATGCCTCTTGATCCAGCGATTCTCAAGCTTCTTTCCTCCGCGACTCCCCAAGTAGTAAATGTAAATAAAATTAATATTTCGCATGTCCCCCCAATGAGTAATAACAGCAAGCCTTACTATTACTAAATAAATTTTTACAGTAATTATAAATTTCTATATTTGACTGTAATTAAATAATAATTGTTGAGGATACATGCAGGATCCTTTCATATCACATTAATATTAAGTATTTTTTAAATTAATTTAAGAAACGATTAGGTGTCGATTAAGTAGAATAACTTCCAAATTTAATTATAATCAAATTAAATTCAGTATGTAGGCTCATGTATCACACGGTATATGTCTTACGTTTATCAGCTGCGGCACCTCATATTTACATAAAGCGGTTGGTCCGATCCGGATAATCTTAGGTACAATTGTACACGAGGTCACATTTATATTGTTTCGCCAGCTTTAAACTATACTTATAACATCTGGGACTCGGGTTAGATTGCTTTTAGGAACAATATCAATACTTTCTTGTTAAATTTAGGACAATACCAGTATGCTAAGTTCGGAATGATTTCAAAGATCTTTTATGACAAGTAATGGTGGGTTCTTTGTATCAGATAATACCGTCAGTCCCAACATGTGCGCGGTATTACAGTATTTCTATTTAAGCTACCTACATCAATAATTGTATCTTGGTAGTTCAAAGAACATCCAAAACATTTGGTTTTACTGTCTGAACTTCCCAGGATTTTGTTAGAATGGTGAACTGGTGAAAACGTTTATAATCGCTGGTTTATTACGGCAATGCAATATATTCTATCGTCAAAAAAACTCACCGACAGTTTTTCCAATATTTTAAGTTCAAGTTTTAAGTTCCAATTTTTAAGTTCAATTGAGAACGCCTCTTTGAACAGTTTCTACCAATCATGGTATAGTGGGGATTTTGAATTTCTCATTTGGAGTTTTCTTTATCACAAAAACAAAATATCAAGTCAGTCTTATCTACAAGTTTAACACAACAAGTTTGTTATCGTTTATAACTTTATCGGGGTAAACTCCTCATTTAACGAGTAATCAAAACACTCATCAGAGAGTTAATTTGTCTCAACATAGACATTCAGTTGAACCATTTAAGTGTCAGTTACTTTCTATGTCATCGAACATAAAGTCAATCAAACAGTGCCGATTCATTTAATTAATTACAAGACACAAAGTATCACAACAGCCATACTCATAAGATAAATAGCTTAAGTTGTATATTTAAAAATAAGTGTAATTAGTGTAAATAAATATATTTAGATCAATTGCATTTATTCAGAAACTAACCTTTCACCGAAGAATAAACAATAAAGCGTATACAAACATACACCTTGTGCGCGGTGAGTTCATTCATTAATCGAGCTGTAATCAAAAGGAACGAGCGGCGAAGCATCGTCACCGGAACCGGAAGCAGCCCGTCCAATAATAATTATTTAATATTTTGTAATCACCTTATGCGTTAAGAAAATACCGACAGTATAAAAAGTGTCATACAACTATTCCTATAACTTGATGCCGCTGCGATTCTAGCGACTTGTATGAACATGCATGTGTGACGCATACATACATGAGCAATTTACATGTTCCTACTTAATGCTTACGTGCTCTTTATAATTTGATCTCCTTCTATAATACTCGCTGTGAGAGCATGTTTGAATATGCATATGGATGCGTTCGAACAAGTCGTGCTGTCGCCCGTATAAAAGAGGCACTTGCGATTGCACAACTTCGGTTGGGTTTCGAATGCGAAGCGTGCGTCCGGTGCTTTTATTTCAATGTGCGGTCAGGGGTGAAATTGAAGTGTTTTTTTTAATTCCTTATTAGAAATTGATAAATTCATGAAAAAGCGAAGTGAGCCGTCTACATCCAATGAATTGGTTGGTAAAAAGATAAGGTTGTACAATGACAGTTATCTAAATTATGGTTTTGCCTCGTAGGATAGAAAGCCATCGTGCGTTGTTTGCTTTCAAGGTCTCTCCGACGAAAGCATGAAGCCATCAAATTTGTTCTACACTTGGAAAGTAAATATTCGACTCATTAAAACACATTTTTCGAAAGAAAATTACATACCTTGAGAAATCAACAAACTTATATTTGTAAGTCAAGCCGCACTGATAAAAGTGTACTTGAAGCATCTTATCTCGTAACATTAAGTGTAGCTAAGTTGTCCAAACCCCATACAACTGTCGAAAATCTCATATTGCCTGCTGCAATTGTCAATGTTTTAATAGGCGCGGAAAAAGCAAGATAATTGAAGAAAGGTCCGTTTTCTAACGACACAATATCAAGGCGAAGCGATAGCATGGCTGCCGATGGTTGCGATCAGATAAAGGTTGTCCCACATTAGACCAGTACGGCACGGCGCAATACTGTCCAGCGACTGCCGGCGATGGATAGTGGGCTAGCTCACTATGTCGAGGGCGACCGGCAAACCGTATGCTGTGAACGTTAATTTTTCAGTTTAAATTATGTAGCACTTACAGGTACATCATATCTGTTAGCAATAGCTCCGATGATGAAGAAGTTCGTGTAGTAATCGTAACATTATTAGCTGAAAATGAACATAAAAAGAAAAAGAAGAGACATATATGGATTCATCCCATTGATTATGTAAACCGTCGTAAAAATTTTTATAGGTTCTCATTGAATATTGTATTACATAAATATATATATATATATATTGTTATGGTTCAAACTGTACCCATATATCTGCATCTGAAACGGAAAAACAGATAGAACAATGCATATAACACAATTATAAAAAGGGTGAAATTGGCGAATTTCGTTTGTAAAATTAGTATCAACATGTATATAAATTAATACAACGAGAACAGTATAATTTAAATTAACTTATTTTTATTCTTATAACTTACTTTTATATTTATATTCTAAATTTCATAATTCATATAATTCGCGCGGAACTACCGGTATCTAATTTATTTACATTGAAATAATGTATTGATACTGATTGGACACGCCCTCTTTTTAAATTTCGCATGAACTCGTAAGAATGCAACTTTGAACACATGATAATAACATAACCTTATATTCAAAAGTAAACAAATTGTATTTGTAAATTATTTTAAAAACTTAATAAGTTAATTAAAAATGAAATATCAATTAAATTCAAAGCACAAAGCGATATTATGATAATAAAGTTTCGAGGCTATTTGTCAATATAAAAATAGGCCTTGAAAAATAAATGAACGAAGAGAAGCCGAAAAATAATTTTACAACATATGGCCGCGTTTTTGTAATTTTCCAAGTTTAAAATTAAATTACCATTATAATACTTAAAATATCTCGTCAAAAATATATAAAATTGAAACGCAATATATTGGCCAACCTTTTAAAGTAAGAACCGGCTCGGCATCATCAAAAATACGCCGGATATCGAGAATAGCATCATTGCAAGAATCCTAACTGCAAAGCGTGGGCAACTTGGACGATCGAACGACTCCAAAGCCGACATCAAGAATCCTAACGCCGTACTTGGTGCTGTACAACGAACAACGCTCCCAGCCTGATCCTACTCGTAATATCTTGGAACACAGGTTCTTGAATAATCTATTTATTCTTTTCATTGCCTATAAAAATTATATTTCTATAATCAAGATCATCATAACCAATTAAAATATTTACAAAACTTCTAAATTTATTATCCATGCAACGTCTATCCTAGCTTAATTATTACAAACATAATTTAATTGAGAAATAATATCCTAGTACTTACCAAATTTGTATAAATAATATAACATATTCAATAACTTAGTTTTTTGTTCACCAACACTATTTTTAGTATAATGTGATACACACATGTTAAGATAGTAATTCCCTTTATAGACACTTGTCAACGTTAATATAATTGTTACAGATTTCTAATTTTTATTTCAATATATTTTATTTTTATCTCTTTAAACAGTTTTTTATTTGTTAGCATTTAGTTGTTGAGTAAAACATACAACATAGACATCAAACTACAATTAAGGGAGGTAATTTACAGACCAACAAAGATTCTGAGGTAATTTATATTAAAACCATTTTATAATCTTGCTCTCCGACTGCTGATAGTGCTATTGTATGTACACAGAGGACGTTGTATTTATTGTGCTTAATTTAATCGCTGGCGCCAAATATTTAAAATTCAACATCGTCAACATAACTTATTATTCATTGTTATATTAATTAAATACGTCTTCGAGCAGTATTACTTCATTTGGCACCAACAACGTGGAGGCCTTGCTTATTTCTTTTAAATATACCACCAGCCCTCACAGTAGCATATTAAAATTGTCGAACCAACGTGAGGCCAGTTGTAGAATTACAGCTTCACTGCAATTTGTTATTAATATTTATTTTAAATAGCCCTTATATGGTTCATATTAATATATATCATCAATACCTTATTTACCGTTAGGTGTTAAGGTTAAATACAAAAATCAAACAATTCCTTAAAGTGACAGTACATGTGATCAGTAAGTGCAGCCTATCAGAATCTATCATTATTATTTTATTCTAATTTCGTTCCGTATATCATCCTTGCCCATTCTTTCTTGTTGATTGCCATTCTTTTCGCCTCTCTCCCTGACATTACCTTGGCTCTCAATATGTCTTCCACTTGGCTGTCCCACGAATTCCTAGGTCTACCTCTTGGTCTTTTCTGATATCTTCTTGCTTGCCATACTTTTCTTGTTGTTCTCTCCTCTCCCATTCTTGTCAAGTGTCCAAACCATCTTAATTGATTTCGTTGTATATCTTCCTTCAGCGTCCGTACTTTAAGTTCTTCCCTTATTTTGCTATTGCTTACTCTGTCTCTCTTAGTAATTCCCATTATTCCTCTTAAAAACCTCATCTCCATTGCTTGTATGTTGTTTTCCATTCGTTTCGTTAATGTCCAACTTTCGCTTCCGTATATCAATACGGGCTTAAATATAGTTTCATAAACTGAGGTCTTAGTTTTCCTTGACACTTCTCTTCTTCCCAGGCAACGAATTGTTCAAGGAGTAATAAAGTGCAGATGCTGCATCTAACCTGTCATTCAGTTCTGCCTCCATGGTTCCTGTTTTGTGTATTTTCACCCCTAGGTATTTAAATGTTTCTACTTGTTCTATTTTAGTGTCATCAAGTTTTATTTGTAATTCATCATCTTTTTTCCCTATTACCATAACATTGGTTTTCTCTGCGTTTATTTTTAAATTCTTCTTTCGCAACGTCTCTGCCCATATATCTAGATTACGCTGAAGGTTGAGCTTATTTTTCGCATAAATCAACAAATCATCTGCAAATATGCTCTCTGCTATTTCTACCGGTTCCATGTTGTAGTATCCCACCTTCATTTTCTTAACTTTCATTTT
Organism: Melolontha melolontha; assembly: GCA_935421215.2. Taxonomy (NCBI): domain Eukaryota; kingdom Metazoa; phylum Arthropoda; class Insecta; order Coleoptera; family Scarabaeidae; genus Melolontha; species Melolontha melolontha. The sequence continues at coordinate 193,005,747 of OW285236.1, read as the reverse complement.
CGCTTCTTTTGTTACATCATCCATTATTATATTAAATAAAACTGGGCTAAGGTTGCCTCCTTGTCTTAATCCCTCCGTTGTTACAAATTATTCAGATCTTGTGTTCCTGGTTCTAATGTAATTTCTTGTGTTCTTATATATAGCTTTAATACAGTTTATTAATTTTTGCCCGACTCCTTTCCTTCTTAGACTGTTCCAAACTAGTTCCCTTGGCACGCTGTCAAAGGCTTTCTTGAGGTCTATAAAGGCCACATATATATTGTCATTGGTACATTTCTCTATTAATTGTTTCAGTGTGAATATGTGGTCCTGAACTCCTCTTCCCTTTCTGAAACCACTTTGTGAATCTTCTAGTTGTCTTTCCACTGTTCTTTCTAGTCTTTTGGTCAGTATCCATTCATAGAGTTTGGCCAGCGTGAAAAGCAAAGTAATATCCCTGTAATTAGCGCAGTCCCGTTAATTCCCTTTCTTGAATATCGGTATCAATATTCCTATCTCCCAGTCATGTGTTATTTGTTCCTCTCTCCATACTTTGTTTAGTAGCTTGACCATTATTTCCACAGCTTTCGGTCCTAGGTTCATTATCATCTCCGTATATATTCCATCGTGCCCTGCCGCCTTGCCCCTTTTTAATCTTCTCACGGCTTCCGACACTTCTTCTATTGTTTTCTCTACGTCTTGTTCATTATTTTCGTTAATATTCTCTTGTTCTTCTTCAGTTCCTATGTCATTGTTCTTTTCTATCGTTAAGAGTTCTTCGAAATACTCCTTCCACCTCTTAATAATGTCCTCATCTTCATCTAGTAATTTCCCTTGTTTATTTTTAATAAGATTCGGCTTATATGTTCTTCCGTGTCGAAGGGTTTTTAGTACTCTATAAAACAACTTTAGGTTTCCGGAATGGTCTCTCTCCATCTTGGCTCCAAATTCTTCCCATGATTCTTGTTTCGCTGCTTTTACCATGGTTTTAACTTTATTTCTCTGCTCTTTGTAACTGTCGTATTTTTCATTTGTTTTATCGTTTAAATATTGCATCCATTTCTCTTTCTTGGTTTTTATCTCAGCTTTTATTTCTTCGTTCCACCATCTGGTTTGTTTGCTGTTTCCTCTAATTTTTGTCATTCCGCAAACTCTCTTGGCTGCTTTAATTATTAGTTCTTTCATAAGAGTCCACAACTCTTCTAGGTTTAATTCATTTATAGTTTCTTTTATTTTGTCAATCTATATTTCTACCCGTAATTTAAATTCCTTTGCCGTTTCTATATCTTTTAACTTGCACGTTTTAATTCTTTCTGTATCTAAAGTATTACATAAATAAAGAAAATAAATAAAATTATTTACCGGGCCTATAAATTTCTCCTGCAATTTCTTCCCATATGTTATTCTTACGCTGTTGATTATGGTAGTTTTATATTTCCTTATAGTTTTTGAGTAAGCAAATGAATTTGTCCTCATCCATATTTACTAAGGGCTGGCGTGCTCTGAATCTTGAACAACAACTACCTAAATACTACAAAACATATTTGCACCCGATAGGTTTCGGCAAGTTAATGCAGGCCAGCGACGGCGGGCGATGCACCCATTAGGCCAGCCCAGCCCAATACATCCCGTAGTTTGTCGGCACGGATCGGAGATCAGAAATCCTGTCCGTCGACGTCCTTGCTGTGCCGTGATGAGCTGGACTAGTGGGCGGTCGTCTATTTTTTTGTATTGATATAGTCCTATCCGCTTTACCGCTGTACCGTTCTGGTCTAATGTGCAACAACCTTAATTCAGCAAGTGAGTTCAAGTGAATTTTTCAGTATTAAATTTGATGAATCAACAGATGTAGCAAACAACACTTAGTTCTTATGTTTGTGAGATATGAATATGATAGGGGCACATCTGTCAAAGAAAATATGTTGTTTTAATAATAGTAATAATAGTCTTCATTGTCCAACAGGTGATCCCCATTTACAGGACATAAATGTAAAATTAAATACCAAACCAAATTAAGCAAAATAATATAACAAAATAAAAAAACATATATATACATATGTATATATACACATACCCACCCATACATATATATACCGCTTAATTCTGAGCAAACGCAACGGCCTGAATTTACGAATATTTCTCCCGCTCCGATTAAAAATCCCCTGAACGCTTTTAGCCAATCACAAAACAGTCTGTTGCTAAACCCCCTCCTCGCGCCAACTTAATTGGCGCTTGCTATATGTATGACATCGATGTTGACGCGCCTACAGCATCCAGGGGAATTGTATTCAGAGCGGGAGAAATATTCATACATTCACATCGTTGCGTTTGCTCAGAATTAGGCTGTATATATATATATATATATATATATATATATATATATATTGAGGCATTGCAAGAAGGAGTCGCTCTCTGAAAGAAACAAAGAAAATATGTAACCATACTGTTTATACCAGAATATTTATATCTACTTTGTACGTTAATATTAAGAAGGGGAAAGATCGATTTAAAGAATAAATACGTTATTTTGACGACCAATTCACCTTGAACTAATTAACTTATTTTTCTAATTCTTTTTATTATCATGTTGATATTCATTTTCTTTCAAATTCATATTTAACGCGTGTTTATTCAAACAAATGTAACGTATTTATTTTCAAATGCATTTAAACGATGAAGCCCCGCCCACAATGTCAACGGTGCAACAACCCGAAAAAAACCAATATTGACGGAGTATTTGTAAACACAGAAAACATATGTTATGCAACTAAAATTATCTTATAAATCGAATTGTAATTTATTTTACTATTGTACACAGTAAAATTGTCTAATTTCATAATATTAACTAATTTAATGCAAGCAAAGAATGGGGCGATTTAGCGGAAAGTTATGCAATTAAAAACAAGTGAACAAAACAAGCGTCGGTTATTAGTTGTCGCAGTGAAAGGTCACGTTTTTTTGTGCTCCGTAACAATCAACATAATTAAGAAAAATTATCAAGTGCAAGAGTTTTTAAATATCACCAAACGTTACACCTGCATACCAACCACCTGTGGACAAAATTTCACAGCCGCCGACCAAACAGTCCGAGACTTATGAATTTTTAAAGATTTTTACCGCCATACAAAACTCACCGTAGCTTGAACACCGCCGTTGATGATCGAAATCGGTCATACTCTCTAGACGCCGTCGGACTTGGAAATTTCAACAAATCTCAAGTTATCCCGAGGGACCACAGCAGAAACATTTTCTCGTTTCCCGCTGTGAAGACGTTTCCAGAACACAGGCACAAGAAGCAACGGAGACCATATACGAAGATTCAGGTTTTTGCTAATTTTAACAAACGCTCCCGCGCCATTTTTACTTGCGCATGTACATTTCTAGAACTTTACATTGTTATTCCATAACTAACTATTTATATTACTTTCACTTATATTTTATCACTGCTATTTTTAGTCAAATCATTTAAATATTGGCATCTACTATTTGTATTTGTAAAACTCGATGCCATGTCACTGCTATAAACTATTTTATTAAGACAAAACATTATTGCACCTGTCTTACGCCAGATTATTAAACTGTACGAATACCAACCGTCGAGAGTGTCTCGCTTAATATTACTTGTGTGTCACGAAATTATTAATATAAATTTCTCAAACTTGGAAAATTTGTTTATCCCTAATAAAGTTAATTGTCAATATTTTACTTTGCCTTTTTTTGTAATATACTTGAGATATTGTTCCGTTCCTAACTTAATAAATTACGTAAAGAAAGTAACAGTGGAAAGAAGTGAACCTACCTTAGCCCTGAAGAGAGAGAGAGAGAAGCTAGCCGAAGACACCAAAACAGATAAGTATAGACGAGCCCGATTTGAATTTTACATGTTTTTATGACATTTATTCATTTTATTTCACCGTACGTAACATACAATTTTATTTATCAACATTTTATTCAGTATATCACTACAAGAAACTTAATATATAGCGACCAACGTTCTGGGGCGTTCATAAATATTACATTTACAAACATACATTAATATACAACATACTAAGAAACGTATTATATGTCAGCCCAACGTTTGGGGCAACTAGTAACGTATTAATATATATATATATATATATATGTGTGTGTTAATAAGAATTAAATTTCTTACTTATATTATTGGCCGTGTCTTAATATTAAAATAATAGACTTTTTTATTGGTTTAGCGACCTTTAATGAATTTCAATGTTTTTCTCTACGACGTTTCGACTCTTTTTATTATTAAGTCTTTTTCAAGTGACTAGAAACAAAAAAATAATATAACGAAAGGTAAGAAAATATGTTTACATTTGTATGAATGAATTAAAAATTAAAATTAAAATAATAATAAAGTAAGGAAAATTAAATGATATAAAACTCACCGATTTATTCCGTTTCAAAACACATATTTGTGTGCATGTGTGGTCGGATTTGCCCGAGACCTATCCAGGGTCGACCGCGTCACTCAGAATATTTTGTGTGACTAAATGTTTTTGTTGGAGAAATGAAATTTCCTATTTCGTTTTAAAATTAGCATGGTTAGGCCATGTGTTAGGGAAACATAGTATATGTATTTACAATGGGAACCAATAAAAAAAATTTTTTCGGTGTGTGGGTGGGGTTGGTTGTCTTCTATTGTTTAATGAGTGGATAATAGAGTTTAGAAAGTCCATCAATCTCGTTACGGTCGTTGATTGTTCTGCTGTTTTTGAAAATATGGATCATTTCTAAGACCTCCCTAGCCTTTGCATTTTTTTGCTTTGTTATTATTTTGGTATTTTCAAAATCAAAATTATGTTTTAGTGTCATCTGGTGATTTTTTAAAGCAGTTTGATTTTTTGCGTATTTGTGACTTTTTAATCTTTCTTGTAGTAACTGTTTGTTTGACCTATGTATACTTTGTCACAGTCTTTGCAGGGTATGTTATATATTGTAAGTGATTGTTTTAGTGTAGGTATTGAGTCTTTTAGTTTGGTGTGTAGGAATTTTAGGTTTTTTCCGCTTTGATGTGCTATTTTCAAATTAAATGGTTTAAATATATTGTTTAGTTTTTCGGATAATCCGGTTATATAGGGTGTAGGGATATATATTAATTCATTGGTTGTTTTATTTTTGTTTTGGCACTTAGTTTTGATATATATTTTATTAAGTCTCTGTTTTATAATTTTTTGTATAAATTGTGGTGGATAATTGTTTTCTGTTAAAATTGTTACTTTATTCAGTACTGTTGGTCTGAAAACTGGATTGGTGAGATTTAAAGCCCTGTCTACTAACGCTGTTATTACATTTTTTTTTGTGGGATAGGGGTTGGTTTGAATAAAAGTTTACGTATCTGCCGGATGTGATTGGTTTAGTGTCCCATTTTGTTTGTATGTTGTTGTTTGTTTTTATTAGTGTTAAGTCTAAGTAGTTTATGGAGTTGTTTTTTTCTACTTCAATGGTAAAGTTTAAATTTGGATGGAAGTTGTTGAAGCTATTTTGTACATTGCTTATTTCCTTTTATGGTAACATAATTATGCAGTCATCGACATATCTTTTGAAAAAAGTTGGTTTTATTTTCAGGGATTTTATAACATTTTCTTCGATGTGTTCTAATACTAATTGGGCTACTACGCTGGATATAGGTGCTCCCATTGCTAGTCCTTCAATTTGTTTGAAATATTTATTGTCGAATTGAAAATATTTGGAAATTAAAGTTAATTCTATTGCTTCACGGAAATCTATTAATGGTAAGTCTGTGAAATTTTTGATGGAGTCCCATTTTTCTGTAATTACTTTTTTTGCTAGTGTTAAAGGTATATTGATGTACATTGATTCTAAGTCCAAGGAAACAAGTTTTTTGTTGTTATTTGTTTTGATTTTATCGATATATTGTTTGAATTCGAAAGTATTTTTAATATAATATTTATTTTGACCTATGACATTGGTTATTGTTTTTGTTAGATATTTTGATAGTTCATAAAACGGGCTTTGAATGCAAGATACGATTGGTCTTAATGGGATATTATTTTTATATAGTTTTGGTAAGCCATATATTTTGGGTGGTTGCGCATTATGTATCTTTAATTTGTTGGCTGTTTTTGGTGAGATGATTTGTTTATTTTCCCATTTTTAATTAGTGTGTTGTTTATCTTTTGATATTTTGTTGTGGGGTCATTCTTTAATTTAGTAGAAGTTTTATCGTCATTTAGGAGATTTTCCATGTTTTCCATATATTGAAATTCATTAAAGGTCGCTAAACCAATAAAAAAGTCTATTATTTTAATATATATATGTACACATACACACATATGCATATACTTACACACTTAAACTTATGGAAATCAACTAGCCTAATTGCCTAGCCTAATTGAAATATTTGTTGGCAGTAGTGCTCATAATGTAATCTGTTTTGCAAAACGGTAGCGGGTTATGCAACAGGTAAATGTCCTTTTGATGTTCTTTAATTTGTTGGCTGTTTTTGGTGAGATGATTTGTTTATTTTCCCATTTTTAATTAGTGCGTTGTTTATCTTTTGATATTTTGTTGTGGGGTCATTCTTTAATTTAGTAGAAGTTTTATCGTCATTTAGGAGATTTTCCATGTTTTCCATATATTGAAATTCATTAAAGGTCGCTAAACCAATAAAAAAGTCTATTATTTTAATATATATATATATATATATATATATATATATATATATATATGTGTATATATATATATATATATGTACACATACACACATATGCATATACTTACACACTTAAACTTATGGAAATCAACTAGCCTAATTGCCTAGCCTAATTGAAATATTTGTTGGCAGTAGTGCTCATAATGTAATCTGTTTTGCAAAACAGTAGCGGGTTATGCAACAGGTAAATGTCCTTTTGATGTTTCTTATGAAGCTATTAGAAACTATACTAACATATATTGTTTAAATGTATTGCAGTATATAATGACGATGCAAAAGCGATAACAGGAAAGAACAGTAGATTAATCAAAATATTAAAAGATCGTCTTATACCAATGGAATAGACGCACTGCTTCCTTCAAAGACGTGCTCTTGTCGCAAAAAAACATGTCGGAAAATCTCAATCAAATTCTTTGTGAAAATGGTTAATTTTATTTGAAGCTGGCCGTTACGGAAATATGGATGAAATTGGCGAAAATAAAAATCTCTTCTTTTCCATAGAGAAGTTTGATGGGTTATCGCGAGGGAATGTTTTAACCCGGTTATTGGAATTGTCAGATGCATTAATAATATTTTTCCAGGAGAAACAAACGCCATTCTCAATGTTTTTACATAATAACGAGTGTATGTTGTTGTTGGCTTACTTAGCTGATGTATTTTCGAATTTAGACGACTTGAGTGTGAATTTACAAAGACGCGGTAAAAGCATTTTATTAATGACAGACAAAGTTCATGCTTTCATTAAGAAATTTGAAATCTGGATTAGTCGCCTTCAAAGCAAAAATTCGGATATGTTATCAGTCACTTCGAATTATATTGAGAAAAATTTTGAATAAACCAGACACTATTATTCACCACAGTTTGGATTGCATGAAAATCCATTTGCGCGAGCTAAAATCTCGACGGGATACTTCCCGGAAGATAAAAATTATTTCTCGAAGAGATGGGTGCTAAATCGGTTTAGTGAAAACGTGACTGCAGCTGGTAAGTTACCAGTTGAGATTTACGACCAGCTCATTGAAATGTCTGCCGAAAAAACGCTCAATTGCAATTTACATATCCAGATTTAAATACAGTTTGGCTTGCTCGTCGAAATGAATATGGAAGTTTAGTCACAGAAGCATTGAACATATTAATCCCTTTCGCCACGTCTTATCTCTGTCTTTAATTTGATGAATTAACAGGAGTAGCAAAGATGTCTCAGTTCTTACGTTTTGTTAGGTATTATGTGATAGCGATACATCTATGAAACGAAACATGTTGTTTTGCAAAACAGTACCGGGTCATGCAACAGGACAATGTCTTTTTTATGTTTTTTTTTTTATGAAGATACTAGAACCTATACTAACATAGATTGCCGACAAAACGCTACAACTGTAATTTACATCTGATGATTTAAATACGTTCTGGCTTGCTTGTCTAAATGAATGTGGAAATTTAGTCACAGAAGTAATTCAAAATATTAATCCTTTCGCCACCTCTTATCTCTATAAAAAGGGTTTTTCAATTTGCTTTTATGTTTCTAACGTAGGTCCTCGAATGCAACCATCACATTAATTTCTTTTCTTTACGTGTGTGCTTATTGTAAGTAAAATATTTATAACAAACGAATTTTTCTCATAAAATGATTTTTCATTATTGTTTAGGTTATTTCGCGACCCCCCCCCCCCCCACCCTCCCCTTAACAAGGGGGTCGCGAGAGAGGTTTTTGGTTATAAAAGCACAAAATCGAAAATAATTTTGGGATAATATTCGATTACTTAGCTTAGACTTATTACATCCGAACACCCGCTTTTAAATTTAGGATTTCTATAGCTTTTTTTGCCCAGTAGTCCTTAATTTGGTGTTTTTTTTTTATTTTCTTAAATTTTTATACTTGTATATGAGTGCGTAACTCGAACGTCAAGGGCATTTTTAATTTAAAAGTTTTCCGCTTACAGTTCCCGTCAGCCATTATTACATTATCGGGAGAGAAAAAATTAAATTAACATTGCCTTTCGGGAACACTTTAATCCCGAGCTTACAATGAATGTGTTAATAAAATTAGTTTCAACACAATTTTGAACACATTTCTTGTGAAATAGAATTAACATTGTATTATAAACTTTATAGAAGAAAATTTAATTAATTGGTAGACCGTATATAATACAGATCTTTTATAATGTAATAGAATAAAATGTGTATGACGAATTTGCCTGATATTATGAAGAAAATTATGTTTTATATTCATTAAATATATAAATATTATTATTTTTAAACAAATAATTGTCTTTATATTAACCCATTAGCTTCCCTGATCCCCAAATGGGGATTCGCGAATTTTATTTTTTAACATATTTTAAAATGTTATTATCTTTAGTGTAATGTATACTAACTGAACATGAATACTCTGTACTTTCTAGAAAAATTTTATATTTTAGTGTTGGTAACCCTGTAAGCATGTTATGCGCGTTATTTTATAACCTATACACAAAAGTTGATGGTCGAATATTTACATTATTTCTAATAATATTTTTGTGCGTATTTGATTAATTTTGTGCCAGTTTTGTGAATTCAGGTAATAATACATTCCTTTAGTTGATATTACAATAACAGGTGAGCAAATATAATATTTATTATAAAAAATATAGTACAAAACACCTTGATCCCCATTTGGGGATCATGGAATTTACTATGTAAAAAAATCATATGGAGAGCATTATGTTAGTTTTATACACAGTTGCTGTTTTTTTTGTTTCCAATTCAGTATGGGTTTTAGAAAATTCCTTACTATCGCAGAACTTGAAGAAATATTGGAAGATGATGAATTTTTTGCTGATCTGAAACAAGAAGTCATTGATATAGTCGAACTGCCGCCCGATAATATCGATGTTATATCAGATTGCGAAGAATTTGACGATAATATTTTAGAAGACACTGTTCCACAAGACGTTCCTGGATGACTAGAAATCCATTCCAGCGCTCTGAATGTTGATCAAGATCTATAGTAAAATCAAATGGTAAATTCTTGCCAAAAACTGTTCCACAAGACATTCCTGGACAACTAGAAATCCATTCCAGCGCTCTGAATGTTGATCAAAATCAAGCATCTATAGTAAAATCATAAGGTAAATTCTTGCCAAAAACTGTTCCACAAGACGTTCCTGGACAACTAGAAATCCATTCCAGCGCTCTGAATGTTGATCAAAATCAAGCATCTATAGTAAAATCAAAAGGTAAATTCTTGCTAAAAAGTGAGTGGAAAAAGCAGGACATAAATTTGACTAATACATCATTTGAAAGCGACAATGTATCTGAATTGAAATCACAGATTATTCAAAACTTGAAAGGTAAATCACCGGTTCAGATATTTGATGAACTTTTCGACGAAGATTTACTAAACCATATAGCTATCCAAAGTGTAAATTACGCTAGACAAAACAACAGACATAACTTTGAACTTTTCACAAATTGTCTTTTAAAGTTTATTGGAATTTTTTTGCTATCATGGTACCATTCGTTGCCCCAAGAGCAGTTATATTGGTCGGAGGATGAAGATATAAATCTTACATGCGTTAGAAACTGCATGCCTAAGCACAGGTTTTTGGAAATAAAAAAAAACCTGCATTTTAACGACAATCGTCTCATATGCACCAGCGATAAACAAGACAAACTATTTAAAATCCGTCCTTTGATAAACAAATTGAACACAAATTTCAAAAAGTTCGGTATATTTGCACAAAAACTTTCAATAGATGAGCAAATGGTGCGTTACTATGGCCACCATTACCTGAAAGAGTTTATTAGGGAAAAACCAATAAGATTTAGATTCAAACAATGGGCTATGTGCTGCTCTAAATCTGACTATTGTTTTCATATGGATATTTATGAAGGAAAGGGCCAAGAAGTACAACTTGTAAGTGGTGTTGGAGCTTCTGTGACAATGAAGATGACCTCTTTTTTGCAATATCCGTCAGAATATGAAATATTTTTCGATAACTTTTTCACCAGCTTTGATTTATTGTTGAAGTTGAGAGAACTAAATATAAAGGCGGCTGGAACAGTACGCTATAATAGAATGAACAAGTTCCTTTGAAATCTGATAATATCATAAAAAAAGAGGAACGCGGGGCATATGATTATCGTTATGATGAAAAAAATAAAATATTTGCGTTGATTTGGAATGACAATAGCTGTGTTAAAATGCTATCGAATTACTTAGGATTGCAGCCTATAGAAAAAGTGAAAAGATATTGTAAGAAGGAAAAAAAAGAATGCCATGTCGATAGACCAAACATTGTCGGACAATACAATAAGCATATGGGAGGGGTCGACAAGTTAGACTGGAATGTGCAAAAGTATCGAATCAAATTTAGAGGTAAGAAATGGTATTTCCCTCTTTTCACAAATACGATTGACGTTGCGGTTGTTAACGCCCACGCTCTTTATACTGCAGTAAATGGAAGCATCTCATTATTAGATTTTTAGACGCATTATTGCCAGAACTTATCTGAAGAAAGAATCATTATCCGATCCTAAATTTGCCGGAAGACCAAGTTCTAGTAAGGTGAGGAAATCAGCGTGCCTGACGATGTTAGACTTGATCCCATTGGACATGTTTTGGAGCGAACGATTGATGGAAAACAAGGAAAATTTGCCATATGTGACACAAACGTTTGCAAATAGTGTAAAAATTGCAATATTGGACTGCATATGGAATGTTTTCCTAATTGGCATAAATTATAAATATTTTTCTTTAGTTTGAAATGTAGGTTCAGTTTTTTTTAAATTTTTGTAACGGCAAGTGCCATGGGTCCCAAATGGGACTTAAATTTTTTCTTTTTTAATGGCGTATATTTATTTGCCAACGAATAAATTGACCTATTACCTTTAATATAATCCTATTTTTAATTTAATGTTACAAAAATGTCGATAATAAAAATTTGAAAGTTAATGGGTTAAAGTCGGAAAGCATAATTAGTATTCAATAAAGACACTTAGATAAATAAAGTAAAATAATAAAAATCCACCCAAAATATATAACAAATTGCTTTAGCAAAGTTACGTGGGGCAACTGTAATTACTCGAAAGGATCTGTTCACGCACTGAATGTTAATGAATTTTATCACACAAAGGAACATCTGTCTACTCACTTTTAATCTTTGGAAGCTTAACTTTAAATAATAAATAATTAAATAAAAAGACCGCATTTATAATTAAAGTTTATATATTCGGTAGGATAAAGTACCGTTTAGCTATTGTAACGTGGCATTGTTCACATTAATAAAACAAGCTTTCTCCAAAATTTGAAATGTTGGCCCTTGAGATTATTTTTTGTCTTTTATATTTGGAGATTCTCACGAAGTTCTGGTAAACACATATTTCTTTCATCCCTTGCAAAATACTGTATGTTATTGCTTTCGTTTTCAGACTGGAACTTGATGCATTTTTCTAATCGAAAATAGATATCTATCGAAAAGATTTTAAATGTTTTAATTAGTACATACAGTAAAAACGCGGTTACTGCAAATATATAGCAATAGGGGACTATAAGTGGGGATGCAAGTTGCTTGGTCGCAAGATAAGTCGGCTGTCACGTTAATTTATATCTCTTGTGTTATTTTGAAGTCTGTCAAATTGATTATACGCGCCCCACTTACTTCTCCTAGCGTAAAGCGTCAATCACTTAATTTTGTATATTCGCAGTAAGCGCGATTTTACTGTATATACAGGGTTAAGCAAATTTATGGACACATTTGAATATCTTAGATATGACCATAATTAATTAAATGCAGATCATGGATTCGATGACTAATATTTATATTCGAATAAGACATCCGGTTTAGCCGAAAGCGATGCTAATTTATTTATTTTAAAAGAAACACCATATATATTTTTTCGAATTTCTATACAGCTCTACTCTGTGAGTTTAGCAGTAATAATGTTTGGCACCCTTTTGTTCAACAATGACCTAGATTTAAAATAATTTAATTAAAACTGATATTTTAATATCATGTTTATGTTAGTAAGGAATTAAAATTCAGTACTTGATTTAAACTGTCAGAATTAACTTTGTAAACGTCAAAATATCGATAATGGTTCAATTAACTGACAAAGAACGTATTGAATTTCTGAACATGGTTGGATTTGGTGACCGCGTCAGAACTCATAAAGAAATATGCAATTTATTTAACAAGTTGCATCATGATCGGCATCCAATATCACGAACTGTCGTTGATATAACTTTGAAAATGTATAACTTGACCGGAAATGTTAGAAATTTACTGAAAATAGACCACTAAAATGCGCAGCTAATAAAGTTGTTGCTCAAGATATTGCTACAGTTGCAGCATTAGAAGAATTACCACAAACTTCCACTACATCCCTCGCACTAAACTGTGATATAAGTTGCCGATCAGTAGCTAGAATATTGAAGCACGAAAAATATTATCGGTATGAATCTCAATTAGTGCAAGAATGATTGGAGGGAGATTAAAATCGTAGTACTGAATTTTGCGAAAAAGTGATGGAGATTTGCAAAAATGAACAATATTTTAAATACAATTTGCTGTTTTCCGACGAAGCTACGTTTTGTTTGAATGTGTATGGTACCATTAATCGCCATAATTGTCTTGTTGATTTTGGTCAATAGATAACCCTCATTGGATGCTAGAAACGAATACACAACATCCGCAGAAATTAAACGATTGGGCTGGTATTTTGAGGAACCGTATTATTGATCCTTTTTTCATTCATGGAACATTAACTGGACAGAGATATTTAGTTCTTTTGCGTGATCAGGTTGGCCCTATTATTGAGAAAGATGGAGAATTGCCTGTAAGTGTTTAGTTCTAACAAGATCGAGCGGAGTATCCCCTCACTATGCCCTTACTGTTAGAAGTTTTTTAAACAAAACATTGCCAAATCGGTGGATTGGTCGTAGAGGATTCAATGAATGTCCCGCAAGGTATTATACTAGACGACCGCATAATCTGGACGAGTTATAGCAGAGAATAATTGAAGAAGTGCAATAAATTCGTGAGGATGTTTTGGAAAATGTCATTTGTTCAAAGACTTCCACATTGTCAAGAAGTGAAGGGTCATTTTTGCGAAAACTTTCTTAATTGTTATTTCTTTGGTTTATATTTTTTGTGTACCTTTTCCTTGCTCTCAAGAAAATTTTCATTATTCGATTTAATTAAATATATGTGTTGTTGTTGAACAAAAGGGTGCCAAACCTTAATATTACTGAACTCCCAGAGCAGAACTTTATTGAAATTTGGAAAAATATACTGGGTTTTTCGTTTAAAATAAAAATTTAACATCATTTTCAGCTAAACTGGAGGTCTGATTCGCAAAGAAATATACTCATCGAATCTCGGATTTACATTTAATTAATTGTGAAAAGTCTTATTAAAATCTATGTAGATGTATTAAAGATATTCGAATGGAACCATTCATTTGCTTAAGCCTGTATATAATGGTCAAAACCTAATGTGGAATTGCGACCCTTCATGAAAATTGTTAAAATCTCAGGTAGTTGGGGTAATAATTATATATGTATTTGTGTGAGTCATAAAAAAATAAATTGATAATGTCAACTGCATTCTTTGTTACTTCAAGAGAATCTCGGTTGAAACATGCTACGACTATGTTCGCATCCAAGTGATATTCGTGATATCCGAGAGGTTTCACATAACGAATTATTCAGATGTCTGAAGTAACATAGTTAAGACTGGTACGCGGTAAGCGCAATAGTTTTCGAGTTGACAAAAAAATGAAATTGAGGACATTCTTATTTTTCGATATAATTTCCACTAACTACAATCTACTTACTACAACTATTAATTAATAATACAATACTCTTGTAAAAATAATTTAGTAAAATGGTACTTTAAACACACACTATGTTAACAACAAAACGCACTAAATAACAATTTAAAAACTAATAATAAGGATATTTATTTCACAATAAGTATTTATTGACATTTATATAATTTAGCTATCGAACAACTTTTGACAATTTTACTCAACGTTTTTCACAAATATTGTCTCTTAGGTTATGCAACAATGAAATATGTGTAATAATATATTGGTAGTTGCATTAAAATTCACTCAATAAAATGCATTCCCCAAATATTGTAGCCAAATTTTCTCGTTGATTGAAGGACTTTTGCTTATACTGGCCTGGTCGTCGCCATTTCATCGTCTCCTTTTTGGATAGAGGTACATAATACGAAACTATTGTTTTATTTCCTGTGACAGTGGACTCCAAAATCAATTACAGGTTATCTCACATGTTTTAGAACAAGCAAGCACGTTCAACACAACTTTAACGTTGACCAGTAAAACGAAGTGGTATCCATCTTGCATTAACATTATTTATACACAAATGGTTATGTAGAGTTCTCGTAATACTTGTTTCAGAAATGTTAGAAATTACTTCACTTTCAAGCAGCGATCATATAATACCAATTATTCAATAGACAAAATAATTTGTGATGTTTCCACTTCAAGTAACCAACCTTCCACCTCTTCAAGGTATTCTTGTCTGCAACTTGTTCACTCTATAATATAGAGGAGATAAAACACAAAAAAATACCGTTTAGGCGTTCTTTAATTTGATTAGGCCTATTTCCCTCCTTTGTAAAGAAATTCGGTAGTAAATTTTCGTTAAATACGTTTTCATGTACCTTAGAGGTTACCTGCTTGCAGATTGATAACTATAGGCTTGTATTATATTTTCATTACGCAAATTATAAGAAAAGACAAGCATGGTATTTTTTATATTTTTCTGTGAAATAAAATTTGCATACTATTAGACCAAAAGAAAAGTTTATATGCGTTTGTATAAAGTTTAAGTCACTAAAAGCTTAATATCTTTTCTTCTACATAAAATATTACCGAAATCAATTTGACAAATACCATGCGATTTCAAAAGTCAGATTGTATCTAACAATAAGCTATGTGGACAGTTTACAGGAAAATCTCGGCTCTGATCTACAACAAAAAGAAAAGGTTAACGTGTGCATCATTTCTTTTTGTACGCCAGCTGGGAAATCAAGGTTGGGATTCCTCACCATATGCCGTAAGTCCTAAAGTTCAGCGATATTGAAAGTACCTAGGAACTATCAAACGAAAGGATGCATTATAGTTTATATTGTTTATCTTAGATAAACTTCCTGAATATTTTATGCGTTTATTCTAAATTCGACCTAAAATATTTACCTACATAAGTACTCTAAATTGATTGTATTGAATGTTAAACAGTATATGCATTATCATGCTGTAGAGGAAAATATGAAATTTATATTCTCAATAAAATCCGACACAAGAATAAATAAACTGCCTTATTTGTAAGTACTAACTACCATAAAATGTTAACTGATTACAAATTTGGAAGTTAATGGCAGAATATACGAGGTACTAGTCAAAAGTTCCCAAAATGTTTTGATAAATAACATTATAGAATATTTGGATTTCATTCACCTACGTCACTTTCTAAGTAGTCTCCTTAGGAGTGCAAACAACGAGCCCAGCCCCTCTGAGACGAAAGAAAAATTCAGTTTTAGTCTCCTCTATCGTGTTAAATCTTTGTCCCTTCAACTAGATTTTCATTAGAGGAAAAAGTCGCAAGGAGCCAAAGTTAGGTGATTACAATGGATGGGGAATAACTTCCATGATGTTTTTCTCAAATAAATGTTGAAAAATGAAAGAGGTATACGACAGAGTTATTATGGTGGAGATGTCAATCACATCCTACCTTAGTCATTTCAGGACGTCGCAATAGAAATTTTCATTAATCTTCTGACCCGGAGGTTTGAAACTCATTATGAATAATCTCATTAACCCTAGAATACCAAACTATTTTTTCCACGCATGAATACTGGACATTCGTAATATTTACGATTTTCTAAATATCTGTCACTATTTTTTGGTAAATAACATTTTATTCAAAAAGCAACAAAGAACATACATATTATCAAATATTTTCACAAAATAATTTTACAAAATAATTCAAAATTATTTGCACATGAAACACAATAACTAGCTTTGCGCTCACTACAAATTGAATGACCGCGTTCAATGCAATAACTCGTTTTACGTTTCTTTTCATAAAACTGCTAAGCACAATTTTAGTTGTGATATTAATTTTCAAAATATTATGGATACCTCGCGAAGCGAACGCCTCAAATTGAGGATATCTTTCCTCACTTCTAGCCCATGAATTGATGAGAGAATTACCTAAATCTTAAAAAAAAATATGTCGTTTTATTGGAACTTCGGTTTTTCGAATTATTGGAGCTATATATATGACAGGCGTTGATAGTTGCCATGTTAATCAAATCATAGAAAATGGCATTGGCAAACGTCTTGTTTTTCGGACACAGTGCATGTTAGAACATATCGAAAGTATCGATACCGGCTTTGTTTCATTGTAATTGTTTATGATAACAGGTTCTGCATTTGGTGCTGCTCCTTCGTGCATTTTCGATAAAGGTAGCATCAGCTTGTTTGGCTTTGGTTTATATGAAATCAAAGCTTTTTGTTTATAAAATCAAAACATTGATGAGCCCTGTTTCCTTCCTTTTACATCTAGAAATTGAGGTGGTATATTTGGATTATTTCTTCTAATTCTTCTCACAACCCTTAGGTTATATGGATGTTGTAATAAGTCGTCTGCTAATTTTGCCGACGTAAACCAGCTATATATACATGGTAACGCTTCTGTTACTACCATGGATAGTTTCAGTCAAATGTTTTACAAAAAAAATGAGATAATGGCAAGCCGTTGGTTTTAGTTGCTTTTCCTAAATATGGAATTGTGTTAGTCAAATATTTAGTAGAATTATCGCTGAGTAAGACAATTTTTAAACCATATTTTGCTGGTTTGTTTTGTATAAACATTTTAAAAACACAACGCCCTCGAAACAGCCATAACTGTTCGTCAACAGCAATGTATGATGTTGTCATATATGACTGCTTGCATATACTCATGAACATATCCCATATTTCTCTAATTGGTGCAAATACAACATTATGAGATCAAATGCCGGTGGACAGTATGGCACCTGAAATTATGTTTACAGCTAAGCTGAACATACTTATACCGACCAGGGAACAGGCAAAAAGTCGCTCGATCGATTGTGGTGCCGGCACCTGGTACAATGATGGATCACAATCTAGTCAGGGGGCAGGTGCAGGCATATACGGAATGTGCCCTGGAAGGAAGATATCGATATGTCTCGGGAAACATGCTACGGTTTTCCAGGCCGAATTGTTAGCAGTCGCAGCCTGCGCCGATGAAATTCGGGAAGCCGGCTGCGCAAGCAAAAAAATTAACATAATGACTGATAGGCAGGCGGCTATTAAAGCCATTATGAACCCATCTACCAGGTCTAAGCTGGTGAAATATTGTAAACAGGTCCTCAATAACCTGGCACAATACAATACATTGTCGCTGATATGGGTGCCAGGACATGAGGGAATTAAAGGCAATGAGAGAGAGCCGACAAACTGGCCAAAGAAGGTACTAATAGGAACTTCATAGGACCAGAACCTGTATGTGGAATCACTAAGAATTCCGCTAAAAGGGAGATCTGGTTATGGTTAGAAAAAGAACATAAAAATAAATGGAGGTTAACGGAAGGTCAACTCCATACCAAAACACTACTAAGGGGGCTAGACGGGAAGTTTTCAGCCAACCTAATTCGTAGTAGCTAAAAATAAATTAAAATAATTACCGGGTTAATAACCGGACATTGTCCTTTAAGGAAGCATTTGTACACCATGGGCTTGGTTAGCGAGCCCTGGTGTAGGAGATGTGAAAAACAGGAGGAGACTAGCCTTCAGGTAATATGCACGTGTGAGGAACTGAAGGAACTAAGACAGAAATATTTCGGGAGAGATCTATTGGATCCTTCGAGTGTACTCAAACTTCCCCTGAGGAGGATAGTGGCTTTTATCGAGGACACAAGACTAACAGAGTGGCATTGAGAGATCTATTTGGGATAGTACAAAGAGCAGTGTGCCCAAGTGCCTGGACGTGGTGGCGTCCACCCCAAAACAGAGAAGAAGAGAAGAAGAAGAAGGACATTATGAGATCTTTGAAATCTAGTAGTTTTACCATCAAATGTCAAAAAATCAAAAAGAAACATTAATCTTGAATGACTCATTGTGAATTTTTAGATTGATCCTGATAAACCATTATCGAACATGTGTCTTGCATTTCGATTGTTATTTTTCACCTCACCAGAGAAAATCAATAAACCAAACAAAGCTAAAATTTCTTCCTTACAAGTTTCCGAAAACGTCGTATCTTTTGCTTTGTATTGTGCTGATTTACGCTGTGTCTATTGATTAGTAGATCGCACTACTTTATGGATAATGTTATTATTGAAAAAATGAAAAAAACAATCATTTGGACAAATAATGTGTTTAGCAACACCTTTGCTTCCCGGTTGAAAATGTATCACATTTCTTCTAGATATACTTTTACACAGCAAACTTTTGTTGACCATTTATTGCTATTTTTGCCCCTGAAACTTATTTTACTGGAAGATACTATGTATGTATATTTTTTATGTGTGGGCAGAGGAACATTATCATCTTCATGTCCTTCACTGTCAACTGTAGCTGTAGGTACTCTCTTCTTATTTCTCCTTCTATTCCTTCAATAGTTTCATGACTGCATTCTTCAGAACTTTCAGATGCATATTCTATTGCAATTTTGTCTTCAATGTCCCTTTCTGAGTTTTCGTTTTCACTTCTATAATCAGACTCTAAATCATATTCCAATACTTTCTCTATATCTTGGATAATTTCCCTATATATTAACGGAGCTTGCGCAATACATAATGTTGACACCATATTAGTAAACGAACTAGAAATGTTTGTAATACACTTAATATATTGTATATAATGTACCTAATAGACTACTAAATAATAAAATTCTATAATGTAACGTAAATACCAGACATTCGTAATAATTACGACACCAAGTTTATTTTCCACAAAGCCAGTTTAAGAACATAAATTCGAACAAATCACTGCATGCACGTTAGACAGCCAGATAGGTACTGAGAAACTCAGAGTACCAAACCTAGTAGATTGGAAGGGGTACCACATGAAGAAGGGGTAATCGTAATATTTACGATTGCCTAGTATCCTAGGGCTAATATTAAAGAAAACAAATCAATAACGATTTAATATTGCTTTCGATCATACCCATGCATACAGCTTAAGACACTTGTGATGAGCCTACAAGGAAAATCTGGATCTGTCGAAAGCTGTTCTTTAAGTTCCCCGATAGACATCAATGCGATGTTGTTCCTATTCGTCGCTTAGCAGTTGTGGGGCGAGCTTTGTTGCTATACTTTTTATATTCAATTGTCCCGAAAAATAAGCTGACGTGTTCATAAGATATCCCACGACAATAACTTACAGTTGCATTCTGAACAGCAGAGATATGTTCTGGTGTAATGATTGTTGATGGTCGTTTGGAATGTCCATCGCGATCAACTGATATTCAATCATTTTTGAAATATTTGAACCAGTTGTAAGTTTGCGTTTGGCCTAAGGCATCGTTTTCAACTACGTACTTTAATATTTTATATGCTTTTGTGGCAGTCTGGACAAGTTTAAATGGAACTAGATAGAGTTACGCTATTTCCTCAAATCAGTCGTTGAAACATCAAAAACACAAACAAATACCTCTGTGAAAAGTTACTCATCAACAAAGAACGTTTTAACTTACAATGACACCGTTTACCAAAATGACTCATATGGAGCGCAGGCAACTCCACGTAGCGACGTGTGATTGTAACTGTGTCCGCTTACGTGCGTGATTTAAATTTCGAGAACTCTTGGTTAACACCTCGTATAGTGAAAATAAATGTGCATAGGTAATTCTATAAGAAGAATAAATATGCCTGAGGATTGATAGTTAATAAAGTATTGTACAAAGGTAATTATAATATTAAAACCATTAAATTTATTTAGAAATTACTGGGGCATAAATCAAAAATACAAAATTGAAAAAAAAATAGGGGGCTGATCCTCATGCTTTAAGCCTAACAAGATTCCAGGAAACAAATTTCAGTCGCGTTCCTGTATTTCCAAACCTTCCTAAAAAAATGCCTAACATCTACGTACAACTCATTAGCAGTACATATAAATTCCGTTATCACTACGATTTTGTTTCATGATAACTTTCTTGTATTTGTTACAATTAAATACATAAATTGGTCTGGCATAATTGAAATGAAAAAATCACGTGTCCTGCCAATATCTAGTAGTATATCTCAAGCCTCGGTATTAGGTCCAACCATATGTCATTTTTACGTGAATGATATTAAATTTTTTATTTAATATTTTTCACAATGTGTGTCAAAGATAGAGTCGTCTACATATCTTTGGACTCCAGCTGTGAACTTCTCGCTGGAGAAATTTTATCGACTTTATATCAGTGATTTTATATTAACAAGTTATTACCAAGTTTTGGAAAAACAAAATACCTTTCTTACAAGGCAAAAGATTTCTTTCTAAATCTTATATTGTATTTACACCTCCTGGAAAAAGCCTTGCCATAATAATAATAATAATAATAATAATAATAATTATAATAATATTCATGTTATAGTGCATACAGCATGAAATTCGTAACAAAAAACAACTGTACTATTATATATATGAAACATTAAACAATCGTACAATTTTCATTATGAAACAGATATGTAAATAATTTACAAATCGGTAACTGTATATTTGGACAATACCTCGTATTTTCAGCATTTAGTTCTGCTTAAGACATATGTTTCTGCCATCTATAGGCGTCGTCAGTTAAGCTAGTGAAGCAATGTATACAAATGATACAAATCTTTATAAATAGATCTGTAATATGACATTAAGCCGAAATCCCTTACTAGATAAAGCAAATTTCATCCTATAAGATGGCACTTATTTAATAAGTAATATCTGACGGACGAAAGAGACTTTGCCGAAAAAAGGGATCTTTCGTTTGACCAGCTATGCTGATACGAAAAACGAAACAATACGGGTTGTTAATCAAAAACGAGCCAGATGGCGGTAAATATACAAAAAAGGTTTTAAATATATCTATACGTTTATATGCACGTATAACGCTTTTGTTTGATTATGAAACAGATATGTAAATAATTTACATATATGTAACCGTATACTTGGACAATAATGAAACAAAAGCGTTATACGTGCATATTAACGTATAGATATATTTAAAACTTTTTTGTATATTTACCGCCATCTGGCTCGTTTTTGATGGATAACCCGTATTGTTTCGTTTTTCGTATCAGCATAGCTGGTCAAACGAAAGATCCCTTTTTTCGGCAAAGTCTCTTTCGTCCGTCAGATGTCACTTATTAAATAAGTGCCACCCTATAGGATGAAATTTGCTTTATCTAGTAAGGGATTTCGGCTTAATGTCATATACAGATACAGATCTATTTATAAAGATTTGTATCATTTGTATACATTGCTTCACTAGCTTAACTGACGACGCCTATAGATGGCAGAAACATATGTCTTAAGCAGAAGGAAATGTTGAAAATACGAGGTATTGTCCAAGTATACAGTTACAGATATGTAAATTATTTACATGCCTGTTTCATAATGAAACAAAAGCGTTATACGTGCATATTAACGTATAGATATATTTAAAACCTTTTTTGTAAATCTTACAATTACACAAACATGTTAAATCACCGATGTTTCTATGAAGAAATCGTTGATATTATAAAACATTTTCTTACATAAATACCTCTTTAAAATATATTTAAGTTAATTTGGCGGAAAATATTTTGTTTCTAAGGGCAAATGATTATAGATCTTTAAGCATTTAGACAAACAATATGTTTGAATTCTTATAAATCTCGTTCTATATGCCAGCGAGAACACCGTGCGGAAAGTGGATTTGATGTCTGAAGGTGAGATCAGATTAGTTAAGCTATCTATAATTTTAAAGACTAGGGCGAAGGTGTTGATGAAACAAGTCCGGGACTACATACAGGGTTAAAGGGTAGTGTGGTCGCAGTCGAGTTTACCAGACATATGAAAAGGATCAAAGAAACAGAAAAAGAAGCCATATGTCAAGCAGGCTTTTCTCTCAAAAGCGATTAGTTTCAAAGAAAAAAATAAGTGCAGAGAATGTAGAAGCCCAATGCGTAAATTGTGCTAAGAGGATCAAGGATGCACAAAGGTCACCCATTGGTATGGATATTGTTACGCTACGCATATAAAAACATTTTAATCTATTTTTTAATCCTATTTCTTCTATAAAATATCTCGATTTAAAATAATATTTAAACTTAAGACATTTTGTGTATTCGTGTCCAAAGAGAAAGTTTTTCTTTTGTAATATATCTTGACCGACAGACCCTTCATTTACTACCTGACTCAGCAACCCTAACGTTACTGTGGAATTTCTTTCTATTTACATTTCTTTTTTTAGATTATTTAATTCAATTATACATCTTCCTTTATATGTTGTGTTTCATATCATTAGGAAGCTTAAGTCACAAGCGTTATTTTAATAATATGTATGCCATCGGTAGAAGACCTCTTCAGGTCCCGCTTCTTAATTAATTATTATTAAAGATATCGACCCCTCTCTTCGACTCAGATCATAAAACAGACCGTTTTCTAGACCTTTTCTATCGACACAAAAAAACTATAAGTCCGATCTTTTCTTTAGAACATTCGTGAATTAAAAACAACTCCTCGTGCTGTTCAAGTGCACAATGCAACTCACCACGCCGTCCGGCCTCTTTCGCTTCTAAGGTAATTTTGTATTGTTCAATATTCGTATATTATTCTTTTAAGCGAATCCATGTTCATTTAACTAATTAATTTCTTATTCCTCCGGCCAAACATCGCTCTACATATACTTGGCCAAGGTATATCTTCGAAGGCCACGTGATCGCCACACAAAGGTAACTCTGTATTGTTCGATACAGAGATTATTTTATATTAATCGTAATCAATTAACCCTTAATTTACTGCTCAATTAAACGTTCGCTTCAGAGTATTTTTTGTGTTAATTTTCAGTTACTTAATTACCGCTCCTCGTGTACAAATTACTTTGATTAATTACTTTTAAATATATCAATTTCAATTTCTTCTTATGTAAATATAAATACAAACTTTAAGGACAACATGTGTTTTATTTATTTAGTAAGTAAGTTGTAGTATATTTATTTTAATTAACCATCATCACGCACGTCCTGTACCTTTGAAGGAACTTCGCCAGCACCATCTAATTATTTTATTACCAAATAATTTCATTATTATTAGCACGACACCACATCCCGATAACCGCCAGAAGCCCTTATTTGTAATAATATATAACGCTGTTAGTCAACACCACAGTAGAAGCGGGCTTAATGCCCGACGAGGAGTTCTGATTTGCTAAGCCATCTCGAAAGTCTAAAAGTAGAGTGAAACAATGTCAGGACTACATATAAGCTAAATTACCCCTGTTTGGTACTGACTACATCAGTTGTATGCAAGCGAAGCAGAAAACTTCACAAAAGGAATCCAAGCATCAAAGACACTTTTTCTCTTGATGCTGTTAGATTTAATTTGAAGAAAAATGCTAAAGAATGTACTTTAGCGAGACATGAGGACCACAATAGATCTGAATAAGTTGCCTAAGTAATCTAATCCAATCTAATTATCGCCGCGAGAAAATATTTACTGTTTGTCTATTATTAAAAATTTATTTAATTGATTTTTCTATTACATTTATAGTAAATCGAAATATATATTTTACGAACTGCTCATTTGCTACATTCATATTTTGTTTTATTTGTGTAAATGGTGTATTTATAAACTTCTTGGTAACAGATTTATTGTAGGCGCCCAACCTACTTATGTACTCAAGTGTATGTATGTCATGTACCGTGCCGTCGCTTAATATTCACGAAGCTCTTTCATGTGAACAAAAGCTTCAATACCGTGTAAAATGCAACTATATATAATCAAATTGAAAATTTAAAATTGAGCATGCTTGTCCTAATTATATTAAAAATTGTAATATTATTGATCCCTGAATTGTAAGCTTTGTGTGATGACCTGAAATTACTATCGCTTACAATATTTTCACCGTCTTCTGGATGGTGAGCCTCTAATTGTATTTCAGGGCCTTACTACATTTGGATGTGCGCAGTCATTTACTAAATATGAAGCATGTAAAGCAAAAAATAAATAAAATATGTCAATTCTATGTGTCAATAATTGTTAATCTGACATTATAAATCGTTTGTAAATTGAAAAAATATATCTAGATATATAACTAGATTTAGAATAAGTAGTCTGAGGAAAAAAAAACATGACTGAGATTGTTGATAGCAACGTGAAAAAAGTAATAAGTCAAGAAATTTTAGTGGTGATAACGAAATTGATTATTTGATCAAATAAAAAGAATTTGATGAAATATAAATGAAATTCTGCTTACACATAACCCTTTTTAATTAATTAACTGTTTTTACTAAAAGTAAAACTATAAATAACAAGTTTTATAAAAAAGAATTCAGAATTACTCATATTAAATGTGAAGTTTTATGTTTCCTAAGAAATAGAAGAAATATAAATGATAATGGAATTATAAAGGCCCAGAAAATAGAATAGCTGAAAAATATTAATTAATCCAAGGAGACGAAATCTGATATAAGCGATTTTGTATTGAAGTAGTTATTTTTGAAAGGAAGCAATAAACGTTAAGAGATTGTCAAGTTAGAGACAAAAACTTATTAAAAAAAGAACAATATTGATGAAGTTTAAGTAGTAGCAAATTTTTAAATAATAATTCAGATTTAGAGGTTAATAATTATAGTTTAGAAAATATCGCAGTTTATTTATTTAAAATAACTTAGAAATTTTGTGGAGATTTGTATGACAATAATCATACTACATAGATATATTAAATTTGATTTGAATTGTATTAATTAATTTTAAAAAGAAAACAATAAGAGGTATGTAATGTCTGGTTTTCTATGAAATATCAAAAACTATGTTAACAACATCATATCAAAATAGAATAATTTGAAACATATTTAAGTAGCTAAAACCTCACCAATTTTGTATAAAACAAAAGTCTTTTCAAAAATATGAAATATTATTAAAATTCCGATGTGAATACGAGGGTATATCAAAATATAACGAGACTGGTGCTATAACTTTTTTCTAGAATTTTATAACACAAAGAGTAGAACACGAAACCCTCATCTCCAATGTATTTATCCACAGGTAGGCTTTGATTCAAGTTGTGACGTTTATTACAAATTATTTACTAAATTGTCAGTGATTAATGTACCCATCGAAAAAATGAAAGCGGAGCAAAGATATGCTATGACATTTTGTGCTCGGTTGAGTAAAACTTAAACTGAAATGATTAAAGCTGCATTTCCAGATGATAGTTTATCACGATGTAGAAGTGTTTGAGTTGCATAAGAAATTTAGAGATTGTTGTCAATCAGTAGTAGGTGAACCTCGACGCGACCACCAACTGCACGGATTGATCAAAAATTGCAGAAATTAACGACTTGATCCGAAATGATCGTCGGATTGGCATATAACGAATTTCTGACATTGTTAATTTCTCTTCCACTCAAAAAATTATTCATGACGATTTGGGGTACCGAAAGGTCGCGGCAAAATAGATTCTAAAAGTGATGATCGATGAACAAAAAGCCAATCGAGTGACAATTTGTGGACAGTGAAAAAGGCAACTGCAACATAATCCATAGTTTTCGCAGAGGAGAAAACTATGAAAAGCTCCCGTAAAGTGATGTACTTACTTTATTTTGATAAATGGGGCGTTATTTATGATCACATTGTACCTACAGAACATACAGTAACTGAATAGTACTATTCTAATGTACTTCGATGAACCCTAACGGCAAAATTAAGGCCAAAAAACGGCCGTTTGGATCCTGCAAGACAATGCTACGGCTCACAGATCAGCGATTTGTCAACGAACACTTGAGGAACTGGGGGGGAAATTATGGTTCACCTTCCTTAGTCACCTGACCTTGCTCCGTGTGACTTTTTTTTTTGTTTCCTGAAGCCAAAAAGATTTAAGAGCTCGAGAATTTACGTCGAATTTAGAGAGCTCAACGGTAATGGGTATCCGAAATAGACTCTCAGAAAAATGGTTTCTCAGATGTTCATGACAAGTAGACAAAACGATGGAACAAGTATATTGCGCAGAATGGAGAGTACTTTGGAGGATAGTTGTTGAAGTTTTTTAAATAAATGTTTCCTTTTTGTACTACAGCACCAGTCTCGTTATTTTCAGATAAGTACATGTATTTGTGAAAGTATCTCTACTGAGACTTAGACACGTATTTTCTTCTTTTTATAGAATCATCGTTACGCCCCTGCTGGAAAGACACATTCACAATAATAACAATTCACAGAAATTACTAAGACAGCGCATAGAAGAAAATTCAGCACAGCCCATTAAAAAAATCCTGAAACAACTAATACTGTCTCAATAACAAATGCGGAACTAAGCAAAGTGTTTCCATCTGCCAGTACAACCGTATCTGCAGAAACCGTATTAACGTGCCCTCACTCTTTATCGGACAAACCGAATACGTATCTAACAAAACAATTTGAAACATACTTAAGTAGGTATAACTTCACCAAACAAAAGTATTTTTAATAATATAGAATATCAAAAATTATCTTAGCAAACGGTGGCCATGGAGTAAAAAACGTCGTCTTAATTTATATCATTCTTTTGATAAAATTTTCAGGTTAGGTATCATGTTGACGTTAAAGTCTGTCAATATATTAATCTTAATATCAGTATGACACTTAATCTGAAAATTTTACCAGAATTTTCTCAAAAGGGTGATATAAATTAAGACACACGCTTTTCACTCAATGGTCATCATTGACCAAGATATTTCTTGATATCTGGGTATTATTAAAAATCGGATGTGAACACAATACAAGTTCATATATTTGTGAAAATATCTTACCTAAGATGTAGACACGTGTTTAACCCTTGTCTGCAAGACCGGGGTCCTTTGGCGACCCCAGCACCACATTTTTCTTCACAGTTGCCTACCCAGAATTAGTAGGCGTTTGGCCGTCCATCTATTTGTCATTTGCAGTTTGAGGTTATGTTGTGCAGTGGTAATTTGACTATAAGTTTTTCCCAGTTCTAATTAAAGTTAAATTAGGTAAGTGGGGTCTGTAAAGGACCCCATCTGTGCTTTTGCGTACTAAATATAATATTTTAATATACACCTGTTTTTTCTAGTTTTTGAAAAGAATGAGTCGTTTAGATCGTCGCCGTCCATTGACTAGCACAGAGTTGACCCATTTGCTGAAAATATCGAAGATTTGTCGGATATAGAAAATGAATATGATGTCGATTTTCAAGAAATTCTTTCTGAGTCCGAAGATAACCTCGAAAGTCAGAACGAAGAAGATTCCGATGAATTACCAGATGAAAGTAATACTGAAGAATTTCATTGTACTCAGTACGTTGCCAAGTCAGGTTTGAAGTGAAATAGTTTACCTTTTCGCAGTAGTAAAACGCCACTGCGAAATTTAGTAAATGCACGTCCTGGGCCGACGCCGTTTACCGAAGAAGCGAATGATTCTATAGATATTTTTAATTTATTCATTACGAATGAAATGAAAGATATTATATGTCGTTATACAAATGAAGAAGCAAAGAAGAATTAGGCAGAATGGAATAAAAAAAACCTAATTCATCAATGAATTGGATAGATTTAGAAAAGGGTGAACTAGATTGCTTCTTCGGTGTACTTATAAAAGCAGGTGGATTGAGATGCAGGAAAGAATCCACGCGTGAAATGTGGACAAGAGATTCCTCTATACGCCGCCCATTTTTTTGTGCAGCTATGTCTGTCAACAGATTTGAAGAAATATCAAGATTCTTAAGATTTGACGATAAGACTACAAGAATTGACAGAAAGAAGGAAGATAAACTGGCGGCTATTAGAGAGATTTGGGACTTATTTGTAAGAAATTGCAAAATAATGTTTGAACCTTACGAATCTCTTACAGTGGATGAACAGCTAGTATGTTTTAGGGGCATATGTCCCTTTAGACAATACATAAAATCAAAGCCTGGTCGTTACGGCATAAAAGTCTGGGCACTTGCTGACGTAAAGACTTCCTATTTATGTAATCTTCAGGTTTACTGTGGTCGTCTTCCAAGTGGAGCGAGGGAAAAAGAACAAAGAATGCGTGTAGTAAAAGATATGGTTGAACCATATTTCGGTAGCTGGAGAGGCATAACTACAGATAATTTCTTTACAAGTGTACCTTTAGCGAATTATTTGTTGAGCAAAGGACTTACATTGCTTGGAACGGTTCGAAAAAATAAAACTGATACGCCACCTCAACTCAATGTAATCTCAAGACCAGTTCATTCATCCATGTTCGCTTTCACAATGGATGTAAGCATGGTATCGTACATTCCAAAAAAGGGCAGAATGGTTCATTTGTTGTCTGCACAACATCAAGACGATAACGTATCTCTTGAAAGCGAAAATAAGGCTATTATGATACTAGACTACAACGAAACTAAAGGTGCAGTTGACAACGCAGATAAATTGATTCGAGAATTTTCATGCGCTCGTAGAACACTACGATGGCCTTATAGACTATTCATGAGTATTCTAGATATATGTGCCATGAATACATTTGTAATATTCAATGAAAAACACCCCGAATGGAAAAAACAAAATAAAGCCAGACGTAGGTTGTTCTTGTTACAACTGGGAGACAAATTAACTCGTGGAAACATGGAAAAATGGGCTCAAAATAGAAAACTTCCAATATTTGTAAAAACAGCACTCCAGGATTGTGGTATTGCCTTAGCAGAAACAAATTTAGATTCACAGAAAGATGAAGAAAGAACCACTTCGACAAAAAGGGGTAGATGCTATAAATGTCCAAGAGAACAAGACAAGAAGGTTAACATAAAATATAAGGACTGTCACAAATTTGGTTGTGACGCACATAGAAAAAAAGAGACAGTGAAGGTTTGTCTTCCATGCCTTTCATTAAAATAATGTTTTCTATTAAATTTTCTTTTTTAAAGTTATATGTAATTTCAAAGCATTGTCAAATCTAATGTTTTTTAACACATTTTTGTTTTGTTCTAATATAAAAATAATTGTACAACCATCATATTATATGTAACTTCGATAAAATTCAATTTCAAGACTTTTTTAAATTTTAATTTGTCTTAAAGTACCTTAAATCTAAAAAAAAATGGGGTCTCGACAGGACCCCACGTATGTGGTTACGTACGCATTAGTCTGTCATGCACACAAGGGTTAAACTTTTTCTTCGGTACGCTTCTACAGTTTCTGTAAAGACGATTGTACCGTGAGATGAAAGCAATTTGCTCAGATCTGCATTTGTTATTGAGACAGTGTTAGTTGTTTTGGCGTTTGTTCAATGAGCAGCGCCGAATGTTCTTCTACGCTCTGTCTCAACAACTTTTGTGAACGTATCTCTCCAGCTGGGGGTACCGAAGATTCTGTAGAAAGATGAAACTCGTATCTATATCTCTAGAGAGATACTTTCACAAGTATATGAACTTGTATTGTGTTCTTCACACTCAATTTTTAATAATATTTCATATTATTAAAAAGACTTTTGTCGTATTATAATATTTTTAGCCCATTCAACTTATTCTTAGGATACCACGAGGTGTGATTTGTTATTGTCGTGTTACTGCAATTCCCAAATACGTGAGTTACGTTCGGTAGTTCACTAGAAGTAATGTGAGGACGTCCTACAATCTCATAGAATGGTAAAATTTAGTTGTACTTTTTTGTTATGAACGCTTTCATATTTACACTGATTTTACTATCTTAGATATATTTCATCCTTAGAGAAATAGTATCCGTCTTCTTTGAATTTGTTAAAAATATTTATTGTGTTCGCACAAGGTATACGCCTGTTACGATAGTTAACTGTTTTAAATAAATTTTCTATTATTCAATAAAATGTACTTAATTTATAATTTAAGTATATATAAGTATATAAGTATGAATGAAAAATCAGAAATATTTGACAATTCGAAAAATACGTCACTGGTGTATAACTGGTTGCCTGCTATGCCATAGATGCATTGACTTTTACTTTTTTAGCTCGAGTAGGGCGATGTATATGTGTAATGATAAAAGAGAACCCGATATATACCGCTCGGTAGGCTAGGAATTCATTCAAACAACGACCGACGTGTTAGAATATTGTTATAAGTATGTTAAATAAATATTGCGAATTTAAACGCAAAGGACAAGTTCATCCCAATATGAATGTTATTAACGGGTGTAGTGCTAGGTTTATTTATTTAAAGAAAACGAGAACTGACTTTGCTGTTGTTAACGAAATGAAATTCCATTAATACTGTTTTTTTTTCGCTTTGGGTATAATAATATAAATGTAATTCTCGCAACTTTGTATCTTCATTGTTATTACACACACTTTAGATTAACTTATTGTCTGCGTAATTTTTACTATGATATGGGTACATACATACAGTGAATAGATTAGTTTCTACTAGTAGTGAATTCATTTTCCTTACTATTCGATCTATAGATGTTTCATAGCAATATACTGCAGGGCGAAAAAGCAAAGAAAGCAAATCCACTTTCCGTGATTCTGATCTCTGTACTCTCATTTTATATAGAACCAAGAGACGGGAACAATCAATCAATCAATCGTATGATTGAAGTATTTGAACCCGAACTTCACAGTAACAATTTTATGCTCTTCATATAAAGACTGAATATTGAACAATTCCAAACGTTCATAGTAAGTATAACAGTGTTTGTTGACATTAAGTTTATGCAAAAGGTAATTAATGAATTTACGTTGAACATGTTTAGTCTAGTTTTAATAATATGCAACGTGTGTAAACCAAACTAAATGCGAGATCGCGTTCTACAAAACCACACAATTTGCAAATCAAATCATCAATATGGGAATAGAATTTACTTATAAATCGAACAAAACATTAGTTAAGAACTACTTTCACCGGTAAGAAGCTGTTAGGGTACTAGTATTTCATGCACAATTTCTCGTTCCTTACTCAGGAGATAATTTAGCGTTTGTTAACATATCCTTATCTTCCCGCCATGTTGATATGAAGTTCATGTCTACTTGGGGACGGAAACGAGGTTACTCGTAAAGTAGAATTTTAAGTAATCAGCGAACACAAAAGAATTGCTTAAGTTTATCTCATGGTTAATGGCAATAAAGGTAAGAACAAGATAGAAGAGAAGAGATCGAAAAATTGGAATCGTGACCAAAGTTGGCTAGTAATTTCAGAAATGATAACACTGGTCAACACAGTTTGGTCTTTTTATACACCAATACGTGTAGCTTATGTCTTTTGTCATGTTAATTCTGAATGTGACTTAAAATTTATTCTATCACGTTAAGATTTTAAGGTATTTTCTTAAACAGTTTTAAAATTTTGATTGCCTATAACTTTGTTGAAAGAAAAGATAAGTAAGTTTGGTTTTCATAAAAAAGTTTATTTGCTCTTTACATTTTTTTTCGTTATGATTGGAAAATTGTATCGGCTAAATGGTGACCGCGATTTGCTATGCAACTTTCGGCTCTCTTTAAGGCATTTTTCATGACATCCTGCAACATCTCAGGCTGAATTTCTTCAATTTCTTGACGAATATTCTCTTTAAGATGTTGAATCGTTTGGGGCTTATTCACATAAACTTTTGATTTTAAAAACCCCATAAGAAAAGGTCAGGTGCAGCTAAATCCGGAGATCTGGCTGGCCATGCTAAATCGCCATTTCGTGAAATTAGTCTTCGTGGAAAAACGTCATTCAATAAGTGAATTGTTGAACGAGCTGTGTGTGCTGTGGCCCCATCCTGCTGAAACCACATTTCCTCTAGTCCTTGCTCTTCCATTTCAGGCACAAGAAAATTTCGAATCATGTCTTGGTACCGTTCAGTAGTAACAGTAACTCCAACACCTTCGTCAGTTTCAAAAAAATAGGGACCAATGATGTTTCCAGCATGAATACCACACCATACAGTTGTTTTTTGTGGATGCAATGACGTTTCATGAATTAATTGAGGATTATGTGTCCCCCAAAACCGACTGTTCTGTTTATTGACGCGGCCACTGAGAAGAAAATGGGCTTCATCGCTCATTATCAATTTAGACGAAAAATCTTCAATTTCATCAGACAGCCTTAGGATTGCATTACTGTACTCAACTCGTTGATCATGATCTCTCGGTAGCAATTTATGAACTAATTGAATTTTGTATGGGAACATTTTCAAATCAGTTTTCAAAATTCGCCTTAAACTGCGTGCAGGCATGTGTAACTGGGAACCACGTCTCCGAATTGATGTTTCTGGAGACTCTGCAACACTATCGCGCACCAGAGCCACATTTTCAGCGTTACGAGACGTCCGTTGTCTTCCAGAACGAGGCCTGTCTGCTGTCGTACCGTACTGTCGAAAATTCGCATGTAAACGATAAATTGTGGTTTTGTGACGCACTGGACGATTAGGATATTTTTGACGCAATTTCCGCTGAGTGGCAATAATGGAACGATTATTTTCAATAAATATTGTCACTATTTCTGCTCGTTCTTGTGGCGTATATTTATCCATAATAAAATTTGGACGTGTACACAACACAATGGTTAAAGCTAAACTGAACTAAACGTCACATAACCAAGACGGCGCGCAATCAAAATGGTAGCGGGACTTTTGCTCCACCCGTTATAATAAAGATACTACTAAAAATATTGTTGTGTTGAACATTAATTGGACATGTTTGAACATGTCCTTCCATGGTTTCAACAACAAAGCATTTAAACCATTTCCATTTTTGCTCTGGAACCAATGAAATTAAGAATTTGAAGATATTTGACTATATTGGTATATAAACTGCTACACATGTCTTCTTCGATTCAATTTAAGTCGGTTTGTGATAGCTGAATGACTTACTCTTTCATAATGCAGCGTACGCGTATAGATAATCCAAACAGTTTCTGTTATATATGTGGAGAATTCACTACGCAACAGCATAAGTGGAATATTGCACCTTTAATAGAAAGGCTATATAAGCCTTTTTATAAGCCATGAGATTTTTAAAGTAGATTACCTCCATTTTGTAAATGTGATTAACATCTGTCAATGTGCATTTTAGGTAGTAAAGTTAACCTTTTAATCATGATGAAGTATACACCACAACAACGTTTGGAAATTGTAAAAATTTATTACAAAACTGGGGAATAAGTTGGAGCTGCGTACAGAGCAATACACCATCATAATCGGCCTAGTGAACAAGCTATTCGTGCAATTATCAATCGTTTCGAAACAAGGATTATTAGACGAGAGCGTGGCTTTTGTTCGAGTAAAGTAAAGTTACTTTACTCGACCAAAACCCACGCTCTCGTCTAAGAATCGCCAGTAGCAATAATAATATAACTGCTGTGGAAGTGACTGTAGCCGAAAACTCGAATTTGTCAGTGTTTGGTCGTTCTCGGACATTGGGACTTTCTGCGATGACAACGTGGCGTATTTTACGTAAGAATTTAGAACCATATCCTTAGAAAATTGTTCTCACACAAGAATTGAAGCCGGCAGACCATCGCATGCCTGTGTTCTCAGATTGGGTATTGAAGCAGCTGGAAAATGATGCCAATTTCGGGAAGAAAATCATGTTTAGTGACGGGGCTCATTTTTGAATGAATGGGTTCGTTAACAAGCAAA
Source organism: Melolontha melolontha (assembly GCA_935421215.2). Taxonomy (NCBI): domain Eukaryota; kingdom Metazoa; phylum Arthropoda; class Insecta; order Coleoptera; family Scarabaeidae; genus Melolontha; species Melolontha melolontha. The sequence continues at coordinate 192,971,304 of OW285236.1, read as the reverse complement.
ATATGCGCTATTGGGTACCCGAAAACCCACAAATGATTAAAGATAAATGTCTTCATCCACAGAAGTGACTGTTTGGTGCGGCTTGTGGTCTCAAGGCGCTATTGGACGATATTTTTTTTAAATGAGGAAGGAAATGCTGTCAGAGCGAATGGAGTGAGTGATAAGAAATTTTTGTGGCCGGAATTGGAACAACTCAATGTAGAGGAGTTGTGGTTTCAACAGCACTGTGCCACATCCCACACTGCAAGTGAAACAGTCGCCTTATTGGAAGAAAAATTCGGTGGTTCAATCATCTCATGAAATGGACCTCTTAATTGGCCAGCTCATTCGTGTGATTTATCTCCTATGGATTTTTCCTATGGGATTATGTAAAATGACTGGTTTACTCAAACACACCTCAAACGATTGAAGACTTGAAAACAAACATCGAACGGGAAATTTGTCAAATTCAGCCGGATTTACCGGGAAATGTAATTGAAAATTGGATTCAGCGATCGCGTGCCTGCACATGAGGAATAGACATTTACAGATGTCCTATTTCGAACATAAATGGCACACTCTAAGCTTATAATACAAAAATTAGTATTGTACCTTACACATTACACCAATAGGGGCTTGAGAACTTTATTTTTTAATAAAAAACTTTTTTTATTAAAAAATAAAGTTCTCAAGCCCCTATTGGTAGACACTTTATTTTCACTATTTTGGCAGTAAACATTAATTAGTTTATATACCACTACTATTTCCACAATCTTAGAAAATGTCCACAGTAATATCGCAAGTCTATAATTTTGAGCCTAATAATTGTATCTTGTGAACATCAAACACCTACAGGTAAGAACGATTAGAAGGTAGTACCTATGAAAAATGTTCAATAAAACAGATAACGGATAGAGATCGCCAAATAAACGGAAAAAGATTATACCATGTAGCAGATACAGGCACCTAAATATCACATAAATAACAGAATGCATAGAATTCGCCCCTTCCAAAACTACAGTTCGCTATAGCAAAAGAAAATAATTTAAAAATTAGATTCTTAGATCTCCTCAAGCAGAAAGATTTTAACAAAATTTGATCACAAACAAAGTACATTGAATTTCGATTGCTCCCAATCAATGTCATACAAAGAGAACCTAGGCAAAGCGATTAGTTAATAGAACAATTAAAGTAACAGATCTAGAGTTTAGGCAAGAAATTCCATCACAAACAAAAGATTCTCAATAAAAAAAAATTGTTCCCTTTCATCAAGAAAATCACAAAATCAAAAATTATATAAGCAGTAGAATACAGATAGAATAAATGCCACAAAAACCAAGAAAAACAACCCTCAAACTACTTATAAATATGTAACAATACCTTATATAAACAACCTATCAGAAAAAATCTTAATGACATATTCTGAATTAAAAATCAAAATACTTACATTAAATAAGACCCAAGTTATAAATGAAATTAATTGCAACGACTGCAAAGGTGTATACATCGGGCAAACAACTTGGAGAAACGGTTAAGTACACACAAATTTTCAAACAATAGTCCAACTTAAAAAACACATCAAATAAACCAAACACATTTAATTTAGAACAAGCCGCCATCATAACATCTGAGAAAAATAACAAAGTTAAAAATATATTAGAAAACATCCACATACAAAATGGTAAATATAGACAATCTTTTAAAATTTTATTGTTTATGACAGATGGTGCCGAAAACATGCTATTTGTTGGGGATGACTCCGGTTTCCGGTGGTGACGAATCACGAGTCAGATGTAACTTCATCAAGCTTCATGTAGATATATTTATTTACATTAATAATACACTTATTTTTGACCTACAACGATTTATACTGAGATAAAACTGCCGATGAAACTGTGGTTGACGTCATAATTGGGAAAATTTCTATGTTATCAATTATTGGTAATGGTGGCAATAATAGGTTTCAGAGGCTTTAATTAATTTAATCTTAAAATATTATTAAGTATTGCTTGTATGTCAAAGTGTCCATTACCAAACAATGCCATAAATTCCATTGTTTAGTAATGGAACTTATTGATATCTATTTAGGAATCGTGATATTAAGAATGAAAGTAATGACTCAAAACTACTAAATCTAAGTAATAAACAAGCTGTCTAATGTATAATGTAATAAATAAATTTCCAAATATAAAAGATGCCGCTTCTTAGAACATAGAGGAAGTTTTACAATTTGAATATGAACTTTGCATGTTGATAAAATTGTACATGTTATTTTTGAAATCTACGTTCTAGATTTACTTATATTTAACAATAAAAAATGTTTGAAATTAAAACATTACAAAATTATATTAAGTGTATCCTCAACACTTCCTTTAGAACAATCTCTTAAAGAACACAGTGTTTACCTCTTACGTGTGACGTGTAAAATCCATGCATTGAATCTTGTGGCACAAATGATTGGTTCATGTTATCCAGTTATCAGTATATGTATGAATTGCTAGTACAAAGGTAGTGTTTCTAAAATTTGTGAATCCTATTCGAAGATTTCGCAGACTGTGTCCCAAAATACTTGAACAACTACAGCTGCTCGCTGCACGTAGGAGAACATGGTTCCAGCCTGCGTTTCGTGAATTTTTAAAGCTATAAAGAATGTTGTTTAAATTCGAAAGAAGCTGCAGCTATTAAGAAAAGCCAGGTAATATTTCAAGACACTCAGGTTAAAACAGATTTACAAACTATTCAGAACAATTACTTCGGAATTGTTATTACAAAATGTTTCGATATCGTTAGTGGATTCTGTTGCATTGTGAATTATGTTTACGCGTTTATGCGTTGAAGAAGGTGAAAAAAATGAATATGTAATAGAAAAATTTGAAACTGATTTAATCAAAGATTCCCATTTTCTCATATTCAAACAAATTTGTACAGGTGCATTCAAAATCCATACAGTTGTTTCAAAGTTTATTTCAAGTATGCAAATATAACATCACTAAATCTAGAACAGTCGTTTTCGGCATTAAGACACATTTATTACTCCCGTCATACTAGCTTGAAACTACTGAAACAACTGTGGAAACATATCTAATGATGGAAGTATTTAAAAGATGTTATCTTGTTTGTGACTTCACGGAAGACTCTTAAAACGGTAAGTGCATGAGCATGTTTTATAACTTACTTAATTTATTTTATGTGTCAACTTCTAAGCGCTTCTCCTTTGGCGCATGGTGGAATATGCTTATTCTAGTCATTACATTTAGTTTAGAATGCAGACTGAGAACAAGCATTTTGCATCTAACCATGTTTTCTTTATCACGTCATATTGTCATTAATTATTTGGCCGAGGGTTTCAGATTTAATTTGAGCGCCGTCACAAACAATGTGACAGCTTCTTTAATATTGAAAAGGATGTATTATATATATATATGGTAAACTTAATCAGTCGGCGATTAAAGGTCTGGTTTATTACTTCAAAGTATATATATTCAATAAAACCCTACATGTTTCGGCAATTATGCCTTTATCAAGGATATAAAATATACATGACTGATTAAGTTTACCATATAATACCAAGGTCACGAAAATATTATATATATATATATACATATATATATATTGTACTAATGCTGAAGGCTGATAAAGTTAAACGTAAGAGATAAAAATAGTTAAATGCTGATAGTATCATAAAATTAGCGCCTTTTACAAATTTTAAATATAAAAATATCTCTTGTCCAAGCAGCTGATTAGTAGCAGTATCCACAGTTAAATATAGCGGAGAGCATGAACTTGATAAAGAATATTTAACTTTACTTATCCCAGGATCATCATAGATAGTGACACTCAAATATTACAGTAAAAATTACACAAATGGTATTAATAATATTGATTTCGCTGAGCATGAATAAATAAAAGCACCACTTTTATGTTTTACATATAGAATATTTATTGGATTAAAAAAACTTGTACTCTTTCGGTCGATTTGTAAATTATTACTTTGTAATCAATTTGAATTAAAAACTAATAATAGTGTGTTATTATTATATTATTATATTATTATTATAAATATTATTGTTTAAAATAAGCAGTAAAAACTCGTAAGTAAATTCACGTGTATTTTAAATGGATTTGATTCCTTACTATATTTATATGATTATATATATATATATATATATATATATATATATATATATATATATTTAGTGTTTATAAGAATTTTATTTTTCTTATTTATTTTATTGGCCGTGTCTTAATATTAAAAATAATAGACTTTTTATTGGTTTAGCGACCTTTTATTGAATTATGATGTTTTATTCTACGACGTTTCGACTTTTATTATTTTTCAGTCTTTTTCAAGTATCGTTTCTTTTGGTTTTCAAAATCACGCATTCTGTGTAACATGTGTATCGGGTACCCACTTACAATATTCCAACCAGTGCGATCGGTTCGTTACAAAAAAAGGTCTCGGGTACCCGATACACATGTTACACAGAATGCGTGATTTTGAAAACCAAAAGAAACGATACTTGAAAAAGACTGAAAAATAATAAAAGTCGAAACGTCGTAGAATAAAACATCATAATTCAATAAAAGGTCGCTAAACCAATAAAAAGTCTATTATTTTTAATATATATATATATATATATATATATATATATATATATATATGTTTAGTTAATTTCTTAGCCGTTTATTAAATATAACAATTGATAAATTATTGGAGTTTTTCGGCTCTTATATGAAATATTTACAAATATCAAGTTAGTATGTATGTAATTGCAAAGTAAGTGGGGATGTAAACATTGCTGTCTACAAATTACAAAGCAAATCATACGAAATTTTTTTAATTGAAAAATATCGTCTATATTGGGACTCGAACACAAGTCTACGGTTTGCCGGACTGTCGGTTTTACCATTCACCCACAATAGACCTAGGTTCAAGCTATTAAGAAATGCATTATAAAGTAACAGTGTTAATGAATCAGATGTCAGTTATTGAATGTAGATGTCTAGTTGAAAGCAGAAGTCAGTTTTGAAAGTTGATGTCAGTTTTGATAGCAGATGTCAGTTAGTGAAAGCAAATGTCAGTAATTGAAAGCAGATGTCTGTTTTGAAAGCAGGTGTCAGTTATGAAAGCAAATGTCAGATTTGAAAGCAGATGCCTATTTTGAAATTAGATGTCAGTTGTTGAAAGCAGATGTCCTTATCTGGATATATTTCCAGATAAGTTTAAAACTTTATTATGTTGTAAAACCTTGGGCACTAGGGTGACCTAGTAGAAGAATTGTTCATGCATATAAAAATATGTTTAAACGGTGATTTATAGGTTTATATACTTTTTTAACCGATTATATATATCCAAATTACTATTTTAAACTATATTTTTTTGAATTTCAAACGAAGAAATATATTTTTAATGCAACAATATCAAATTCCAAAAACCGACGCTTCTTAGTCCTTTGTTTATTTCATAACCTTATTTCATGCAAATTATCTTGATTTTCTCCTTGACATAAATTATTATTTAAATAGAATTTTAAATGTTGAAGTCGTTTAAATAGATTTATAAAATTAATTTTAGAATTTGCGAATATAAATGAGTGTGCCTTAGATGGTAGCTTGTGTTGGCTGTGTCTATACAAACAGATCTAATCCGCGGGCTTTCCTGTTTTAAAAAGTGGGCGTGTCTAAACTAATGCCGATACAAATTTGAATTTAAGTAAATTAAACATCTTTTTATTTCCGCTTTAATATTAAATGACTTAAATAAATGATAAAAAAATGAAAAATAAATTTTGAAATAAATATAATTATGCCTAAAATATCAAAAATTGCCGGGATATTAATTTATTAACAATTCGACATTAATTTTCACATGTTGCGTCCACATACAGCCGCATTACAATATGTTTTACCTTATTTTAATTTTCACCTTCTCATTCACAGGCAACCTTAGTACATTCGTAGTTTGAATTACAACAATATATATATTAATCGCCTAAGATTTAATTAATCAAAGATAAGCAAAAATGAGATCTCTGTGTAAAGTAACTAGGATTTCGTTCCGCTGTTTTTTTTTTGTAGTTAATATACTTGATGTTTTGCTGGTCTTACTGCCAACTTGAAGAAGGTGGTAGTATAAACAGCGAAACGTCTAGTGAAATTACAGCAACAAGGCGAAATCCTCATAAAGATAGTACCACTCGTAATTTAACTCGACGTATAGCTGTTCATGCTGTCGGTTTCCTTAGAATCTGGTATCAGACTCTAATACCAGATCCTGAAGAAGTTGGAAGTATGAACAGCGAAACGTCGGGTGAAATAACTACAATAAAGCGAAACCATCGGAATTCGATTTATTATTTTTATACCTTTTATATCGATTTCATTAATTTTTTGCATTTTATGTAAACGGATTGTTACATCCTCTTGTTCTTTATTTCTTTTTATCAATATACACTCCGCAAAAAAATATGGAAAGTAAGTCGTTGAAATAGTAATTGCTTGTCTTGGTTTTATGATATTGTTACGCACTAAGTTCAAATTAATTTTATTTTACAATTTCGTCAGCTTTAGTTGCTTTACATCTTTTCATTTCTTTAAAAAATCGGTTTAACACTACAGTTTTTTCTTTTAATATTTATCACGTGTTTCCATGTAGAACCCCCATTTCCTGGTTTGGTAAAGATGAAAGACGGCCCTCAAATGCGCAATGCACGTAATTGAAGTTACGAAAAAATTGTCCAAGCCATTTCGTTAATTAACGATGGTAGGAATCAAAGATACATTGGTAGGGTGTTAAGTGTATAGAGAAACTGGGGGATATAATAGGAGACCAGGACAAGTAGGAAGCGGTCAACTACGGCCATAGGCAACCGCTTTTAACGACTTATATCCTTGCGAATATGGCATTGCCCTTGAAAACGGATAAAATACGAGCTGCTTACCGTTCGAAGTGTTAATGTTTCATCTTACACGGTAAGGAACTGACTTAAAGAAAAAGCAATACGTGCAGGAATACCGACCACAGGGTCTATACTCACTAGAGAATACCGAGTTCACAGACTACAATTTGCGAGAAATTATCGTGATTGGACCGCTGAAAATTGGGTTAACATTCTGTTCACAGACGAGTCTAAGTATTGCCTAGTCTCATCAGATAGACGCCTGCCAGTATATAGACGAGCTGGTGAGTGCTTTAGTCAGTGCAACTTCCGGAAAACAACAAATTTCGGAGGTGGTTCGATTATGATACGGGAAGGTGTATCTCCCGAAGCTAATACGGAGTTGGAAGTTATTCATAATGGGTCTACGACCGCAGATAGGTACATTAAGATTATCTTAGAGCCACTTGTGGTTCCAGTTGCACCTTAGATAGGCCCGAATTTCCGTTTAATGAATTATAGCGCCCGCCCCCACATCGCCAACATTATACAAAATGACCTAAGCAAGGTTGACATACGTATTTTTTAGTGGCTAGCCAGAAGTCCAGACAGAATCCAACAGAGCATGTCTGGGACTACGTTTGGTGGACACTATAAACCACACAAGTTCCACCAAGGATGCAGAAGAGTAAGAAGCAGCGGTCATTGACGAATGGAACCAGGGGAATCAAGACTACATCAGAGGTCTTATTGAATCTTCGCCTAGGCGGATGGCAGCCGTAATACGGGCCTGATGCGGAAATACTTGTTATTAGTTCAAGTTTTTCAATTGTTATGTTTATTAAGGTGCGGTCTTTGTTTTTTCCTTTGCATTTTCTTCTACTTTTAATGTTTGTGTACTACTTAGATATAGAACATAAAATTTTTAAAAAATTAAAAATTATGCAAAATAAGTGGGTGATTGCATATTTTTTTGCGGCTTGTATAATTTCCAATTATTATTTTAATTCGTCCAACGGAAATATTCAAATTTTAACTATAATTACATTTTATTCAAATACAAGTTGGCGCACGGCCGACTGATACATTTTGTTTTTTGTTTTCTGTCAAAGTGACAGTGCAAACAAGACTTTTCTATTCGCAATCGTTAATGTAAGTTTCGAGTGTTTAGTAATTATAATGGAGCAATGGACCTTAGTTCGTCGTACAGTGGCAGTTCGGTTTTATTATGAGACTAAATCCATTACACAGACAAGACGCAATTTTCAACGGTATTTCGGTATTCAACGTGCAGTATTACCTTCACGGAATACAATATTGTGCCACCAACGCGGCGTAAAATTAAAAGTGTGACGAGTGATAAGGAGGGATCGCTCGCTGATCCTCTCTGGTCTGAACCTACCTGTTGTTGTTATGTGCCCAGGAAGGTCTCTGCCGGCTAACTCTCTTGTTTCGGAGAACGTCGCGGATTCAAGGCCGCGAGATGGACTATGGACGCCACCGTTATTATCCACCTGCAGAGATAACGCTATAACGGGAGCAGGCGGGACCTGGTAGCTCCAAATATCACCAGAGGGTCAGCCCCTTATCACACGTTGCAGAGCAAGAAACTTTGTTAAACTCGAAAGCTAGTGGGAAGGGTAGAGATCGAAACTCAATCAACAGTTTCACAAATTTATTGAATACACTTAGCTATAGAATAATCATCAAAACATATAGGCGATGTCAACACTCTCAAAATAAATGCCAGACACAGTCGCTTACTCAAGTCACAAAACATATACAAGGTGAAGCCCTGTTCAAAAATTCAAAATGAAAACAAAACGAATTATGAGTAGTTACACAGTGACCGAAACAAAAAGTCTTACCCCCGTATATAAATAAAACGAGAGGCGGGAGAGGATAACCCAAAATTAACCTTCCAGGATTTAATAATTTGATTCTACGAACGAGTTTAAAGGAAAACTCAAAAGACGTCAACGCGAGAGATTCCAGAATGGCAAAATCTCAAGAAATTCGGAAGGTTTCCTTAAAAAGTAATCAAGGTTATGCCTTGTTATCAATTAAAATAAAAGTAAGAAATAATACAAAAATAGAAAATCAAATCACCCAGAATGAACTTTTGGAGTTCCCCCCGTATAACAGGTGTGCAAAATTTAAATATATTTAAAAGTCCGAAGAAATTTATTAACAAAGGTATACATCAAGAATACCAATTCCGTATACGTAATATGGATTCTGTACAGTAAGTAACAAAATATGTAAAGTTAAATTTACAGATAAGTTCTTCGATTATAAGGTATCGAAACAAACAATTACAGGACCGATCTGAAGGATCAGGCCTTGATTATGACACTAAAACTAAGCAGGTGACAGACAGTGAAGCTGTCGGTCTTCTAATAAAAGTTTCTGTACCAGTATATGACAAAATATGAAAAGTAAAATTTACAGATAAGTTCTTCGATCATAAGGTATCGAAACAAACAATTACAGGACCGATCTGAAGGATCAGGCCTTGATTATGACACTAAATCTAAGCAGATGACAGACAGAGACGCTGTCGGTCTTCTGGAGTTAATAATAAGTTTCTGTACCAGTACCCGGGGGGGGATATTTAAGATCATCAACGGGTTTATTATTGAATCAGACTCGATCGACACAGTTAAACGCACTTGAAATAAGGAAAAGAACCCTTCTAAATGATCTGAATTAACAGGTTAAACTATCGCTCAAAGTGTGTGTCTTATAAGAGAGTAACAGCTTGATTAAAATTTTAATTTGGAGAATTTACTAAACGCTATTCGATAATTAAATGATTTTCTTACAATATTTTGGGATAGCAAGAGATTAAAAGGCAACACCTACTTTATCTGGGTTTCACAAACAGTATTTGTTCCTTCCAAATACTATTACCGTTCACAAAGGCAAAACAATACTTAATTTTCCCCAGCAGTCCTCACAGCGACGCCATTTTGGGAAACCAATATGGTTGAACCGCGTCCTTTCCTCCAAATCCAAAAGAGTCTCGCAAAAAAGATGAGCCCCAAAATACACGGGTTGCGGACGGCCTAAGGGAGTTTCAGAACTGCGTCGGGGTAATTCGTACAGCCAAAATTATGCCCTATAATTCACAGGTTAAAAATTTCCGGTGGGACGCCTAACGCCACACAGTAGAAATCCAATATATTCTCCGAAAATCAGAGTAATCCACGTTATTATGAACGTTTAAAAGAATCCTGAAAGTTCAAAATGTGATATAGTAATAATATTAAGAAGATAACCATAACTTTACCGCAGAAAACTGGTTTCCAATGAAAACGTGCCACAAACACGACTCAGCGCTTATGAAGAATATGTCTTAATGGCTGCCGTAACGATATCGATGAAAATGCCGGATACACGTCATCGCAATTGCGGAAGTATAAGAAGGAAGAGAATTTAGTTTTCGAAATCTCGAGAAAGATTTCAAATCGCATAATGTGGCAAATAAATCTAAAAACGTTAAACAATTTAAAGTCCAGAGACGATAATTTCTAATAGGAGTCGGTAAGTGAGATTCCTGTCGCAGAGGGCGAACAACGAAAAGGAGATGGCGCAATAAGCGGTGGAATTAAAATTAAACTAGAAATAATTATAAAAGGGCCGTAATTAACAAAAGAAGATGCGTTTAGACGATCTATATTTCATAGCAAAAATTCCTACAAAATCAGTTTGAAATTCGGTATGACTTTTAGCGAGTTAACAGTGAAAATCTTGCGAGCATTTCGGAAAGGGAATTTAAAAGATGGCTGTATGCTAAAGTACAAAGGCTTTCAGGATGAATTGAATGATTGTAAAGGGTTGACAATTTGTAGTTGAGGGGTCTAAACGGTTCGATATATGGAGTTTAAAGCAAATTAAATAACATTAGTTGAAGTTATTTATATGATATAGTTACGAGGGTTTTAAGAGAAATAATAGAGAAAATTTGCACCAATATAGGTCGTATACAGGAAAGTGAATTTATGTGCGTAACAAATTCCCCCCTTTCACCACAGAAATTTACTTGTAAATTTCTCCAAAAGTAGATGGTAAGTACCTTAAGGTAATCCAGAAGAGTGAATACGTGAGCCCAAATTAAAATAAACAGCTGAACAAAAGTTCGGCAGAGCGGTGTCCATAAACGACAGTATCTAGCAGAACATTTGAAAAGAATCGACGGATCGCAAATAAATCTAAAAACTGAAACTATAGTGACCTAAAGCCACAAACGCAAAACGCAAGAATCTGATGAAACAATACAGAGAATTACGGTAGAACCAAATAAGAACATAAGCAGAGTTAAACAATCTGACCAGCGACACTAGTCTAAAACAAAAGATAGCACTGAAGAGTGACCTAAGAACATGAACCTGAAATACACTTTAAACAAAACTATCTAAAAGAAGATAGAAGCAAAACGAGACGCAGAAGGCGAAATCGACTCAAAGTCAAACAAAACTATCTTACACTAGATAGGAGCGTAACTAATCGTAAAAGGCGAAATTGACACAAAGTCAAGTAAAACTATCAAACTAGATAGAAGCAAAGTAATACGCAGAAAGCGAAATTGACAGAACGTCAAGCGAAACTAACTTACACAAGATAGAAGCAAAATTAAACGCAGATGGCGGTTTTTGACACAAGGTCACGCAAAACTATCGACGCTCAGATTGCTCGACGGCAGAAACTCGTTAGCACAAAATAACCAAACCAACACACCATGTCAACAGTTAGCTCGGCCTAAACCACCACAAAGGCCCTTCGACATTCGGTCGGTACTGGGATTACAAATAACGAGAACATAAAACAACAAAACAAACAGTACTGAACGGTCGTCACCCCAGCATCAGAATGTGCAACAGCCGATATCATGCCGAGTGTTCAAGCGCCACGAAGAGAACAAGAAAGGGGAAGGAAAAGCTGCATAAAGCACCGAAAAAAGCACAGACTAGGAGGGGATCATTACTCCTAGCGGCGAAAGAAGATAGAAAGCTGCGCTATGAACACAAGTCACGAAAATCGTCGCGGCACAACCCAAAACTAGGGAACAACTTCCGACAGCTCTAAAGAGACTAACTACCGTGAAGCAGTAGTAGCTCAAAAAAACAGGATTAACTAAAAGGTTTATTACTACTGTATAGGAAGCAAATGGTTAAGGAAAAGTAAGTAAGAATCTAATAGGTAGGATATGAGTAACTGTGACACTGTGTACTTACGAGTTCCAACAATCTTACAAACGTTACGCCATGCGATAGAGACAACAACGAAAAGGAACTTAAATCTGGCCAAACAAAATAAGCGGATACGTTTCAACAAAAGTTTAAAGTGCAGCGGCGGCCTACCACCACACTGATACGGTTGAGGACCAATAAACAGAAAAAAGTAAACAAACATAGACTCGTCCATGACCGATAAAAGAAAAATCGCGATTACAAACGAGGGGTGTCGGTCTCAGCCCTATAAGAAGGTAACGGGAATGGACGACGGAATTTATTGACGTCCATCCCGCTTCTTAAAGCGAAAGAGTCAAAATCGGTAAATATAAAGAACATCAAGATGTATCCAAAAGTCCACATACTATTATCTTAAAGAATCATTCTCAAAGGTCAAGGAGAAAACGGTAAACAGCAAATATGCAGGTAAAATAACAACCCATATGCCAAATATTAACCTAAAGTGAAGATCTCTATAAGAAAATTAAACAATAGTCAAAATCGGTATAAAAAAAAATATTGGAATATGTAAAATCCAAAAGTCAATAACAAACGTCCAGTACGTATAAGAGTTTACAAATCCCTCACTCGAGGAAAACCTACACGGTACAATAAAACTCTATACGACCAGAACAGTTCAAACAGGTAAGATCTGTGTATAAGTGTGATCTCCGAATCCTCTAAATAGAGATGCAACAACAGCAAAAGATCAGCACTATCAACAGTTCTAAACCTTATAACGTCCATACTCATAATATTTAGTATATCAATCTACAAGATTGTTTACTGAGTCAACTCGAAAGCATAAGCTATTCTAGAATTAAAAGACATCATCTCAAACAAAAATTGTCAGAATCAAGAATCGAGAAATGTATCAACAACCAAACGCAGTCCGATCCAAACTTGATATAACAAACTTATCTCAAAATAAGTACAACCAAGATCTAGCCCAACGTCTAGAAACAAAACATACCAAAATAAAAGGATCTGCGAAACGTAAACTTGTCAACACGAATAATCGAACCTGAACAGACATAAGAATGTCACGATAAATAAGCAAAGTCATAATCGGGATACGGTGCGATGGATTATTGAGAACTAACTTCAACCTGAAATATACAACATGTTACAGATGGTATGAACAAACAGACAAAGACTCCTTTTTGGTCGCCTTTTACGCCAGGGCGGATTACACCCGACTGGGTATTCTTCAAGCCCCCAGACAGGCCGGAACATATTCAAGATAGAATGAACTAACTGACAAAGTCTCCTTTTTGGTCGCCTTTTACGCCAGGGCGGATTACACCCGACTGGGTATTCTTCAAGCCCCCAGACAGGCCGGAACAAATACTAGACAACTCCAGGTTGCGCTTTTAGGTGTGCGCTATTCCAAGTTCCAGGCAGAAGTTCGCCTTCGCAAGTTTTTAGTTCATAAGTGTCGGTAGACAAACGACGATGTATCAAGAGAGGTCCCAAAAATTTATCTGCCAGCTTCGCCGTATAGTATTTAGATGCATCAGACAAAACGAAATTCCTACGCCAGACCAACTGATTCGGCAAGAACTCTACTGCTCGATGTCTCATATCATAACGTGTTTTAGCTTTCTCGTAAGCCGTCTGTAGTCGAGATTATACATCTTGGAATATTCGTGTAAATTGATAAGATCTAGAGATAAGTTCTTCAAGGTCTCTGATACAAACAACGTTAGGAGCATTCCCACCTTCAGGTTTCTGTAGCGGACGTTCCCCGTTAGTGGACATTTCTCTGCCGAAATTGATGAAATAGGGAGTGAGACCGGTTACGTCATGCTTGGCGGTGCGCAGAGCACAAGAAATCTTGGGAAGAACTAGATCCCATTCACGATGATTCTCCGACACATAGGAGATCAACATAGTTTTTATTACACGATTCACTCGCTCGACAGGGTTCGCCTGCGGATGGTAGAAAGAGGTAAACGCAGACTTAATTTGATGGTGATTCAACAACTGGCGATACTCTTTAGATTTAAATTGAACCCCATTATCAGAAATAATCGTGCGAGGTACGCCAAACAGCAAGAACACGTCATTCTCAAGATGTTTAATGATATTAGCGGCAGTGGCCTTACGAAGGGCGTAAGTTAATACAAACTTGCTAAAACAGTCTGAAACAACGAGTATATAATTAAACCCGCGCTTAGATCTCGACAAGGGTCCTACAATATCTACGCTGAGAACTTCCCAAGGTTTGTCAATTTGAGAGTGACCTCCCATACGTCCGATAGGTTTACGTTGTTCGGGTTTCGTACGTAAGCATGTGCGACATCGATTCACGTAACGAATGACATCAGCTGTCATTTTAGGCCAATAATGTCTCTGGGTAATTCTACCCAAGGTTTTCGTAATTCCCAAGTGGCCGCAAGTAGGAGGATCATGACAAGCTTTAATTAATTCCGATCGGCGTTCCTTAGGAACCACAATTTTCCAAGAGTCACCATCATCACCAAAGTAGTTGCGAGAAGGACGAAGATACTTGCAAAGTTTACCATTGACAAACTGAAAGGCAGGGTATTTGTCAGGAGTCGCTTTAACAGCACGAACAAGTCTATTGTACCATTTATCGGTAACAGGAGCAGTTTCATCGATAGTTGACAAGATTGGCACAGAGCGGGATAGTGTATCAGGAACTACGTTTTCCTTCTGTCGTTTCCTAGAACGTCGACAACGAGGACAGGAATTCACGATATGACCTCGAGCACCACATCTATAACAAAATCGTGAATTGCGAGGATTAGGACATTCTCTCACCAGATGACCTACTACATTGCAATTCCAACACTTCGGTCCATTGCTGGACGAAGGCGCCGAAACTGCTGCTACTCCAGATGTTGAAGGAGAATAAGCATAGGCTAAGTCTGGCTCGCATAAAGAAGACTTATTGCGAGGTGGAGGTGCGAAAGCTTCTATAGAGATCTTACATGCTTCTAGTTTTCTGAACAATTCTAAAAGCTGGTCTACGGATTTAATTTCTGTAAGCCCTAATTGACTCTGATAAAACGGAGCAATGTTTTGCAACAGAACGTCCAATTTAAGTCCCTCGGCAACCGGCACAGTCAAACGCCCAAACAAACCATTCATTACCGCAACGTACATGCCTATCGTCTCATTCGGCCCTTGAGTTCGCCTCTTTATTTCCTGAAACAATTTGTCGTTATAGTTTGGAGGTTGAAATTGTAGTCGAAGCTCTCGTACGAAATCGACCCAAGTCGTTACCTTATGTCGAGTGGAACGCCACCAAACCAAAGCCTTTCCTGAAAACAACTCTGTAGCGGATCTAATTAGCTGTTCCTTAGCGAGATTGTTTGCTATGCATTTGTCTTCTATGGTTTCGAGAAATGCACTCAAGGATTGACGCGAATTCTCTCCATCGAATTTGGAGAAGCTCCACCTAGACACCGGAACAACCGTACATGACGGAGTTGACGCAGAGACAGCTGCTGAACTCACCGCATGTGACGCAGTCGCACGAACAGGTGACAGAATCGGTTCTCCCACAGATTCTTCGGAATCAGAAATTTCGCTATCAGAAACAGTAGGACCTTGTGCAACACCAGTGGACGCGAACACAAACGACATGTCAGCAGGAACGGTACCTGCCAAAGCTGACTTCCTAGCCTTCCGCGCCTTAGACTTAAGAGATGTCTGAAGGGTTACCAACTCAACAAGAATACCTGCTACTTCCTCCTCAGCTTCGGGTGTCACTGGCTTTGCTCGCCTTATTCGCGAAAAAGCATGAATGATTTTTGTGTTAATTTTCCGATACCTTAAGCTAGTTTCTATTTCGACAAATTGATCTAAAAGATCATTGATCTCGGCGATCTTCCTCTTGACTTCGCGAGTGTCCTCTTCGATAGTGTAAGGGTTAGCCGGTTTAGCCATCGGAATACCCCCACTCTCTAACTGTAACAAACTCCTAAGAGTCGCACGCATCGTCTTGACAGGAACATTTTCGTTTGCTCCTCGAACCCTTAGTTCGTAAACTAACTCATCTCGCTCTAACCTGTTGATTTCGATCTTACCTTCCATCACAACAAATGTTCAGACACACAAAGCGAAAATCTATTCATAAAAATATCGAAACCTCAAAATTCTAAACGAATACAATGAATCTAGAACAAACCCTTCACCACAGCGTGATCTGTCCAAATGTCCCTAAAGGAAAAGAAAATAGCTGAAATTTTAAAAAAAAAAGTAAACCGAAGATGGTCAAAATCGAAAGAAACGTGAAACGTTCGGAAATTCGTCAGACCGAAACCTCAAATGGTCCTTACACAACCCTAAGCTGTTTGAAAGTCTCAAAGTAAACAAAAGCCCCTCCCACAAGTATGAGCAAGCAAAGTTTCTAAAGATTTAAAAAAAAGAAAAATGGCCTCCACACAGGGCGCCAAAAACTTGCCACCAACGCGGCGTAAAATTAAAAGTGTGACGAGTGATAAGGAGGGATCGCTCGCATATCCTCTCTGGTCTGAACCTACCTGTTGTTGTTATGTGCCCAGGAAGGTCTCTGCCGGCTAACTCTCTTGTTTCGGAGAACGTCGCGGATTCAAGGCCGCGAGATGGACTATGGACGCCACCGTTATTATCCACCTGCAGAGATAACGCTATAACGGGAGCAGGCGGGACCTGGTAGCTCCAAATATCACCAGAGGGTCAGCCCCTTATCACACGTTGCAGAGCAAGAAACTTTGTTAAACTCGAAAGCTAGTGGGAAGGGTAGAGATCGAAACTCAATCAACAGTTTCACAAATTTATTGAATACACTTAGCTATAGAATAATCATCAAAACATATAGGCGATGTCAACACTCTCAAAATAAATGCCAGACACAGTCGCTTACTCAAGTCACAAAACATATACAAGGTGAAGCCCTGTTCAAAAATTCAAAATGAAAACAAAACGAATTATGAGTAGTTACACAGTGACCGAAACTAAAAGTCTTACCCCCGTATATAAATAAAACGAGAGGCGGGAGAGGATAACCCAAAATTAACCTTCCAGGATTTAATAATTTGATTCTACGAACGAGATTAAAGGAAAACTCAAAAGATGTCAACGCGAGAGATTCCAGAATGGCAAAATCTCAAGAAATTCGGAAGGTTTCCTTAAAAAGTAATCAAGGTTATGCCTTGTTATCAATTAAAATAAAAGTAAGAAATAATACAAAAATAGAAAATCAAATCACCCAGAATGAACTTTTGGAGTTCCCCCCGTATAACAGGTGTGCAAAATTTAAATATATTTAAAAGTCCGAAGAAATTTATTAACAAAGGTATACATCAAGAATACCAATTCCGTATACGTAATATGGATTCTGTACAGTAAGTAACAAAATATGTAAAGTTAAATTTACAGATAAGTTCTTCGATTATAAGGTATCGAAACAAACAATTACAGGACCGATCTGAAGGATCAGGCCTTGATTATGACACTAAAACTAAGCAGGTGACAGACAGTGAAGATGTCGGTCTTCTAATAAAAGTTTCTGTACCAGTATATGACAAAATATGAAAAGTAAAATTTACAGATAAGTTCTTCGATCATAAGGTATCGAAACAAACAATTACAGGACCGATCTGAAGGATCAGGCCTTGATTATGACACTAAATCTAAGCAGATGACAGACAGAGACGCTGTCGGTCTTCTGGAGTTAATAATAAGTTTCTGTACCAGTACCCGGGGGGGGATATTTAAGATCATCAACGGGTTTATTATTGAATCAGACTCGATCGACACAGTTAAACGCACTTGAAATAGGGAAAAGAACCCTTCTAAATGATCTGAATTAACAGGTTAAACTATCGCTCAAAGTGTGTGTCTTATAAGAGAGTAACAGCTTGATTAAAATTTTAATTTGGAGAATTTACTAAACGCTATTCGATAATTAAATGATTTTCTTACAATATTTTGGGATAGCAAGAGATTAAAAGGCAACACCTACTTTATCTGGGTTTCACAAACAGTATTTGTTCCTTCCAAATACTATTACCGTTCACAAAGGCAAAACAATACTTAATTTTCCCCAGCAGTCCTCACAGCGACGCCATTTTGGGAAACCAATATGGTTGAACCGCGTCCTTTCCTCCAAATCCAAAAGAGTCTCGCAAAAAAGATGAGCCCCAAAATACACGGGTTGCGGACGGCCTAAGGGAGTTTCAGAACTGCGTCGGGGTAATTCGTACAGCCAAAATTATGCCCTATAATTCACAGGTTAAAAATTTTCGGTGGGACGCCTAACGCCACACAGTAGAAATCCAATATATTCTCCGAAAATCAGAGTAATCCACGTTATTATGAACGTTTAAAAGAATCCTGAAAGTTCAAAATGTGATATAGTAATAATATTAAGAAGATAACCATAACTTTACCGCAGAAAACTGGTTTCCAATGAAAACGTGCCACAAACACGACTCAGCGCTTATGAAGAATATGTCTTAATGGCTGCCGTAACGATATCGATGAAAATGCCGGATACACTTCATCGCAATTGCGGAAGTATAAGAAGGAAGAGAATTTAGTTTTCGAAATCTCGAGAAAGATTTCAAATCGCATAATGTGGCAAATAAATCTAAAAACGTTAAACAATTTAAAGTCCAGAGACGATAATTTCTAATAGGAGTCGGTAAGTGAGATTCCTGTCACAGAGGGCGAACAACGAAAAGGAGATGGCGCAATAAGCGGTGGAATTAAAATTAAACTAGAAATAATTATAAAAGGGCCGTAATTAACAAAAGAAGATGCGTTTAGACGATCTATATTTCATAGCAAAAATTCCTACAAAATCAGTTTGAAATTCGGTATGACTTTCAGCGAGTTAACAGTGAAAATCTTGCGAGCATTTCGGAAAGGGAATTTAAAAGATGGCTGTATGCTAAAGTACAAAGGCTTTCAGGATGAATTGAATGATTGTAAAGGGTTGACAATTTGTAGTTGAAGGGTCTAAACGGTTCGATATATGGAGTTTAAAGCAAATTAAATAACATTAGTTGAAATTATTTATATGATATAGTTACGAGGGTTTTAAGAGAAATAATAGAGAAAATTTGCACCAATATAGGTCGTACACAGGAAAGTGAATTTATGTGCGTAACAATTGTCATGGGTTAGTAAATTGGAAAATACGGGTAGATTATTTAATGTAAAACACGGTGCTATACGAAGAATTCGCGAATATTGTAAGAGTTGGAGCATCACTTCATTCTCCTCAGCGTTCAACATGGCGCAGGTCAGAGGCTCTTGGGATATCGAGAAGAAGCTTACAACAAATTCTTCATGAAGAACAGTTTCATCCTTATAAACTTAAGATAGTCCAGAAACTTTTTCCGCAGGATCGAATAAACCGCATAATATTTTGTAACAGCTTGTATAAAATTGTAAACGAAAATCCAGACAGACTGAATTTGTTATTTATGACTGATGAAGCCCATTTTCATCCGGGCTGGGTCAATAAACAAAATATACGTTATTGGCCCCAAAACAATCCCCGACATATCCTTTACATTTGCTAAAAGTTACGGTTTGGTGTGGCATTGGAACCTTTGGGGTGGTGCGGCCATATTTTTATGATAACGAAAACAAACAAACTGGTCTCGGTCAACTCTCAACGTTACCTCGATATGTTACAGAATTTTGCGCAGGTGGAGCTAAGAAGAATATGTATAAATCGTGTAGAAATTTATTACCAACAAGACGGTGCTACTGCCCATACTTCTCGTGTAAGCATATAAGCTGGTTAGACAGATGTTCGCATGTCATATCTCGCAATGCGAAAATTGTTTACCTACCAAGATCACCAAACTTATCTACTTTTGATTTCTCCTTGTGAGACTATTTAAAGCAACTTGTGTATAAAAATCGCCCTAGTGCTGAATTAAAGAATGCAATATGTGAAGCAATTAACACAACAGATCATGAGTTATTACATAGGGTATTTTTAGCAGCAATTGTGAATCGCTTGCATCAATGTATCGACAATGATGGCGGCCACCTGCCCGATGTAATATTTACAAAATAAAATTTGGTGTTTTTTGTTACTACAAAATCTGTGTTTCGTTGTTTTAAAATAAATATTTCTACACCAACAGTGATTTAAAATGTATCAGTTGGCTGTGCGCTACCCTGTACATTAAATATACGGTAAGAGCCTAGAGTGGCTATTTCTAAAAGTACATATTCTAATCCTATTTTGAAAGCGAAACTTTTCACATTTGAAACGAAGTGCAATATTTCACGGCAGAACAACAAATAAATAAGTTGTATTCTTCAAAAACTGAAAAGAAATCGCTGCAAACGTCATAAATACTTTAGCTAAGGATACCGAATTCTCGCTGCCTGTCAATACCAATAACTTGACTCACCACACTCTGTTGGCAGATTGAGAAAACCTATTATGTAATGTTGACGGAAGAAGGCTTGATTTTAGCAAACGCAAACGTCATTCATATTACCGGTTTTCCGACTAGCGTTATTTACTTATATTGGCTACCATAATGTAAATTAAGACATCATAAGCTATCGAGCATCAACTGAAGTGTAATGATTAAATTAAAAATAAAGCGTAATACTGGGAATACTTAGAAATTATGTCCGCCAATAAATAAATGAACTCATTGCAAATAAATAAATTTCAGGAAATTTTACATCTTTAATGTACACATGCATAAAATCTATTAATGGATTACCCATTCATGTAATACATAACACAGGAACAACTCCACTGAATATTATATACAGAAACTTGAAATAATGTTTGTTTTGTAGACATGGATATGTTTTACTTAAAAATAAGTTTGTTTACATTAAAACCATTTCTTATGTTTCATAGTTTTATTTAGACATTTTTATAGTATTCTTGAGTAGTACAAATAAAATTTGTTATTATCCAGCAGTTGCGTATTAATAAGAGAAAATTGTATGCACATGAACAGATGATATTAATACTTTATACATATTAATAAAAACTAATAGAATTAAATGAAACTGAAAAAAAAATATAATTGAAAATTACAAAATATACGATGGATGTTTTCAAAGTTCTGGGAGTTTAGGTATATTTTTTTTTATTTTGTTAATATTCACCAATATAACAATGTAATTTTTCAACATAATCGCCCTTTAATTGAATGCATTTATCCCAACGATAAATTCATTTTTTTAAGCTGCACTCAAAGAACTTTTTCGGTGTCTCCTCAATCCACCTATTTATGCCACGTTTTACATCAGTTAAACTCTCAAAACGAAAACCCCCGTAAAGGTTTTCTCAAATATGGGAACAGATGCCAATCACTCGATGCGAAATCCGGGGAATAAGCTGGTTGCTATGAATTTGAAATTGAATTGAATTTGAAAAGTTGAAATGTTTTTCTATGTGATAGCTGAAATCTTCATTGATCACATAAAAAACTAATTCATAACAACAACCTGAGCCAAAAATTCTTATATTGGTACAGATATGTAGACGAGGTAATAGCAAGTTTCACAGGCACAAATAGGCGACTAGAATACTTTTTCAACGTCATAGATAATAGTCATTCAAATATTATATTTACTATGAAAATCGAAATACGTAATGCCATTAACTTTATAGACCTAACCACAACAACACGCATGAATTTTCGATTTACCATAAACCCATACACACTGATTATGCAATAAATAACAAATCAAACCACGTCAATCAACACAAATTAGCGGCATTTCGTAATATTTTACACAGGCTAATAACTATAACCCTCAACACGAAAAATTTCGAAACTGTAATTAAATTTAATTAAACAAATAGCAGTGAATAACAATTTTACCCCAGTGATAGTAGACAACATGTTGAAGAAGAAACAATTTAAAACAGGTTGCAACCTTACTTGTCCTGCACATAACAAAAAACTAAAAATATGCAGATATATGACTTATCTAGGTCTTAGTTCGAAGAAAATTAGCACACTGGTAAAAATGAAACTGAACGTAAACGTTTCATTTAAAACTAATAACACCGTAGGTGATATTATCAAAAATAATAAACGAAGAACAGAAAAAGGCATCAAATCGGGAGTCTATGAGCTGATCTGTAAAGTTGCCAAAAATTGTATGTGGGCCCAACAGGCCTGGCCGTTCTTTTAACACAAGAATAAAAAAACACATGAAGTCATTTCAGAACAAACGAATAGATTCTCATTATGCCAAACATTTGTTAGAATATAAACAAGACTTTGAGCGCAATTTCACAATAAAAGTATTTATTGATTGTAAATAAAGACCACCCCCACTTACACTATATTGTAAGTTCAATTAGCACCAAGTTTAGTTAATTTTGTTACTGGACAAAGCCACAGTGTACATGTATTTTTATTAATATAATTTTTGGAAATTCTAACAAATGTTTTATTTCAAATGTTTTGTGTATTTTATAAACTATTTCTTATTTTTCATAATTGTTTAGACATTTTTATAGCTATATTGCTGTGAAATTGGACGATCGTGAAAATTAAAAATAGAATTAATAACACAAAGGTATTTTTAATAATATAAAATATTATTAAAAATCTGGTGTGAAGAACAAAAATACAGGTTCACTATTAATATTTTTTGTGAACGTGTCCGAATATATCCTATCCCCAGAGACGTAGATACGTATTTCACCTTTCTACAGGCTCATCGGTACGCCCCTGCTGGAGAAAGGATATTTCCAGACACATTCACAAAAAAGAACCACATCGCCCTATCACCGTAATTATCCAGACCGGGCGCAGAAGTAAATTCGGCGCTACCTGTTGTCAGACAGCCGAAGTACCTCGCCCCGTCCACATAACCAATGTGAAGTAACGACGCCCTTCCAAAGGTGGCACAGCCAATCTCTCTAGAAAACTGCATTTTGTTTGTGTCTTCACTCATACTACGGCTAACCGCATGTGTAAGGTATCAGAATAATTGAAACATACATGAGTAGGTAAAATGGTGGGGTTTACCTACTCATGTATGTTTCAATTATTCTGAGAATTAATAACGTATAAATTAATTAAACATAACTGGATAAGCAAAAACAAATTAAAAGGGAAGTAAGTCGAGGTTGTGTATTTTAAATGCACCTCGTATATTATATATTAATGTAGTTTTGAAAATTTAGATGAATATTGCCAAGAATTTATATGTAAACAAGTAACGCTATGTCAATAAATTTTAGGTTAATTAGATTAGTAAACGCTTAAAATGTAATTAAATTAATAAAACATGCTATACGCACCAGTAAGATTATAAAAAGGATATAAAAGAATCTTTTCTTTGTACAGTAATAACGTAAGTAACCATATTTAATAAATTCATTAGATTTTTGTAAATAATCTTGTCAAAAGACTTGCATTAACATAAGACGTCCAAAGTATCTTAAAATAAGAAAAATTAATTATATAAGCCATACAAGCGGGAAATCTGGCCAAGTAAAATCTAAAACAACAAGAATATCAGTAACAAGAAGTAAACGAACATTGTAAAATACAGATAAAGCAATTAATGCAGTAATATTACGATGTAAACAAAACAACGTACACAAAAGCATATCAAAAGACGCATGCTCAACGACCGCATCAATAGGATATGCGACTGAAAGCAAAGGACAAGACGACACCATATGAACAAACCCAAGGAAAGAAGGAGAAAGAAAATACTACAGGAGAATGAAGTTACTACGTAGACATGGATTCCGTGTAGAAGTTGCAGGCTTGAACGCGAAATTGAAACTGTTCTGCGAAGAACTAGACTAAAAGTTTACTATTCCGCAATAAAATTTACAAATATTAAAATAACAATAAGTTATTATGTTATAATACAAGTAATAATTTTTTTTAAGAGATTTAATTGTTATAGGTTTAAATTTTGTAATTTTTCTATTGTAATATATTTTAGTGGTTTATTTTCTTTTTGCATTAATCGTAAACATATAACACAAAGCCGTATCTCAAAGCCTCGTAAAAAATTAGCAAAACAAATATATTTTTACAACTAGTTTACTAACTTGAAACTGTTCCAACTCAATTTAAGCATACAAACAGGTTTTGTTTAAGTATGACAATACGTTAAGCACGTATAAAGCGTTTGTACAATATGAAACAAACATGTAAATAATTTACATATCTGTAACTATGCACATGGACAATACACCTCGTATTTTCAGCATTTACTTCTGCTTAATACATATGTTTCTGCCATCTAGGCGTCCTCAGTTAAGCTAGTGAAGCAATGTATACAAATTAATACAAACCTGTTATAAACAACTGGTTTGCATCTGTATTTAAATTTACTGAAATAGCCCGCATCGATCAGGCAAGTTCCGTCCTATAAGAAGACAACTATTTAATAATTGACATCTTACGGGCGAAAGAGACTTTGTCTGGAGGGCTACCTATCGTTCGAGCAGCTAAGCTGCTACGGGAAACGATAAAATACGTATGTAGATGTAGTCCATTATCAACCAGCCAGATGGCGGTAAATATACAAACAGGTTTTGTTTAAGTATGACAATACGTTAAGCACGTATAAAGCGTTTGTACAATATGAAACAAACCAGTTGTTTATAACAGGTTTGTATTAATTTGTATACATTGCTTCACTAGCTTAACTGAGGACGCCTAGATGGCAGAAACATATGTATTAAGCAGAAGTAAATGCTGAAAATACGAGGTGTATTGTCCATGTGCATAGTTACAGATATGTAAATTATTTACATGTTTGTTTCATATTGTTCAATTTAAGCAGTGTTTTTGATTTTATTTTATTAATTTATTATAGCATAATGTTTTAATACGCACACGTTGAGTTTGTATTGTATACACGCAGACTATAACTAGGTACACCCAGAATAAATTTTCGTTTAATATTTGTATATTTAAATAAAAAGAAAAAATATATAAACAGGGAGGCAATGCATAGAGATGGAAAAATTAAAACTACTCACGATCGATAAAAACACACAAAATATTAAATATATATGAAAATTAGGGAAAACAGAAATAAATGAGTTGGTATAGGAACAAAATTCTAAGAAGAAAGGAACATTGGGTATACAAGCGGAAATAACGGCAAAATTAGTCATCAGTTTGACTTCGTCGCTTATCGATATTTACTGATTTCCAAAATCTCAATTAGGATATAGTATACAATCTTTAAAAATTTTAAGGCCTGTTGGCAATATATTTAATTAAGCGTGAATAAAAGTCCAACTTAGAATTTTCTCTATTATTCTCATCTCATTGTTATTATTATTGTCACCATTGTATAACACCTATAATCTATAACGAGGAGTTTGAAATTTATATGCTGAAATTGTGTCCGAGTAAAACTTTATACATGATAAAATTGGAGTATATAGAGCTAATTAGATTAGAAAGGTAAATTTGGATCATTGTTTTAAGTAATTAATTAGTCATAAGTACACGAGTAAAGTGTATCTTAGGTCAGATATCTGAGTTTGATGAAGGGGAAGTAGTGTTCCCTGAATAGTCTCGACATATCTGTGCTGTTTAAAAATTTTAAATTCAATACATTCAGCAATAGGCAGGAAAATAAGAAAATATTTATTCAGTGTGAAGATAAGCGTTCTATTCTTTAGGGACTCGTTTCCACTTAAATAGGCGCTGAATAGCTCACTCTCTTTGTAGAAAGTTATCAATAGAGACCAGAAATCCATATTTCAGACAGAGAAAGACTTTGAGTAGTAATCTCAGCATTTGGAGAGCAAATACCCTATTTCTCAAGTAAAATCCTCAAGAGTTTTCGTTTGTGAGATTTATTATCCAATATTATCCGTGTGTGATTCACAAAAGAATATTTGCATATTAAAGTTGCATTAATAGGTTAAGATATAGGCTAAGCATGATATATCTTAAGTTACAATAAAAATGAGATGTGAAAATACAAACAATAAAATATTTTTAAACAAGTACTTCCTGTTGTATTATTTCTTTGCATTTACTTTAGACGCTAGGCCTAGTTTGTAGTACCAAAAAGACAACCCTGAGATACCCAAGGATTATACAGAGTCTCAACAAAATTATGCTCGTGTAACTGCCCACACAACCATTCATTTAACACGTTCGCTGCCAAGGTAAATTTGTTAGTCTTGCCAATAACGCCATGTCCATCCATATGGGTTGACACAAGTTCTCAAGTTTTTGCTTTTGTCAACCCATTTGGGTGGACAGCAAGGGTTTTTTAAAACTCTGTTTTGAACGACATCTACTCACTACAGGTTGAAATAAGCTTACATGGTTTTAAAACAGACTTCTGTAATTACCGTGTCCACCTTTTTTTATGTACAAATTAATTCTCTTGCAAGTTATCATCACGTGTTGGTAGCAGTTTACAGATACCTACCTGTCGACCCACTGGGGTGGACACTTCATATTTGCTTATTATTAAACCAGAAATGATTATGCAATATAATACGCTGAAAGGCGGAATATATATTTCTGATAAACTTTCGTCCTATCACTCTGCAATAAGAAAATCCATACGATGGTATCATAAAGTTGCCGATGATGTTATATTTGGCACTGCAGTAGTTAATGCTTATCTTCTCTACGCAAACGAAAATCCAAAAGCAAACCTTCTGAACTTTCGTATAAAACTAATTTATTCCTTACTAAGTTTCCAGTAGAAGAGGAAAGGGTGCGTACCCCAAGTTTAGCTAAACCCACAAACCATTATTTAGAAAAATCGAAACCTACTCCGGAAGTAAACAGAAACGGTATGTACGAGTATAAGAGATGTAATTACTTCAGGCATTATCATATAATTTTAGGTTACTTCGACGTAACTGCAAGTATTGTTACGAAAGAATTGCAGCGAGATTTGGAAGAAAAGAAGCGAAAAGCAAGGCAAAAAAAGTCACTACTTTTTGCAAGTCATGTGAAGATAGGCCGTTTTTATGTATAGACTGCTTCGAAACAGCACACTCTTCTATACGTAAATAAACTAACCCAAATTCAATGTTAAAATACAAAATATGTGTTTAATAAATATTTTTTTTAATATTTCGTTGTCTACCCAAATGGGTAGACAGCATACTTTTCCTGAATAAAAATGAAACTGTTTATTTCAAATAATTCTCTTGGGCAAGCGCTGCCCGTGTGTGTCAACGGGATTACCGTATCATTTCTAGAACTGGAGATATAGGCTTGGCAAATATGGAATAAACTACAAATCTGAAGCTCGCAGAATTGGCAAGTTCGGTGTCTACTCATATGGGTGGACGTGGCAGCGAACGTGTTAAATAAATTTTATTTTAAAGCTAAGTTCACAGCAATATGTATTTTTGTTGGTTCTTTGTTGAATAGTAATAATAAAAATCTTTAGTCTCCAACAATTGCACATCAATAATGGGCGAAAGTTACAAAATCATATGCACATGAACACATATTACTATATTATATAAATAGAATCTAATAGAATAAAATAAAATTTAAAAAAACAAAAATTAAAAAAAGAATTGCAAAATTTATATGAATGTCAAACGTGAAAAAAACGTTCGTCTATACTATACGCAACTACATAATATTTTGTAAATAAATGAGCGCTGGATACTTGTGTAAGATGTACTTGATATTATCGGATCCACATCCGTCAAATTAAGATGGTATAATTTGCCAATTTTCTATTGTTCTGGTTGGAAGACACGTATCAGTATAGAAATATATCAGTAACAACGATTGAGGCTACATTATATTTTGTTACACTGGTCCACAAGGATTTTGTTACAGGCTCTCGCTAATTCTTACGTAATTTTGCCTGCTGAATCCAAATATGCAATCGAAATTTGTCCATCGCCCACATTTTTTTTACAGTTGTGTTTTCCCTAAAATTAGCATATCTTCTCCTTTCGAAGACGCTTTAAAGCAATGTTCCTTTAACCGAGCATTCTTATTCTCTTGATAACATATTAGTCTGGATAAATCTGATTTCGGGGACAAACTGCACGGCTTTCCCTGTAATAAGTAATTGTGAGTTGTTAGCCGTCTTTTTATGATTGACGCGTTATATTCGAAACTGTTCATTTCCTTATAGTCGTTTGTGAAATGCATATCTACATTCTACTATTACCCGTATCATACTTTGATTAACCCCACCCCAGCTCTGTACAATTTATTTTTTAACGTTACAATACCAGGCAGCTATATGTAGAGCCCTGACAATTTTTTTTTAAGTTTGTAGCCAAGTGACTTTCAGGACTTAAAAAAGAAATATAACCGCGCCTATCAAAAAAAAAATTGAACAGTACTTCGAGTGTTAAGTTGAAGATCAAGGTAAGGTTTAGGCTTCATATATCTATTGTATAATCTATGTTTCCCAGCTTATTGACTAGCTGAATACAAAATGACGTACAAATAAACTCACCGACATATCAAGTAGGTCAAGAACTAAACTAAAATATTCAAACCTGCCATTAGCTATAAGACCTGTACTGCACAATACTACGGATCTTTACATACAATTACAGATTAATGGACTCTAGATTCTGAGGAGGATCCACATGATGACTTCAATTGCAAGAAAACAGGGAAACTGACCCAGATTTTATTGACGTGTCCGATGAGCCACATAAAATTTAAGAGATTTAGTCCGATTTAAAGGATTTAGTCCGTAATCTCAATATTTCAAAATATCAAGCAAAACTCTAGAAATCTGAATTCTATGAAGTTCTCTGTATTTTCGTTTAAATCAGCCGTAAATTGATTTACTAAATTTTTATTTTTCAGTTTTTAGTGTATATCTATGTATTTAGTCTTTAATATTCTAGAGAGTCATCAGATAGAGCAGTCAGCTATTATATAATAGTTGACGATCCTTTTGTGCACAACTATGTATAAATATAATTTTTTTGTTTTTGTATGTATACATAATTTGTCCAATAAATCATTATTATTACTATTATTATTGATGTTATTATTATCATCACCGATTTATCTCGCATTTCGTCAGCTCGTCGCAGGGAAGCTTATATGAAATTTGACATATTAGAACTGTGGGCGCGCTTTCCATTAGGGGCAGAAGAGAAAAATTGAGATCGATTAGACTTCGTAGTAAACACATATTAGAGTTTGTAAGGTCGAATCAAATTCTACTATCAACGATTTAGTCTACACGGGACTATACTTTAGCCAACTCCTACGTAAAGCCATCTCCAGAGGTTGTTATATTTTAACAAGAAATAACATTGAAATAAATGCTTTCTACATTTTACGAAGCTAATTATTCGAATTTTTTTACCGAAAAAAAAATTCGCATCAAAAAATTACATTTTTACAAATACAGCTTCCGTAGAACATCGCTTAAGTGTAAGTCATTGTAAGTATTAAATCAAAACGCAAACTACATTTTTCTTCAATTAACTTTTGTAATAACATAAGTATTGGAATATAATACCAAATTCCAAGATATAATTGTAATTAATAAGCAGCATTTATAAGAGCCTAAATATTTTAAGTGAACCAAGAAGTCAAACATATCCTGACTACTATAAAATTGAGTAGATTGGGTATATTTTTATTCGTATCCTAAGCAATTTATTTCTAAATTAACACAAATATATGAGTAAATAATATTTACTCCGAATTTAGTACAACCACACTAATAGCATTTGATCTTGTTAAAATAAAATCGTCTTCCCTCCCAAAGAACATCCGAGCATGTGTAAAATGACTTGTTATACCTCTTACATCTGGAAATGTAGAAGAACTATTGGCAAGACCTGGAGCCTAAAACTATGTATGGTAGACTGGTTCTACATTGTAGTAGTAAGACAAGCGGTTACCTATGGGCCAGTTTTCTGGTGGAAGAGGACGAAACTGACATCGCTCTGACAGGCTCTGCTGCGAATGACCGGAGCAATGAACAGAATGGGAAACCCCTCGATAAAGGCCGTCGTGGATTTCCCTCCGCTGGAACTATTTGTGAAAGCGGAGGTCATGGCTGCGATTCTGTGACTGAAGATGAATGGCTTATGGTGTCCTAATAAGGTTGTAAGGGGCTATACAGATACCACAAGAACTATACTGGGAGAGCCGATACTACAACTGCCACCGGACAGTATGGCACTTGAGATTATATTTATAGCTAAGATAAACATATCTATACCGACCAGGAAACTTGAGCAATCGAAGTATCGGCACCTGGTACATGGTTGAATCACAATCCAGTCGAGGCACAGCTGCAGATAAATGTATAATGTACCTTAGGAGGAAGATATCATTAAGTCTGGGGACAAATACGGTTTTCTTTTCAGGTTGGATTGTATACAATTACAGCCGGCACCGAGGAAATTCGGGAAGCCGGCTGCGCAATAAAAAAAACCAATATAATGATTGGTGGTCAGTCGGCTACTAAAGCCATTATGAATTCATCTACTAGGTCCAAACTGGTGAAACATTGTAAACAGGTCTTCAATAGATTGGCACAAAACAATACTGTCACCAATATGGTTGCCCGGACATGAAGAGATTAAAGGCAATCAGATAGCCGATGAACTGGAGAGGGAAGGTTCTAAGAGAAACTTCATAGGACCAGAGCCTCTATGTGAAATCGTCATGGATTCCTCTAGAAAGGAGATCTGGTTATGGCTAGAAGGATACCATGAAGAGAAATGGAAACTAAAGAAAGGTCAAGTCCATACTAAGACACTACTATAGGAGTTGAATGCTGGGCTTCCAGCCAACCTAATTCTTAGCAATCAAAAAGAAATTAAAACTATTACAGGATTAATAACCGGACACTGACTTTTAAAGGAACATCTGTACAGTGCTGTACATCTTGCTTAGCGAGCTCTGGTGTAGAAGTTGTGAAAAACAATAGGATGTAATATACATGTGTGATGTGTGATGAACTGAAGAGACTTAGACAGAAACGTTTCGGAAGATATCTATTGGTTCTTACAAGGCTTCTCAAATTTCCCCCAAGGATAATACTGGCTTTTAGCGAGGACACAAGACTAACAGCGTGGAGATCTATTGGTACAAAGAGCACTGTGATCAAGTGCGTGCACTTACTGTCGTCCTACCCACAGAATTATATAGATAGATAGGTAAGTTTACTACATCACATAAAGTTCATGATATCTGTTAATAGCAATCAATATTTGCAATCTAGAATTATTTTTGAATATAGTAGGCAGGTACCTTAGAAGTTTATTAAAACAATTCACTCTCAATGAAAAAATAAATTACAATTAAAAATGAAGGGTATGGTGTAGTCAGTAAAACGTAAGACTTTTAAATTAAAATATTAAGCAAATATTAAAAAAAATTCATAACGTTTTATAATAATTGGATTACATTTACTTGAAAAGTATCCATAATTTTAAATGAAAGTAAAAATTTTAATAGTTTCAAATTCGTTCAAGTTATATACTAACAATTGTATTTACACCGTGGAAGCGAGGTAACTAAGTACCTATAAGATGCAGATACAGTTCGCCATATCTTATATACCCCGATCACGTCTTGTTGGACAGCGGCCATACTACATACCGAAAATGCATTAAAAAACAACCATACATAAAGTTAAGAAATGTTGGTAACTGATGTGTAATAATAGTAAAATATCATTTAATTTCATTCATTGAAATCCCAGAATTACAGAGAATCATTCAAATCAAGATTAAGGATTAAATAAATATATATAAACATTTTTCTTAACATTTTTTTTTGTGTAACGGTAGATAATGGAAAACTAATTTGCAATATGTTAGAGCTAAATTTATTTGAGTAATTATGATAAAAATAATTGAAGACAATTAAATGCTAGATGAAAATAATAAATGCTAATTCCAAAAATGAACGAAAAATTCCTTGCTATTAAGAAATAAAAAAAAAATATTATCATGAAACTAGAAACTACAGTAGCTCTAGAATAGATAGTATTTATTAAATAAATTGTTCGAATATTCCACCTTCTTTAGCCAAACAAAACCCAAAGCGACCATAAAAATAATCCTGTACATTAACTAAAGTTGCAGCACGAAGTGTCTATAATTTTGTAACACAATTCATTCGAAATAATTGGCCTCTAGCGACTGTAAACTGTTTGTTTTAAGTGACCCCAATAAAAAAAAAAATTCAATAGGGACAAATACTCTAAATTGAACTACAGCGGATTCATTTCCAATGAATTAGGAAGCTGTTCATTTAGATAATTTTGTGCAATCAGTGTGTTACGAGTGTATTACGAGCAGGTCACGTATCTTGTTGAAATTCTATTGCATGCATATCAATATCGATAAAATTTCAAACCGTTCGTTGAATTTGAGACCACAGTAATCCCAGTTATTTATTAAGCTAGCAAAGTTATGACCACTAATTAAGGTATTACAATAGAAAGTCCTTTCATTACTTTGTACCTGAAAAATAACTAAACTACGATGAATCCATGGTCAAGTATTTTGGCAAGTACTCTTGCAAACAGTTTATTAGTGGTAAACCCATAAGATTTGGGTATAAGCTATGGAATGTTAGTACAAAAAACGGATACCTTTCCAACTTTACTGTTTATCAGGAAAATTATCCTAAGGCGACTAAGAATTATTAAACGACATTTAGACAAGCGACAGCATCCTTTATTACAATGCTCAATGAGTTGCTGGAAACCAAGAGAATATTGCCTTATTCTTTATATTTTGATAATCTCTATATCTCTATATCTTCAAAACCTGTCATGAAAAAGAAAGAAAGAGGGTACATATTAATATATTGACAAAACCAACGGTAATATGTTGGTTAGGTGGGCTGATAATAATATTGTAACCGTTGCATCCACTTCTGATCTAGCTTCTCCTATTGGACAGGTTCAGCGCTATTTCCAAGCACAGAAGAAAAATATTCAGATCCAAAAGCCACATGTCATAGGAAAATATAATATGGACAAGAACATATCAAGATACAGAGTTGGTTTCCGCGGAAAAATTTGGTGGTGGTGTTTATTCCTAATCGATGTAGTTATCCAAAACGCGTGAATATTGCACAGAAACTCTGGCAATGCACTAACTCCACTAGTTCCACTAACCACAAGTTCATCGAGCAGATCATTTTGCAGAGTTTCTGATGATATAAGATTTAATAAAAATTATCTGCTTACGACAACAACACACCACAAGAAAAGATGATGCGTCGGTGAACGCTATAAATCGAATGTAAGGACATTGTACAAGAAATCCGATGAAATTTTCACATTAGTTTGTAAGACTTCTGATATTACACATTAAAATTAAGTTGTCTTCTATTATTTTACTATTATGCCATATTTAGCTAGTACTGTTGACTGGTTAAATATGGCAACTTACTTCATTTAAATTATGCCATCCAAATGGGTTTTTATGCAATATATTGTACAATTATAACAAATGCAGAAAAAATAAAAGGATAATAACAAGATTTTTAAAAGAAAAAACGTTTCGTCCTTGAAGGGGTACTAAATTAAAAATTTATTAACATTATTATTTCACGCCTATTAATAATTTAACAGGACCGAAAGTTTGATATCGACAAATTTTACACGGCTACATGGAGTAATTAATGGAGACTTAGTTTACTGACAATGTAGCAACGCATCAGAATCTAAATTTTTGGTACATTAAGCAAAAACGAATAAACTTTGCAGACTATAGAGAATCACGTCGATAAAATTGCTTCACATTAATAGTATTGCTGTCCATTAATCAACCGTGAAACCTTATGTTGAATTTCACTGAGTTTAATATAGGTATTAAGTTTATTTCTGGACCAGTTTGTTGGAACTCTATTGATATTTATTTTATTCCTTTAAGGTTCATTCGGAAATATTTCATCGAAATATGTGCACAATATGTTATATGCTGGGCATATTGTGTTAGTAGTACTAGAAACCTTTCTTCAGAAATTTTTTTCTTATTGACCTCCTGTCGTAGTCTGCTTACAAATATAAAATAAATTTAAATCTAGCGACTTTGGTTAATATTTTATTATATTTAGGAATAAACTTTACTTTGCCAAATTTACTTCGTCATAAAAATGTTCAGTAATTTCCATATTCATGTTGTTTGTAAAGATCTTTCAGGAATATATTATGTTCTTTATAAGCTAAGATGCCTTTTCTCTGTTGATGCTCTGTATTACTACTAACACGCTGGTTGGGGTTGTGCTAACAATACAATAAATTATTTAAAACAAATAATTTGTGGTGCTGGTGATGCATAAAAAGTCCAGGAAATGTGTAGAGTGTGCTTAAATAAATATATTATAACTTACTGTCTAAATAAAACACAACAGTGTTGTCCTTAAAGATTGTATTTAGTAGCGTTGATATATTTTAAAGCAATTAAATAAAAGTAATATATACAAGTGCGATCAATAAGTAATTAAAAAATAACACACAAAAATTACGTGCTGGAAAGAAAGTTAATTAAGGCAGTAAACTAAATTTGAATTAATTGTGATTAATATAAAATAACCTCTGTATCAAACAATACAAAGTTACCTTTAAGTTGCGAAGATGTTGGTCGGCCACGAGGTGTGCATCATGTATAGTTTATTTCAAATTATAAGAATATAACTTTGAACAGCTCTAATGCTTTTATTTCACCACCTGCGGTAATAACTACCTGGCCGCTCAATACGATTATCTTTTACGCAAACAAACTGCTGATGTCCGTAATGACAAAATTTAAGTAAATTGTAATTACTGCAATTTAGATGAAATAAAATTTAATAATAATATATGTACTAACAGTTGTTAATTTGAATATATAGTTATTATATACAGGGTGTCCAGAAACTCTCCTGACAAACGAAGACCGGAGTTTCCTCAGATAATTTTAAGACAACCCAAATTCACCTAGTCCGAAAATGCTTCCTAAGGGAGCCAGAGTTCTTTGAAGATGGCGCCTTGTATTTATTTTTTTTTAAATTCCTCCAGAACGCTTCTATTTAGAAAAACAAAAACTGGTATGCTTATTTATCCTCCAGAGATGAATCGATTCCATCAATTGCGAATTTCTAGTACCGGTCATAGGCGTCCGTTTTGGGTAGGTCAACGGTTATTTTAAGGCATAACTTTTTTGTCTTTAACTTTTAAGCATTTGTGACACTATATTATTAAATTTTCAGGTATTCCAGTACTAAAAGGTGCTTTAAGTCGGTAGGATACACCGTTTTCTAGAAAAATCGATTTGTAAATTTTTCGTTTTTTCTTCATTAAAGTTCAATTTTTTTATTTTTTTGCAATAGTTAGCTCTGAACTGCCAACAGAAGTAAAACCTACGTTTTTCACTGTCAAATTGTTGTCAGTTCGCGAAGTTTATCTTTTCATTTTTTACTTTGTGTTATTCAAACACAACGATTTCAATTTAAAAAAAAATGGTTTTTACTAATGAGGAATACGCCGATATGCATTTAGTTTATGGCGAAATGAGGAGTAACGCTCGAGCGGCGCAACGTAGATACGCTGAAAAATTTCCCAATCGTCAGCATCCCACTCACTCAACATTTACAGCTCTTCATCAACGATTAAGAGAAACAGGTTCAGTGGTCCCAAAAAATAATGAAACAGAGAGACATAATGATGTAACAGCAGAACATGAAGATGTTATTTTAATGGAAGTTGAGGAAAATCCAGAAATTAGAGTTCGAAGACTATCTGCCATGTACCCCACAATTTCAAAATCTTCCGTAGGAAATATCTCACACAAAGAAAATTTATATCCTTTTCATTTTACAAAGGTGCAAGCACTGCTAGAAGGAGATTTTCCTGCTCGCGTAGAATTCGTTAGATGGTTACAAAATCAGAAAAATCAAGATGAAGATTTCTTCAGGAACATTTTGTTTGGTGACGAAGCTACATTCTCAAAAAATGGAATTTTTAATGTACATAATGCACATTATTATTCGTACGTTGGTGACAATCCTCACGTTGTTCAAGCATTTAACCATCAGCATAGGTTTAGCATAAATTATTATCTACTTGGACCTGTGGAATTACCTGCTCGTTTAAATGGTGCTGATTATTTACATTTCCTGCAAAATATTTTACCTGATTTGTTAGATGAGGTGAGGTAAATATTCGGCAAAACTTATGGTTTCTACAGGACGGCTGTCCGGCCCGCTTTAGCAGGAATGTACGAGACTTTCTAGATAACTACGAAGACCATTGGATTGGAAGAGGCGGTCCAGTTGCTTGGCCAGCAAGGTCGCCGGATTTGAATCCTTGCGATTATTGTGTTTGGGGATACATAAAAGCATTTGTTTATTCCGTTCCGATACAAAATCGCGCACAACTCTGGCTAAGGATACAAGATGCTTGCAACGAATTTAGAAATAACTTTGGAATATTTGCAAGAATTCGGCGTTCTCTAAGCAAAAGGCTAAACTTATACATAGAGACTAATGGTCATCACATCGAGCAACTTTTGTAACAATCTACCTTTGATACTTGTTCTTTTTTTGTTAGCTTCGTTCCATTGTAATAAATAATTTGTTTTTAATTTATTAAATTAATTTTCATCCATGCCTTAATAGTCCAAGCCAACTTCGTTGTAAATTACAATTTAGATGAAATAAGTGCTTATATTTATTAAACAAAATTTAAGTAAATATAGTTAGAAGAGTTGGTATATATTACATCTAATATTGAGTCTATTTATCATTTACTGTTAATCTTTACTGCTGTATACATATTTGATTTTTCTCTCTTTACTTAACGAACATGTGGCGACCTTTTGTTGAAAGTGTTAATGATTATGATGTGAATAGTGATAATACTGTTGGAGCACGACAGAGAAAGCATATATCAGAAGATGCAAAACTGATAATTTTCAATGTCTATCTACCCTGATGGAAGAAAATAACGAACTACAAACCCAGAACATTCAACGAACGTCTCAATTAACCAAGGTGCCTTTTGGAACAATATATAAAATAATTAAGAATAACGCAGGGCCTGGAAAGCAAACAACTGACAATGGAGCACCGAGAAAAATTGAAGAGCATCAAATTGATGCTATTAGGCAGCAAGTATACTCCTTCTACAGAGGAAATGTTGTATCTACACTTGACTGCTTACATAAAAGAATCAGTGATGAGCCTATAAATATTCAGTGTTCTAAAGCAACCTTGTGGCGTACGCTAAAGAAAGCTGGTTTTAAGCTGGTTTAAAGCTGGTTGGCACTATAGACAAACGTCGCACAATTATGGAAAGCCCGAGGTTACAGAAACTTCGATATGAATACTTAACGGCCATTAGAAGGTATAGACAGGAAGGACGATTTATATGTTATTTAGACGAGACGTGGTATGACACCCATCACACAATTTGCAAAGGTTGGGTGGATAGTTCAAGTATGTGTCAGTTGGACGCGCCGGTTTCGAGAGGGAAGAGAATAATCATTCTTCATGTTGGGTCAGAAAAAGGATGGATCGGACAGCCACTATTATCTGTTAAAAATGTTAAATCCTCAAGTTTAGATTACCATGAAGGTATGACCTCATCTTTATTTGAAGAATGGTTTTGTGACACTTTGCTGCAAAATTTACCAAAAGATAGTGTGATAGTGATGGACAACGCTCCGTATTATTCTCGACAGCAAACCAAAGTTCCTACAAAATGTAATAATAAGAAAGATATTAAAACATTTTTAGAAGAAATTGATTTATATTTTGAGGATCATTATACAAAAAACCAATTAATAGAGGTGATGAAGACAAAAGAATATTTAAAGGATTATTATGAGGATAATAGAGCCAAAGAAGCAGGACATACAATTTTGCGTTTACCACCATACCATTGCATTTTCAATCCCATTGAATTGATCTTGGCCCAACTGAAAAATACCATAAGACGAACAAATCAAACACCGAAATTTAGTGAAAGCAGTATAACACACATAAAAAATGCCGTACCTGTTCAATAAGGAGACCAGGTATAATAATTATCATCACAGAAGGTGGTGCAATAAAAGCATTAGAACCGTTCAAAGTTATATTCTTATAATTTGAAATAAACTATACCTGGACAAGAATGTAGAGCGGTGCTTGGCCGGAGGACGAAGAAATTAATTACTTAAAATAATGTGAATTAGATTAAAAGAATAATATATGCCGAACAATTCAGATTTTCTTAGAAGCGAAGGACACTGGACGACGTGTTGCATGCTGGGACAGCACGTGAAGTAAGGTGTGTATCCTACGAAGGTTCTGAACAGAAGAAAGGTAAATCGAAGTTACCGATGTTTTGAATAATGAATTAATCAAAAGCGCGAGCTGAAAACACAAATATCATTTAAATATCCTTTGTGAGACAAACTTTCAAATGATATGCGACACGATATAATAATAAGAGATCATACGTAATACGTAATTAAATTAATAACTTAATTTAAAATGAAATTTATAAATAAATCAAAAGCAAACGTTAGATGCTTGGTTAACCGTCCAAGTCTAGGTAGATGTCTATGGATCGGTCGGCTAGTGCGATAACAATAGAAAGACTTTCTATTTGTAGGCGCGAAATATACACAGAAAAATGGCTACCTAAGTTGAATTTTAAGTGCGAGATATTTGTAAAAGAAATATTATTCCAAATTAAATTAAACATTCTTATATGCTAAGCGTAACAATATGTGTCCTTCATTCTGAAATAATAGCCAAAGTATGTGCTTGTAATATTATATAATATACAACAATAAATAGCGGTAAAGTACTGGAAACAAAAATCAAAATGGAACCAAAGAAAATATGTGAAAACGAATACAGGCAATTAATTCATCACGAAATTGAAGAGATAATCTGAAGGGAAAATACTGTGACAATTATTAAATCGATGAGAATTTAATGGTGGATATGTATATAAGAGACAAGAAGTCAATAATAAGCAGTATTATAGAGTGGAATCCAATGTATAGTAGACCCAAGGGAAGCCGAGAAGAAGATGGAAGTAGCTTGTATAGAACGGCATTCTAGAAATGAATTCGGAACACTGGAAGAAACAAATAACAAACATGAAAGAATGGAGTTAGTTTATTAGGAGAAAATACACCAGTCTCTGCGAAGAAAAGAAAACAAAAGTACAAGGACTAATCTACCTTGATTTGTGTCATAGCTACTTAGAACAGCCAAAATTTCTAATGAAATGTATAAGCTGAATAATAACAGATAATAGAGCTTCATCTTTATAGTCGTACAATACTTACTTATTACAATCCCTTATATTGTTGCATCATTTTGGAGTGTTTGGAAACGTAAAGATAAATCTAAATCTAGTAGCTTACAATAAATGAAAATCAATTATTACTTCGTACAATCAAATAAAACTACATTTTATTATAGAAATATGAGATGTACACTTCAAACGCTTATTAACCCTGCAGCAGTTGCGTGGCTTATTCTCTTATATGTACAGGCCAGGTTTACAGTCGTAGACCATTTTTTATGTATTAATTTTTCGATTTTTGTTTGGATTTGGTACATTTATATATTAATAATAATAATAATAATAATATATTTGTACCGAACAGGGGTAATTTGTCCAATTACAGGGCAACTTAATTGAAATTAAAACGTGATACATATTGCTAATATGAAGTATAAAGAAGTCCATTTTGTGTGGTTATAAGTAGAAAACCAAAACACTATATAATAGGCAGGTATTTCACAAATTACTCGCTAAAAAGAATATGTCATCATATAGTTTATCAGCATTCACAAAAGCATGCATTAGGAGCGCTTTCATCATGATATTAGTTCTAGGACTAGGCACAGAGAATGTGAGAACGTTTCTTGATGAAAGCCGTGGCACATGTAAACTAACTTGAGAATGCAAACAGGACGAATCAATTTCGTTGCTGATAATTTTCCTCAACAATAAAGCACTCATTTGCTCTCACGCGCACTCAACGACTCCATGTTGTGTCGGTGCAAGAGAAGATTGTAGTCAATATTACGCTCGGGAAAAGCTACACCCAATTTGAAAGGCGTAAACTTTAAAAAAGCTTCTCTGCACTTTCTCAACCATCTGCTGTTGGATTGTATATAATAAGGATACCGCTCAACCGATCCATATTCAAGCTTAGAGCGCACATATGCGTAATACAAAGTCGTTAATGTCCTGGTCATTAAAATCCCTAGTGACACGTATAATAAAGTTAAGCGATTTGACAGCTGACGAGGTAACGCTAATTAGATGATGCGAAAAATTCAATTGATTACCAAACGTGATACCCAAGTCCAAAGCACTATTGGAACGCGCAACAGGTTCACCATGTATATAATAAGTAGCCGTCAAGGCATTATGCTTCTTCGTGTAAGATATAGAACTGCATTTGCTAATAGTAAGATTGAACTTGTTTTTCATGCACCATTCACCTACCTTCAGAGCGTTCAGCCGAAAATTGATGTCCAGTTCTTTTAATATGGTGCGATAAATCTTAAGGTCATCTGCATAGGCCAATATTGCACAAAGTATGGAAGTTAGCAGGTCATTAATGAACATAATGAAAAGTCCCGTCCCAAGTTAGATCCCCGCGGCACGCCAGTGGTCGAAATGTAAGGCTCTGATCTAAAGCCATTGTAATACACGTAATTGTGTCTATCCTAAATATAACTATGAAGTAACCTAATCGAAGAACTAGACAGACCAAATGCACTTAATTTTTGCAACAATATCACATCGTCAATGGAATCAGAAGCTCGTGTAAAATCAGTATATATTACATCAAGTTGACGCCCCCATCGAGCTCTTCATCTATCTCCATTGTAATAATAGCAAGATTTGTTGTAGTAGGACGCCCAGTCATAAATACATGTTAAGACGGAGAAATACATACTCTAACGTTTTTCATTATAATATTGTGCAGCAGATGACCAAAAACTTTAGATAAATTACTTATAATGGCTATAGGTCTGTAATTCAGAACGTTGGCAGCATCTCCTTCTTTAAAGACAAATTCTAGCAACCCTTTATACACTTGGAGACTGACAAATACGTAAAACCAGGTTAATAATTTTAGATAAAGAAGCAGCAAATACGCGAGCACAATCCCTGACTAGGAAGCTTCGGATACTGTCGTAACCAGCAATAGTCGAATTCGTCAACTTTCCAGCGTATATAGCGATGTCATCAATGTCAACATCAACAATGGCAGTTGGAAGAAGGTTAGAGAACATATCAGGCAATAATAATACTATTAATACAAGCTAACGAGAACTATTCCGAAAGAATATATAGCAGTACACAACCATTATATTAAACATATATCTGAAAATTCAAAGTGAAATTAAAATAAGTAGTTTTGAGTAATACATCCCTTTGTGCAAATATATAAAAAAAATGATAATATACTAACACAAAAAAAACATTAAGCATAACTGAAAAATGGCATTGTAACATACTTACGATGTATATTGTTCTATAAGTATATATGAGGAGCTTCTTTTCAAAACGCAACATGTCCATCTAAACAACTTTGGAGAAATCCGTCAAAAACAATTGCGGCTGTTGTACATATCGGAAACAATATTTTTCTTTTATAATGTTATTTATAATGATCTAAAATGTAATTTAGAAAAGGATTATATAATATGTGTGATGTATTTAATTCGATAGCATAAAACAAGTTTTGGACTCGTCGCATTTTGTTAAAAAAATGGAACATGTTTTGATTTGAAAAGAAATTTAATTTAAATCATTGTATAAATAATAATTATCAAATTATTTCTTCTGAAAATCAATTTGAAAATTAGTCTTTATTTCATAAATATATATTCAAAAACACTCCAACAAAAATTCTTCATTATTTCTTCTGAAAACCAACGTAAAAATAAGACTAATACTAAAAGCAATACAATAAAAATTATAATTTAATTTCGTCTTCTGGTTCTAGGCAAACACACGGTTCGTCTTCTGATTGTAGCAATGGATCATCCGTAATGTGGTCGCGTAAAAGTTCGAAGTACCAACTAAATCTGTCTTCATGATACCACTCCTTACCAAACGTTTCTTCTAAAAGCTTATTAACGGCCTTTCCTTTATCTGCGGCCAGAAAACGTCCTTTGTTGCTCAAACGTAGTTTCCAAGTTTTTGAAATTTTTTCCTCGCTTTAATAACGAATCAAATTTATTTGAGGGATCAGTTATTCGGCAAGTAAGAATGGCCGCGTACTGGGAAAATTAGACATATTTCGGTAATATTTGGTGGAGATTCCTTATACAGCCAATACATTAGTAAATGTGAGTTCTTATTTTGTCCCCCACACCCATCCGAAAAAAGTCGTATTTTTGTCACATTTTCTATGTTTTGATTTCGAAGAAAATGTAGAAGAGCGG
Organism: Melolontha melolontha; assembly: GCA_935421215.2. Classification (NCBI taxonomy): domain Eukaryota; kingdom Metazoa; phylum Arthropoda; class Insecta; order Coleoptera; family Scarabaeidae; genus Melolontha; species Melolontha melolontha. The sequence goes on along the minus strand of OW285236.1, from coordinate 192,928,854 downwards.
ATCCCACCTCATTTGAACCTCTTCCACTTATATCTTCAGTCCACGAATAAAATGATGGATTAGTCGATTTTAAATTAACCACGCAAAATGCATAAAATGATTTTTGCAAAGAATAATACGCTTCCTGTATTGGTAGTTTAGGCAGATTTTGCACTTGTTGGAGATCGAAACAGAAGCTTACTGTTTCCTCTACTTCTTCCTTCATTATTGCGTGAAACTGTTTAGCTCTCAATTTATGTATCTTTAAGTCACGTTTATGATTATGTTTTTCCACATTGAAAACAATTTTAATTTGATTTTTTAGAATGAGGTACTTCTGGAAATTTGTCAGAATATGTTCAAATAAATCCACAAACTTATTTATCATGCGTTTTACTTGTCTAGTTTCTCTATCATAAAAACGAAAACACCTCAAAAGAAACTGCGAGTACTTATAGCTAACTAACAAAGCTCAATACCACCTACCTATCAAAAACAAGATTCATATTACTGCTGGAATTTCACTTTTATACTTCAATCTAGCATCACGATTTTGACAAACATTTTCTTGTAGGTTGTTTATGTGCATATTTATATAAGACGCTATCTTTTCAAATAAGTCCTCATCCAAAAGCAGGTTCAGGTAATCAATCTCCATTTTAGTATTCTAAGCACTTCCCTTACATCCATGTAAATACACATAACACATATGCACATAATAACTATTATGCGGCTCGGTTTAAACTGATTTGGCGTAACTCTTTTCAAATTGTTGTTCGGATTCTGAAGCATCTTCACTCTCTCCAACAATAGCTTTTTCAAACCAGTCAATATCATGATCATGATGTGCATCTAGGTTTTCTTCTTCTCCACTGTATAGTTTCAGCCATACTTCTGTATCGGAACTTACTTCAGTACGAGGCTCTTTGGATGCAGATGCGGACATACTTTATATTAAGCCTTAAATGTAGTAAATTAGAAGAATCAATAAAAGTATACCGGGTATTTCAGTTACGTGGTTCCAATGGCAAACCTCCGTTATCTAATAAAATAAAAATTTGAAATTTGGAGCATCTGATATACACCTAATATTCTTTAAATTGAGCATAATATTCACATTCTTTCACCCCGGTTTAATCGGAAACCAGCCTAACCTTTTTATCTTAAATAGCACCCTGTATATATTCCTCAAAATTTGAATTCTACGGAAAATTTCCTTTCCCAAGAAATATTATACTTTGGATTTAGACTTCAAAATAGAGGCGAAATAGCAATTTAAACATTCAAAACTTGTAAGCTAGATAAGTACAATTCATTGCTCTTGGTTTAAATAAACTTGCTGAAACTATCAGATTTAAACTTGTAAATAGCTAGTGAAAAATATTAAAAAGGTATTTATTAAAGCTCTTTTACGTGTTCAAATATACATTGAAAAACTGCCAATTGGATAAAAGCTGTAGATTTTATTTCAACAAATTATAAGGGCACAAAAGAGGTAATTTCCAATTTCAGTTCCGACAGTTTAATAATGATTGAAAAATATGCAAACCTTTTCAGCCATCTACTATTGAAAAATCAATTAACACATATTCAATGTAATTTTGTTTGTGTTGCAACTAGAATAACAAATTTAGAAACTAAAGTATGCCAGTTGCATCAATCTGTTTCTGTTGTGAATAAAACAAAAGATTTAGTTTGTAAATTAATTCGGTTAATGTTAAAAATAAGTTTTATTCATATATAGAAACATATTGCTATGAATAGTGGGTTCGTAGTTGAATGTACCACTATTCACACCAACTCTGTCCACCTAAGATACTCAGTCGGTTACTTTCATTAAATGGGACTGCTTTCCTCTCCGGGTTTTAAATGGAAAACGTGGAAAAATAAATTTATTAATACCACTATCAGGCGCCACACAAAATTTATTTGTGAATATTGTTAGGTCTACTGAAGTTATTGTTAATCACACAAGTATAAGGTAATAAAAATGATATGCACAATCTTACTCAAATGAATCTTTTAATTTCCAAAAAAAAAATAAAAAAATGGATTCTTTATAAAGTATAAAGAACAGTGTAAAACAAACTTAAACTTAGAGGTAAAAGAATATGTTGATATAGACAGCAAAACAAATCCAAACGTCCTCTGATTACTTCCGAACTAAATTAAGTCTAATAAATTGCAAAGATGTTTTTAAATTCCACCCCTGATAAACAAGCGCAAAAGTAAACAGATAAACCTGTCAGACCGAAATCTCTAACACTTGCGAGATACCATAAGTACAAAAACACCAACCTCGAAATCTAAAACGTTCTAGAATTTAACGTTACAAAAAAAATTACTTGAAACGAAAAACTATCTTTATAATTTATATTTTAATTAATATTAAAATATATAGAAATTCATTCAATCAATAATAAAATAATAAATGCATTCAGTAAAGAAATAATATGATATAACATAAAATAAACTTACGTAGTTTTATTTATTTTTTTTAATATAAGAGACACCTCGAGTAAGAGTTTAATTAAATCAAAACTACGAGATATACAAACTCGTATAAATTCGGTAATGACTTCTTAAATCACAAACACTATTAATTCAAAAACAAAAACCGAAATTACTTGAAAAATAAAAGACAAAGAGTTTTATCTTCTAATATGCGACTCTCACTCGGGTAACAAAACATTATTTTATATTGAACAATAATTTTCGATGACTGTATATAATTTATTGTTTATGTATACAGATTGTATTTTGATTTATTTTGACTAGAGTTTTTAGTACGCCTATTTGCCATGCGATTTCCTAGAGACACGTTTTGTTACCCGAGTGAGAGAGTCGCATATTAGAAGATAAAACTCTTTGTCTTTTATTTTTCAAGTAATTTCGGTTTTTGTTTTTGAATTAATAGTGTTTGTGATTGCAGAAGTCATTACCGAATTTATACGAGTTTGTATACCTCGTAGTTTTGATTTAATTAAACTCTTACTTGAGGTGTCTCTTATATTAAAAAAAAAATAAAACTACGTAAGTTTATTTTACATTTATTATTGTATTATTGATTGTATGAATTTCTATATATTTTAATATTAATTAAAATATAAATGATAATGATAGTTTTGCGTTTCAAGTAATTTTTTTTGTAACGTTAAATTCTAAAACGTTTTAGATTTCAAGGTTGGTGTTTTTGTACATGTGGTATCTCGCATGTGTTAGAGATTTCGGTCTGACAGGTTTATCTGTTTACTTTTGCGTTTGTTTATCAGGGGTGGAATTTAAAAACATCTTTGCAATTTATTAGACTTAATTTAGTTCGGAAGTAATCAGAGGACGTTTGGATTTGTTTTGCTGTCTATATCAAAAAATTCTTTTACCTCTAAGTGTAAGTTTGTTTTACACTGTTCTTCATACTTTATAAAGAATCAATTTTTTTATTTTTTTTTTTGGAAATTAATGGATTCATTTGAGTAAAATTGTGCATATCATTTTTATTGCCTTATACTTGTGTGATTAACAATAACTTCAATAAAACTAACAATACTCACAAATAAATTTTGTGTGGCGCCTGATAGTGGTATTAAAACATTTATTTTTCCACGTTTTCCATTGGAACCCCGGAGAGGAAAGCAGTCCCATTTAATGAAAGTAACCGACTGAGTATCTTAGCTAGACAGAGTTGGTGTGAATAGTGGTACATCCAATTTCTAACTCACTATTCACAGCAATATGTCGGTTTCTGAAAATTATAAGAAATTAACGAGGTTTTAAATAGTAATTTTTTTATAGATTATGTAATATAATGAATAAGACATCATAATACATTATACTCAACCAACAGAATCTTCTGCCAAAAAATTATTTAGTACATTTAATTAAGAGTTCACTAAAAATAACCTAATATCTAAATCTTAATCATTTTCTGAAACTAAATAACTTCTGGTATATCGTAAATGTTTTAAGCACTCCTCTTAACTTATATTCCATTCACTACCGAAAATTATATGAACCAATGTAAATTACCTGAAACTGAAGAGACACAAATTAAAATAATACATCCACAAATTATCTTTTTTGTTGGAAATAATTGTCATCAGCAATATGATGGCACAAAATAACAAGCTGTCATACCAATCCAGAATATTCAATATTGGCAGGCCAAAATGGAATGTAAGAAAGTGGAAAGAAATAGGAAATCAGTGCACAATGCTGAAATTGTAATTTTTGTTTTATTTACTTTTTCTAACTCCACCCCGTAGAGTTATCCTCAGTGTTCTATATAATCCATCGTGTTTAAAAATATACGGAGTTTCGGCGTGTTTTACATAATTTTTTTAAGCAGACTCTCTGGAATATCTCTTATGTGATGCACCTCAATTGTATATCAGTATATAATATCAGTACTCCGAAACTGGTTCACATTAATATATTATAATTCAGAATTATATTAATATCATTTTAAATTATAAATGTATATAAATACTCGTATATACGAGTACAGTAAAATCTTTGTTAACGGACATCTCCGCTAACCGGACGCTTCCCTTAAACGGACAATTTTTTTGGTCCCTTGAACTTCCTATAATATTTATTAACAATTTGAACTCTATCGCCGGACACTCCCTTGAACATTGATTGTTCAACAAATAATCAACAAAACTCTCTCTCCTGTGTCGGCAGCGTCGTAGCGATTATATGTTTGCTGGATATTCCCCTATAGTTATACGAACAGTAGTATACTTTAGTATTAATCAGTATACTGCAGTGACAAGCGGTATTAATGTAATCATTATAATGTCAAATAAATGAAGAAATATTTTAACATTTAATCAAAAAGTGAATGTTATTAGTGCTCTTAATAACAAAAGTTTAGTTTACGTGATTTGGCAAAACGATTTAATTAGGGAAAACTCAAGCATCTGATACTATTAATAAAAAAGAACAAGTTAATGTTACAGTGTAGTTCAAATACCAATGTTAACCAAAAACGAACATTATTGAAGACAGAAGGTTTCAGTATCGATAAACTATGTTATGAGTTATGAGTGATTTCTGAGAGCAAGAAATAAAGGAATTACACAGACCTGCAAAAAAAAATTTTTTTTTTGGTGCATCTCTGTTTGTTTGAATAGTCGATAAAGTAGGTAATGTACAGTATATTGACATACGTCATTTTAACTCTTCAGCTCTAGTTTACCTACTACCCTCATTGTGAATTGTTGTCGGTCTTGTTATGGTCTTGTTCGTAACTAGTCATTATTACAATATCATCGATAAAGTTTGTGTTACTATTTCATTATGGCTAGTACGTCCAGACGTTGTGTTAACGATCCTGATATATTTTGTTGTGTTTGTGGTGAATACATACTGAAAAATCAGCGTAAATCGATTACAAACACAGTGCGTCGTTTGTATTTTGCTTACTTCGGTATTGAAATTCTACACCAAAATAAAGTGTGGGTGCCTCATAGTGTTTGTAAAATATGCGTTGAACATTTGCGACAATGGGAGAGAGGGAATCGTAGGTCTTTGAAGTTTGGAGTGCCTATCATATGGCGAGAACCAAAAAAATCATTATGACGACTGTTACTTTTGTATGATTAATATAGTGGGCATCAACAAAAACAATCGCCATAAATGGAAATACCCCAATATTTCTTCAGTAGAAAGACCTGTTCCTCATTCAGAAAATGTTCCAATACCAACTTTTCATCAGGTAGTGCAGCAATCTCAGGAGGATGAAGCTGAAATACCTATTTCTTCCCAAGTAGTTGATGACTTTCAATACTGCGGAATAACATCAGATCCTAAGCCATTTTCTCAGAATGAGCTTAGTGACCTCATCAGAGACTTAGATCTTTCGAAGGAACGTGCTGAGTTACTAGCGTCAAGATTAAAAGAAAAAAATTGTCTTTCCTCAGATGTTCGAGTGTCTACATATCGCACGAGAGAGGGAAAGTTATTGAAGTTTTTTTCATCTGATGAAAATTTTGTGTATTGCTGTAATGTGAGTGGTTTGCTGGCTTTCATGGATTTAACGATCTATCAGACCAATGAATGGCGTCTCTTTATTGACAGTAGTAAACGAAGTCTAAAAGCCGTTCTTCTACATAATGGAAATAAATATGCTCCTGTTCCAATTGCTCACTCAACATGTGTAAAAGAAGAATATGAGGTAATTTCAAATCTTTTCCAAAAAATAAAATATATTGAACATAACTGGGTGATCTGCGTCGACTTGAAGATGGTTAATTTTTTATTGGGTCAACAGAGTGGTTATACTAAATACCCATGTTTTATTTGTCTATGTAGAACTAGTAGAGGAAATGCTGATGCGATTCAAAGATTTAGGCTGTAATATGAGTATAAAATTACACTATCTCAATAGTCATCTACATCATTTCCAACACAATTTAGGAGATCTAAGCGAAGAACAAGGGGAACGTTTCCACCAAGACCTAAAAACAATGGAGAATAGATACCAAGGAAGGTGGGACAGTCATATGATGGCTGACTATTGCTGGGGAATCATGCGACTCGCCGAGTCAGTTTCATTCTAGAAAATCACTCAAAAGACAATTTCTTGATGTTTAATGTCAATAAAATATATATTTTTTCGTGAATTGTATTTTTTTTCTTCTCGGGAACTAGAGCTGACAGAAGAAAACGGGTAGCATTTTTGATATCGCCATGTAAGACATACTTAAAATCGGGTCTAAAATCTCCAGCACCAAAATGGTTGTAGGCCAGTGTTATATATCGAGTACATTGCTAAAATTAAAAGCAAACGAAATTGCTGAAAAAATTAGGCTACAATAGACTTCACGCTTCTGTCGGTTCCCTGCAAAAGTTCCGAATTCGTCACAATATCAGTTTTAAGGCAATTTCAGGGGAAGCTGCTAATGTTAATTTAAGTGATGTTAAACAATTTATTGGAAAGGTCCCACTTCTAATAAAAGACTATCAACTTACAGACATATATAACTCCGACGAAACAAGATCTTTTTTCGATTGCTTCCAGACAACACTTTATCTTTTAAAGGCGAAAGGTGTAGGTGGGAAATTATCAAAAGAACGCGTTACCATCTTACAACGTGTGTGGACATGGTCGGGGAAAAAGAGAAATTTCCTGTGATTGCGAAGACACATAATCCAAGGGCGTACAAGAACCTGAATGTGAAATCGCTTCCTGTAACAGATAAAGCAAATAGGAAAGCGTGGATGACCTGTGACGTCATGAAGGAATGGTTACAGAAATTTGATCATAGAAAATATTAAAATAATATTTCTTCCGCCAAACACGACATCGGTCTCTCAACCCCTGAACCAAGGAATAATAAAATATTTTAAAAGCTATTACATGACAGTAATTTTAAACCACATTTTATCAAAAATTGATACTGCGGAGTCCGCTTATCAATTATCAAAAACCATAGACATTTTAGAAGTTATCTATTTTAATCACCATGCATGGAATAAAGTTTCTTCACCTATGATACAGAATTACTTCTGTAAATATATAATTTCACTAGAACCCAATGACGACGATCATGAAAGCTTTGATGTGGAAAATGAGTTGCCGCTATCAATGCTAGCAGAAACGCTTAAAACAATAAGAGGATGTGGTTTTAATACTGTTGCTAACGGTTTCATTAATATGGAAGACAATGTAGCTGTTGAAGGTGATACAACTGAAATTTTAATTTATGAATCAATTCCTGTAGGAGAACATGTCGAAATAGTAGAACAATCTGAGGAATATTCAGAAACAGAAATTGACCCTGAACACATAGGTACATACACATTGCTATGGATTTTTCCCTAAATTATATTTAAAATTTATTTAAAAATTAATGTACATATTTTTTTAATTTGATTGTATATCCGATGTATTTAAATCTCATGTGCTTTGATAAAAACTAGTTTTATTCGAGGTCGTGTTTATGCTAAAGCGATTGCGAAGTATTGAGGGGGAGATCAAGTTAAGCCTTTAGACAAGAACGTTCTTTTTCTTTAAAAAAATATATTGAAATAAAGCCGAAAGGGCTTAATGAATATACATACAAAATTTAATGCTTAAATAAACTGGTTGGTTACATTTTTAAAACGAGAATTATAAATCTCTATGCTATCCAATGTTACACATAGATGGGGTTGTATAACGTTAAAACTATTATTTGCGTATGATGCAAAGATACATAATCTTTAATAACTACATATACTTAACCTAAACAGCTGTTCCGGTATATAACTTCTTATAAGTATATTTGGGTGGGCGAAAGTTTGTGTTATGTGTCCGGCTAGGAAGAACAATTTAGACTCTTGTTGTTGGGCATAGATACATACCCTTTAAATGGTAGGTTCGGTGACTGCAATAGGACACTTACAAAATCAGCTGATGCCAATGCAATTAATAATGGTATTTTTGTATTCAAAACTACGAAATAAAACGAGTGAGAGAAGGACTAATATTATAGACTTTAATGAAGTGATCGCAAAGAAAGAACAGGTAAGAGAATAAATTAATTAAATTAGGAATATATAAAATGTATCATGTCACGTGATAAAATAAATTTGAAATAAAATCTAGGTTAAATAATACAACAAAATAAATGTGACATGAATAAAGCTAAACGCAATCATAATTCTATTATCTACTTTTAATTATTTAACAGGAAACTGTATTCTTCGTGACTTAGTTTTAATTAAATTAATATTAATAGGCAACATAGGCTATAATTATTAAAACTAATTTGATACTGGTTTCTTGGATTTAAATAAATTAATTTATCATTTTCAAAAAATTCGTAGGATGATTAAGAAATACTTATGTGGATATGGGCACTACTTGATTATTCTGGATTTGGCTGGTAGATCTGTGAATGCAGGCTACAGGTATGAACGGCAATCGGATGGCGTCCCCCGCTTGTTGTTCGATCTAACGGCCGGCTTCCCGGTGAAATGTAATTTTCGTTTTCTTGGACACCGGTTACCGCCTGGACTCGCAAAATGCGTTAAACAGGAGCTGGATATACTGTTAAGGTTTTGACTAGATTTGACGTATGGTTTTTATAGATTTATTAATACTTTTTCTTTTAATTTGCAGAGAGGCACTTAAAATACGTCTAGGTGTTTTTAATGGCGAATTTTCTAGTGACGCCAACTTTCTTTTGTTCTCAATCCTGACTTCTGATTCGTTCAACTGTATGTATTTTTATAATCTCGACGTTTTATTGTAATGAAAATGACAATTTAATCATTTTAAATATACATATGCTTAATATAAATTATATAGTTTATGATAGTGAGAACATGTTTGACGTGTGAATGTTAATAATTGCATATAATGCTAGTTTTATAGTGGGGATAATTCCCGCTGTAATTATTTTAAATTAGTACAGTGTCGCCTAAATAAATGGCGTCATTTATTATTAATCAATTAAGTTGAAATATCTTTGGAAATACAAGATATCGGAGTTAAATGACTTATGCAAATGAAAAGATAAAAATAAACAAATGTGAGAATGAATTAAAAACATTTAAATACGCGAAATCAACTTTATTGATATTATATATGAAGAATTCAGTTTCAATATTTTTTAATTATTCTAAAGATTACATATATACCTTAAAATTCTATCTTTTGCTAACTGAGGCATTCTTAGGTGTAGGCTTGACCTACATCAATATATATATTTTTAACTAAATTCGTGTTGAATTTATTGAGTTAATTAGTTGATGGTGTTTGATTTTCAATTCCCGTAAATTCTACGAGATTGTATTCTCGTAATTTTGATAGTATTTGATTAACCAACGTTTTTCTTGTCAACGTGTCTCCTATATAATTTTTTATGTAAGTAAAAATATATATTTTTAAAAGATATCTTAATTCGAAAAGTTTTGAAAATTGTGTATCAATTGTATTAATATAATTAGTTTAGAGTCCTAATTAGTTGAGATAAATGATAAAGAATATTTTTAAAATTTCTACGTAAAAAATATAATTGCAAAATTTTATTCGTTTGGAATTTAAAGGGTTTTTTGTTACATGTGAGCGCGCATGTGGTAGAATTTTGATCGTGTTTTCAAGTTTATACAGTGTGGTTTTCTGGGGAGAAATTAGAAATAATCTTTATTATTTTTTAAAATAAGTTTGTTCGGAAGTCATAGAGGAAGTTTTAATTCACTTAGCTGTAATATTCAGTGAATTGTTTTACATCAGGAATAGTTGAATGATGCAATTTTAATCTTTATACTCTATGAAGATAGTTTTTTTTTTTTTTTTTTGTATAAAATATTCATTTAAATTTTATATTGTGCTCGTTTAATTTATAAACCTTTTACTGCGCATTTATTATAAAAAGAAGTAAATTATTAAAAAGATAACTATCATATTTATCAAGTACATTTGATTGGCGCCTAGTAATATTCCAGTTCCACGTTTCCGATTGGAACCCTGAGAAGAAAGAAGTCTCATTGTTGGATATCAACTGGCTGAGTATCCTAGTTGGGTAGATTAGTTGTGGATGGTGGTGCAGTAAATATATAAACCACAATTCATAGCAATATGTATGTACATAGATACAAATTTAATTTGATTTGTTTTTATTAGCAATATTATTTATTTATACATGTATGTTATTTATGTGTAAGTAGCCATATAATATATTTATTATTACTTATTGTATATGAAGTATTGAATTGGAAGTAAATGTTATTTTCAATGAGCAAATGTCATTTTAATCATTTAAAACAAATAACTTCAAGTTTAGCTTTCGTGTTCAATTGAGCGGACAACTTCTTTGATCGGACAAAATTTTGGTCCGGCCAAGGGAGATTTCGCTGTATATATATATATATATATATATACATATCTATTTTTATATATATATATATATATATATATATATATATATATAGTAAACCTAATCAGTAGGCGATTAAAGGTCTGTATATTACTTCAAAATATATGCATTTAAAAAACTCTACATGTTTCGGCAGTACGCCTTTATCAAGGGAATACAAAATATAAATGACAGGATATAAAAAAGAATATCCTGTCATTTATATTTTGTATTCTCTTGATAAAGGCGTACTGCCGAAACATGTAGAGTTTTTTAAATACATATATTTTGAAGTAATATACAGACCTTTAATCGCCTACTGATTAGGTTTACCATATCATACCAAGGTCACGAAGTTATTATATATATATATATATATATATATATATATATATATATATATACATACGATTTTTCATTATTTCTAGATTGATCGGCGACACAAATACGCAGATATAGCAATTCCCCTATACATCAAAGGAACGACTGGCAGAGGCGGACTAATTGTGGACAAACACAGAATAAAAATTATTTGCAATACAGAGAGCAACATCGCACAAACAATCTGTAAGTGGCAAAGTTCAGTTGGAAAACCAAGGAATATACACAATAATGACCGCTGCAACCGATCTTATATTGGACTATATTTCATCAGTAAATTTAAGTAACGACAAACAATCTCTAACAATTCATCATATGGTGAAATATTTAGTAATTTATTGTTTGAATTGGAATATGTATAATAATTATTATAGCGATAAAGTAATAAAATGATTACTAGATTATGTATCTTAATTATCTTTAAGTAGTCATGTTTAGGAAACAGACTAATTAACTACATGTTTAAATGTATAATAGTAATCATATACTGCCCCAAAAAATTATCGCAACACTTACTTATTTCTGTTCTATTTGCAAATGCTTCATGAGATTTGGACAAAAAGTTAATAAATAAGATATTACACATTTAAACTAAAAAAAAACTGTCACTACTGTATTACCATTATTCTTTTTTGCCAACAATTTAAAAAAAAAATTTGACAGATTGTCATTTTGTTAAATATTGGGAAGCTTTATGAAATTTTTTTACACTTTTTTAATTTTGGTTAAAATGAATCGTCGAGTAGTCGCTTTAAGTAACAGCGCTTAAGATGTTTGGAATGCTGTCAGAACTTTGAATGTCCATCCTTCAACGATCATTAGGTGTATTAAATAAAACGCATAATTATAAAAGGAGACCTGGACAAGGCAGAAAACGCTCAATGTAAATGTGACAAAATTCTTTCTATAGATGAATACAAATTTTGTTTATTTTCAACTTACAATCGTGTAAAGGTTTACAGAAGACCAGGAGAACGCTATGCTAAGTGTAACATTCAATCTAGAGTAAGTTTTTGTGTTTATGGTATAGAGGGAGGAGGCATAAACTTAGAGGCACGTACAGATTTACATGTAATTGTTAGAAAAGCGGTAAATGCGGATAGGTACATAAGAAACATTTTGATACCTCATGTTGTTCCTTTTGCCCCAATTATAAGGCAAATTTTTTTAATAAAGCATAATAACGGAAACCCACACATAGCTAATGTGATTAGGAATTACCTTAATGAAGCGAAGATTATTACTTCAAACTGATTTGCACGAAGTCCCTACCTCAATCCCATTGAAAATGTATGGGATAGGTTGGAACAGCGTGTTAGTTCACTTTTTTGGCATCGTCAGACTTTAAAAGAATTATCAGAAGCTTTAGTAGAAGGTTGGGAACAGTTAGATGATCGTTTATTAAGAAATTTAATTTCAAGCATGTTAGGGCGTAGTCAAGCTATTATTGCAACCAGAGTAGGCATCGCGTATTACTAGTTATTGTTATTTTTATTTTTTTTGGGGGGCATTGATTATTTTCGCAATTTTTATTAAATAAAAAAAAAATTAAGAAAACTGAAGTTTTCAAATGAGATTTCAATTTAAGTAATTTTGAGGAGGATATAGTGTTTCTCCTAGTAAAGGTTGTCTTCCGCGTCAAAATGTGAGATATTTGCTAAAATTTCAAGTGTTGCGATAATTTTTTGGCCCAGTGTATTTGAACTATTTTTTAGTGCATACTTTTCGACATTTAGTCTTCTTATTTCTTTTATATCACCTTGATAATTACTATTTTAGACGGTCTAATTGTTAATTTAAAATTTAATTTTAATTCGATATAAATAACTGTTTCATATTTACTTGCAATAATATATATCTATTAATATGCTTAAACACATATGAACCGACAATAAAATATAAATTTAATTATTTGATATCTTTACTTCAAATTCAAGAAAAAAAAAATTCGAATGGTCACGAAAGGATTTTATAAACCATCACAATACTCCATTTAATAAAAAAAAGTTCCAAAAGCAATATATTATTTAGAAAATTTCTCTTTAATATTAAATTTTAATATATAAATAAATAATGGACATTGAATACAAAACATATAAACAAAATAGGAAAATAAAAGCAGTTGGTTTATTAAGTTAATCAAACTTTGGAAAATTTGCGACGGCAAACTTACCCCCTATGGAATTGAGGTGGAGTGCTCACAAAATCAAATTGACGACCTCGGTCACAGCTACCACAAACACAGAGACGAAGCACAGCAAAAGACACAGCTACAGCTAAACTTTCGTAAAGTTATCTGTTACGTATTATTATTAATGTTTGGTTGACACAACAATGAACCGTCTGGAGAATCACCAACACCCCCGATAGAATAACGCAGAGTAATTCTCTCAACGAATCAATCATTCACACTATTACACCACGTTTTAAACTTTCTTCTATCGAAAACGCAACATAAAAGCTCGGCTGTTAGCGCGTTGTTTTTTTTCTGTGTATTTTTTATTTCGCGGTAACTTTTGTTTTAATGGAAAAGTCGGAGAATTTCCCGAAATCTTTATTGTCCCACTTGTATGGAATTAAATTTATCTCCCTCGAGTTGATTCCCTGACATATATAATCCTTTTTTTATTATTTTCTTGGTAAACTGCAATTATTTTCACTAAAATGCGCACAGTTTCTGTTCATTAACAGTATTTAAAACTACAACAAATGATTTTTGTTATCTGATTTCAAACAAATATTTAATCGCGCACTCAATAAGAAGGAAATTCTTTGAGTCATACAACTCTGGAAAAGTTGACGACCGCGTATTTTACGAAATCGTACTTAGTAGACGGCAAAATCGCAGATCCTGCTCCGGGAACTTCGCTACCGATATTGACTGCAGCGCCGTACAGCGGATGCCGAGATCGTTCGAACTAATGCGATTGCATCCGAGCATTTTGCCACTTATTGATGTGAATCGCAGCTTCTTCTGACGGGGCTTTTCAAAATTTTAGAGTAATTTGCGTACTCGGACAACATGGATTTTCCGCCTTTTGCTTGTTGATAGTTTAGATACACTTATGATACTAAACTTTGAATGTTTACGTATTTGTTTGAATATATTAACGCCACTCGATTTCGCTACATTATTTACAAAACAGAACTGAATTTTAATTTTAAAATTTTGTTGTTTGTCCTTTCTCATGTACGTAAATTAGCAAAGAATAACTCTCTATTATTTGTAGGATAACTTTTTGGGATTTATTGATTTTTAGCTTATATAAAAGTAAATTAATTTCCACATCGCCTCTAAAAACAACGGGTTCAAAGTATGCAGTAAGATAAACAGGGGAGTTTAGTAACAATAAGTAAATATGTTTATACATACATATTGAAGGTTCGAGTTATAAATAGCAATGCGCCTAATATTCAAAAATTAGTAAGATTATACTTGTATTGTTTGATATACTTCAATAGAAAATTAAATATCAATCACCGGGTCTTGGCAGATATGGTTAGCTTCCAAGCTTTGAACATATTTAGTGTTGTGATATCGAATCGCGCTTATGATATCTGTATACCTATATATAAAAATAAAAAACAGTTACTTTGTTAATTATAAACTCACAAACTACATAAGCGATTTTGATAAAATTTTATGTGTGTGCACCTTATGTTGTGTGGAAGGTTGCTATCATTTTTTTTTCAAAATTTTATCGACAAATATTAAATAATTAACAATATGTGGAATTACATGAATTTCTATAGGAAAAAATCGTGATGATTGAATTGAATGGTTGCATTTAAAAAAAAGCTCTTTGAAAAAGGTCATACATAAGTGCCGAAACATGTAAGACATGTAAAACATGTAAACATGTAAGTATTACCCTCCAATTATTTTCGTCGATGTTGAACAATCTTTCTTCACAGTCAAACTCTTGCTGGACGACAGAAAACATTAATTTAAAATATAAAATTTAGAAAAGTATCTAATTGTTAATTTTTTTAATAGTGCTTATTTGTATAGATCATACATCATAAGTCATAAGTAAATAGATATACTTATTGTTAGATATGAATATATACATATATATATATATATCTATATATATATATATATATATATATATATATATATATATATATATATATATATATATATGTAGGGTTAGATGCGAGAAGAGAGAGAGTAGTAGTGAAGACGGCATAACGAAAGGACGTGTGTGTGTAAAGTAGTGGAGATGATATATACGACGAAAGAGTGTTAGTGAGTTAAGACAAAAGTTAAGCCGAGAGTTAAGACGAAAGCCGAAGACGAAACTTAAGACGAAACATTCTTGTATATTATTACCTTAGTTAAATATAACACCTATCTTGTAACTGTTTAAGGTGTTAAGCGTGTAGCAGGTGAAACATTGTATTTTGTGAAAAGAAAATTAAGTGTATTATTAGACAAATGGTTTATTAACGTAAGACAAACTAAATAAGTTAAATATTCGATAAACCGGTAAGTTATAATCTATAACAAACATTTTAATATCGTGGTAAAGTGATAGATTTATACGCGATTGGGACAATAACTTTAACGCTAAGGTGACATATGAACTATTTTCGAGTGCGTCGAGAATATATTTCGCCCGCCTTTTTTGATCAAAATAGACAGCATTTAAGATATAGTGAAATAAGTATCATTTTTGCTTGCTCGGTAAGAACGCTTTGAAGACGATAACCGTTTATGTTTAGATTTGAAAGAATTCTTTTTATTTACTTTAAAAAATAAAATAAGTAAAAGTGCACGTGTAAATAATAGTCAAAACTAATAAAAATGAATTTGGGACAAATTCCATACGTTTCCGATAGTATTAACACGGCTCCGATGCCAGTTATAAAAACATTTTACAAACTAATTTTTGAATACGAGGGTGATAGACATAGTCGGAAAAAAGTGCGTGAATTTTCGGGCTTCGCTTTCGACAACGGGAGTGACGAATATAAAGACAAACTGCAATTTATTAGAGACAATTTTACCATTAGTGAATTAACTTTAATTTCTTGTATTATACGTGTAGATTATAATACTACGGCAGAGAAATTAGCC
Source organism: Melolontha melolontha (assembly GCA_935421215.2). Classification (NCBI taxonomy): domain Eukaryota; kingdom Metazoa; phylum Arthropoda; class Insecta; order Coleoptera; family Scarabaeidae; genus Melolontha; species Melolontha melolontha. The sequence goes on along the minus strand of OW285236.1, from coordinate 192,912,564 downwards.
AAGGCGATTTGTGTAAGTTTAATGGATTTAAATACTTTAAAATGCACAATAGAAAGTGGCAGACAAGATGATGAAACGGAAGAAGAAGATGAAGAAGGAAATGGTGATGAAGAAAACGAGAACAAAGAGAACAACCGCCAGGAAGAAAATAGCGTATGCTCATCTGGTATTGCATCGAATTTGGACAGAACCGTATCAGCAAATGTAGGTATGGGTTTCGCTTTAAATTTTCGAGACATAGAAGATTCTATTCGTCCATTTGATGGCAGCACATATCCGGTAGAGAAATGGATATCAGACATTGAAGATTTATCAATATTATTTAAATAGGGTGAGTTGCACACATATATTTTCGCAAAAAAGTCTCTAAAAGGCTTGGCCAGACTTTTCGTTCAAGGCGAGTCTAAAATAACGACATGGAAAGCATTGAAAGAAGCTTTGTTGACAGAATTCTCGTCAAAATTAAATAGTGCTCAACTCCATCAACTATTGTCTGAAGAGAAATGAGAGTGTACAAGAATATTTTCTAGTAATGAAGGAATTAGCAAGTCGTGGTTCCATGGAAACAGACGCTTTGTTGCAGTATATTATCGAAGGAATTCAAGATGATAACATAAATAAAATGGTTTTATACGGTGCCTTAGACATTGCCGATTTTAAAAGAAGGCTGAAAATCTACAATGACATTAGAAGTAAAACAACAAGAGGGCTAACAACTAGTGTTCCTTCAAGGATGGAAACTAGATCGAGAAATGAACCAAAACAGGGAAAGCCTTTGCGATGTTTCAATTGTGGAATAATAGGCCATAAGTCTGTTGATTGTAAATCAAAGAATATTGGAACAAAATGTTTTAAGTGTAACAATTTTGGTCATCGAAGTTTTGAATGTAAGGGCAGAGATGATGGAAGATCAAATCAAAGTACATCTACAGCGAACGTACATATAATTGAGAATTCAGACAGTAGATTATTCAAGACAGTAGATTATTCAAGACAGTAGATTATTCAAGACAGTGAGAATCAATGGTGTTTCCGTAGATTTGTTAGTCGATACCGGAAGTCAAGTCAACATCATCAGGGAAGACATGTTAGAAGCTATTGGATCACCTGTATTGTACAAATCAAGTATAACATTGAATGGATTTGGTATGTTAAGTATAGAAACCATAGGTTTTTTCCAGTGTATGGTTAACATAGATGAGGGTAGTTATTTTTGTACTTTTCATGTGGTTGGCAATGGTGTTATGCCAATGGGAGGCGTGTTAGGAAATGAACTACTAACTCAGGCCGATTTGGTAATTAATAAAGATGGCATCAAGGTGATTAAAAAGCATGAAAATGTATTGTTTGCAAATATGGAAATCCAGGAAGAAGAATTAGACATCGGATTGGAAATAAGCGACGAATTGAATGATGAAATAAAAAGTATGGTTTATTCTTATAAGCCCAAGAAGGCCAAAAGTGCGAATGTCGAAATGAAGATTATCACCAAGAACGAAGAACCAATTGCACATAGACCGAGACGATTGCCATTTATGGAAAGATCAATTGTGGATCAACAAGTCGAGGAATGGTTGAATGATGGAATAATAGAACCGAGTACATCTGATTACTCAAGTCAAGTGGTAGTGGCTTGTAAAAAGAACGGATCGCCCAGAGTATGCATCGATTTCCGTAAAATAAACAGAATGGAGGTGAAGGATCGTTATCCATTGCCATTAATTGAGGACCAATTAGACAAACTGCAGGATGCCCAAATTTTTAGTACTATCGATTTGAAGAATGGATTTTTTCATGTAAACGTAGAAGAACAGAGTAGAAAATATACATCATTTGTTACACACAATAATCAGTATCAATTTCGTAAGATGCCTTTTGATATGTGTAACGCTCCAGAAGTTTTTCAACGATATATTAATGTTATTTTTCGAGATTTATCTAACAAAAATATCGCTTTGCCGTACATGGATGATTTAATTATTCCTGCCTCTAACGAATTCGAAGCTATTCGTAGATTGAAACTAGTTTTTCAGACAGCTGAGGAATATTGTCTGGAAATAAATGTCAAGAAATGTCAGTTTTTGAAGAGACGAGTTGAATTCCTTGGTCATGTGGTAGAAGAAGGAAAAATATTTCCATCATATGAGAAAACTCAAGCCGTTACACGTTTTCCTGAACCAAAAACAGTCAAGCAAGTGCAGAATTACTTAGGGTTAACGGGATACTTTAGAAAATTTATACCATATTACTCCATCATAGCCAAACCTCTAAGTGATATGTTGAAGAAGGGGGCTCAGTTTCGTTTCGATGGAAATGAGCGTTCCGCTTTTCAAGAACTCAAAAGAATGCTGACTAACAAACCAGTTCTGTATATATACAAGCAAGGAGCAGAATTAGAATTACATACGGATGCATGTCAGGAAGGATATGGAGCAATCTTATTTCAAAAATCGATCAAAGACAATCGCTTCCATCCGATTTACTATATGAGCAAGAAAACTTCAGATGCAGAGAAACGGTACAGTAGCTACGAATTGGAAGTCCTAGCAGTGATTGAAGCGCTGAAGAAATTTCGTGTTTATTTATTGGGTACTCATTTTAAAGTTGTTACGGATTGCTCAGCCTTTCGAAAGACCATAAACAAGAAAGACCTAACCACCAGGGTAGCTCGATGGATTATGTTATTGGAAGAATATGACTATAACATTGAACATCGTCCATCTACAAGAATGAAACACGCGGACTCACTCAGTAGGAACCCAGTAATGACTGTCAGTACTGATGGTATCATCAAACGAATTCGAGACGCACAAGAAACAGATGTGTTGCTGAAACCAATAAAAGAGATTTTAAAAGAAAAGCCTTACGAAGACTATGCTCTTAGAAATGACATTTTGTATAAAGTCGTTGACGGTCGTGAATTTTTAGTGGTGCCGAAGTTAATGCAAATGGAAATGATACAAGAAGCATATGGTAAAGGACACTTAAGTGCAAAGAAGATAGAGCAAATAATGAAAGAAGATTACTTTATCTCTAAATTAAAAACGAAGATAGAAAAGTTGCCACCAACGCGGCGTAAAATTAAAAGTGTGACGAGTGATAAGGAGTGAACGCTCGCTGATCCTCTCTGGTCTGAACCTACCTGTTGATGTTATGTCCCCAGGAAGGTCTCTGCCGGCTAACTCTCTTGTTTCGGAGAACGTCGCGGATTCAAGGCCGCGAGTTGGAAAATGGACGCCACCATTATATCCACCTGCAGAGATTCAGCTATAACGGGAGCAGGCGGGACCTGGTAGCTCCAACTAACACCAGAGGGTCAGCCTCTTATCACTCGTTGCAGAGCAAGAAACTTTGTTATACTCATAAAACTAGTGGAAGGGTAGGGATCAAGACACAATCAACAATTCTACAATTTATTAAAGGCTACAATTGGGCCAACATCAATCCACAATTCGGCGTTGTCAATACTCACAAAATATAAAACTAGACACAGTCGTACATCAAAATTCAAAGTCAAAACGCTAAACTAATATAGTAACAGACACTTAAAATGTTTCGAAGCAATTAAAAGGTGAAGCCCTGTTCAGCCAAACAAAAGTGATAGCAACTTGATATTTGAGTTAATAATACTGAGTACGGAAAAGTTAGCAACTCTCTCCCCCTGTATATTTGAACCGGGAGGCGAGAGGGGTTATTCCAAAATTGTCTCGTCAGGTTAATAAAATCTTGAAACCACGAACGAGTTATCAAAAGAAGTCTCAATAGACGTCAACGCGAACAATTACAAGAATGGCAAAATCACAAGCGAAACGGAAGGTTACCTCATGAAAGTAATCAAAGTTATGCCTAAATTACAGCAAAATAATAAAGGTAAGAAAAGTTACAAAATTATAAGATCTAATATTCCTGGCAGAACTTTTGGAGTACCCCCTGTATATCAGGTGTGCAAATATTTAATATAATTTAAATCAGAAAAACCTGTAGGAAATTAATTAACAAAAGTAATTATTAGAATACCAATTCCGTATACGTAATCTAGATTCTGTACAGTTTATTACAAAATAAGTACATTAAACTACAGAAAGTTCTTCGATTTTCAGGTATCGAAACAAACAATTAAGGGACCGATCTCAAGGATCTGACCTCGAAAATGACACTAAATCTAAACAGGTGACAAACAGTGAAGCTGTCGGTCTTCTGGAGCTAATATTAAGTTTCTGTACCAGTACCCGGGGATATTTATGACTATCAACGGGTTTATTACAAAATCAGACTCGAATGACACAGTAAAACAAACTTGAAATAGGGAAAAGAACCCTTCTAAATAAACTGAATTAACAGTTTGAACTAACACACAAGGTGTGCGTCTCTTAAGGAGAGTAACAGCTTGATTATAATATTAATTTAGAAAATACTAAACACTATTCGATATTTAAATGATCTTCTATAAGTTTAGGACTGCAAGAATTAAAAGGCAACACCTACTTTTTCTAGGATACAATAACAGAATTCGTTCCTTCCAAGTACAATATATCGCTTACTAGGGCAAGTCAATTCTTTTATTCACGAGCAGGTTTCACAGCGACGCCATTACGGGAATCCAATATGGATGAACCGCGTCCCTTTTTCCTAATCCAAAAAGGTCTTGCAGAATAAATGTGCCCCAAAATTCACAGGTTGCGGACGGCTTAAGGGAGTTTCAGAACTGCGTCGAAGTATTTCGATCAGCAAAATTATGCCCCAAAACACAGGTTAAATTTACCGGTGAGACGCCTTACGCTTCACAATAGATATCCAAATATTTCTCAGAAATTCAGAGAAAACCTCGTTTTATAAAACGTTTATAAGAATCCTGAAAGTTCAAAATGCGATATGGTAAAAATTATTAAGGGGATTTCAAAAACTCACCGCAGAAATCTAGTTTTAAATAACACGTGACACAAACACGACACAGCGCTTATGAAGCTTAAGTCTCAATGGCTGCCGTATCGATATAGAAGTAAAATGCCGGATACACGTCATCGTAATTGCCGGAAGTAAAGAAAGAAGAGGATATAGTTTTCAAAATCTCAAGGATGATCTCATATCGCAAAAAGTGTCAAACCAAACTTAAAACGTTAAATAATTTAATGACCAGAGACGAAAGTTTCTAATAGGAGTCGGCAAGTGAGTTTCCTGTCGCAGATGGCGAACAACGAAAAGGAGATGGCGCAATAAGCGTTGTAATTAAAAATTAAACTAGAATTAATTATAGAAAGGCAATATTTAACCAAAACAGATGCGTCTAGAAGATCTATATTTCAAAGCAAAAATTTCTTCATAATTGGTTTGAAATTCGGTGTGACTTTTAGCGAGTTAGCAGTGAAAATCTTGCGAGCATTTCGGATAGGCAATTTAAGAAGATGACCGCTTGCTAATATACAAAGGCTTCAGGATGAATAGAACGAATGAAATGGGTTGAGAATATAGTAGTTGAAGGGTCTAAACTGTTCGATAAATGGAGTTTGAAGCAAATTAAAAATCATTAGTAGAAATTTATTTAAATGTTAGAGCTACGAGGGTTTTAAGAGAAATAATAGAGAAAACTTGCACTTACATAGGCCGTATGCAGGAAAATGTATTTGTAAGCGTAACAAAGTGTATTGCGAATTGTGTTCCTTGTCTACTAGTAAACCGAAAGAGAGGGAAGCAAGAAGGATATTTGCACCCGCTTCACAAAGGGGACGTACCTTTGAACACATACCATATTGATCATCTTGGACCGTTGGAATCGACGAACAAAAATTATAAGTACATCCTTGTAGTGGTGGACGCCTTCACTAAATTCATTTGGTTATATCCAACAAAGACGACAACAGCACGTGAAGTAATCAATAAGTTGAAACAGCAAAAGGAAATATTCGGAAACCCGGCGTGCATTATTTCCGATAGAGGTACAGCTTTCACTGCAGAAGAATTCAATACTTATTGCAATGATGACGACATAAAGCATTTCACCGTAACAACAGGATTGCCACGAGCAAATGGGCAAGTAGAAAGATTGAATGCAACGATTATTCCTATTCTTTCGAAACTATCTGTAGACGATCCAACCAAGTGGTATCGTCACGTGGGGAAGGTTCAAGAGGTACTAAATTCTAGTTACCACAGAAGTATAGGAACTACACCTTTCGAGCTAATGACTGGTACTAAAATGAGAGGAGGAAATAGCAACATTAGAGAATTGATAGAAGAAGAAATAGTCAAAAAATACAACGAAGAACGAGACGGATTACGAAATACAGCGAAAGAACAGATTGTAAAAATTCAAGAAGAAAACAGAAAATACTACAATCTGAGAAGAAGGAAACCTACCAAATATAAGGTGAACGACGCAGTTGCGATAAAACGAACGCAATTTGGACCAGGTCTTAAATTAAAACCAAAGTATTTGGGACCTTACAGAGTGGGTAAAGTTAAAATGAATGATACTTACGAGGTAACGAAGAGTGGTTTTCACGACGGTCCCATCCACACGACCACTTGCGCTGAATATATGAAGCCCTGGATAAATGAAGATGTGTCGTCCGGGTCGGACGAAATGCAGGACGGCCGAGATGTAGGGTTAGATGCGAGAAGAGAGAGAGTAGTAGTGAAGACGGCATAACGAAAGGACGTGTGCGTGTAAAGTAGTGGAGATGATATATACGACGAAAGAGTGTTAGTGAGTTAAGACAAAAGTTAAGCCGAGAGTTAAGACGAAAGCCGAAGACGAAACTTAAGACGAAACATTCTTGTATTTTATTACCTTAGTTAAATATAATACCTATCTTGTAACTGTTTAAATAAAAATCCTACATATATATATAAATATAATATTTTCGTGACCTTGGTGTGATAAGGTAAACTCAATAAGTCGGCGATTAAAGGTCTGGTTCATTACTTCAAAGTATATATATCTAAAACAACCCTACATATTTCGGCAATGATGCCTTTGTCAAGGGAATAAAAAATATAAATATAATTATTTGACATTTATATTCTGTCATTTATATTTTTTATTCCCTTGACAAAGGCATCATTGCCGAAACATGTAGGGTTGTTTTAAATATATATATTTTGAAGTAATGAAACAGACCTTTAATCGCCGACTTATTAAGTTTACCTTATCATACCAAGGTCACGAAAATATTATATTTTAATTTTTGATTTATATTTTTTATTCCCTTGACAAAGCCGTCAAAGCCCTTGACAAAGCCGAAACATTGCCGAAACATGTAGGGTTGTTTTAAATATATATACCTTGAAGTAATGAACCAGACCTTTAATCGCCGACTTATTAAGTTTACCTTATATATATATATATATATTTATATATATATATATATATATATATATATATATATATATATATATATATATATATATATATATATATATATATATAATATTTTCGTGACCTTGGTATGATATGGTAAATTCAATAAGTCGGCGATTAAAGTTCTGGTTTACTTCAAAGTATATATATTTAAAACAACCCTACATGTTTCGGCAATGATGCCTTTATCAAGGATATAAAATATAAATGATATATTTTATATCCTTGATAGCAATTACAGATTTTGTACTCAAACATGTGACATGTGTGCTTTACGCCGAGTATCTGATTTAGTTCGTACTCCTTATCCAGACGTTAATATGCTGATATTGAGTGTGAAAAAGATTTTCCTTAAAGCACCAACTCCCGTCCAGAGGTTTCGAGAAATTGCAGGGGACGTTCCAATTTCAGCCCCGCTAATCATTACAAGACGGGGAACTTGGATCGACGCTACTGTATATTCCGCTGAACATTTTGAAATTCTGAAGAAACATGTAGATGAATTCAACTCTGAAGAAGCGCAATGCATTGAAGAATCACATACTGCTCTGAGGAAAACACATGTTCTAGAAGATTTCATGTTTTAAAAAGGTATATAACCCCTTACCACAAATTGATAGTCGTATCCTAAATACGTATTTCGACAACTAAGTTGTCATCATCAGTAGGTAAAAACTACTAATTAAAGTCACACGGGGCACAATAAAGTAAGATAAACGCTTACGCACAACTACTATACACTGCGACCCTGTAAAGACTCAGTCTTTACAGGGTTGCAGTGTATAGTAGTTGTGCGTAAGCGTTTATCTTACTTTATTGTGCCCCGTGTGACTTTAATTAGTAGTTTTTACCTACTGATGATGACAACTTAGTTGTCGAAATACGTATTTAGGATACGACTATCAATTTGTGGTAAGGGGTTATATACCTTTTTAAATTATTATTTAACCACAGTCTCCATTGAAAGAAATTTCATGTTTATTCGAGCTAATCTGGCGTGCATTTCGACTTCAATCTCTATACTTGAAAATTTCAGAATTATTGATTCATTAATAAATTTAAAAAAATTGTCAAAAAATACGGGCTATCAACTGCTGAAGAATATCAGTGAGCGAAATAAAACAATCTTTTATTTTACAAAAGGAGCATTTAAATGCTAGTGACATTGTAAAATATGGATTAATACCAATAGTGTCGTGTAATGTGGAAAGAGTTTTTCACAGTACAAAAATATCTAGACGATAAAAGGTGCAAATTTATTTTTGAAAATTTGTTAGATCACTTTGTAGCTAAATGTAATTATAATTTGTTTCTATAGTTTCAATAATTTTGAATCTAAAAAAAGTTTGTGTGTTCTAACGGAAAAATAAAACTGTTTTAATATCAAAAAATTAGTATTTATTTTTCAAAAATTTATTTCTAGTGCATAATCTGAATATTTTTGGTGCATATTTGCATGCATATTTTGAAGTTTGTTAGTGCATAATTATCTTAAGCCTGTTTATAACATAGCAGTAGTACATATATTACTTTCAAATATAGTATATTCGATAACAACTTATAATAAACACATTAATTGTAGCAGTTCTATTGCTTGACTAATATACTATAATTACAAGTTGTCTTTTAGGCTAGGTTACTTTTTATAATTCGCTTAGATGATTTTTACTTGTAACGGCTTACGAGTAATCATCATCTTTTCTCAATGTAAGTTGAAAATTAGATACGTCGCTGTATACAATATATATTTCCTGTTGTGCATTGAGATTGATTGTGAATAGCAGGTTGTGAGCAGAGAATATTGAATTTGTATATTTAGGTCGAAACATGCTGTTGTTTTAGGTAGTAATATAATATTGGTTATTCATAGCTCATACATATCTAAGATATGCTGTCCGTTCTTTTTTGCGTTATCGGACTTGCGGTCTTTTTGCGAAGTTATCGGTTATCACCTTGAACTTTCTGCGAACGGAACCTCGTTGCATATTACCTTATTTACTAAAAGCTACACTCATACAGACATTAATATAAATACATGTTTACGGTAATATACCGTGACGGGCTAATGTCTAGATATATGTAAATTACTGTTAAATTGAAAAAGATATTGTAGTAAAATTTTAGATACGAAAATTAGAGATAACGAACCACCATTTGAAGTATTTTTTAAATACACAAAGTGTTCAAAAAATGCAACGTACTAATGATACACTTTTTTAAATTGAACGATCTCCCCCTCAATAACATGATTTCAACAAACTACGAGTATAACACTTGCGGTCTTAAAAAAAAAAAAAAAGAAAATGAACTGGTCATACAAACTAAAACATAATTTATAACGTTTTCAAAATGGGCGCTACCTACTTCCTGACAGCAAACCAATCTGTCTGTAAATTCTCTTGTAACTCTCACTATCATGTCCGGTGAAATGCTTCATAGCTCTTACAAAAGGAGCATTTAAATGCTAGTGACATTGTAAAATATGGATTAATACCAATAGTGTCGTGTAATGTGGAAAGAGTTTTTCACAGTACAAAAATATCTAGACGATAAAAGGTGCAAATTTATTTTTGAAAATTTGTTAGATCACTTTGTAGCTAAATGTAATTATAATTTGTTTCTATAGTTTCAATAATTTTGAATCTAAAAAAAGTTTGTGTGTTCTAACGGAAAAATAAAACTGTTTTAATATCAAAAAATTAGTATTTATTTTTCAAAAATTTATTTCTAGTGCATAATCTGAATATTTTTGGTGCATATTTGCATGCATATTTTGAAGTTTGTTAGTGCATAATTATCTTAAGCCTGTTTATAACATAGCAGTAGTACATATATTACTTTCAAATATAGTATATTCGATAACAACTTATAATAAACACATTAATTGTAGCAGTTCTATTGCTTGACTAATATACTATAATTACAAGTTGTCTTTTAGGCTAGGTTACTTTTTATAATTCGCTTAGATGATTTTTACTTGTAACGGCTTACGAGTAATCATCATCTTTTCTCAATGTAAGTTGAAAATTAGATACGTCGCTGTATACAATATATATTTCCTGTTGTGCATTGAGATTGATTGTGAATAGCAGGTTGTGAGCAGAGAATATTGAATTTGTATATTTAGGTCGAAACATGCTGTTGTTTTAGGTAGTAATATAATATTGGTTATTCATAGCTCATACATATCTAAGATATGCTGTCCGTTCTTTTTTGCGTTATCGGACTTGCGGTCTTTTTGCGAAGTTATCGGTTATCACCTTGAACTTTCTGCGAACGGAACCTCGTTGCATATTACCTTATTTACTAAAAGCTACACTCATACAGACATTAATATAAATACATGTTTACGGTAATATACCGTGACGGGCTAATGTCTAGATATATGTAAATTACTGTTAAATTGAAAAAGATATTGTAGTAAAATTTTAGATACGAAAATTAGAGATAACGAACCACCATTTGAAGTATTTTTTAAATACACAAAGTGTTCAAAAAATGCAACGTACTAATGATACACTTTTTTAAATTGAACGATCTCCCCCTCAATAACATGATTTCAACAAACTACGAGTATAACACTTGCGGTCTTAAAAAAAAAAAAAAAGAAAATGAACTGGTCATACAAACTAAAACATAATTTATAACGTTTTCAAAATGGGCGCTACCTACTTCCTGACAGCAAACCAATCTGTCTGTAAATTCTCTTGTAACTCTCACTATCATGTCCGGTGAAATGCTTCATAGCTCTTCAGTAATTCTTTCAGTCAAATCCTGCAAATTTCTAGGTCGGGTAAGACACATTTTCTGTTTTAGATAGCTCCACAGGAAGTAATCTAGTGGATTGAGATCGGGAGAACGTTCGCGCCATTCAATTTCGCTTCCCCTTCCAATCCATCTATGGGCAAAAGTTCGATCTAATCGATCTCAAATAATAACTGAATTGTGTGGGGGCGCTCCATCCTACTGGAACCAGATGTTTTGTTCAAGTTAGCTATTTCTCTCCAATGCAGGAATTATCTGATTATTTAAATGTTCTAAATATCTCTAACAATTTAGAGTCTCTTCTATAAAAAGGCCCTATTATTCTGTTTCTACAAATACCAGGCCAATCGTTAAGCTTTCTAGGGTGTTGTGTTTCCGTCTCTTGTATCCAGTGAGGATTACTCTGTGCCCAATACCAACAATTATGTCTATGAACAGTACCGTAAAAGTTTGCCTCATACGAAAATACTATATTATTTACAAAATTATTATCACGATTTACAAGATTACAACATTATAGATTTACAAAGCCCTTGCCTTCTGTCGAAATGATAACCAAAAAGTTCTTCAACGAAGCGAATTTTATAAAGATGGTATTTTTCCTTTTTAAGAATTCCTCCTACTGAACGACGACTAATATCATACCTCTAGGCCAGTCCATTTTTAAATAAATTAGGGTTTTCCTCTATATTGCGCTTTAATATCATTTGTAGCAGAATTTGTAAGACAAATTCTTTGCAAATTTTGAACCCCCTAATTTATGTTATACTTTGTTAAAATGTTACGTGTTTATGGAAAAAAGGTCCATCTGCCATACCCGTACATGTTACCTAAATAGCACGTAGTGGTTTCTTTAATTAATTCCTTCCTTTAAATTAATTTAGTAGCGACATCGCGCGGTTTAACCTTCAACTCCTATCAATCTAATCGATCTTTCGTTCTCTGTGGTTCTGCAACCAGTTTTGCTTGCGTAAAATCATCCAGAACTTTGCCATTTCGACAATAGATGTCGCCCTTAATCTTTACAACTATTTTTATATTGCACGTTAATTAGACGCGGGTCCGTGTAATTTACCGTGCTGTTTATAACTATTTGCCAAATTAATTTTGGGTGTCGAATTAATGTAGTTTTGCGGGATTGGGGTAGTCTTTGTCGCGCTCAGAAATTGGTCGATGTTGTGGCGCATTGTCCGGCTTACTTGCGTCTATCTGCCATTTGCTCGGTGATCGTTGACTGCGCAAGCGGTGCTTAATTAGGTACGAGTAGGGCGTTTACGGTAAGAAATATCTTGATCAATTGTACTTTATCTAATGGTTGTCCTTTATCCTTTGTAGGATTTATTTTTATTGTATACCTGTGTATGGTAATAATCTTTTCCTGCGGTATCGTTTCACGTAGTACCTCGCAGAATACCAGGCGATAAGCGATCTCGTTTTCCATTTGAACGACGAATTGTTTGCTCGACTGGGAAATTCAGTCTATGCACGGATAATTCTAATTGGAGTCAAATTTGGATGAAAACCATCTGTAAACGGCTTCAATTTCATACCCGATTGTGGCATTTTCCAAAGCGTTAGTGAAGGAAAAAAGGAAGCTTCTCGAACAATTTATTGACGTCAATGTTTTGGCGAAAATATTATAGTTTAATTCAAGAGCTTTCATTGAATCCTTTTGGGGCATTTCCATAAAGGTTGTAGTTTAGGCAGTAGCGTAGACGATTTAAAGAAGGTGCTATAATTTATTTTCCTTTATTGTTAAACATAAGTGCAATTCATAACCTCTTGTGGTTATTTATGTGTGTTGACATTTCATTTGCGTACAGGCTCGAGAAGAAGCCGGTTACTAGTTATTTTGTGCATTCGATGCAATTTGATCCTTTCATAAATGTTAGCATCGTAATGTTCTGTCAGTTTAATACATTTCATTTGGAATAGAGCTCGGTAGTAGTGATGAGCATTTTAATTGATTTAATTCTTAAGCAGTTTACAGTCAATTCATTACTGTACAGTGAATAGTTTATTCGCTCAGCTTTTCTTATTAATTTCATGTAATTTAGTTGGCCGTTCAAGGCCATATCAATGTTTGATTAGTAGATAGGTTATTCACACAACAATTTACGTTCTATTTTCTTGTAGTATTAATTATATTGGTTGGCTAACTTCATTAGCGGCCAGGTGAAGCTTGTATTGTTTTTCTATACGAGGCATTTGTCCTTCCGATAAGCCTTCGTACCGGTTAAGTGTTATTTTGGGGTACGTTGCTGTTTAAATTTAATTAAGATATTTATAACTTTATTGTAAGGGACCCAGAGTTAAGTACACTTAGTTGTGTCCTGATGAATCACTTGTTCAGACACGTACTTAACCTAATTCATATTTTGTTTATTTTATCTGTGTCTTACCTGTTTCTTACCTGTTAATACAGGGTGTTATACTTTCGATTGATACTGTTTATTGTAATCACTGATATGCGCCAGTGGGGTGGAAGTTTTATTTCATTATTTTTAGTATTTCAAATCAATATTATTGTTTTGGTGATAGTTGTTTAGAGTTTTAATTGTGTGCTTTCGCTGACATTTGGTCAAACGTAATTGCTCTTAAAGCCGACTCAATTTTATTCACGTATTTAATTTTCGTTAAGTCTATAACCTGGGTAACTTTCAATTTCAATTTTTCCTGTGGGCCACTTCGGCTTACTAGCGGTAATTTAACCATCACTTTGGCATTTTGAAATACTTGTGGATACGAGCTTGTAAGCTCCGAATTTGAGCTCTAGTTAAGTATTATTGCAATTCTGACATTGAGTGTCTGTGTGACAGGCTTTAGCCTTCTTGTGTTTTTTTTACAATAAACTTGTTATAGTTGATGTCTACACCTCGCGAATTTGACCCGCGGCGCTCTCCAAGAAACGATTGAGTTGGCCGGCAGAGTTATTCCTTTGGGACGTTTGCCAACAGGTAGGTTCAAGGCAAAGGTGGTGGCCCAGCAGAACATCTCGCTACCACGGATAACTACTTGCATTTTAGATTTTCTCGCGGAAGGTGTAGCAAAAGTTTGGCTAACAGAATGCGAAATTAGCTGCCGATTGGGATGGGATGTATGTAATGTATTAATATTATTAATTAATGTTCAACCATTATTGACAAACAGAAATTATTTAGTGGCACTTTTAAATGCCACAAACTACCAGACCTTGTGATAAAATTTATAGATTGTAATATTTACCATAACTTTTTGTTCCACAAATTTTTTTTTTAATAACTACAACCAGAGAAGAAATAAAAAGAAATTGTTGTACATATATTTAGAATTGCAAAGGCTTTTATTTAAACGATCATACCTAAGTATGTGGATAATTTTTATTCCTAACATGATATTTTTGGAAAACACGTTCCTAAGTATCCTTCTCTGTTGATTGGATCAAAATATCCGGCATGGTTCACAAGTAATATAATTTCCAATTTGAAATCAAAAAAGTACTCTCGACACAAGTGGAAACGTACATACAATATTTTCTTTCTTAACCAGTTCAAACGACTTCGAATAATCTTCAGAGACTACCACTATTACAAACATGCGCTTTTTGCGTTTCTGGTTTCGGCTGCTGTGTGCTAATAATAATGAAATTATTCTATAATAAATAATTAGTGGTGCTGGCGAAGTATCATCAAAGGTCCAAGATGTGTGTGATAATGGTTAAACTAAATAAATATATTACAACTTACTTACTAAATAAAACACAGGAGCGTTGTCCTTAAAGTTTATATTTATTATTCACATAAAAGAAATTGAACTTGTTATATTTAAAAGTAATTGAATAAAAGTAATATATACGCGAGGAGCGGTAAATAAATAATTAAAAATTAACTCAAAATATAGTTAAATTGGGCAGCAAATTAAATGTGAATTAATATAAAATAACCTCTGCATCGAACAATACAGAGTTACCTTTGAGTTGCGAAGATGGTCGGCCATGTGGTGCGTCATATACCTGGACAAGTTCGGAAAGCTATGCTTGGCAGACAGACGAATAAATCAATTAATTAAATCAATAAATTAATATGAATTAGCTTAAAAGAATAATACATATTGAACAATACAGATTACCATTTAGTTGTGGAGATGCAAGGGCACATGCATCATGGCTAGTATTCGACCAGTACGGCGGGTAAGATGTGTATCTTACGATGGTTCTCAAGAGAAGATTGAGAATTTTTATCGATAGAACCCTAGTCTAGGAAAAGGTATGTTGTTTATGACCTAAGTTGAGAGGGGATTAGAGATTGTCGATATCTTGAATAATAATAACTATGAAGCGCGACCTGCAGAGGTGTTCTATCCATGGCATAAATATTATTAAAATATCGTTTGTGAAACAAGCTTTTAAATGATACGAAACACAACATATAAAAGAAGATGTACATAATTAAATTAATAACACTTATGTTTAACATCGAAATGTATATAGAATTTCAGGAAGCGTTAAAGGCTTGTTGATAGTTCAAAGCAGGTATATTTCGAGGGACTCCCGGTTAGGCATATAACAAAAGAAATGCTTTGTCTTTGCAAACGAATATGTACAGAAAAATGTCTAAGTTAAGTTATATATTTTAATATTTTAAAATGTGAGATATTCTCAGAAGAAATATTATTTAAAAATAAATTAAAACATTCTTATATATGCGAAGCGTAGCGCTACTAATTACTTTAATATACCTCAAGTGAGTTGAGGAATATCATAAAGCTGATCCTGGGAAGCTATTTCAATATATTCATGCGAAACAGGGTACAACATCTATACCTAAAACGTTATTCTATGAGGAGACCTCTCTTGACTCTCCTCAGAGTATAGTTGACGCTTTTGCCAATAAGTTCTCTTCCACACACCTACCAACCATGAATTTTTCTCTTCTTACGGAACATTCAACTATATGCATTTCATGTTGTTTCCGGTTTCAGAAGTGGAAATAATCAATATATCGGCTAAATTTCCTCAAAGGGAAACTGAGCGGATGATCTACTTCCTGGTTTTCTCGTGCATGATGCTAGATTTGCTTTGGTGAAACCCTTGACATTAATTATCAATATGGCAATTCAGACTTCTACTTTTCCGACGATTTGGAAGCGCACTAGAATAAGTCCTGTTTTCAAAGAAGATGATAATACTAATGTTAATAATTATAGACCGATATCGATTCTATCAAATTTTGCTAACATTTATTTATTCTTGTCTACACCTGAATACCAAATCCTGCATTTCATCGTGCCAGCAAGGCTTTGTCCGTGGGCAATCTACTGTAACAAATCTTGTGATCGTATGTCAAATTATTTATTAGTGAACAACTTGATGCACGTGGCCAAGTAGATGTCGTTTATATTGATTTTAGTAGTGCATTTGATAAAATTGATCATTTTATATTTAACTAACAGATCTAATTATGTTTATTACAATGTTGAATATTTTCCTTTATCGGATGTACCACAAGCATCTCATCTGGGACCATTGCTCTTCGTTCTCTTTATCATTGACTTATTACGTCTTTATCTTATCCCGTACTCGCTTACGCGTATGACCTGAAAATTTAATATTGATATAATTACGCAATGTTTCTAAATACAAGTTGTGATTTAACAATAAGAAATGCTGTTTTCTTTCTTATACGAAAAAGTTTCATCCTATTGACGCAGTATATTACATTAATGATTACAATCCGAGAGTGTTGATAGTATGAAGGATGTCGATTTTTATTTGATTCAAACCTAAATTTTGTTATACATATTAACAACATATGCATCGAAAATTTTGAGTTTTATATTGCGAACCTGCAAATTCTTTCAAAGCGTGTCCTATAGAAGTTATACTTTGGTTTTGTTGTCAGAAAACTGGAATATGCTTCGCTCGTATGCTCACCGCATTATATTGGCTTTTTTTGACAATTGTTTATGGAAGAAGTGCAGTGACGTTTTCTGAAGTATTTGTGTTATAAAGTTGATCATGTCTATCCAGGACGTAACATCGACTATAACTCGCTGCTGAGAAAACATGATTTTCAGTCCCTTCAATAACGGCGCGAAATTTAAGGAGCATGATTTCTGAGGAGACTCATTCATGGAGCTATTAATTCCGCACTGTTGATTTCCTCTATTCATTTTTTGGTTCCTCGATTATTATCTGGCTCCTGTCCTACCTTTGTCTTACCATTTCCCAGAATCTTTTTCCTACTTCGTCGTTCTCCTATGACAACAATGTATTGCAATGCTGATTCACTTTATAGGACATTTTCTTTGATTCTATTAATTACATGCAATAAGTTTCTTTTTCGTGGATTTCTTTTCTCTTTAATTTAACAATTAATTTTTGTTATTGTAATAATATTTTCTATATATTTTTGTATTTTATAATTTTATGTATGTATGTATATTTCTTCAATTTGTCCTATAATTGTTAACTGTTGGACAATAAAGACTATTATTATTATCTCTTCCACTCACAAAAACCATTCGTTCTTGGTTGTTATTATCTTACCACATCGGTTCATTCGAACAAGATGGGTGGCATAGTTATCTATCATTTATTAATTTTTATTTGAATATTGATTATAGTAGATACTTACCAGTACTTTCAGGGTGTGAACTTATGTGTTGTCCCCTGCTGGCAGCTTGCTTCTCTCTCTGGTTGTGTGGTTTTGTGTTTGTGCAAGCGCGCAAGTGTAGGGGTGTTGTATTTTAGCGCCCTCGTGCATGTGTTTAGTGTCCGGTCGCACTAATTTTGAGAGATCGGAGAACCAGCCGTTGCGCAGGGCCGTGCCATGCAAAGATTTGTTTTTCCATCTCTCTTTCTGTTGGGATATACTTAAGATTCTCGTGGATGGATTGAATTCATCGTTAGCCAGTTTGAGTGGCGTAAAATTGTCCATTTGAGCAATCGCATTATGCAATCTACTTTCTTTAGACTTTTGCAGAAAGTACGCTCATAAATTATTTACCTGTGTATAATGCCTGCAATAAGCACTCGGTATTACTCTACCTCCTTCTCTTCTTGGTAGGTGGAACCTTTCGATCGCACTACGTGGGTGATAAATTCTAAATTTTCTGGCTTCTACTCTTGTCTTGATGTCTATTGCTTCAAGTTCAGTATCAGTCCAATTAATTATTCCAAATACATAAGTAAGTATGGAAGTTGCAGAGCTGTTTATTGCCTTGGGCATATTTCTTGTCGACAATCTGGTTTTCAACAACGATCGCAGCCTAGAGAAATACTGATCTTTCGCTGATTTTTTTGCAATATTGTGTTCTATTCCTCTAGCCTGCAAATAACCAAGATACTTATAATAGTCGTTGCTCTCCATCCAATAACTAATCCTTGTCCGCCTTCCACTTCGAACCCACGATGTTCATCCCATTGTCCCTTTTCCATGCAACTTATTTTGCATTTTCCAATCCAAATTTCATTTGGATATCTCTACTATAACGGCCAACAGAGTTTAGGATATCGCGAAGATGATTCTTTTTCCTAGCATACAATTTGAGATCATCCATGTACCAAAGGTGACTAATTTGTACGACAGGTTGTAGTAAATTACATCCCTTATTTAGGGAATTTTACAAAGTTGTTAATGGTTTCAAGGCTGAACAAAACCACAGTGGACTCAAAGCGTGTCCCTGAAATATCCTTTTAATACTGATCTTGCCTGCATCGATACTTTCTGTAGGGGTTATCATTAACAAACTTGTCTTCTATTTAGTCATGGCGTAGCTAAGAAAATTAATATGGTGCTCCTCAATTCTATATAATCTAAGAACCTCTACCAACCACGAGTGAGGTACACTATCAAAAGCTTTCTGATAGTCTATAAATGCCATGTAGAGATTTTCTTTTGTTTTTACCACATTCTTTATCACAACTGAGTCAATCAGGACCTGCTCTTTACAACCTCTTGATCATTTTCTACATCCTTTCTGTTCCTCTTCTAAAATGTTGTTATTCTCCAAATGGGCATATATCTTTTCAGATATAATCGAGGTGAGCATCTTGTATAATGTAGGAAGACATGTAATTGGTCTATATTTAGAGGGATCTTCTGCAGATGCATTAGATTTCGGAATTAAGAAGGTGTTTCCCTCTGTCATGAATTCCGGCAGTTCGGTTGGTTGTTCTAGCAGTAATTGGAAGCACTTAGCAAGTTGTAGGTGTTTCGATGTAAATTTTTTTAACCAGAAATTTTGTATTTTATCTGGTCCAAGTGCTTTCCAATTCCATGCTTTTTGGATTGCTCTTTTCACATCCTCTAAATCAATCCGCCAATTTAGCATTGTTCTAATGTTAGTTACCTTCCTTCTTTCATCCGCCAGCGATTTTGCATTTCTATGTTGCACCGGCGTACTCCATATTCCAGACCAATAATCTGATATTTTGTCTTTCGTTGGTAACTGAGTCTGTTGTCCAGGATTTGCATCACTCAAGCCACGATAGAATAATTTTTGATTTCTAGCGAATTGTTTATTTTGCTGCCTTCGGGTATTACTGATTTTATATCGTTTCAACCTCTTTGCATATGCCGCTAATTTCTGTTTCAATAAATCCAAAATTTCTACAGCATTGGAGTTTTCAGGTGAAACATAACGGCTCACTATAACCTCTGCATCTCTCTTAACCCTCGCGCTGGCATTGTCCTTTAAGCTTTGAGTTAATATTCCAATTTCCCGTCTCAGATTTTCTATTTTCCATGTCAATCGTTTTTCCCAACAAGGAGTTCTATATCTACTATCGAATCGCATATCTAGGGGGTCTATATTGTGATCATTTTATATCAAAACTGTAAATGCACCTGTATATATTAAACTGTGGAGCTCCTCCAGTGTTGTGCCGGTTTTTATTTTTGTCCCAATAATGGCGTTTACCTCGTTTATAATATCAGATGTGCCCTTTTTGTAGATAAGCTTTTTTAGATGCGGCTTCGTACTAGGTACAACTCCATGATATTTAAGAAAATTATTCTCAAATTCTAAATGAAATCTATTTTCCTGTACGGGCAAGACTATTAATTCAGCTGAAAACGTGTTAATCTGTTATTCAACATCCACTTCATCATTACTACTCATACCAAGTTCTAAGGAATCCTCTTGTCTCACTTGATTAATTATTTCCGCTGATAATCTATTATTAATGAATATAGATCGTCTTTGATCTTAGATATTTTGAATGGTTTTATCGGCCAACTCTGGGAACTTTTCAGTTATCTGTCTATGTAGCTCTGCTCCATACGGCATTTTAACTATTCCCAGTTTTGTTATTGTGTAATAACATCTGAGCATAAACTTCTTATATATATTCACTTCTACAGTATTTCCCTCTTCTTGGATCAGCGTTTGTTGTTTATCATTTATATTCTCAATCTCCAATTCAACCTCATTTCTTATTCCATCAATGACTTCTGGAGATAATCTATTATTGATGAATATAGATCTACGCTGATCCAATACATTTTGTATAGTTTTATTTCTGAGTTCTGGGAACTTTTCAATTGCTTTTCTATGTAATTCAGTCCCATATGGCACATTCAGTGTGTTTATTTTCGTTAGCAAGAAATAACATCGAACCAAGAACTCATTCATTTCGTTTCTCCATAAAATTCTCCTTCTTCGATGTTGACGAGACCGAGTGGACTGATATGTGAGCATTTCAGCCACATCTGGGCCTGTACTATTGCTTGCTAACGTTTCATTAAAAGATGGTATAGTAGCGGTCTCATTAGCTGTGTCTTGTAATGATACATCTAGGTAATGAGTCCGTATTCTAGCCATAGTTATTAAAACAACAGATTAAAGCAACAAATTAAGAAAATTAAATGAATTCAAATGATAGAAAAAATTTTCATCTAAAATGTCACTTTGACATCTAATCAAAAAAGTGCAGTTTTTACTAAAAAGAATGTAAAACACTACAACTAACAATCTAATAAGCTAAAAAAACCAACAGTATAAAATAAACCTAAAAGTAAAAATCAAACTATAAGATATAAACTAGTATAAGATGTATGTATTATTTTTATTAAGCAATACTTATGATTTTGAAAATACCGAAAGGTAAATATTCTAAAAATTGTTATCTTGGTTTGCATGTAAATCTCAAGCTAACTTTAGAGCCCAAGTGTTATAATTTGTTGAAATGTTGTTATCGAGGAGAATGCTAAAATTTAAAAATACTAGGCAATCAATTAAAAAACTATAACTTTAGTAGGGTACCTTTTTTAAAACTTTCTATATTTAAAAAATGCTTAAAATGATTGCTCTTCACCGTAATTTTTGTGTCCAAAATTTTATTGTTATATCTTCTTTAATTTAACGAATACTTATATGGTTCTACACATTTGCCCATCGCTGTATATTTGACAATTTAGAGAATCATTAGATATTAAAACAAACCTTATACTAAAATTTGCATGAAGATATTACAAAGATGCAAAGAATTTTCAAGATATAGAGCTAACTATTTCCAGAATTGTTTTATAAAATATCTACTCTTATATGATTTTTCATCACAATTTCATTCATAGTGTCGACATTTATCATAAAAGAAAACGATCATTGGTAATCTTATCACGTCACATTTTAAAACTTCTTGTGTTGCTGTCAAATTTACTGTCCTTGTGTAACATGCTAGGTAAAATAAATAAAAGAAAAGCTTTTATGTGTTTTTCCTGGAGCAAATAGAAAATTTCAATTTGTCTTTAGAAGCAGGTCAATAATAATCATGTTATGTAAATGGGATTTAAGTAAAATAATAAAATTGACGTACAAAATATAAAAATGATTAGATTGAATCTAATCATTTTTATATTTTGTACGTCAATTTTATTATTTTTTAACTCTACATTTTTTACCCCAGAAGAAGCGACAAAGTGTAGCGAAATATAGGGTAATTTAATAAAGGAGTTTTTTAATTGACCGCTTACCCGAATTTTAATTAATTTTTGATATATTAATAAATAGATGACATGTTTCGCTACGATGTAGCTTCTTCAGATCTTATATTACTACTGAACACGCTCTTCACAAATGTATGGTTTTTTTTCTAAACTATTTCAATGGGTTGCACTTGTCTACATTAGAATCGTCTCTTACCGATATATCGTCTAAAGTTATTGTTATCTTAATATTTAATGAAACCAGTTTAAAAGTATGGAATTATTAAGTTCTAATTGGTCATTTAACAATATATCTGCATATTTAAGTTTATTTATTTCTAAGGATTCCAGTAAATTTAACTTTAATCCATTTTGTTGTTACTGTAAAATTTCGAAATCTTTTGAAACTATGATTATTTTCCAACAAATGAAGTGCATAATTGGAATCTGTCTTTTTGTTAATAAAACTTTTAAAATGTTCCTGTATTCTTTTCTCAAAGCTCCTACCAGTTTGGCCTATGTATGTTTTAGGGCACTCTTTACATGTTAGTTTGTATACTCCGGATTTATTACTTTTGCTTGTCTTGGATTTATTATTTTTTATGAATTTCCCTAAAGAATTATTAGTTTTATAAGCTACATTTATATCTATTTTTCATAAAATTTTTCCTATTTTTTCACTTATGTATGTTAATAATTTAAGTTAATAATTAATAAAGTTAATAATATGTTAATAATTGCTTGGTTTATCTTTTACGATATTTACGATATATTTAATTCTTTAGAGAAAACTTCTCTAAAGAATTAAATATCATTAATCAAATAGCGCAAAATAATGGATATAACCCAAATATAGTAGATACAATTTGAAGAAAAAAGAAATATAGGAAAGCAATAGAAAATGTGTACACAATAATAAAAGATAAACCAAGCAATTATATATTATTAACATACAAACATACATAGGACCGATAAGTGAAAAAATAGATATAAATGTAGCTTATAAAACTAATAATTCTTTAGGAAAATTCATAAAAAAAATAATAAATCCAAGACAAGCAAAACTTCTTGTGTTGCTGTCAAATTGTCAAAATGTTACACAAGGACAGTAGTCCTTGTGTAACATGCTAGGTAAAATAAATAAAAGAAAAGCTTTTATGTGTTTTTCCTGGAACAAATAGAAAATTTCAATTTGTCTTTAGAAGCAGGTCAATAATAATAATGTTCTTTAATAATAAATAATGTGTGCGTGAATACAAAAATTACTTTGCACTATATGTGGCCCAAAGCATTTTCTATTTGTCTACTAGGAATATTTTCGTCCCTATTAATAATTCCAGTCTATTCTTAGAATTGTTCGTATGGTATCAATTAGTATTTTACGAAAGAAGGCAGCACTACAAAATGTTAATCCTTACGTAAACGTAACTGTTCAAATTTACGGTCATTTCAAACACAAAAAACGCTCGTTATTTGAGCAGTAACTAAATTGTTTTTGCCATTTCTTTTCAAACATGGAAAAAGTGGAGTACCGATCAGTGACTTATTTTCTTCTTAAGTTCTTATTCTTAAAGAAAAAACAAACTGTGAAAAGAAAGATCAGCTGAAGTCTGTTTACGAGGACCATTCCTTATTGACTGCAACTATAAACAATAGAGAATTGAGTTTAAACGTTACTGTGCCCCTGTATTTGATGAAAAGACTTGTATACTCCAGATATAATTGAAAAAGTACTTGATACTGTATTAGATTAGCGTCGAATAAATGTGCACGAAATAATATAGGCTCACCCACACCTTATGTGCATGAGTGGTTTCGGTTTTGCATAATGAGCGCCACATTTGTTGAATGCGAACGAGCATTCAATTTAGCAAAGTTAAGACATACGAGGGTAAGACGAAAAATTATCGGCCTGACAATGAAAGACTGCGATTTTCAGTTAAAAAATGGTTTTATTTTTCTACATAATCTCCCTTGACTTCAACACACTTGGTCTAGCGATTCTCCAACATTCAATATTCCTTCCTGGAATTGAGAGACTGGAATAATGTCAAAATATCCATCTACGGCCACCTCAACGTATTCATTGGACGCGAAGCGCTTTTCCAGAAACAAATTTCTTCAAGTTTGGGAAGAGATGGACATCTGAGGGTGCCAAATCAGGAGAATAGGGAGAATGGCCGAACAAATAATACCCCAAATCCCGCAATTTTTGCATTGACAACGCAATTGTGTGGGCAGGTGCGTTGTCCTGGTGAAGCATGATTTTTTCTTCTTCAAGCCAGGCCTCTTCTCGCGAATTTTGACATACAGCTGGCCAAGAATGTTGGAGTAATATTCGCCTGTAATTGTTCTGCCTTCTTCAAGGTAATCAATTAACAGGATCCCTTTCGCGTCTCAAAATACACTGGCCATGACCTTTCTGGCAGATGCGTTCGACTTCGCTTTTTTTGGCACAAAACCACCGGCTTCTGGCGGGTAGTAGTGGACCAATGTCTCATCCATTGTAATAAATCGCCGCACAAAATCGATAGAATCCCTATTGAATCGGTCCAAACATTGCAGCGACAGTCGTTTGCGCATTTGCTTTTGATCGGCATTCAGCAAATGCGGCCCCCACTTTGCGCAGAGATTTTCCATCCCTAATTCTTTGTGCAAGATGTTTCGCATCGTTTCTTCCGATGCCCACACGGTCTCAGCTATCTCACTCACCTTCACACGCCTATCGTCCAAGACGATATCGTGCATCTTTTCGATGGTTTCCGGTGTGTTTGCTGGTTTTGGCTTTCACGTGGGCCATCTTCGAGGGAACCACGTTTAAAATCAGCTGCCTACTTTTTAGCGGTTGACGTTGAAGGAGCAGAATCCCTGTAAACTTTTGTCAACTTCGGATAAATTTCTTTAGGGATTAATCCCCAAGGAACTTAATCCAAAACTAAGAATTGTATGACAGCACGATATTCAAGTTCATCCATTTTAACGAAAAACACGCAAGACGTCTACTGAGAAAATTAATGTAAACAAACTACATGACGGAACAAGTTGAAACTTGTCATACGAACTAATGACAGGTGCACCCAGGCAAGAATCGTAAATTTCCGATCATTGGAACGCCATCTGTCTGTTAGGCCGAGAATTTGTCGCCTTACCCTCGTAATTCATACGACTTCTGGCGCCGAAGAACAACCGTTGAATAAACATGGATACATCATTATACATTGGAAATAAAAGAACGACCTAAACTATAAGTTTGATAAAAAATGCTCTGATGAAGGCGAAGGCTGAGTGTACGCGGCCGGAAAGGTTATGACAGCTGTCTTTTGGGACTCCAGTGGGAGGCTTCTATTAACTTCAGAAAGATAAAGCGATAACAGGCAAATACTATACATCCCGTTTAAATTAACTGCACGATAGGATACAACGCTAAAGGTTTCGCTTAAAGAAGAAACGAGTGCTTTTCTTTAGAATTATGCACGTGCTCACATTTCTACTGCTTCAATGATAAATTTTCTTAAATCTTCATTTCGAATTGCTTCTTCATCCAGTTTGTTGGCGAGATTTAGTTACTTCAGGGTTTTTCTTTTTCAGGCAAGAGATTTAGGTCTAATGAGAAAATAATCACTAAAACTAAAATATTTCTAACAGATTTAATGAAGTTTACTTTCCCGAGGGAATTAAAAGTCTTGAGCATCGATGTACTGATTGTTATGAGTTGCATGGAGAATACGTTGAAAAATAAAATATTTTTTTAAAGAGTTTGTATGTTCTCGTGCAGGCTCACTAATTACTAAACCTTATTAATTGTGTTATCAAATCTTTAACCACTTTTTAAAATTTATATCAATTCATTGTAGTAAGAAAGTGTTTAAACCCGTCTCTTTAGTATTTTATTATTTTGGAGAACTTTTTCATTGGAAAAACATAGAAATAATTTTGTTTATTTAGTGTATTTCCCTTTGTTTTATTTTTCATTTTTTATTTTGACATTCCCATAATATACTTAAGTACTTGAATCTATTTTAAGCTAACGTTATTATTACTAATATCATTACTATTATTACATTTATTAATCTATGCTCTGTATTCTACGGGATCAATTTAGCAAATATGGTGGATGCGCCTGGTTTTTTGCTTATAAACACGCAAAATGAAATCACATTCTTGAAGTTGAAAACACAAATAAATTGCTACCCTTTTCGCGACCAAAACAAAACAAACCAGGTAATCTACGAGCTAGCGAGATGTACAGCTGGGCCACCCTCCCTTGCCCCGAACCTACCTCATGGTGATCGTCCCAAGGAAATACTCTGCCGGCCAACTCAAACGTTTTTCGGAGTGCGTTGCGAGTCCAAGGTCGCGAGGTGGTGTGTGGCGCCACCGTATTTTCCTGCAGAGTACCCCCGTAAATACGGAAGCGGTTGGGATGCTGGTAGTTCCAAAAGCAAAACAGTATGACCCTTCACTACTTGTTACTGAATCAATATAATCTTTGCTTATCTCAAACACTTGAGGGAAAGGATCAAATAAACACATGTCATCAACAATAACAAGTTTAATAACAAAACAAAGTAGGTTCAGAAAAGTTATAATGACAAAATTATTCAGACGACGAAAGGTAAGGTTTTAATGTTTTATTAAAGAAAATAAAAAAAAAGCAACGTACCCCAAATTATTGATTAATCTGTACGTAGGCCCGTCTGAAGGATCATAGCCTCGTACAATAGAACTATACCAGTTACACCTGGTTGCTAGTGAAGCTAGTCATCCAGTATAAATAATAAAACAGACAATAGCTCGTATCTAGGTGTACAAACACCTATCTACTAAAATTCATTGAATAATGCCTTGTTCGCTAACTAAGATTTACGGAAAAATTAATAAGCGACATTGAGAAGTAACCAAATGTTGTACAGAAAAGAACTGTTTGCAAATTACTCCTGAATTCTAACAATTAGCAAGTTTTTTGCATTAATCGAGCCCTATATTAACTAATCTGAATTCAACTATCAAATTCTTACGATGCTAATAAATATGATAAGTTAACATTACAACGACTGCCCAAATAATAAATGATCGGCTTCTCAAGAGCCTTACTTAAGTGAAAGCAAACTGATAATTTGTTAAATCTAAATGATTTGTACATATCTAATATCCAAAATCATAAAGAAAGAAAATCTACACCTACTTTAAATTGTCCTAGTTATCGTCTAAATTCCAGAGGCAAGCCCTCCAAGGGGTTGCACGGGATAAACAATACAGTAGAATTATTTCGTCCAAATTGCCGCCAGATTTATGCAGCCATTACCCATTTTGTACGTCATCTTGGAAGCGTCGAAATTCGTTCTAGAAGGTTTTTTTGTAGAGACCACGTCGCAATTAATTTGCTATTAAAGGTGAAATGTGGCCATGTCCACACAATTTCCACACAATAATATGCAAGCAAAAGAGGTTGCCGATCCACAGAGATCGAAATTCAATTAAATGAGTAGAGTGGAAAGTTGAAAGACACGAGGTTAATTCAACTAATAATTGAAATATATATAATTATTTCAATTGGACTTTTTTCCCTCAAAACATAACAAAATCCTATCCAAACAACCTGAAAGGAGTAATAGAAAACATAATGACGAACAACTTAAACAAAAAAGCATTTCGAAAGTATTTTTCACATCTTTTTTCTTTGTTATTTATTAGTAAGAAGCTATTATTTTTCACAATGCGGACACTCTTGGTAAATTATTGTTTTGTAAATCTTCAAATTTGAAGCCGATTTTTACTTTGTATTGATTAGAATACAGCCGTGAATACATCTACTGTCACATATTACACTATGAATACTACCGCTTCCATAAATTTAAAAATCAAGAATTTGATGTGTGTTATAGAAATAACCTTATTTATTACAGTTAACGAAAGATATGCAATTCAGCATCACGCCACTGATTCTTAGTATTAAGATAAAAGAAACGATGTATTAAAAACGCTTCACGTAGAATCCAATACTGTTTTATTTTATTCTAACACACGCTTCGAGTTTTACGTAATTTGCTTATTATTTTAATAAACTATATTAAAACTAAACCAAATGTTTTAATTCTAACATATAATTAAAAATAAAGCTTTTTCAAAAGAGTTAACGGGGTTTGTAAAATAAAATTTGTGTTATCTTTGTCTGTAAGGTTTAAAAAGCAGTAATATATTCAGAATGATAATATTAATGCTTTACATAAGTGTTATATTTCCCAATATTTGATGCCATCTAAATATAATATAACTGTATCGGATTCTTTACATATATTTCTACTCACTTTGGCTTTCACACCAAACTAACTGAGCGGGGTTGACAATCGAGTAGGGTTCTTGAAACCGGGAAAATAGGGAGGGGATTCGACGGTTCCGCGCACATTTCGGTATTTAGGCTCGCCAGTACAGTCATGTCTGAGCAAGAGGTTACACTGGCGGTTGTACAACGCATTATTATCAATTTTGTGATGAACTATGGTAGTAAGCTCAGTGAGATTCTGGCCAGAGTGACTCCACAGTTTGGTGACACAACTTTGTCAGTACTCAAGTGCATAACTGGGTTAAAATGTTCAAGTATGTCCATGAAACTGTAGAAAATAAGAGGCATAATAGGCGTCCCAGGGCAGCTGTGACTGACGACAACATTCGAGAAATTTGTGACCTCATTGTAGGTAATCGGCACCTTACAATTGATGAAATTGCTAGTAAAGTACAAATAAGTCACGGTAGTGCGTATTTCATTATTTCTGAACATCTGGGCTTCGGTAGAATTTATTCAAGATGGGTTTCCAGGCTTTTGATAAATGATCAAAAACAAATAGAGGAGACACTTGTCAAAGACTCCTGAATTGATTTCAACAAGAAATAAGGACAAAGCCTACAGAAACAAGAGACGCAGCCAACCAATAAAAAATGTGATTTTGCTGCATCACAACCCAAGACCTTACACGACCGCACTGACTCGAGCTAAAATTAACTAAATCCACTGGAAAATTTTAGAATATCCTCAATCAATCAGCTCAAATCTATGCCCATGCGACTTGTGTTTAGGCCGTTGAACACAATTTTCAAAGCGATCGAGAAGTAAAGGAATTTGCGTGCAATTAGCTGTTGACACGGTCTCACACTTTTTATGAAGACGGGTTTCACAAGCTCCCCAAACGTTGGGAAATATGTGTAAACGTTAAAGGAGACTATGTACAAAAACAATCAACTTGTTTTGTAATTTTATTTTGATCTAATTAATTACACTGGCCAACAATTAATTTTGCTTGCTTTTAATTAATATTGGCACGCTAATGTCAAATATAAAACCTATTTATCCCTAACACGTCAGGGTTTCTTTTTACGGCACATCCTGTATGCCGATTTCAAAATTCTTGAAAATCGTGAAATAAATGCAGCAAATTTTTAATTGGTCAAAGAATTAAAAGACATTCTTAATATATTTACCTCATTAGCATAATGTACGCGTGTACCTGATAATATTTAAGCACTAAATGAACTAATTAAGTAATAAACAATTATAAAGGAATGCAACCTTATTAAGCTAATCCTGTTCACCAAGTGAACTTATTAGGGTTTAATGAGATTTGATTAAAAAGTATCACTTGGAACTATCCAAAAGTAAAACGTTAGTTACATGTTAGGGAAGAAACTATATCATGGCTACTACTCGAAGATGTGTAAATAGTGCCGATTCATTCTGCTACAATTGTGTCAGCTTCACCATTGCCAGTCAAAGGGTAACTATTACTGCTTTCGTTATGAAAATATATTTGGATTATTTGGACGTAAAAACTTGCTGATCAGGAGAAGTCATGGGCTCTAAATAACGTGTGTAAACCTTGTATCGAAAATTTGCGGCAGTAGAGCAAGAGAAAACGCCATAAATTAGCTATTGCGTTCCAATGATGAAACCACTTAGATGATTGTTATTTTTGTTTAGTTCAGACCTCCGGTTATAATAATAAGAATAAGATTAAAATTGTATATCCTAATGTCAACTCCGCGATTCGACCAGTGCCTCGTTCCGATATATTTCATCAGAACGAGGCACTCTTGCCAGTTTATGAAAAGCTTCCTTCAATTGAGTACTCGTGTGCTGAAGACGTGGCAGATGCTATTGAGGAGAAAGATTCAGATGTAGATAGTAACTATAGAGATGTAATTTCTAATGGACCACAACGTTTTACTCAAGCAGAATTTAATGATTTCGTAAAGGATTTGAGCCTATCGAAGGAACTATCGGAACGGCTAGCTTCAAGATTAACCCTGCAGGCGACGCGCCGGATTCTTTAACACCATTAGACGCATGGAGCACAATTGTAATCCATTAATGTTTTAATACTAAAATTGATATTACCACAAGTATATTGCACAAAATTTATTAAAACAGTAATTATCTATATAAAAAACAATATTTACATTAAAAAACATGTTTGTGTTTATAATTAAACGACCTTTTAGTAATTGTCAAAACAAAAAGATTATGCTGGACATTTAAACTAAACATTAAACAAGGAACAAAATCAATGAACTATAATGACTAAAGCTTAGCTATGTTCTTCTAACAATCTTCATTTGACACAATGGAATGTTGTTCTTCATCTACGCAGTTCATGCAAATTAGTTTCAGATGTGCCGGACAGGTCCACCGATTACAGTTACTGCAAGATTTTCTCGTGGTTTTGTTTCTCGCTCTTCCACACAAATAGCAACGTCCAGTGGTGGAGTTACGATTTTCTATTTCTTTTGGAATTTCGTTACTGATTTTTAGTAAAAATACTATGCGTTGCTTTATTTGGGGTGATATGTGGGAATTTTGGAACCGTTTGAACATGACAGGTCTTATTAGATGGAACGCTACGTCCTGCAAAAATTTTCTTATTGTGATTTTTGTTGATACATTATTAAGTTTATAAATACCATAAGCATTTACAGCAGAAATATTTAAAAGATCAAAAAATACTGTAAGAGGCCAACGACGAGAATTTCTGGACACGTCATATTGAGTGCAGAGCTGATCTACTAAATCAACACCAAATTTATTTCCATTATAATCAGTAATTAATTCCGGCTTCCGCTGCTCTCTAGTATTCTCATCAATAGCCATGTCGTGATGCATTGTTGATAAAGCCAGTACAACTTTATTCTTTTTTGGGCAATGCGAGACCAAAGTGCATTTTCCCTGGTAAAAAACAAATAAAGAACTATTTAATTCTCTGCTTTTTCCGACTACAAATTCTGGCGGCAGTTGGGTCTTGTTTTTACGAATCGTCCCTATAATAGTCAGCTTTTTTTCTAGTAATTCCACGGCTAATGGAACGCTTGTAAAATAATTGTCAGTTGTAATATTTCTACCCGTGCCTTCAATATGTTTCACCATTCTTTTGACCACATGCGCACCAGTCCACTCAACTTTGTATTGTCCCTCGGGCTGCCTACTACAATATATTTCCATATTATGTGTGTAGGCATTCTTTGTGTCAACTAGTGCGAAAATCTTTATCCCATACTTTGCAGGTTTACTGGGTATGTATTGTCTAAAAGGGCAGTTGCCCCTAAAGGCAACTAGTTGCTCATCTACTGTCAAATACTGAGATGGTGTATAGTTTTTCTGAAAATTCTGGATAAACATTTCGAAAAGGTCTCTTATGGGAGCTAATTTGTTCAATTCTTTTCTTTGATTTCTAGTTGTAATATTATCAAATCTAATACATTTAATTAGAAAACGAAAGCGAGATACAGACATTGTCAGATATATTGCTTCAACACCTGTGCCCTTATTGTTGTCCCACATCTGCAAAATATTTAGGCGTCCAGATTTTAAAACTCCTGCAAGATATAGAATACCTATTAGTGCTTTAACTTCCTCATTATCTGTTACTTTACAATCTCTAAGACGCGCGTATTTGATTCTAATATTATTGATATACACGTTGGTAGACTGTGTTATTGTATCTATTATTTTATCATCTAAAAACAGGTGTAGGCATTCAAATTCTCTTTTGGCATTTTTTGCTTCGTTTTTTTGGTCCAGGTAAT
Organism: Melolontha melolontha; assembly: GCA_935421215.2. Taxonomy (NCBI): domain Eukaryota; kingdom Metazoa; phylum Arthropoda; class Insecta; order Coleoptera; family Scarabaeidae; genus Melolontha; species Melolontha melolontha. Next base: position 192,880,464 of record OW285236.1, on the reverse strand, counting down.
CGTAGGACAATATTAGCGGCCCATGTTCTTGAGTTAAGAGGAGGACACACCGTTTTCCACATGGTAATAGTATCCTTGCCTACGTAGTATGCCACTGGAGTCTCATTTTCTGCTACTTCGGAATCGTAGTCTGAATCCAGTTCTTGCTGTGAAGAAGAATCGTACTCTGAGCACAAGTCCTCAGCATCTGTAGCTTCGTCAGATGCTTCACTTTCCTCTGGCCATTCATCATCAGCATCTTCAACAGAAAGATCTTCCTGATCTTCAACTTCCTTCAACCATTATAGTGCCACCGACTCAAACTTTGGATCGTCAACTCTTATTCTTTTTCTTCAGACATTATCAATCCTAATAAATACATAAAAATAACTCTACAGTCAGATTTCAATAAAATAAACTTACCAAAACTATAACGTAGTATCAAAAATAATAGTCACGCTATTCGACGCTTGGAGCACAATAGTGACAAAATCAACTTCAAGAACACAACTGTACACAGAAAGAAGCGGTAACGTGCTGAAATAAAAAAGCAGATGTTGCTAGGAAGGGACTGAACCGTAGGCAACCCGACAATCACTATTGTAAAAGTAGTGGTAGAAATCGTATTCGTGGAGCACATATGTGATTCGCGCAGGTTTGCTAACTAAAATGGGCGTTGCACAATATGAACCAAGTGAGTGGAGTTTGTTTAGCGACAGTCCCAACGGAAGCATCAAGTATGTTTTATTACACAACGGAAATGTTTTTGGTTCAATTCCTACTGGATATTCCGTTCAATTAAAGTGAACATGTGACGACATTGAGAAGGTTATAAAGTTACTAAAACGTACAGACCCATAACTGGGTCTTCTGTGTGGATCTCAAAATGGTGAACTTTTTACTTGTCTTTCAAAGAGGATATACAAAATTTCCGTGCTTTTTGTGCCTCTGGGATAGTCGAGCTAGAAACCAAAACTGGAATTAGAAACATTGGCCTCCTACAACATCCCTAGATGTTGGAGAAAAGAATATTATAAGTCAACCTTTAGTTGACAGAGAAAAAATAATTTTTCCACCTCTTCACATCAAATTGGGTTCTATGAAACTATATATTAAAGCTCTAGATTTGGAAGGTAACTGCTTCCAGTACATACGTGAAAAGTTTCCATGACTAAGTTACTAAAAAAATTAAAGCTGGGGTATTTGATGGACCTCAAATTAGAACTTTAATGAGAGATCAAAATTTCATCAAATCTATGAACGAAGCTTAGAAAGCCGCCTGAAACTCATTCACGATGTTCGCGAACATATTTCTTGGAAACAAAAAGCCTGTAATTATTAAGATCTAGCACAATTAATGCTTAAAAAGTTTCACCGTCTAGGTTGTAACATGAGCATAGAGCTTCATTTCCTTCATAGTCATCTTGATAGGTATCTCGAAAATTTAGGTGCTGTAAGCGATGAACAATGCGAGAGATTTCATCAAGATTTAAAAATCATGGAAACTCTGCACCAAGGAAGATGGGATCCTCATATGATGTCCGATTAATGCTGGTGCCAAAGAACTGCCAAGGGACTGCTAAACCAAAATACACAGCAGAAAGTCCTACAAATAAAAATTTATTCCCTGATTGTTGTTTTTCCTTTTAGAAATACTTTTGTAATTAATGATTATTGTGTAAATGCTATACTCACTAATATTAGTCACTATACTCGTGACTAATATAGTATTGAAATAAATAAATCAATTATTAAATTTTATACTTTCTTTATATCGTAACAGGTCTTATGTAACTACTTAGCCGCATTAGCTATTCTTCAAAGTTGCAGTTTAATTTCCACGTGATACCCAAAAACTAATTTGATTTTCGAATTCAGTACACGAATTAGGAAAAAATAAGTCTCACTTAGAAGTCTGCAATAATCGTGTTGGTCAATTTTATTAAAAGCCCGGTTTAAACTTGACTTACCTCGTATATTTAATTTTTCACATTTCTCTACCAATGTCATTACCGACTTTGGGTTGAGTTTCTGAACTACATTAATTTTACGATTGTGTCATTATCTATGAATATTTAAATATACGAGGCATAGAAATTTAATTCCCGGATTGGCACAAAATACAAGAACACAATTAAAGTAATAAAAAAAATGTTTCATATTTATTCAAAGTAATTTTCATTTAGACTAATGCACTTATAGCAATATTCTAAAAGGGTTTGAAAACAATCAACAAATGCATGGGAAGAAGTTGTGTTCAATTCGGTGGTTACATTTTTCTGAATGTTTTCTACGCCTTGAAATTGTTTCCTTTTAGGACAGTTTTCACTGTACGAAGGAGCAAGAATCCATCGATCCCAGGTCCGGTAAATAGGGTTAACGATTAACTTCAACAACTCCTTCTGTTGCGAGAAAAGCCCTTAAAATTAGAATGTGACGGTGCTTTGGCATGTAACAAGAACTACCCTTTTCTCGATATTATGATCGCACTTGAGAAATATACTTCAGTAATTTCTGCATCATTTCAAGGTAGTATGCACCAGTAACTGTTAGTTCTTATGATAGAAAACCTTTATGGATTATATCCTGACTAAAAACGTAATCAGCATGGTTATGATTTTGGATTTTTGCCAAAGCAATTTTTTGGGTGTCGGTGATGTTTTTTCCAAGCCACTACAGGCTCTGGTGCTTCCTCTCAGAATCGTTCTGAAACACACATGATTCATCACCAGCGACAATGCTCTCTTTTTGCTTATTCGTAAGATTGTGTGGCATGAACTTTGTACAAACCTTCCTCTTTCCCAAATCTACATGCAACTACAAGTTCAAGCCCTTTTTCGATCGTATCTACATTTCGACAGATCGACGGATGTCCAGTTCTAACGTAATCTTGTCCACTTTAAATCGCTTAAACCACTCAAATACAGTAGTACGATTTAAGGCGTTATCGTACGCAGATTTCAACATCTCGTAAGTTTATATAGTAGTTTTACCTAATTTACAGCAAAATTTAATATTTGCTCGTTACTCCATTGCCACTAGAGACCGGACGCATCAGACCGAAATTACGATGGACCATGTAAATAGTCTATAACATCGCTAAGTACAACACGCAGTTATCGAAAAGCACTATTCATTCGGTTAACAGCACATCTGTTTTTTTTATTTGAATTGTGACGCAATTACTTCAATATTACAGTGAAATTACTTTCTTCATGGGCGTTAAAGGAAGCGTGAGGAGTTTCTATAATTTATTTTAAAAAGAAACTAACTCACCGTACTTTATTTATCCAAAGTACGGTGAGTTAGTTTCTGTTTTTCATTGATTTAACTGTTAACTACATACTTCATAATTTTTGTAATAAATCCTATTTGATATTGTTTCATCGAATCTACTTCTCTCAATTATTTTGATGTAAGCGTCCAGTGAATTTTGTTAAGTTTCAACAACTTACGCATACATTTTCAGTTTTCCTTTATTTAGACCTAGAACATTGTTTAAGTTACTTTTTCAGATATGATATGGAACAAGGTCGAAAATGGCATCGTGAAACAATGGCAAGTTGGATTAAAGGTTATACTGATTGTAAATAATAAAGAATACATTAAAACACTTGGCTTGTTTCACTATGAGATTTATTTAAATTCTCTAACATTTGTTTCGGCTGTTATGCCATTCTCAAAGAGATCTATAAATCTTTTTATAGATCTCTTTGAGAATGGCATAACAGCCGAAACAGATGTTAGAGAATTTAAATAAATCTCATAGTGAAACAAGCCAAGTGTTTTAATTTATTCTTTATTATTTACTGTATGAAGTTAAAATGTTTCACCAAGAAGTATCTGCAACAACAGCCGAGAATATTATACTGACTGTATGTCCATTGCCAGTGATTTCGAATTCATTGCAAAATCCGTTAAAATATCGTTAAAACATTTCAAAAAATCGCACGTAAAACGTCACTTAGTATCGTCAACACATACACAGAAATTAGACCCGTTAGAATCTGACAATTTTAACGAAGAACTCTGAAATTTTAATGGCGGCAAATATTTCATTAAATTAACTTAACAATCTCACCTTCAAAACGTTTCTCCAAAAATATATTGGCCGAAATGTTCCTGATGAATCCACCTTACGCAAATATTATGTCCCTAAGTGCTACACGAAAGCAATAAAACGCAATAAAAGCCATCTTTCAAATCAGTACCTATGAATAAGTGCCGACGAAATTGTTGATATATTAGTACACTCTGTGGTAAATGTAGTAGCTGGTGTACCACATCAAAATATTCCATATAACGCATATGTAATAACAACAAAAGTTATAAATAGAGTTAATGCGGAAACAGTAGCTAAAACCATTTACGAGAATGTGCACCAAATTCTTCATTCAGATGACGAGTACAGCGAAAAAATACTTTTATTTGTTAGTAACAGTGCTACATATATATTAAAAACAGGCAGACTATTAAAGAAAACATATCCTAATATGCTATATATTACTTGTGTAACACATGCTCTCCACAGAATCTGTGAATATTTAAAAAAGTTTTCAAAAACGCACCATTAAGAGTAGCTCTTTATAGGGAAAAACTTCAACTTTGTCACTGCCTCCCTCTCCAGTAATAACTAGCCGGGAACATGTTGGAAGCTACTAGTTCTTATATAGAGGATTTCGATAGTTTACAAAATTTTGTTACATGTCTAAATGACGATGCTTGAAGTATTTCTGAGTGCAAGGAACTAATCCAATTTCCAAATTTAAAAAATCGGTTGTACTTTCTTCGGGACAACTTTGGAAATTTTCCAAAACTAATCACTTATTTTAAAAATCAAAATCTCAAATTAAATGATAGATTGACCACATTAGATGAGACTATTAACAATTTTGAAAAATATTCCAAGTGACTTCGGATGTGGCTTTCGGCAAGAGTTAAACGCAGTTTTTAATAGAAATCCAGATTTAATAACATTGTGGCCATTCTGCATGGGGACAATGCCTCAAAATCTAACTTCTAGATATTCCGAAATGAAAGAATATTTCCAGTATGCACCTATAATCAGTTGCGATGTAGAAAGGATGCATTCTATCTACAATGATATATTTCATTCAAAGAGAACAAATTTTACAAAAGAGTACTTTGTGAAAGTATTGCTAGTTAATATTAATACTCCTTTACACAACTTGGACTACAAAATAAACAAATAAAAATGTGTTTTTAATTTTATGGATCACCACCCGCTTGTTTTCCGATTTTATAAATAAAATTAAAGGCTCTTTAGAAATAAAAATTTTCAATAGTACGTTCGTGGGCGATGAGCCATTGGCCTCTCGTATCCGGTCCCTAATTATCACTGACAGAAACGCGACATGCCCCCCACTAGCACCCTACTCAAAAGCTAGCAGCTGTTATATTTTCGCTTGAGCGGCATCTATTTGTGAGGCTGTGAAGTATTATACGTTTTTTTTTGTTTTTGTTTCTATTTCAGGTGACCCCACTACAGCAGCGTAAACCCGTGAATTAAATTTCCTAACCTCGAAAATATGACAGAAATATAGTATAATAGCGAATTATTTTATTCCGAATTAATTTATCACTAATTCTGGATTTCGTTTAATTTTCTCTAAAGGAAAATTAGTATTGTATTCATATATTCCGAAAGAGAACTTCTTTTGACCAATATAAATGATCCGAATCGTGGCTATTCTGTTTTGTAATCAAAATGTAACGGAAACTCTATGCTGTGGAATTCACAACACTTTCATAATTGTCGTCACATGTATGTGTGGTCTTTTATTCACGCTCATATGTAACCCCTTTTATATTTTCCTGCGGGCGTCGGTAAATATACAGATCAAAGTAAAGTGATGGTATATGCTTCTTTATATTTTTAACTGAGAGCGAGTCGAATAATATGTAGCTAATTCAATTAGTTAGATATCTGCATAAAAATGTAAATCTATTAAATGTTAGTTACTTTACTAAATATTGTTATCGTATTCTAGCAAACCAATAAAAGTAGTAAAAGGGAATTAATTACAAAGGACATTTTACATACAAAAAAATGAGGTATAATAAATTTAATTTTTCTCCATCAAACAAATTTTGGTTGTTTGAATAAAATTGGTTGTTAAATAACATTGTTTTATACATAATTATATTTTACATTTACAGAAGCGCAATATACACACAATATATGATGAAACATTCCGTCAAGTGATTTCATGCTATAATGGTTAATTATGTCGAGGTATTCATAATATGTAATTAGAACCATATATTATATAATATTTTCGCATATAAAGGCCGACTCAGAACGAAATTCGATTTTAAAAACAAATTGGTTTATTGGTTTATGAACGTTTTAATAAATTGAACTTAGAAATATAATTACTAACATCCGGAATCCATTTTGTAAAAATAACTAGTGAATTTGCTGAATTTTATTTAGAAACCTATCGTACCGGCAGTGTTTTCTCCCACTCTTTTACTACGATGACAAAGTACGGTTACCTGGTTTTAAGGTTGGTCTAGGTTTTGCTTTTGACTAAACTAAAGTGATACACGTAAAATTTACGTATGCTTAGTAAAATCGTTATAAAATTTGTACGTCAATTTAACGTCTGTTATTACTTAGCGAGTGATAAAATGTCCAAGAATACAAAAGTGGATATGAAAAGCGCCTTTACCGAAAAGGAACTGGTAGATATTATAAATTCAAGCGATTTTAGTGACATAAGTGACAATGAAAGAGACATAGTGGAACAAAACCGGTTCGATAGCGATGATGGTGATGCTGATAGCGACTATGTTCCTGACGAACTTGATGGAGATGCGTATATAACTAAACATATGGAAAATTAAAAGAGTGAATTGGATGAACAACCACCTAATAAAGAAATGAAGGTTGCGCAACCTTCAACATCTCATGAAAGCTTTAGTGAACTACAAAGACCTGAAAAGGCTGTCATAAATGAATAAACGAGCATATTTAGGAAAGAATGGTCACATATGGCATACTACTCCCGGTCAAAACGCAGGCGGAAAGACCCCAACGAAAAATATTATCTACATTCGACCATGACCAACGCACTTAGCCACAAACGTAGCAAAACCAATTAATGCCTTCAGATTACTTTTCACTGATGAAATTTTAAGTGAAGTACTGCTACGTTCAAACCAGAAAATTGCGGAACACTACGAGAAAGGTATAAAATGAAGAGCGCTACTGTTTCAGATGTAACAATGAACTCAAAGCATTACTGGGGTTATTATTTTTATCTGATGTTCTAAAGAATAATCACCTGTCAACAAAAATTTTGTTCGATGTTAGCTATTCGGGAGAGAGGTATAAAACAACTATGAGCAAAGAAAGATTTAACTTTTGGATAAATTCATTAAGATTTGGTGATCACGCTACGAGACAACAACGTAAAGATAAAAGTACTTTTGCGCCAATTTCCAATATTTGGAATATATTTATGGATAATTGCGTTAAGAGTTACAAAACTGGTTCATACGTCACAATCGATAAACATATTGTTGGCTTTCCATGGAAATGTCCGTTTCGCATATATATATACCAAATAAGCCTAAATTGTAATGGTTTGCGATGTTGCTACTAAATATGTAATTAATGCAAGCCTCTATCTGGGAAAGTCGACGGAGACAAAAGGTTAGCAGATTACTTCGTTACTAATTTAACTAAGCCACTCTATGGTAGCAATTGTGTAATATTACCATCGATAATTGGTTTACCAGCATTCCTTTAGCCAAGAAATTACTTGATCGTCCTTATAATTTTACAAAAGTTGGGACTCTCCTCAAAAACAAATCCGAAATACCCTTAGATTTATTGGAACATAAATCACGCAGTTGTGGAACATCTATATTTTCATTCGACGATAAAATGGCTTTAGTGTCTTACAAACCCAAACAAAATTAATTAGTTTTTTTTACTTTCGACATTGCATTTTACCGATTCTGTAAATCATCAAACATCAAAGCCAGAAATTATCCATACGTATTATTGTACAAAACGGGCTGTTGATACGTTCGATAAAATGTCTCAAAACATGTGTGCTAATAAAAAAACTAGAAGGTGGCCGCTATGTTTCTTTTAAAATATGCTAAATATTATATCTGTTAATTCATATGTAATATATCATCACAATGCAATAGAAAGGGGTTAAAAGGCATTATAGTGGCAAGAGCTTCTATTTAGAATTCAAGAGAACAATAAACAAGACCATGGCAACGGGAGCGACTGCAAAATATTCCATCGCTTTCTAGAAAGTTAAAAGAATGTATAATCAACAGTTTGGACCATGAAAAATCCACACCAGAAAATCAAGGAAACAACCAGTAAAAAGGGAAAAGGACATACTCCCGTTTATGCCCTTCCGTAAAGAAAGGAATGACAACCACATACTATTATAAATGCTTTCGCGCCCTATGTGGTGAACACCAGGTAAAAATATTAATGGACTGTAGTAATGACAAAAAGGATTAAAATTTGTTTATAATTTATTATGAGTTGTAACTTTGTTTTTTTTTATTCTACGTACTTTTATTCTCTATTTAAATTTCCCTTATTGAAATAAAGTACAATATTTACTAAACAGGTTTACTTAGTTCATCATTTAGTGTTTACTTTTTTCTTTAAATAAACGTTTTCTAAAGATTTATAAACATGTAGTTTTATTTCTATATAAAATATTTATGTATATATATAGCCCGTAAATTTGACATGTCATTAGTAGAGCAGATCAATTTCCGTGCGCGCCACGTGCGCCGATGTGAGGATAATTGTATTGCATCAGAACTAATAAAAAGCATTCAGTATGCGTTTGGTACTTGCTTAGACTGCATGTAAGTGTAAGCATACGTAATAAAATATCGTCCACACATAAATCGGGAAAACGACTGTTGTCAGAGGATGTGAATAAGTTTATTATGAATTTCCCGGACTTAATATACGATGGCTCAAAAATTAAATGCTTAGTGTGCAATATATATCTAATGTGTTTGTCAAAAACACATTGTAAAGAACACGTAAGCAGTTCGAAGCACAATAATAACAAAATTAATCGACAAAAGTTTATACGTGAACTATGTGTAACTATGATTGTGTGTACACTGCCGTTTACCTTGATAAGTAATGATTCATTTATTTCATTTTGGAATAAATACGCAAATCAAACATTACCGAATACGACAACGTTACGAAGGAATTGACCATCGGTGCGTAAACAGGTTGAATATAAAATCAAAGCCGAACTGAAAAATAAAAAACTGTGGTAACGTGTGGACGAAACAACTGACAGCAAAAAACAATATGTAATTAATGTGATGGCGCGTAATATGGAACCACATCAACCAACGTCTTCAATTTTATTAGCATCCAAATGTCTAGACCAATGTACTGCAGAAAAAATTTCAGAGGTGTTATTAGATACTTTGGAAAAATTTAAACTTTCGACAGACCAAGTATTAAAGTTTATGACCGATAGTGCCGCAATCATGTGTTCTGTAGGCCGGTCTCTTAGAAATATTGTCCTAACTTGTTACATATTACTTGTAAACTCAATGCTCTACACCTTGTGGCAGAACAAGTTCGTAGATGTTATCCAGAGGTAGATACTTCAATATCGAGTACAAAGGCAGTATTCCTGAAATCTCCAAAACGTATTCGGAAATTTCACGAATTATGTCCCCATACCCCTGAGCCACCACAGCCGATTTTGACACGTTGGCGTACATGGTTACGGACGGGGTTTTACTATCATGAACATTTTGAAAAAATTAAGGACGTGGTTTTATCATTCGATCCGAAAGAAAGTGCAGCTACCAATACAAGGCAGAAAAAATTTCAAGATGCCCAGATCAAAATGGATTTACAAAGTATTTGTGAGAATTACTTGGGACTAGAAGAAGCAATCACAAAATTAGAAAATTCGTCGCTGTCGTTAGAGAAATTACTGCAAATCGTTAAATATGTTCACGCACAACTGTGGGCTGTAGAAGACGCAAAAAGTGAAAGTGTTCTAATTAAATTTGAAAATGTTTTAGACAAAAATGCAGATTATGACGCCTTAACACGTATTTGTGAGGGCACGTTTACAGATGCGTTAAGTTGCTTAAAAAAGTATTTTAATTATGTGAATATAACATCCCCAGATGTAGAAAGTTCGTTTTCCGAATGTAAACATATTTTTTCCTCACGGCGGACATGTTTTTCAGAAATAACCTTAGAAACGCACCTGACGTTGAAAATATACATTCGAGTTTCTCCAGTTTGTCAATCTTTGGAAGACGCTTAAAACGGTAAATGTTTTTTTTAAATCCTCTGTCGTGCACACAATCACTGATTTCATACATTTTCTATTTTATTTATGGGTACATACAACGCTGCTATAATATGTACTATTCTTATTTTTCGTGTGTTTATGCATATTACTTTAATAGCAGAAAACCAAATATATATTTCATTATTTTTGATAGAGTAAATGTCTCTACTTCTACACTTATATCGGTAACAAGCTCATGTTGCGTCCCTATTATATCGCATATTCTAATATATTACGAATTATACTTCCATACCGGCGCTCATTACGCGCAAGGAAATTGGTCTGCTCTAGTCATTAATAATAACGTTTGGACAACATTCGTTATTTACAATCATCTAAACGATGTCGTGCCTTTTAAATAACGCCTTGACACAGCTCTACAGGAATGGTGGTAATTTGGTCCCGTATTCGGTCTTTAAGTCCATTTACATTCGCCTTAGGATCACAGTTTTTTGCAGGCCAGTCAATGTCACGTCTACGCGAAATTAATTTTTCAGGGAAAAACATTCTTACGGCCTCTAAAATTTTATTCGCAGTATGGCTTGTGGCGCCATCCTGTTGAAACCATGTGCGCTTATAGAATACTACAAAAGCTTGTAATGCCTGTCCTACAAAATTGCGGATCATCCAAGAACATCGTTGGGCATTTACTGCGATTGATTGTCCTTGATTATTCTCAAAAAAATAAGGACCAATAATGCCTCTGGGGGACATTGCTGCCCATACAGTTGTGCAGAGTGTGCAAAGCGACTGCGTGTATTTCTCTTTGGTTTGCCGCAGACTAGTGCCGTCAACTTTGTTTGTTCAAGTATGCGTCTAAATGAAAATATGCTTCTTCACTAAAAAGAATATTATCAAAATCATTGAACCCTGCATCAAAGTAACAAAATTAAGACGGCTACGGTGATCATCATGCTTCAAAGCTTGAACCAGCTGGATCTTATAAGGACGGTAATGTAAATCCTTTTTCAAAATTGTTTGAACACTAGACCAGCTTAACTTTTAAGTGCTGGCGCCATATGTACATACATAAGTGCCCGTGTGGAACCTATAAGGCGCCAACGTCTGTTATACATATTTTTATACTTGAGTTTCAAATCTTTTATCAAATAATGATAGTAAACTGTGAAACTTCAGCTTATATTAAAACACTCAAGTATATTTTATATATATTATTTGGCAACTTCTGTAACAAACTATACATTATAGCATTCATTTCACAAGTTTTTAGTGTGCTCAGAATAAATATTTTTTTGCAATGTAAACATATTCGTTTAGAATGTCGATTTCTTGATCTAGGGCATAAATAACACCTTTTTCTTGAACTTGTCGTTGCTTCGGTTTTTTCTTTTTGTTCGGGCACTTCGAGTAATTTTCGTAATTTCCTTGGAATTTGTGGACATTCTGATCGGGTTACTTGATGTGGATTTACTAGGTCTTTTCCCAATAGTTTGAGGAAGTTTCTGCGCTGCATCCTTGTATTAGGATTATTACTATTATAAATTACATACGCATTTAGAGCACAGACATTTATAAGATGAAAAAGTGCAAGAGGCCATCTCCTAGTCCTTCAACATAACATCGTAAGTGGCGCACAATTTGTCAGTCGTGTCCACTCCACCTTTTGTCAAGCTATAAAACGTCAGTATGTCGATTTTCTTCTCATTACCGCTTTCAGTGTCTATTGTATCATCGTGATCCATCGTCGATAGTAGCAAAACAGACTTTGAATTTTTGAGTGTGTAAGATAATAAAGTAGTTGTTTTCGTAAATCTAAAAGTTGTGCTCTTGCCCGCTTTGCTTTTGTTGGGCAAAAATTGAAGTGGAATTTCTCTTTTATTTTTATGTAGCGTTCCAAATACTGTCAAATTATGTTAAGAGAAGAAACGGTTAGCAAGCGGAAAGCTAGTATACCAATTATCTGTAGTTATATTTCTTTCGGATTTATCTATAGGTTTCAGCAATCGAACAATTACTTCTTCGGTAGAATTGCTGAGTTTCTAAGGTCCCTCAGGTTGCACGCCCAAATAAACCTCCATATATATTGTATAAAAGATTCTCACATCACACATGGCGAATAACTTGATCCCATAGCAATTTGACTTTGATGAGATGTATTACCGAAATCTACAATATCCCCGAAATGCCAATAACTACTCCTCAATAGTCACGTATTCTATTGGCGAGAAAACGTTTGAAAATTTGGAAATTAAGTTATTAAATAAATTTCGTATCGGCGCTAACTTGTCGTTAACAAGACGTTCTTCATGTGATTGGTAATCATCAAATCTAATACAACGTAAAATAAATAAAAACCTTTAATAGCTCATAGTCTTGTAGAAAAATAGTCCAGCTAAATCATCTTCGGAAAATAAATCTTTATAATTTAAATGCGATGAACTCATCACACCGACTACAATTAGAAGCCCAACAAAAACAAAAGTTGTTATTTCTTCGATTGCGAAAAATTTTGCATCCATACTTCTAGCAAAACTAGGTAGCACTTTAGACTGTATACAGGGTGAAGTTTTTTCAATTTTTAGCACGGGGATCTCGGAAACTAGCTGAGATAGAGAGACAATTAAATGGGTAAAGAATTGCAGTTTTACGAGCTCAATTTACTGAGCCGTTTGTTTTTTGGAGAAAATGCATGGTTAACTAGATATATCGCAAAAATGATTTTTTTGTTATTTTGCCCGACGCCTATATCTCTGTTATTATTGACTTTAGAAAAAAAGTGTAAAGGAGAAAGTTATAAGTAATTATGTGCTTAATAATACTTTATAACCGAATTTTTCATTAAAGGTATAATTTTTGAGTTATGACACAACGTGGGTTGTTTCTACTGGAAAACATAGTCGGCCATGACTTTATAAAAAAATCCTTCTTTCGATGATTCAAATGATGTACCGCTTGACATAGTTATTTGTATAAATAAACAAATTATGTCCGTTGTTTCTTTTAAGTTTCGAACTGTCTAGTAGTATGCTGTGAAAACAATGAATAGATGCACATCGCGTTTAATAATAAAGCAAATGACAATTATTGACATTTAATTTCTAAATATTGTCAATTGAGGTTTCGTCAAATAACAATATAAATTTTTCTAATCAGGAAAAGCGTGGTATGATTGAATGTTATATTTTGTGCCATTAAAATGCTGCACAAGCTGCATAACAGTATTTCGAACAGTATTTTGACCGTCGCCAGCCTTCTCTACCTACCTTTAAGAGACTCTATGATAATCTGGAAGAATATGGTTCTTTCTGTAAACCAATAAAGATTGTAAGAGGTATTAATGAAGAGGCAGAGGTAAACGTATTGGAACGTGTAATGAAAAATCCATGGATTTCAACCCGAGAAATTGAAACAGATGCAGGCACGTCACAAGGTACTGTTGTACGAGTACTAAAAAAGGACAGGTTTCATTCCTATGACATATCAATTGCACAAACACTGCGCCCTGATGTTTACAATAAGCGCATTTGTTATTGTACTTGGTTTGCTAACATGTGTGAAGCTGACCCACTGTTAAGATTCAATGTTTTATAAACAAACTACGGTCTGTTTAATAGACACAACGAACATTTATGTATGCAAGAAAATCAGCATCATGTTGATCAGAGGAGACCCCAAGTTAGGTTTGGATTTAATGTTTGGTGCGGTATCAGTGGTTCAATAATTCTTGGTGCCTACATTTTTTATGGTACATTAACCGGTGATCGTTATCTTCAGCTTCTACAGAACGATTTTGATAATATGAAGAACTACCTTTACAAACACGTGGTATGCTCAAATGGTTTCAACACGATGGGGCCCCACCACATAATCAGCTAACGGTAAGGAATCATCTATATCATATATTCCCGAACAGATGGATAGGAAGAAACTCGCCGGTTACATGGCCACCCTGATCCCCCGATCTGTACGTTTTAGACTTACGATATTTATAGGGAATGGTAAAATATAAGTTGTATAAAAAGACGTCTGACACATTAGATGACCTTAGAGAAGCTATATTAGAAGTTTTTAATAATATTGATGAGCAGTCCTTCAGAAAAGTAAAAAATTCAATTTTAAAAACGTGTGACTTGTGCATTAAAAATAATGGTGAAGTTTTCGAAAATTTTTAGCATTAAATGGTTAACAATAAATACATTGTTTTGGTTTTAGCACTATTGTGCCAGTCCATAAAAGTTGCAATACCAGTGATATTTTATGTTGTTCACAAATATCCAAGACGAATTAAATATTTATTCTAATAGAGATACTTTGAATTTATTCTACATTCATGGTGAATCCCTTCAAATGATTGAAATATACGAGTATCATATGAAATAAGAATAATAACACACATTAATAAGCAAAAAAGTGAATAAGATCAATATATTAAAGACACACAATGCATTAATAATGATATTCACAAATGATCAAAATGGTATGCGATCTAAACAAAGCATGACTGTTCTTAAGTCTGTTGTAGTAGCTTCTCTTACTTGCTCAACTTTCAAGTTTCAAAACCCGTCTCTTTCTCTAGTTATAAGCTATTGTCTGTTTTGCACGGGAGATGCATAAATCTCATTTTTTATTTGACCCCATAAATAAAAATCAAGGAAGGGCAGATCGGGAAATCTAGGTGGCCAGAACCAAGGCCCATTGCGACCAATCCACTTATCCTCAAAGATATTGGTTAATTCCCGATAGACCTTATATGGAGAGTGAGCAGGTGCTCGATCCATTTGAAAACAACACAGGTTATTCAAAAATGGCAGTCCTACTTTCCTTAACAATTGTAGATACTTGACGCTAGTTAAATTCTAGATATAAATTTCATTTTCAACGTGGATATGTATAATTATTGCAAAAAAATCCTCAAAATTTTAGATAAAAAATTTTGATCTTCTTGTATTTTAGTTAAAATGAACTCGCAAAATTGAATTCATCTACAAAGATAGTTTTAATAATATAAAATATTATTAAAAATCTGGTGTGAAGAACGCAAATACTATTAATCTACTACTATTAAATCACTATTAATATTTTTTGTGAACTTGTCCGAACATATCCCTCCCCACACACGCAGATACGTATTTCGCCTTTCTACAGACTCATCGGTACCCCCCGTTGGAGAAAGAATATCTTCAGACACATTCACAAAAAAGAACCACATCGCTATATCACAGAAATTATCCAGACCGAGCGTAGAAGTAAATTCAGCGCTGCCTGTTGTCAGACAGCCTAAGTACCTCGCCCTGTCGACATAACCAATGCGAACCAACGACGCCCTTCTAAAGATGGCGCAGCCGTGTCTCTAGAAACTGCATTTTGTCTGTGTCTTCAGTTATACTACAGACTAACAGCATGTGTAATGTATGAGAATAAATGAAACATATATGAGTGGGTAAAACCCCACCAGTTTTGTATAATACAAAGGTATTTTTAATAATATAAAATACCTTTGTATTATACAAAACTGGTGGGGTTTTACCCACTCATGTATGTTTCAATTATTCTGATGAATTCATCTATCCTGATCTCCTGGACAGAAAGCCTGAACTGATTGGAAAGAATAAGGATAGATTTGATTTTTCTTTAAAATATTTTGATGTACATGAAATTCCTACATCTGCAGACCCTGCCGGTGTAGAACTGCTTGGATGCTCGTGAAAATATTCCAAAACAACGATTTCGTTACCTTCGTCGCCCGTAATCGGTTTTGGAAATGTCTTCTTGACTTGAATACCAAAGCGAATGGAATTAGACTCTATTCGCTTGAATTTAGCTTTATTCATTGCTGGTAAATGTGGGTAACTTTCACTAAAAAGTCGACATGTTCTCTCAATAATTTTAAGAGATTCACCATGAATATAGAATAAATTCAAGATATCTCTATTAGAATAAATATTTGATTCGTCTTGAATATTTGTGAACAAGATAAAACCAGTTAGACACGAAATACACTTTGTGACAATTTTGACAGATAAGATTTATTTTTCAAGACTTACTACAACGATTTTTCTAGATAATGCTCAATTTAGAAAAAAATCATTAATAACTCTAAAACTATGAGAGATAGACATGGGGAAACCTATACCTGTACGATGCAAAATATTTATCTACTTACCATGGCGTGCTCATCTACAGGCTATTCTAATGGGTGTTTCAATAAGAGTGCAAGATTTGAATTGCCCGCCATGTTTGATAGTCATAATGACACGTGATTATGATGTGACAGATCGAAAACTGACAGATGGGAGTTAGCAAACATAGAGCATTACACGATAGAACAACGCGCACTGATTGTTAAACATTATTATCAAAATGGTGAAAGTTTGATTGCCACCATTCGTAAAGTGCGTCCAATATTCGGTCGACAGAATGTTCCTAATTCAGCTACAGTGAAAAGAATAATCGAAAAATTCGAAAGGACTGGTGCGGTTAGTGATGTGAAACACACGACTCGAGCTCAAAGAGGTCGTTCAGAACAAAACATCACGACAGTTCGCGAGAGTGAGGCCGAAAGTCCAGAGACGTCGATTCGCACAAGAATTGGACATTACAACAGCCACTCTTCAGCGTATTCTGACTCAAGATTTGCATCTCCACTCTTACAAAGTTTAATTGACTCCACAACTTCTGCCAACAGACATGCACAGCGAAGAGAGTTCACCATTTGGATACTTGATCAAACAGAAGTGAATGCCGATTTTGCGGACAAAATCATTTGCAGTGATGAGGTCCATTTCCACCTCGTTGGCTTCGTAAATCGGCAAAACTGCCGCATTTGGGGCTCAGAAAATCCACGAATGATTCATCAGAAAGCAATGCATCCGAAGCATGTTACTGTTTGGTGTACATTGTGGTCTGGAGGAATAATTGGCCCGTATTTCGTTGAAGATGCGGAAGGTAATGCGGTAATGGTGAATGGCGAACGTTATCGTGACATGATAACGCAGTTTTTTGTGCTTCAATTGGAAGATATTGCTCTTGACGACTTATGGTTTTAGCAGGACGGGGCCACATGTCATACTGCCCGTGAAACATTCACTGTCTTCCACGAGTTTGCTACTGGTCGTGTTATTTTCTGATTTGGTGACCAGAATTGGCCGCCACGTTCTTGCACCTTTCGATTTCTGACTGTGGGGTTATCTGAAGTCACAGGTTTATGCCGATAAGCCCACAACCACCGAAGCATTCAAGGCCTAAATTAGACGCTCTATCAATGAAATACTGCCATATATATATACAATAATGTTATTGCGAATTTTGTCAAAAGATCACGCGTATGCCAGCAAAGCCATGGCGGTCATTTACAAGATATTTTGTTTCATACATAATTCCCAAATGTATACATTATAAATCAATCAATATTTCAATACTTTACTACAGAAAACCATGTTTTATTGAAACTTAAAATCTTGCGGTCTTATTGAAACGGCCTTTATTTAAAAAAAAATCGATTTTTCTTCAACTAAAGAATAGTTAAATAATCAATAAATTTTGAACACCCTATAAGAGATTTCTTAAATGTTTCGACATTACTCGGAATCCTATACTTTTCACTGTTTGCAGTAGAAAATATAACCTAGTTTAGATCAAATACGCCTGTGATATATGGTTTTAAAACGTACATTTAAAAAACTAAAAATAACACAAAAATCAAAATAATTCGAAGACGGTTAATTTTTCAAAGAAACCTTAATATAGAGTGTTACAGTACTCTACCAGGAATTTAAAAAAGCAATAAAAAGTATAACATTTCATTTAAAATATCAAAGTTGGGTATGACTTTTGGTATAACCCCAAGTGGTTCATGAGTGTAAATATTTTATTTTAACACATAAAATATCAAAATTACGTGCCAAAAATTTTCAAAAATATCCTAAGGCGAAAACATAGAAAACTTCTAATGAACAGGTTGCGTCAAAAACCCTGTATACTATTGTAGATAGCAACCGTTTATAATTATCTCAATGATCATCCTGTAAATGGCTTGCTGTTGGATAATAAAGATTATGATTATTATTATTATTATTATTATTTGAAAACATATTTTTTTTTCCGAAAAAGAATCGAACTTTGTTTCAGGAGTTAAAGCGGTTATTTATGTGTGCAAAACTAATAACAGATCTACCAAGACACATAGTATATTTTTGATAATTGGTTTGCATCTTTGGAAGTTACAGCGTTGCTGAAAAGTGAATATGGAATAAATAGTTTAGGGACAATCAGATAAAATCGTTTACGAGGTTGTACTTTGCAGCGAACAAAATCCTCCTCCGACGAGGCCGAGGGAGCTTTGATTACAACGTGGACAATAAGGCAGGCTTACCAGTTGTAAAATGGTCAGACGAAAAATATGTTCCTCTGGTAAGCTCGTGTATATCTTACAACCCTCTCTCTAAATTAAAACGCTACAGTAAAGATGAGGAGAAAAAGTTGATGTTGGTTGTGCCCATATTATAAAGCAGTACAACAAACATATGGGGGAGCTAATCTTGCTGGTATGCTAATTGCTCTATATAAATGTTGAAGATAATATTTGAGGATGTTCAGTCAACTTATTGCGTGAACACAACATTAGTGTGAACAATACTTGGCTACTGTAGAGGAGAGATTTGAAAGCCTTTGGAAATAAAAGACATGAAAACTTAAAAACGTTCATTAAGCTTTTTCACTTGTAAAGGCGAAAAAGTCGCAAAGACATTTTACAACAGACCAGCCTTCCAAGAAAATTATAATTCCCGTAAATACTAGTCCCACTGATAAATAAATAAAATAAGTCTTACTTTGTCTAATTTTTTCTTAAATTACATTTTTGCCCGTTTAAGGGTTAATTGACATAAATTATATACCAGAGGGTTAGCAATAATAGAATAAGCGAAATCTAATAAACTAACCTAATAAATACCAAAAACTGAAAACGTTTTGTAAGTATTAGCAATCGAGTACGAAAACCTGAAACGATTTAATTGTTCCTTTTTCACAAATTAAACTCTTATACGCTTTTCTTTCTAATAATAGTAGTATACATGAACTTACAATACCTAGAGCTTTTTATCCGGTAACCGTTCCTCTGAAAATATACAAAACTAAAATCGATAGATGAAACCGCCTGGAACGTACCATGTTAACAAGAACTGCGAACTGTCGAACGACGGGCGAACAAACGCTGAAATGCAAGCGAAGAAACGGGTCAGTCATCGTTGAACTGG
Organism: Melolontha melolontha; assembly: GCA_935421215.2. Taxonomy (NCBI): domain Eukaryota; kingdom Metazoa; phylum Arthropoda; class Insecta; order Coleoptera; family Scarabaeidae; genus Melolontha; species Melolontha melolontha. Next base: position 192,860,915 of record OW285236.1, on the reverse strand, counting down.
ACCGTGCTTTTTCCCTTTTTTCTCGGACCCAACATTCATCGAAGCGCAGAGCAATGTCGCCCTCCATAATTGTGGAACGTGTTTTCTGTTTCAAATGTTGTTGACTGTTTATTCTTGTATTAGGTTCTCGCTGGGCGTTTTATTCGCTCGCCGAAAATATAACTAAGATAATTTTTCGCACGTATTCTCTTGTCTTTTTTGACACAATTAATTAACTAATACTGAATTTCAATTTGTCCTTTTACAAGACTTATTTCAAACATAAAAATATTAACTGTTGACAAAGATTATGTTGTTGAAAAGTTTTTTCAAAGGAAATTTGAAATTCACCAACTCAGAGAACTATACTTTTTATCAACAACTACCTTGGCATTCAAATTATGTAAGAGGCATGTCCGGTTACTAAGGTACATTTGTGAATTACAGACAAATACTTTATTTATAGAAATCAAACATACACAAAGTAAAAGCGTGAACTGTTAGCTACTTTTCAGCATAATGCCGCCAATGTTAAGGCACTTATCCCAGCGAGACACAAGCTTCTGTATAACTTCTTCGTAAAAGGTGCTATCCAAATTTCTAAAATACTGCCGTACTTAATCTTGAAGTTCATCGTCGTCTTCAAACCTTTTACATGACAAATGAGCTTTCAACGCCCCAAACAAATGAAAAGCAGAAGGAGGTAGTTCTGGACTATAGCGTCGATGGAGAATAACTTCCCAATTGTGTTTCTGAAGCGAGTTCTTTGTCTGATTTGAGGTTTTCGGTTTTACATTGTCATGCAACAACCTGATTCTTTTCGTCAACCGTCCTCTTCTTTTCTGTCGAATAGCTTGGTGTAGTTTTTCGAGATTTGGATAACAAATATTGTTGCTGATTATCGTTTTCGGTGTATGAGCAAAATGCCTTGCATATCCCAGAAGACAATTGCAATTGTCTTTTTTGCAGACTGCTGCACTTTTTGATATTTTTCGGTGTTGGTGAATTCGGATGCTACCACGTCATCGAATCCTTTTTTGATTCGGGGGTATGGTGGTATACCCACGTTTCGTATTCTGTATCTCGACGTATCCAACGAAGACTATTATTTGCACAATTGAGATAATTCGAAAGAAACATTTATATCAGCAGTAAAAATTGTGATGTTTTCAATCCGATATTTTCGTTGTTCCACGATATTGTATTTAACCCTACGAGGTTCAACAAGGTCTTTGCAGACCTTTTGCATATAAATGTGTGTATAACTCTTTTGTTTTACGTGTTAGAGGTAAGCCCGTCCATGACTTCCTAGACACGGCTACGGAGAACACAATAAATATGGAATTATACCACTTATGTGGGTATTTTCGGTTTTATTCCTGTTTAGAAGCGAAATGGTTCATACATACCAAGCAGGTCTGTGCAGACCTAGCTTGTTGCTAAGGTAGAGAATGCGAATTGTGTGTAACGGCTTTTATTTTAAAAAGAAGACAGGCAATTTGCCAGTACAGCAGCAGTGTTTGTTGTGTAAAGATCTGAGTGTTTTAGTTTGAAGTGAGTTTATATGAGGGTTTTCCCAAAAATATATATAATATATATACTTATATAATAATAAATATATAATATATATATACATATATATATATATATATATATATATAATAAATACAAATTGGCAATTAGTTCCCTTTGGTTACATGTAGCAAAATGACTTCAGCATCTATTATCGATGATGATATAATGGACGTGGTGAATTGCACCAGAAGAATCAAAATTTATCGGAAGAAGAGAGGAATCAAATGGATAACAAGTTAGCCAAATGGATGACTGGTGCGGATGAAGACGCCGGGGAACTCAATCCATTCGAAGGCGACGACGACATTACGTACCCTGATTATGTTCGACTGTTAGAAGATGCGGCTTCTGATGCTGAGGCAGACATCGTTATAGAAACCGAGAGCACATATGACGATGATGAGGATTTAGAAGATTTCTATGAAGGCGCTACAGCTGCCACCGACGCTCTTGAATTCGTCGATATGGAAATGGAGCCCCGTTCAGCGAACTCGGTTATCAAATACCGTTCAAAAGATGGTAAAACTTGGTCAAGTGCTCCACCGGGTACAGGCAGGCTTTGTGCTCATAACTGCGCCACTATGGGTCGTAAAGGCCCGGCTCCAGGCATTATGCGAAACCCGGTTTCAATATTTAAGTCACTAATAACACCTGAAATCGTAAGTATAATTGTACGTGATACAAACCGGAAAGCCCAGGAGCTATTCCGTCTATGGTGTGTCAATAATCCTTACAAGACACCGCGGTTATGGACGAAACCTGTAGCGGAAAATGAAATATACGCATTTTTTGGCTTAACCTTGTTTGCTGGCATTTTCGGGTCAAATAGTCAGCCTGCTCTTGAGTTGTGGGGCAACAACGGAAACCCTATCTATAAGGCGACGATGTCTGCTCACCGATATAAAGCTATTTTACTATATATTCGATTCGACAACAGCAACACTAGAACTGCTCGGCTATTAGAAAGCAAATCAGCTGCTACCGACGATGTTTGGTATATGCTCATGAGCAATTTAGAGCGTTTATATGTTCCAGGTGCCCAGATAACTATTGATGAGCAATTGTTCCGTACGCGCTTCACTCAATACATACCGTCAAAACCAGCTAAATACGGAATTAAAATCTTTTGGATGCGCGACGCCAATTCAAATTACCCACTTAAGGGATTGATATATGTTGGAAAACAGGCAAATGAAGCGCGTGCGGTAAATCAAGGCGAGAACATCGTTCTAAAATTGGTCGAAAGTACACCGGTTCTGGACGAACAGTATATGCCGATAATTTCTTCTCTTCTTATGATTTGGCTGCTGTTTCTATGACGAAAATGTTGGCGTATGTAGGAACCATGCGCAAGAACAAAGCCTGTATACCGAAGGAAATGTTGGATCCAAAACGCGATATATTAAGCATATTATTCGGTTACCACAATAATAATATTGCGCTTTGCTCATACGTGCCAAAAAAGAAAAAAGTTGTGGTTCTCATTTCGACCGAACATTACAATCCCCCACGTCGACTCATCAAAGCCATCGCAAAAGCCATTTCAAATTTTAGATTATAAGTATAAATCTGGAGTCGACACCATGGATCAAATGCTTGGTAGTTATACGTGTAAAAGGGGCACAAACCGATGGCCGTTAGCTCTGTTCTATAACATGTTGGACGTGGCGGGCTTGGCTGCATTTGTTATTTATGACAAATTGGGTCATGTCAAGAGGAACGATCGAAGACGTGTCTTCCTTATGGAATTGGCACAACAGCTAGTGGTCCCACACATGGAGCAAAGAGCAACGAATCCCATTGTACGAGGTATTCAACACGTCAAACACGCAATGGCATTGTTCGGTGTAGAGGTAAGCATTTCATTTACACATACATTCAATTCAAATTATGAAAAAATTTTTCAATTTTTTTTTGTAGGTAGCGACAGGCCCACCGATAGACGATCAACCAATTCATGCCATTTCCTCTGCAACTCGACCATCGTGCTCGCTGTGCTATAAGTCTGATAAAAAGCAGCGAAAAACTCGGTTCCATTGCATGTATTGCAAGAAACCGGTATGTCTACAACATTCACATGCCAAATACGCGTGCCTTGAATGCCATGCCTAACTTTTATTTGATTACCTATGATAAATAAAATGATATATAGTTACCCAAAATATATAAAGATATGTTTTTATGTTTAATTCATATTTTTCCTACCATTAAACACATTTACATACACTTTTGATACGCCTGCCTATATATTAACATATAAATTCTATGTAGGTCTGCGCAGACCTAGTTGTACCAGTTAGCGCCCAAAAACCCTTGAACCTCGTAGGGTTAACTATACAATTTCAGAAATGCTACATATTTTTTAAAATTTTCTCCCTAAGTGATCATTGTATGAGCTACTATAGTATTCGTTGGAGATTTTCTTTAAAATATTTGTTTCATAGATGCTATTTTATTACTTTTATTTAACCCTCGAGCAGGCGCGTAGGTAAATTTCTAACGAGCGGACGCGCCGCCGCCCATCATTTTGATATTGTAACCGCAATATATAACAATAAATACTATATACGTATTTCGGCAACTGAGTTGCCATCTTCAGTAGAATAACCCTAAAAACTGAAACAAAACTGAAAAAAAGTGTTAAAGGTAGCGTTTTTGGCTAAGGTAAACCTTAGAAGATATGCTATTCGCCAAATCGCCAGTGGGATAACACTGCCGAACACTTGCCGAAATACGTATATAGTATTTATTGTTATATATTGTGGTTAAGGTGTTTTTCTTATTTCTGTTTCAGATTACAAGCCACAATCTCCACCAATTTCGGATTTTGATATTGTTTAAAGCAATTGTTATATTTATTATAAGTTATTGTGTTGAATAAGATACTATAGATTAGTATTTCTATATTTGTTTTGAATATTAAGCAGTAAAAGTTATATAATACATACAAAAATACTGTAAATTCGAAAACAAAATAATATACAGAAATTAATTAACATTATTATGTAAACGCATAACTAGTATTTTAAATACATATTAGAAGATCAAATAGGTACAAATAGGAGTACATTTAATCCTCATCCATAGCAGGATACTTCCAAGTATTACAACTGACTAACTTCTCACTATGATTTTTACAAACGAATTTGTGGCACGAGTTACAATATATAGTTGTTTTATTATTTTTGTGTGATCCACATAAATGACAGGGTCCAACTTTTCTCGTTAGTTCTGATAGGTTCCTCTGTTTGGTCTTCATATTTGTAGAGAAATAATTGAATATCCTTTGGAAGCATTCTAAGCTGGGCTCGTTCTTTCATATGATCTTCTAGTAACGCAAATCCTAAGTTGGACAGAAACGTTCTTATTTTTTGGACGTTATCTGGATTGTTTCCCCGAAACACAACTTTCGCATTTATCGCGGAAATATCCAGAAATCTACAAAATAAAGCCAGCGTCCACCTTTTAGTTATCCTTTGAGTTGAATATGAAGCACACATCTGGTCAACTACGTCCACTCCACATTTCGTCGCATGGTAATGAAGTATAATGCATGTTTTTTTTTTGTTTCTTGGTCAATTTCTCCTGTATCATCCATCGTTGATAACATAAGGATTACTTTATTTTTTGGGGGACAATAAGACACAATAGTCATGCCATCTTGAAATCCAAAAAGGGATGATGTTACTTGTCGTTCCTTATGGGAAAGGAATTACGCAGGGATTTCTCGTTTATTATATTATATTATATTATATATTATATATATATTATATATATTATATATATTATATATATTATATATATTATATATATATTATATATATTATATATATTATATTATAATGGTTCACATTCTCTTTGGGTTGCAGTTTTCCTGGCATTGTTTGCGAATCTCAGGCAATATGCTGTGACTCTTTGTAACTTAGTAAGTTCGGAATATTTCTCAAATAAATTGAAAGGTTCAATTGCTAAATTACACGTTAGTTTGGGTGTTTTAATTTCCAACTCTTCTTGTGAATGTGTTTCGTGTTTGAAGTTTTGCTCCGGCCAATACGATACATCTAACCCCAGCCATGGTGGTCCGTTCCACAAGATAATATTGTGTACAAATGTTTTTGGTAAACATCCTCTTGATGTAATGTCTGCTGGATTATCCTTGCCACTCGTCTATCTCCATTCAGCATTTTTCGTCAATGCCTGCACTTCGGTCACACGATTGGCTATGAAAGTTTTCAACTTGGATGGTAATGTTTGTAGCCACTGTAAAGTAATAGTTGAATCCGACCAAAGAATGCATTTATCGATATTGACGCTTAAAGCTTTGAAAACTACGCTATATAGATTTGACAATAGTACTGCCGCACATAACTCCAATCGAGATAGAGTTACTCTTTTCAAGGGTGCTACTCTTGATTTTGAACAAATAAGGTGGCTCGAATACCCATTTTCATTGCTCGTTCGCATGTACAGTGCTGTGCAATAAGCATGCTCGGATGCGTCACAGAATCCATGCAATTGTATTGCGAACGGTCCATCATCTACAATTCTTCTCGGAATTTTGTGATCGTTGATAAAAACTAGCTGTACTTTAAACTCTCGCCATGTTTCTGAAATACGTGTACTTACAGGTTGGTCGCTCTCTGTCTTTTCTTGCCATAACTGTTGCATTAGAGTTTTGGCCATGGATATGATTGAACCCACTAAACCCAAAGGGTCGAATAGCTTGGCTATTTGAGATAGCAACTTTCTTTTGGTAATGATATTTTCGCCTTCTGCAAGGCTCAAATTGTATAGGATGGCATCATCGGTGGCATGCCATTGTAATCCTAACGTTTTGATGGTTTGTTAAAATTAAATCCTCCTTCATTCAACAGTGTCGTTAATTGATCTCTTAACAATTTAGTATCCTCAAAATAACTTCCTCCAGTTAGGACGTCATCAACGTAGAAGTCACGTTTAACAATGTTAGCGGCCATTGGAAACTTTGATCTCCCATCTTCCGCAAGTTGTTGCAAGCAGCAGATTGCCAAATATGGAGCACTTGTAGTACTATAAGTTACTGTTTGCAACTCAAACGTTTTGAATTCTTCATGTTCACTTGCTCTCCACAATATTTTCTGAAATTCTGTATCATTTTCGTGGACTCTTATTTGTCTGTACATCTTTTCAATATCTCCTGTTGTGACATAACGATGTGTACGAAATCTAATCAGAATAGCAAATAAATTTTCTTGGAGATTGGATCCTACCATTAACGTATCATTTAATGACACTTCATTACTCGAAGGTGCTGAAGCATCGAAAACAACTCTAATCTTCGTGCTTAAACTTGTTTCCTTTAGAACAGCATGATGTGGCATGTAGTAACCATCATTTTCATTATTTGTTTGAACTTCTCTCATGTAACCTAGGTTTAAATATTCTTGTATAAAATTTTGATACTGAATTTTTTGATTTTGAATTTTTTACCTAAACTCTTGAAGCGTATCTCTTCATTATATAATGAATTTCCTAATGAGTCTGTTGTCTTCTTAAAAGGTAGCTTTACTATGTATCTTCCAGTATTGTCTCTTGTAGTATTTACCATGAAATGTTCCTCGCATGCCTCTTCTTCCTCTGATAGTATTTTATTGTAATTCTCTTCCATCTCTAAAAACCTTCGTACTTCTAACTCCAATATTTTGGTTGTTAAATGACTCATAACATAAGTCGTTGCAAATGAATGCTCTATTCTCCCGGATAAAAATATCCAAACTCTGTTTTTTGAACTAATTGTAAATTATTTCCAATGTTATATTTCTGATTTTGTAGGATATCCAGGTATATTTCTGCTCCTAATAACATTCCTATTTCTCCAGGTATGTTGAAGCTTGGATCTGCTAATGCTATGTTTCTTGGTAACTTCCAATCTTGATAATCTATCTTTGCAGTAGAAAGATCATTTGTTATTTTCTCTAATACTAAAAACTCTAACTGTGTTTGATAGTTGGTAACGCGCGAAGATATGTGTATTGTTGCTACTTTGTTGGCATGTGCCCAAATATGTCCAATCCCACCGACTGGAATATGTTTCGCCGTTGTCATTACTCCTAAGGGTTTAATTAATTTGCTTGACACGAAACTAATTTGACTCCCACTATCTCGCAATACTCTGCAAGCTTGCCATTGTCCCTTGGCGCCTTATACACCTATCGCAGCTGTAGCTAGAAGAACTTCTGAACGACCGTTTAAATTTTGCAAAGCTAAAGTGTGTTTCAGTGGTGAACTGGCTGTCTCTGTTTCATTCCAACTCCTGTTTGTTTTCCTGATGTGGGTGGTCTTGCATATTGTTTCTCACAATGAATCAACGTGTGATGTCGTTTATTACACCTTCTACAAGTAGTTTTAGATTTACAATTTGTAACGCTGTGAGAAGCACCTAGGCAGTTGAAATATACTCTCAATCTCTTCACTATTTCGGATCTCTTGCTAGGCGATTGCTCAAGAAACTCATCACATTTATATAAACTGTGATTAGCTTTACATAATTTATAATACGAATTGCTATGTTCTGTCGTGTGATGTGAGTAAACTGGTTTTTGCACCTTTGGTTTTACTGCCCCTGCGGCTCCAATTGCTTTCAATGAAAGACATCTCTTTTCTAAAAATGTATAAAGTTCGTCTAATTTCCGTAGTTCTTGAGTGTTTGTATTCTTGCATAACTCCCAATCTCGGCGACATTTGTTGGGGTTTTGCGTAATTAGGTAAATTACTATGTCGTTGCAATTTTCCGTTGGGCGACCTAATGTTTTTAACGATCTTAGATGTTGCTTAGTGTCTGTAATTAGGTTTCTTAAAGTTGAGACAGAATCCTTGAATACTTGTGGTAATTCGAACAAGGCTTTGATATGAGTATTAACTAATAATTGTTTGTTGTTGAATCGCTCTAATAGAAATCTCTATGCCTCGTCGTAGTTGTCCGAACACACTGTAATCGAGTGTATGATCTGTAGCGCTTCACCTTTTAAGTGACTCTTAAGATAATAAAACTTTTGTATTTTTGGTACATTATTGTTTTTATGAATTAACGAATCGAAAATGTCGTGAAAACTCTGCCATGACTGGTAATAGCCTATATAATTTGGAATATTAATATGAGGCAACTTTACTTGTTCCTTATTTTAAGTGTATCTTGAAGGAGAAATGCTAATAGACTGATTGTCATTTGCGTCTATAATATTTTTAAAGCACTTTTTGCATTATAATACGAAATTTCAAATATATCTCTATCGGCTTCACGTTCTAAGTTTATACTTTCTAAACTGGTGTGCACCTCATCGTATTTAATCCATAACTCTTCTAATTTCGCATTTCTTATTAATATTTGCGCAAGATCACCTTATTTGAATTCTTTTGCGAAATTATTTATGCGTATAACTGCCGCTTTTGTAGCTTTTCTAGAATTTTTTAATTCTTCCTCACTCATTGTGTCAATAGTTGAAGGAATATATTTTGTAGGAAATGAAATTATATAGTGTAACTAGGATAATGGGAAACTCACTTACTTGGCTTATTCCTAGGTACTTCGAATTTGAAGTTGGCGTACGACCAAAATATGTAGTGGACTGTATGATAATAATAATTCGGTGCGTTGTTGTTGTGTATTTATTACTATTTAACAACATTTACTCATTACACAAATTAAAAAATATATAATTGCGTGAAACTCGCTCTCCCACCCTCTCCACACATCTCGCTTATACAATATTGAACAGTGATTGCTCTTTGATGACGCTATGTTAACTGCTATTGTATTTTATACTAATATAAAAATTAGTATACGAGAAGGAAACTATTATGACTTTGGACCTGCAGATAACTTAGAAACACTTGCGCTTATTGGTTTCATATACATTGCCGGCTGCCAGTAGCATGACCATCTCAGTAATGCATAAATGTGGTCAGTTTTCGGACCAGAAATATAAAAATGCATCATGACTAAAACACGTTTTGGATTTCTGATAAGATGTTTGCGCTTCGATGACATGACAACAAGGGATTCTCAGGTTGAATTTGCTACAATTCTGCACCTTTGGACTTCATTCATTCATTTCTGATTGTACCGAGTACTATACTTTTCATGAGTATTGTAGAATAGATGAGTAACTACTGGGTTTTCGCGATAAATGTCCTTTTCGTGTTTATATCGCATCAAAGCTGGACAAATACAGGATAAAGATAATTACCATATGTAATGCCCGTATCTCTTATATGATAAGAGCTGTACCTTATTTTGGAAAAGAAGCTCGTCCTACTCAAGATCAGTATCCTGTGTACTATATTATAACATTATCTCAAGCCATTTATGGGATTAACAGAAATATAGCCACGATTGTAGGAACCCTAGAAAAAATAAAAGGGAATGACCACATTGCTTTCTCTCCAATAAAAGTTAGCCAGTATTGTCATAACGATTTGGCTTTGATAACAACAAAACTTTAGTTTTTTTACCCCAAGAAAATCGTCGGTAATGTTAGTTGACGAATCTAATAAGAAATCTGAAATAATAAATTTTTACAACTTTAATTGATAGTTTTGACCAGATGGTACATACTTATACTGTTTGGCACAAAACTCGTTGATAGCCACTAAGGTATTTTTACAGCATGCTTGACTAAGCAGGTGTCAGTTCAATGGTTTTATTTCAAAAATGAATCAGGAGAAATTACTTCTTTGATCTTGGACTGCAAATAGGCAAACCTCATATGGAAAGAAGATTAACTAAACTACTAACGAAGGAAATTAAATCGGCAATTCAGAAGGTTCTAAATGGCGGACGAAGAGGGGAACCAAATAATATACCTCAAGATATACCCAATTATATAAAACTTCAGAAACAAGCTCTTTGCGCCTTATCTGTACGATCTTCAGATCGACACAAAAGACTGCTTTCGCTAAGTGTTCAGCACCAGTGTGCAATGAGCACCGATACGATATTTGCCAAAAATATATCTAAAGTGTGTGTTGTTTCAATGAAGTTTCTTTAAAAAAAATTGCACCTTTTTCTTTGAAAAATATTGTAAAATACTTGTCTTTGAGATTTGTCTAAATAAAACTAACGGTAATTAAAACACACTATATTAATAAAAGAACGCAGTAAATAACACTTAAAATTTATAACTAATAATAGCAGTATTTATTTCCATATCTATTTAACATACAGGGGTATTACTTTGCTCTGCACGATGGCCAAACTCTATGAATGGATACTGACCAAAATACTAGAAAGAACAGTGGAAAGACAATTAGAAGATTCACAAAGTGGTTTCAGAAAGGGAAGAGGAGTACAGGACCACATATTTTCACTGAAACAATTAATAGAGAAGTGTACCAATGATAATATATATGTGGACTTTATAGACCTCAAGAAAGCCTTTGACAGCGTGCCAAGGGAACTAGTTTGGAACAGTCTAAGAAGGAGAAGAGTCGGGCAAAAATTAATAAACTGTATTAAAGCTATATATAAGAACACAAGAAACTACGTTAGAACCAAGAACACAAGATCGGAAGAATTTGTAACGACGGAGGGATTAAGACAAGGAGGCAACTTCAGCCCAGTACTATTTAATATAATAATGGATGATGTAACAAAAGAAGCGAAAATGAAAGTTAAGAAAATGAAGGTGGGTTACAACAACATGGAAACGGTAGAAATAGCAGAGAGCATATTTGCAGATGATTTGGTGATTTATGCGAAAAATAAGCACAACCTCCAGTGTAATCTAGATATATGGGCGGAGGCGTTGCGAAAGAAGAATTTAAAAATTAACGCAGAGAAAACTAAAGTTATGGTAATAGGGAAAAAAGATGATGAATTACAAATAAAACTTGACGACACTAAAATAGAACAAGTAGAAACATTTAAATACCTAGGGGTGAAAATACACAAAACAGGAACCACGGAGGCAGAATTGAATGACAGGTTAGATGCAGCATCAGCACTTTATTACTCCTTGAACAATGCGTTCCTGAGAAGAAGAGAAGTGTCAAGGAAAAATAAGACCGCAGTTTACAAAACTATATTTAAGCCCGTATTGATATACGGAAGTGAAAGTTGGACATTGACGAAACGAATGGAAAACAAAATCCAAGCAATGGAGATGAGGTTTTTAAGAGGAATAATGGGAATTACTAAGAGAGACAGAGTAAGAAAAAGCAAAATAAGGGAAGAACTTGAAGTACGGACGCTGAAGGAAGATATACAACGAAGTCAATTAAGATGGTTTGGACACTTGACAAGAATGGGAGTGGAAAGAACAATAAGAAAATGATGGCAAGCAAGAAGATATCAGAGAAGACCAAGAGGTAGACCTAGGAATTCGTGGGACGGTCAAGTGGAAGACATATTGAGAGCCAAGGGAATGTCAGGGAGAGAGGCGAAAAGAATGGCACTCAACAAGAAAGAATGGGCAAGGATGATATACGGAACAGAAAGAAATTAGAATAAAATAATAATGATAGATTCTGCTAGGATGCACTTACTGATTTAATGTACTGTAACTTTAAGGAATTGTTTGATTTTTGTATTTAACCTTAACACCTAACGGTAAACAAGGTATTGATAATATATATATATATATATATATATATATATATATATATATATATATATATATATCTATTTAACAATATTTAATTATATATCAGTATTTATTTATATCACAATACTCATTGCCGGTTGCTGGTCGTCTAATGATTTATCGTTCTCTTGATAGTCCATCACCCGATCTAGAATCTTTCGTCTTATAATTTGTTCTAGGTTGTGTTGACATGCACGGAGAGGACGAGATCGCGTGACTCACATCATAATATGTACACCGTCACATAGGGTTATGCGTAAGTCCTGTTAGTATTAATGAGTAGGCTATTTGCGTTAGTGATTTAGGGTTAAATGTGCTAGAAAGCTTAGAAAATAATAAATTGAAACTATCAAAATATGTATTTAACGATAAGTTATATTTAAATATCAGGCCTTTATTAAATTTATTTATTTAAAATAAAAAGGCACGTTTAGTTTTCTTTGTAAAAAGTTTTATTTGTAAACATGTTTCCCAACAGTATAACAGTAAGGACTGACAAGCTAGTCGCACATTTTTCAAATATTTGTGTAAATTCTCACGTTTTAAGGGCATTGTAAAATAATATTAACTTTTTTTGTATTTATGTATACCGATGATAGTTTGCAACTTGCTTTAGTACGAACCAGATGAAGCCACTGTGTTGGCGTAACAATTTATTGATTTACGACCATATATTAATAAAGGGAAAATTAGTTTTAAGTCTATCTTAAATTATGGATTTCAATCAATCCAATCGTAGTTTAATTAATAGCGCCTAGATGTTTCTTTCAATAACTATCGCGTGAAGTAAATCAAAATGAATTCAAAACATAACTAAGTTTCACAAATTTAATAATTCAATATTATTTATATACGTACGTGTCCATTAAGATAGCTATCTTCTTATGTTAGGTTTTGTTATTTGAACAGGGAAATTCTACAGTCATGCGAACGTTTAATTTTCGTTTTATTTTACTATTTGCTCAGCCATTTTCGTAATAGTCATACCGCAGTGGTATTATTTAAGATAATTTTGTGACGTTAGAAAGAATCTAAAAATATCGGAATTATACATGCATTGGAAATATGGGGATATTATACAAGACACGATTTGAATAAAAATTATTTTAGCAAATAAGACTATTTTCCAAGAAATATGGCTTAAAATTAGGATGTATATATATCTAAAATAATCGATATTACGTTCCGACTTACTTGAATCGCCCCCGACCCTGTCCTCAATGGTTTTCTACTGAAATAATTTATAACTGTAAATTAAAATATAAATACTTTATTTCAGAAATACCAAAAATATCATTCAGATTATTAACACTGTTCAAACATCTGAGAGCATTAGTTTAAAAACAAATATCTTCAGGATTATCAGACTAAACAAATCGCCTCATAAGGTATAGCAAATTTTGTCCTATCAGATGTCACTATATTATATGGTGGTACCAAATCATATGCCGAAACATGTAAGATTGTTTTAAATGTATACATTATTGAAGTAAAACCAGACCTTAAATCGCTAACTAATTGAATCTACCATAACATACTAAGGTCATGAAATAATTATCTTTATATATATATATATATATATATATATATATATGTAGATATATATATTGTCTATTGTGGCTTAGTGGTACAAGCGACAGCCCGGATAGCTGTAGACATGGGTTCGAGTCCCAACGTAGACCATATTTTTCAATTAAAAAATATCGTATGATTTGCTTTGTAATTTGTAGACAGCAATGTTTACATCCCCGACACTTACTCTGCAATTACATACATTCTAATTTGATATTTGTAAATATTTCATATAAAAGCCGACAAACTCCAATAATTTATCAATTGTTATATATGTATATATATATATATATATATATATATATATATATATATATATATATATGTATGGTGGAATTTATATATATATATATATATATATATATATGTATCGGGTTTAAAACGTTCTGGGCGTCTTCCGATGCCCAAATCTCTATTGGTTCCTGTCTTCCCATAAGTTGTTTTCTAAACGTCTCACATTGATCTCCTTGTCGATTCCTTCCCTCCAAGTTCTTCTAGGCCTCCCTCTCCTACGCTTTCCTTGTGGAGTCCATTCCATCACTAGCTTGGGTAGCCGTTCACCTGTCATCCGTTGCACGTGCCCATATAATTGAGGTTGTTTCGTTTTGATGTCGTCTACTATGGTATGCTTGACTCCCATAATTTCAGCTATTCTGTCACTTCGTATTCTGTCCCTTCTAGATCTACCTGCAGCACTTCTCCAGAAGTCAATTTCTGTTACCAACAAACCTTTTACTGCTTTATCTTTAAATGGCCAGACTTCAGATTTATAAGTTGCTATGGTCTTAACAATAGTATTGCATATCATGATCTTATTTTTTTGGAGATCTTTTTATCCTAGAGAATACTATTTAAGTGACTTATGGCTTTTCTAGCCTCACTGTTCCTATATCGTATGGCTGTATCCAAGGTACCGGCCTGTGACATGAAGTCCCAGATATTTCTATGTGTCGCAATGTTTAATTTTTTGTCCATCATTAAGGGTAAGGTCTTTTTGTACGCCACGTATGCACATATATTCTGTTCTTTCTATGCTCACCTCTAGACCCCATTTACGATATTCTTCGATCAATTTGCGCGTCATATACCCTATGTCGTCCACCGTCCACATCTTGAGCTAACACTACTTAATCATCAGCGAAACGTAGCGCATATATATTTCTTTCTGTCAACGGGATACCCATACTTTTGCACTTTCGTTTCTATATTCTTAAGGCGGTTTCTAAATATATTTTAAATAATGTTGGCGAGAGACAGCATCCCTGCTTGAGCTCTCTGGTTATATTAAATGCGTTGGTTGCTTTCTCCTTTATCTTTTCTCTGGCTTGGGCATTTTTTTAAAAGTTTTTAACTGCTCTGATCAAGTTATTGTGGATATTTGTATTTCTCGGCGCTTCCAAGTCTTATCTGAGGAACGCTGTCGTAAGCTTTTTTAAGATCTACATAGAGTATATGTATTTCCTGATTCATTGCCAACCTTTTCTCGATAACTTGGGTGACACAGAAGAGATTGTCCAATGTTGATCTACTCTGTTCTGAAGCCAGCTTGTTCTTTGGCTACCAGACTATTAAACTCACTTTCTATTTTCTGCTTTAGAATTTTACCATACACTCTACTGATAGAACCTGTGACTGATATTCCACGGTATTTTTCACAAACATCTTTGCGTCCTTTCTTATATATTTTATTATTTATTTATTTTCATAAATATTAAATATATATATATATATATATATATATATATATGTTTATATACATAGTAAATTCAATTTGTTGGCGATTTAAGGTCTGATTTTACTTTAGAATATATATATTTAAAACAACCCTACATGTTTCGGCAAATGATGCCTTTATCAAGGAATATAAAATATAAATGACAGTATATTAATATCATACATTTGAGTTGCTATGGATAAAATTATTCAAAGGTAGATTCCAATTGAATAATAATAAATCATGTCTTAGTATTCTAAAATAGATAGACAACAAAAACATGAGCGTCTTAAGCGTCTTAAAATGTAAAGCTGTCGGCATTCGCCTTAAACGAGAAGGAAAACCACGAAAACCTACTCGGACAACCAGACAGGAATCAAAACACGGAACTGTCAGCATGATAAGCAAATGTATATGATATTTAAATGTATATGATATTTAAATAATTTAAGATATATAATTATATAACAGCAACATATATATATATATATATATATATATATATATATATATATATATATATATATATGTATGGTGGAATTTATATATATATATATATATATATATATATGTATCGGGTTTAAAACGTTCTGGGCGTCTTCCGATGCCCAAATCTCTATTGGTTCCTGTCTTCCCATAAGTTGTTTTCTAAACGTCTCACATTGATCTCCTTGTCGATTCCTTCCCTCCAAGTTCTTCTAGGCCTCCCTCTCCTACGCTTTCCTTGTGGAGTCCATTCCATCACTAGCTTGGGTAGCCGTTCACCTGTCATCCGTTGCACGTGCCCATATCATTGAGGTTGTTTCGTTTTGATGTCGTCTACTATGGTATGCTTGACTCCCATAATTTCAGCTATTCTGTCACTTCGTATTCTGTCCCTTCTAGATCTACCTGCAGCACTTCTCCAGAAGTCAATTTCTGTTACCAACAAACCTTTTACTGCTTTATCTTTAAATGGCCAGACTTCAGATTTATAAGTTGCTATGGTCTTAACAATAGTATTGCATATCATGATCTTATTTTTTTGGAGATCTTTTTATCCTAGAGAATACTATTTAAGTGACTTATGGCTTTTCTAGCCTCACTGTTCCTATATCGTATGGCTGTATCCAAGGTACCGGCCTGTGACATGAAGTCCCAGATATTTCTATGTGTCGCAATGTTTAATTTTTTGTCCATCATTAAGGGTAAGGTCTTTTTGTACGCCACGTATGCACATATATTCTGTTCTTTCTATGCTCACCTCTAGACCCCATTTACGATATTCTTCGATCAATTTGCGCGTCATATACCCTATGTCGTCCACCGTCCACATCTTGAGCTAACACTACTTAATCATCAGCGAAACGTAGCGCATATATATTTCTTTCTGTCAACGGGATACCCATACTTTTGCACTTTCGTTTCTATATTCTTAAGGCGGTTTCTAAATATATTTTAAATAATGTTGGCGAGAGACAGCATCCCTGCTTGAGCTCTCTGGTTATATTAAATGCGTTGGTTGCTTTCTCCTTTATCTTTTCTCTGGCTTGGGCATTTTTTTAAAAGTTTTTAACTGCTCTGATCAAGTTATTGTGGATATTTGTATTTCTCGGCGCTTCCAAGTCTTATCTGAGGAACGCTGTCGTAAGCTTTTTTAAGATCTACATAGAGTATATGTATTTCCTGATTCATTGCCAACCTTTTCTCGATAACTTGGGTGACACAGAAGAGATTGTCCAATGTTGATCTACTCTGTTCTGAAGCCAGCTTGTTCTTTGGCTACCAGACTATTAAACTCACTTTCTATTTTCTGCTTTAGAATTTTACCATACACTCTACTGATAGAACCTGTGACTGATATTCCACGGTATTTTTCACAAACATCTTTGCGTCCTTTCTTATATATTTTATTATTTATTTATTTTCATAAATATTAAATATATATATATATATATATATATATATATGTTTATATACATAGTAAATTCAATTTGTTGGCGATTTAAGGTCTGATTTTACTTTAAAATATATATATTTAAAACAACCCTACATGTTTCGGCAAATGATGCCTTTATCAAGGAATATAAAATATAAATGACAGTATATTAATATCATACATTTGAGTTGCTATGGATAAAATTATTCAAAGGTAGATTCCAATTGAATAATAATAAATCATGTCTTAGTATTCTAAAATAGATAGACAACAAAAACATGAGCGTCTTAAGCGTCTTAAAATGTAAAGCTGTCGGCATTCGCCTTAAACGAGAAGGAAAACCACGAAAACCTACTCGGACAACCAGACAGGAATCAAAACACGGAACTGTCAGCATGATAAGCAAATGTATATGATATTTAAATGTATATGATATTTAAATAATTTAAGATATATAATTATATAACAGCAACATATATTATGATGGTAAATTGCAGATCGCTACATAATTAAGTTATAGTATATACTGCTTAAATTTTTTATATCACTTCTGTTGTTAATTGAATTTTTTTCCTGTGTAATACTAATCATTTCTTTAATTTCCCTATTCATTGTATGTTGTTCTTTATCAGTTATCTGTGTGTTTTCGAAATCGCAACTATCGCAGCTATCGCAATCGCGACATGGTATTTTATAGATAACATGTGTTTCTCAATTTTTTTCTATTTTAGGTTTAAGTTTTGAAAATAAATGTTTATTAGTGTTACTAAGTTTATATGTTGTAGCTATATCATATTTTTTAAAGTGTATTTAATCTTTTCTGATAATTGCGGTACATATGGAATCAAGATATATGTTGTGTCAATGTTTAAATTGTTATTGGTGTCTGCAGTGTTGTATATTTGGTGTATTCTTTTTTTAATTGTTTGGTATTACATGTCTTAGTATTTTAGAATACTAAGACATGATTTATTATTCAATTGGAATGTATCTTTGAATAATTTTATCCATAGCAACTCAAATGTATGACATTAATATACTGTCATTTATATTTCATATTCCTTGATAAAGGCATCATTTGCCGAAACATGTAGGGTTGTTTTAAATATATATATTTTAAAGTAAAACCAGACCTTAAATCGCCAACAAATTGAATTTACTATAACATACAAAGGTCACGAAATAATTATCTATATATATATATATATATATATATATATATATATATATATATATATATATATATTGTTATAATGTTGAGTTGTGAAAAATAATGAATGGAAAATTAAAAAAACAAAGAAAGAAAAACTAGCTCAGAAATGATAATTTAAAACTTAATAAAACAATATGCAGAAAATTCTTAATCTCAGGGTTACTAGCGGGATCCGAATATACAGACAGCAACACAGATATCCATAAAATAAAACGATTAAGTAAAATCAAATAACAAATAAATTTATTAAACTATATAGTTTCGACAGTCTATAAGATACAATAACGTTTAATATGTTGGGTTTCAAATGTATACGTAAGCACCCTACAATATTGCTATACACATTAGGTTGCCTACATCAATATTATGAATATTATTATATAGATAAATGAATCGTGTCAAAATTTTGAGTGAAAACAAGATAAGAACAACAATATATTGATAAATATGTTCAGTAGAATATTATTATTGAAATAACGTGAGTATTATGATTTAGAAATATGAGATCGCAAGAAATGTTATATCTTTAATTAATAATACAGGAATAAATTTTCTCAAGAATACCTGATACTTATGACCGTTATGGTAGTATCTAAATTTACGTGTTCTCTGGAAGAAGAATACTCTGTAGAATTCCAACAGGTTCAGCAAGTCCGAATGTAATGAATCAGTCTGTTTCCTCTGATAGATATTCTAGCCGCAAATCTGCATACGTTCCTTGATACTTGTAGAACTCTGCTAGGTTATGTCCAAATTTGATGTCCGGAAGAAAGCATAATTTATCCAAATATAACCAAGAAAAGGTTCCAGTAGCTTCTTAAATATAGCTGCTTAAACGTAAAATTGCTATTAGCTTAATTGGAAATACAAAATGTAGATGATAAGGTTTCCTAGTATCTCCACACTCGAAGTATGTTTCTCGCAAGGTATTTATAACATGTAAAATAATGAATTCACTTTCTTGTTATTAGAAATATAGCCGTAGATAATTTTATTTAAATAATTTCGAAGAAGCAATTGAAAATTATTCTTTTCTTTACCACCGCATGCAAAAATCTCTCAATCAATAATAATCCTTTTTTTTCATCGTCTTGACTACATATCATATTTTGTAGAAACATAAATCAAATTTTCTTAGAAAACTTATACAATGAATTTCAAAATTATAAAAGATAATTTAGTCAGAATAGAAATAAATATTTTAAATATGTATTTCTTAAATATGACAGAGATGAAAATATCTCTGACAATCTAAAAATGTGATAATATATCCAACTCACGTAATTCCAAATGCACATTATAAAGTGATGTTATAAAAAATGATAATAAATATCAGAGTTTATCGTAATTAGAACATACATGAAATAATCATTGTCAGTTTTAGAAATCTAAAATTCTCGCGAACATAAGTAAGATGAATTTAATTAAAGGACGAAACATAAAGATTAATTAAATATAACATAACATGTAATCGGTAATCGGTAACATGATTTTTAAAACCAATTATGATTTTACATCTTTAAAATACAAAATTCTATCTATAAAGTAATGTTTCACAAATCTGATTATTCCAGATATAACATTCTTGGAATTGATATTTAATTAGAAGAAGAATACATTAATGAAGAATACTGACCCACATCATTATCCCCATTGCTCACGAAAAAAAAAAGAAACCAAGAAGTAAGAATTTTTTTTTTTCGAAAATTAAGTACAAAAATAGAAGGCATAGAAAATGTGTATAAACGAAGATTGTATCTTGTAATAATATTTTTTAATACTGTCTCTCTAAGTACTATTTTGAATAGATATAAGAATAAATGAAAACTGATCAAATTAATTCTCACAAACTAGCAAACTAAACTTAATATTAATTATCTATAGAAAGTTATAGTACCATGCTATTATATTATAAAACAAATAGGTTACATTTAAAAGAAAATTATTAAATAAATAAATCTTACATATATTAAAACTATTGAAAGAAACTCAAATTCATTATATAAAGTAAAAACATTAACGTAAAATGTTTTATCTTTCAGGATAACATGTGCTAAACAAATTATAGAGAAAATGTGTCAAAGTTATAATATTACAATTGTCATTATTATATTGTCATATCTGAAATTAAAGAAATTATTCGTAAAGATTTTTGTAAGATATTAACTGCAAAAATTTAATATTAAACTATAACAAATGTATTAAAATATTATTTCGAACTGTAGATATTTATTTAGATTAGTAGTTGTATATTAAATATAAGTTATATATAATTATATCCTTTCGACCTGTAACATACCTGACTAACAGCTAAATATCTAACCCCTATTCATTTTAATCCATGTGTATATAAATTCATTCATTTAAAGAATGTAGATAACTATCATGCAACTTTATTTTGGAAAAATAATAAATTAGACTTATTTTCGTAACATATATGAAGCTGGTATTTAAATTCAATTCTCCTTTGCTAAATGGTCCTGTAACATTGAAATGTGATATCTACCCTTAATAAAATTAGTTTCATCTTCGATTA
This sequence comes from Melolontha melolontha, assembly GCA_935421215.2. Classification (NCBI taxonomy): domain Eukaryota; kingdom Metazoa; phylum Arthropoda; class Insecta; order Coleoptera; family Scarabaeidae; genus Melolontha; species Melolontha melolontha. The sequence goes on along the minus strand of OW285236.1, from coordinate 192,839,789 downwards.
ATTCATATGTATTGTTTCCAAAAATTCGATTAATTTTATAAGGTCCTTGATATGGTCTCAATAACTTTGCCATAAGGTCTTGTTCTTACGGTCAGTTACACGCAATCTTTTAACTATAACATAGTCACCTATTTGGTATGTTTTGTACTTCCGTTGAACTCGCATCCTATTGCGTTCCCACTTATCTTTCCTTTTCCTAAGTCTATCTCTAACCTCCTGTAAACGTTCTGAAAAATCTAAAAGTTCCTTATTATCCCAAGGTCTTCTAGGAAGTTCTCCGGTGAAAACTGTTATAGGAGAGTGATTATGTACAGTGCTCGGCGTATTATTCATGACGAACAATTTGAGGTAAATACTTAGCCCATCTATTATGTTTATCCACTAGCAAAATCCTTAGATACTTAAGAGTTTCTCGGATATATCTCTCAGTCGGGTTACCTTGAGGATATCTAATAGAAGTGTAATATGATTTAACATTATAGCTGTGTAGAAAATTTAGATACCTATCGTTTGTAAAATATGTGGCATGATCTGACAATATAGCTCTTGGTTTACCATATTGCAAGAAATAATCCTGTAAGGCTTGTAACACAAATTCGGTATTACAACGTTGCGTAGGAATTAATTTAACAAATTTAGAGAAAATATCACAAATTACCAGAATATTCTTATAACCCTTGGTACTTGGAATCAGGTTAGATAAGAAATCGATGGATACAAGATCAAGTTTATCATATGAAACAATATTATGGCTAATATTCTTATGTGTAAAATTCTTATCTTTCGCTAATTCGCAGACTTGACAATTTCTAGTCACGCTCTTAATAATGCGCTCGTCATTAATACAAAAGAAAGCGTCACGAAACATTAACCAACATTTCCGTGCTCCTATATGTAAATACCTAGTGTGTAAATAATGTGCAATTATCCTTGTATGTAACTCATTAAGAACATAAACTTCATTTTTGCCAATTAACTTAAGTAAAAATCCGTCTTTAATCTTCATCCCCTTGTAATTTTCAACTTCCTTTAACAATTCTTTAATTTATAAAAATTCCTGTGAAGATTGTACCTGTCTAATTTGCGTAAAAGAGAAAATACCGTGTTTCTGTAATTCTACCAGATTAATCATAATATTCTGTTTCTTAACATCACCACCCTTCCTAGTTAAGACATCCGCAGTGATCATCTCCCTACCTGGCCTATATTTAATATCAATCTCGTATGATTGTATAAGCAAAGTCCATCTATAAATCCGGTTATTATTAAGTTTAGTACTCATGATGTTTATAAGAGCCTTGTGATCTGTCTCTAAAGTGAATCTTTTACCAATCAAATAATATTTTAATTTGGTTAACGCAAACACAATTGCCAACATCTCCTTTTCAGAAATCGTATACCTGATCTCACATGGTTTCAATGTTCTTGATATAAAATAGATTGGTATTTCCTGACCCATTTTAATCTGCACCAATTCAGCAGCAATAGTTTGATGTGAAGCATCTGTTCGCACTATAAAAGGTAAATTAAAGTCGGGATGATGTAACTTTAGGTTGTCCACGAAGTTCTCCTTCAACTTAATAAAACATGATTCGCACTCTGGAGACCAATTCCATTTAACAGCTTTCTTAAGTAAATTCAACAAAGGTAAAGTTTGTTGACTATAATTAGATACAAATTTCCTATAATAATATAAAATACCAAGAAATCCTCTCAAGGTTCTTAAGTTCTTCGGACGAGGAAAATTCCTGATCTCATCTAAACGTTGAGGATCTAATAATACATTCTTTTCATTGATTATATAACCTAAATAATTTACTTCCTCCCTGAAAAATTGACATTTACTTAAGTTTAATTTCATTCCTTCCTCTCTTAAGGTATTTAAGATAATCGACAGATGTTGAAAATGTTCCTGTATACTGTTTTATAATATCATCAAGGTAATGTAAAGTAAAATCTTCGTATTTATCTAATATCTGATGTAAAAATCGTATTAATGCAGCAGGCGAAGTTTTTAAACCAAAAGAGCAAACTCGAAATTGATAAACCACTCCATTTATAATGAAACCACAATATTTACGTGAATTCTTATCTAAATTAATTAGCCAAAAAGCATTTTTCAAGTCTAACTTACTATATATTTTCTTATTACCACACTTCGTAAGAAGGACATTTATATTTTGAGGCATTTCAAATTCTGGTTTAATTCTAAGATTCAAGGCACGTGCATCTAAGCATATTCTTAAAGAATCATCTTTCTTTTTCACTATAACAATAGGATTTATAAAATATGTGTTAGATCTTTCTATTATACCAGTATCTTCTAAGCGTTTCAATTCCTTATTTATTCTATCCTGGTAATAATAAGGAATCGGATAGTTCTTACTAACTAACGGATCTTCTTTATCAATTCTAATTATATGTTCATAATTTTTAGCAAACACAATATCATCATTAATCAGCTGCAAGTTATAATATAAAATATCAATTAATCTACGGGAAACATGATCATCTTTAATATTTTGTATCTTTATTAAATCTTCTATTTCTTTTAAATTATTGACTGTATTACCAACCTTCACTTCTTCTCGCACCTCCAAAACATCATCTTCTTCATAATTATTCATTCCTAATCCTACTAACCTATTTTCCACTCCATTATAAACATTATTTATATTTATATATGCATTATTTAAACCTTCAACCATATTACCACACGTAAATCCCTTCTTCATATTCATATTCAACCTATACATAACATTATTTATCTCATCATTTAACTTTTCTTCTTTAAATTTTAAATAATCTGCTTTTTCCTCCTCAGTCAACGTATTATCCAAATTAATTACATTATCTTTAATACTAATCTTCCCTTCTTCAAAATCCATCACCATTCCTAAAGATTTAATATTATCGATACCAATAATAGCATCGTATTGTAGTTTTCCTATTATATAAAACGGTATAATATATTTATGTTTATTAATTATGATGTCCGTAATAATTCTCTGATTAATTGTCCCTATCCGTTTCCTATTTGCGGCGACTATATCTGTGCCTTTAATTTTAATAATTTTGTCCTTGAAGTTATTAATTAATATAGCCTTGTCCTCTTTTATCAAAGAAATTTCCGCACCTGTATCAATCAAGCAATTGTAAATTCCTCCATCTATTATAATATTAATGATGGGTAAATTATATGTATCTAATAAAATATTATCATTGTCATAAATATTAATAAATTCTTCGGGGTTTTGGTAGAAAGAAATATTATAAAGTTTGCAGGGTATGTTACAGTCGATTATATTTAGTTGTTTGTCGTGCTGGTGCTGGGTCTTGGGTTTTCGTAAAGATCCAGTTTCTCCATCGAAGTTTTTTTTTTTGTCAAAATCGGGTTCTGGTATCCTTGGTGATAATGACTTATGTCTACGATAATTGCTAATAATTTGCCCACGTCCTCTTGTATTAACATTATTATTATTAAACCTACTGCTTCTTGTGAAATGATTATTCCTAGAATTATGGCCGAAATTGTTATTTGTAGTATAATTAAGTGAACGATTAAAGTTATTATTGTTATTATAAAAAGGTCTATTATTAGACGGCTGTGGAAAACTTGAATTTTGTCGAAAATCATTATTAAATGAATTTTGAGGACGTGAGTTGATATTCCTATTATAGACATTAAATGGTGCACTATTATTATTATGTCGAAATTTATCCATATTATAATTGTTGGACCGATCATTATTAAGTACAGATTGATTATTTGTTCGGTTAATATTAAAGGGTTTATAAGTGTTATAATTCCTATCTAGCATACTCCTGAAATTGTTATTCCCACCTATATTCTGATTGTTCTCGGAATAATCATCCAATCTCCTAAGTATGTCAATCAGCAAGTCCATGTCATTCACCCTTTGACATATAATCGCGTGCGTATCCGTGTGTATAAAATGATTCAATAGCTGACGCGCTATTGAAGCTTCGTCCAAATCAGGAACATATTTACAATTATTATAAATCTTCGAAGCGTATGCCTCTCGTGATGTTGGTCCCATTCTATACTTTCCTGTAAGTAAGCGAATCTTGGCACGATTCTGCTGAGTTTCGTCCCAGAAATTCTTCTTGAAAAGGTCTGCAAATTTATTAAGATCAGAACAATGTTCTTCTATCCGCATAAACCAATCTAAAGCGCTATTCTTAAGGGTAGCTCTCAGTATATACATCCGCTGTTTCTGATCTGCTATATCTTCTAAATACTTTACCATTGAAGTCAAATAGGTCATCGGATGTTCTATGTTAATGTCGCCATTAAAAGTAATTAAATTCTCAACTCTATGCAGCGGTAGACCATAAGGTTGATAGTTTGTTGAAACAAACTTTTGATTGATAGAATTCCTTATACTCCTTATTTCGGTGTCAATAGAATCCTTGTTGCTACACTGATCCTTTATCAAATCCTGTAAATTATTCTTCACCGCGTTGATCTCTTTATTATACATGTCTTCGTACTCCAATGATCTCTGATTGACTGTATTAAAGTTCTGCAGACATTTCTCCTGATGTGATACTATCTGTTCCCCCAGAATGTCTTTATTCGTGTTAATGATTGAAGTAACCTCTTCTTTTTGTAAAGACAATTTTACTTCCACACTTGCCTGAATACGTTCTTCGGAATCCTTCAAAAGTAGTCCCCATTGCCTGTTTTGTGAATTTATAGTATCTTCTAGTTTAGCATTAATATTTTGTTCTAGCTTTTCACTCATACTCTTCATATCTTCTTTAAGAGTATGTTGATTCTGATCTATTTTCTCGTTCATATCATGTTGTTTTTTCTCAAGTTTCTCACTCATTTCTTGCTGATTTTTCTCAAGTTTCTCACTCATTTCTTGCTGATTTTGTTCTATCCTCTCATTCGTGCTTTTCATTCCCATTATCGCTTCCAACATGATCTTCATCTGGTCTGATGTCGTTTCTTCCTGTACCGCATGAATCTCTGTACTAGTGGATCTCTCTCCTTCACCTTTATCTTGTCCATCCTCTGTTATCTCCATTCTTGATCCATTAATAATTAAACTTTACGGGAACGTGTTTCCATAGTTGATAAAATATATTAATAAGTAAGTAAGATGAATGTAAGTAATTATAAGGATAATTTTAAATGAAATATATCATATAGTATTCTGTATAAGGTATATATATTCTGTTTTTCTTTAATAATACAATTTTCTCACAAAAATTACGTTGTCTGTTTATATTGAAAGATATTAAATCATCTTCTATTTTATCCTATAATATTTGTCTGTATATTCGTTAAATTGCCCGACGTTGCTGGCGTCAATTAATGTTATAAGTCCTTTATGGAAAGATATTTGCCCCACAAGTTGGGCTAGCCAATTAATCTTATAATGTTGAGTTGTGAAAAATAATGAATGGAAAATTAAAAAAACAAAGAAAGAAAAACTAGCTCAGAAATGATAATTTAAAACTTAATAAAACAATATGCAGAAAATTCTTAATCTCAGGGTTACTAGCGGGATTCGAATATACAGACAGCAACACAGATATCCATAAAATAAAACGATTAAGTAAAATCAAATAACAAATAAATTTATTAAACTATATAGTTTCGACAGTCTATAAGATACTATAACGTTTAATATGTTGGGTTTCAAATGTATACGTAAGCACCCTACAATATTGCTATACACATTAGGTTGCCTACATCAATATTATGAATATTATTATATAGATAAATGAATCGTGTCAAAATTTTGAGTGAAAACAAGATAAGAACAACAATATATTGATAAATATGTTCAGTAGAATATTATTATTGAAATAACGTGAGTATTATGATTTAGAAATATGAGATCGCAAGAAATGTTATATCTTTAATTAATAATACAGGAATAAATTTTCTCAAGAATACCTGATACTTATGACCGTTATGGTAGTATCTAAATTTACGTGTTCTCTGGAAGAAGAATACTCTGTAGAATTCCAACAGGTTCAGCAAGTCCGAATGTAATGAATCAGTCTGTTTCCTCTGATAGATATTCTAGCCGCAAATCTGCATACGTTCCTTGATACTTGTAGAACTCTGCTAGGTTATGTCCAAATTTGATGTCCGGAAGAAAGCGTAATTTATCCAAATATAACCAAGAAAAGGTTCCAGTAGCTTCTTAAATATAGCTGCTTAAACGTAAAATTGCTATTAGCTTAATTGGAAATACAAAATGTAGATGATAAGGTTTCCTAGTATCTCCACACTCGAAGTATGTTTCTCGCAAGGTATTTATAACATGTAAAATAATGAATTCACTTTCTTGTTATTAGAAATATAGCCGTAGATAATTTTATTTAAATAATTTCGAAGAAGCAATTGAAAATTATTCTTTTCTTTACCACCGCATGCAAAAATCTCTCAATCAATAATAATCCTCTTTTTTTTCATCGTCTTGACTACATATCATATTTTGTAGAAACATAAATCAAATTTTCTTAGAAAACTTATACAATGAATTTCAAAATTATAAAAGATAATTTAGTCAGAATAGAAATAAATAATTTTAAATATGTATTTCTTAAATATGACAGAGATGAAAATATCTCTGACAATCTAAAAATGTGATAATATATCCAACTCACGTAATTCCAAATGCACATTATAAAGTGATGTTATAAAAAATGATAATAAATATCAGAGTTTATCGTAATTAGAACCTACATGAAATAATCATTGTCAGTTTTAGAAATCTAAAATTCTCGCGAACATAAGTAAGATGAATTTAATTAAAGGACGAAACATAAAGATTAATTAAATATAACATAACATAGTAATCGGTAACATGATTTTTAAAACCAATTATGATTTTACATCTTTAAAATACAAAATTCTATCTATAAAGAAATGTTTCACAAATCTGATTATTCCAGATATAACATTCTTGGAATTGATATTTAATTAGAAGAAGAATACATTAATGAAGAATACTGACCCACATCAATATATATATATATATATATATATATATATATATATATATATATATTATATATATATATATATATATATATATATATATCATGGCTTACATACGTTTTCTTGTTGTTATGTTACAACTAGAACAATTTTATTTTGATTTCGTGATGTATCTCTCTTTTTTGATGTATACTTAAGTTAATATCTCGTAAATGAAATTGTAATATTCTGTTGGGCAAAAAAACAAATAAAATAAATACATATACTGAAGTCTAATTAATGTACAAAATTCTTTCATATTTATTCGGAATTTTGCTAACTAGATAAAGAAATGTAAGCAATAATTAAACTTTACCTAATAACAGAATAAATTGTTAGTTTTATGCGGTTGTTTTGCTTAATGTTTGCAAGATTAGCAGAATACGTTTAGTATTGACATTGTAAATTGCATTATTTTCAATTTTAGACCCAATTAAATTCTTACAAACCTACGAACAGTAGGGAGAGAAATACTATCAAGGACGTAAGTGTTTTATTTATGCAAACATCGAAAGTTCGTCGCCCACAAACTTCAGTTCCTAAAATTATTGGCAAACTTATCAACCCATACCGATCAACAACTTTCACTCCATAAATCAGCAAAAGTAGTATAAACATTAACTAAATTAGAAATTCTCCACACAATTCTAAAGAACAATATGTAAGTATATTTTTCTATACATTTACTGTATCGCTTGATAAATAGTTCTCTGTAGCATTAAAATAACAACATATTCTCAATTTTTTATTTTATTTTTATTAAATATGTACAATTTAATTTTGATTTATAGGTCTACTAATCTTTGTCTCTGAATAAGAAGAAGTGATTCATATATACCGCCAAAAGCTACTTATGTTTCAAGAATTTCATTGGCTCTTCTGCAGTCTAGCTCAATATCGGCAATAATCTAGAAATATCGCACGGCTAAACAGGTTATGTTTTATATACAAATATAACTTGTCAACGTTTTCTTGCATTTTTCCGTCTTTGATATCGTTATCTACCGCTGTATTAAATCAAATCTTTCGACTCTTAATAAAACTATGGCAAAATAAGTACTAGAGATATATCTGTACCAAAAATGAGAAGAGCTACCTTATACAGATTCTTAAAACTTATTAATTTCAACTAAGTGTAAGTGAAAAATAGTGGTTATTATTATATGTAACTTTTATTTCGGCTGACTATCACGATAAAATGAATAGCACTGTTCTTGAAGATTGATTTGCAAAGATATTGCCAAAGTTACCAGATAATGTTGTAATAGTGATGGACAATGCAACATATCATTCACGTAGTGCTGAAAAGGTACAAAAAAGGCCCAGGCTGCGACTGCAAACAATTCGGCCTGGTAAACCGTTGTATGTTTCCCCAGACATATCGATATCTTCCTTCTAGGGCACATTCCGCATATGCGTGCACCTGCTCCCTGACTAGATATCCAGTGATTCATCAATGTACCTGGCGCCGCTACCACAATCGCTCGAGCGACTTTTTGCCTGTTCCCTGGTCGGTATAAATATGTTCAGCTTAGCTGTAAACATAATCTCTGGTGCCTTAATGTCCTCCGGTATTTGAAATATCGGCTCTTCCAGTATAGTTCCTGTGATATCTGTATGGCCCCGTACAACCTTATTAGGACACCATACGTTATTGGCTTCCAGCCTCAGGATCGCAACCATTGCCACCGCCTTTACAAATAGTTACAGCGGAGGGAGACCCACGATGGTCTCAATATAGGCGGTTCCCGTGCTGTTCAGAGCTCCCGTGATTCCTAACACAGCCTGTCGCTGGAGAGTCGTGAGAAGCTTCACCGATGACGCCCACTGCGCCATCATCCGCCAGACAACTGTTCCCTAGGTAATCGTTGGTCTTACTACTACTGTGTACAGCCAGTGCACCACATTTGGTTTTAGTACCCAGGTCTTGCCAACGGCTCTTCTGCATCTCTAAAAGAGCTGCGTCGCCACTTTTCCTAGGTGTCTGCTCTAATTCTGTTTCGCATCAAGTGTTATGTATAGATACTTCACTTCATTGGTTAGTTCTAACTCTTGACCAAACAGCTTTACGCTGCCCAGATCATTTAGTTTTCTCATGTTGATAAGGGCTACCAATTTGGTTTTTTGAGAATTGACAGTTAATCCCTCCTCAAGGCACCATCTTTCTACAATTCGCAGAGCATTTCGCATGATTCTCGCCACTGTCCCTGGAATTTCACTTGGGACACAATGACAATGTCATCAGCGAACACCTGCGTCCATACTCCTTGGTCATATAATGTCCTGATGAGATTATCGACTACCTTGCAAAGGGTTCGACAATCAACAGATAGGACTACGCTGCATTACTAGATAAATTGAAGGCCACAAATATAAAAAAAAACTTTCACATATGGCAAAAGAAAACTGTTTCACCAGGACGTTCGGGTTCATACGTGCATGGTTGCAATGTCAAAACTGAACGAATTGAAGTTTGAATTGCTTGCGCGTCCACCCTATTCCCCAGATTTAGCTCCAAGCGACTTTTTCCTGTTCCCTAATTTTAAAAAATATCTCGGCGGAAAAGAATATGGGACAAATGCTGAGAATGAAAATGCTGTAAAAAAGTATTTGTTAAGTTTGGGCAATCAAACGGTTTGAAGCTACGGGAAAAACGTTGTATCAATTGTATCGAGTTGCAGGGAGATTATGTCGAAAAATAAATTCTGTTTTGCTTCGAAATATGTGTTTTTGTTAAAAAGGCTGAAAACATTTCAAATATCCCTAATATTTATTAATATATAAGAAAAGGACCTTCATGTTGACTAGTGTAAGGTATGGTGTTCTCGAAATGAGAAGTGACAGCTGTGCTTTTATTGCTTTGAACACGATTCTCTCAAAACTGAAGAAAAAGTATTCACTAGGTACTAGCTCAGGGGTATAATGGGGATGATTTTATCATGGAAACTGACAATAATACATTGCATCTTAACATTTCTTCAGATTTAAAAAATGTATGATACCTCTTACCGTATTGATACAACAAGATGTCCACGAATGTAATTTTTTCGGATTCTTTAATGGTTTTCTACGTAAAAAGTAACGTTTCATCAATACATGAGATTATTTTTTTCACTAAACTATGAATTTACTAGCTTTTAAAACATACGAAACCAAAACTATTTGAAATATTCACTTGAAATTTTATATCGTCGGCTTACCTGTAAAACCTTCTAAGCCCGATTTTTAGCAATTTTTAGTTTTATACATAAATAATTGTAATATAATCGTCCCGAGGTATTAGCGAATACCTTCTAAGTCTAAGCCAATCAGAACGCGTCCCTGGGGGCAAAAAGAGGAACTTCTATGTCTTAGTGTTTGAAATAGTTCTGAAAACCTTCTATGTCTGTTAAAGCGTAACGGCAATTGAGGGTTAGTGAGTGCATGGCGCTAAAATCGGTGATTTTTCATTTATTTTGCCAATAACAAAATTCTGGGCTTCATAAGATTTTAACTAAACATTAAAGGTAGGTGTCTATGTTATTCAATTTAATTATATTTTATAAATAATAATGTATTAGGTTTTTAATTTGTTGCTTAAGACTTACATGGTTTTCATGTTTAAGCTCATGCCATGATATTGTCTGAAAACCTTCTAAGTCCGAAAAATGCGGGAACTATTCAGATTAAACTTTCAAAACATTGTATTTTGTGTTGTTAAAATACGAATAGGAATGAAGATACATTTTACAATAAATATAATTATGATTTTTAGATGGCTTACTATAAATCTAGAGCAGAGAAAATATTACAATTAGTTAGGAATTCAGAAATTGCAGCAGAGGAAAATACCGATATCAACGATAACAGCAATTTAGACAATAATAGGTAAAAGAATAGTAATGTGCCCGTTATTATTACCGAACATACCAACTCGAAATATTAGAAAGATAACATCAATATAAATGATCTTCTCATAGACTTGGTATTGGTAAAGAGGTTTCTTATCAATTTCTCACCAATTTAACTAACATAATAAATAGGTATCAAATTTTGATTAAAGTTTTCAACTTTTGGTTTACAGACGATTTACCTCTTGGTGAAGTCCTTGATGCTATTAATACAGGTGAATAAAAATTTTACTAAATTCTACCGTACTAGTTTCACGTAAGAAACTGTCATTGAATAACTTTAACTTATAGCTTTTATAATCAACTTATAATACTAAAATAATACAATACTGACATAACTCTTACTATTACAGAAGTTGCAGAAAATACAGATGTTCACCTAGAAGCTGCAGTGCAAAATATTTCTGCCTTTGATGAGTTTTCAGTCGACAAGGGCAACATTGCGACTAGTAGTGCAGTAATCGATAATGATATAGAACAACAATCTCTTTATGATCCTGATTTGGACTCGATGAGTGAATCCTCGGAATCGTTCACGGGGCACAACAATATTGAGAGCGGGTCAGATGACAACAATAATTTAGATCTACAAATTTTGCCCATGGTTCCACCAAAAAGGACAAGAAGAAGAAGAGCTGATGATGCACAGTGGGCGCAAGCTCAAAATAAACGAAAAAGAGAGCACGGTGAAAAATATGTGGGAAGAAGAAAGCTGACTAACAAAAAATGGGCTTTTGATGTGGAGAAAAATGAAAGACGTCTAAAACCATCCTGTAATTGCAAGTTGAGTAGAAAGAAAAATCCAACGTTAAGATGCCAATTATTCAACGAACAACAGAGAGCACCAATATTTTCCGACTTTTGGAAAAGGACTTGGGGCGAAATAATAACCATGGTGAAACTTCTAGTCCGAGTTGGAGCCGCTTTAGATAAAAAGCATAAAATTCACGAAGTCTCCAGAAGAGCCAGATCACTGTATTTCCATCTAAGAAGTTCAGATGGTGAGCTGCATAGGGTATGCAAAACAATGTTCTTAAATACATTAAGCATTGGTCAGTGGACAATATCTGAATGGGTTAAGGATAACGAGCAAAACATAAATACTGGCAATCCAGAAAATCCTCATTCAACAGGTGAGGGCTCTTCACAAACCCTAAAGCGACCTAAACGTTTTCATGTACCTAAGGATGGCTCTCCAAAAAGTATTCTGCGTTCTTTCTTAATGAGCTTACCTAAGCTTGAGTCGCACTACTGTAGAGCTTCTACAAAAAAATTATACTTGGATCCTGTATGGAGAACAAAGATGGAGGTATTCAGAGAATACAAAAATAAATGCGGTGAAAAATTATTATCAGTTAAAACATTTATGGAGGTATTCGAAGAGTTCAATCTTAGTATACATCATCCTAAAAAGGACCGATGTGACCTTTGTGTGGGTTTTCGTGTTCAAAATGTATCAGAGGATACTTATAAAAAACACATGGAAACTAAGGAGAATGCGAGAGAGGAAAAATCCAGAGACAAGATGCAGGGGAAATTTGTATATACCATGGATTTACAGAGTGTACTTCTAGCTCCAAGTTTAAAGGCGTCTGCACTGTATTATAAGACAAAACTAATAGTGCACAATTTCACTATATATGATCTTAAAACCAAAGATGGATATTGTTTTGTATGGCATGAAGGGGAAGGTGGGTTGTCCGCAAATGAATTCTCCACGATTATTTCGTATTTTATACAAACTAAGATACCAACTCTTCAGGAGAATGATGAAGTAATCTTGTATACTGACGGTTGTGGGTACCAAAACCGCAATAATATTTTATCAAGCGCCCTTTTGTTAATTTCCCATGAAAAAAAAATTGTGGTGATTCAGAAGTACCTAGAAAAGGGTCACACACAAATGGAGTGCGACTCTATGCATTCCACAATTGAAAGAAAGCTCAGGAATCGTGAGATTTATACACCGGGCTGCTATGTAGACCTAATTAAAACTGCAAGACTTGTTCCTAAACCGTATGAAGTGAATTTCAAGTTTTATGCTTCAATTAGACCTGGAAATCAATCTGGAGACTCAACTGTCCATGACATTAGATGTATAAAATACAATAAGGATCTAAGTATTGAGTACAAAATAGAGTACAGCTCGCCTTGGACTTTACTTCCTAGGCGTTGTAATAAAAGCAATATTACTGCTACTCCAGTTCCATTGTACAATGGACCCCTAAAACTAAAATTACAAAAATTCAAACACTTACAGGAATTGAAGGCGGTAATCCCAAAAGACTTTCATAGCTTTTACGATAATATACCGCATAATACCTAAAAGCTGTATTTTGAATGACTATTTTTAATAAATAAAATATTTACCTTATTATAATGTTATAGTATTATTAAATCGAGTTATTTTTTGCAAATACAACGAATTGCGATGTAATTTGCAGCCCTTATGAAACCTTCCAAGTCCTACTTTTACCTTAATCTAGAAATGAAAAACTTCTAAGTCCTTTTTTAATACAAAATCGGTAAAAAATTTGAATATTTTGTATACCATAACTAACGTTGCTTTTCAAATTATATTTCATTAATATCTCATAAAACCAATTTATAAAACAATGATTGTAGGAAGTTTTTTGTCTCTCCTGAAAAGTTATGCGTCTCAGAGATAGAAGGTTTTACGAGGTAAGCCGACGATATGTAACTTTGTTAGAGTTGTCCAATGTCCAAAATTTTGGTATTGATGCTAACGTTCTCTTACGATACTGTCACACGGATCTCGTATTTCAAAATTTTACATCGAAAACGCATTCAGTTTTAAGGTCGTGTTATTCATAATAATTTATAAACTTTCTGTAGTACTATCTTAAACATATTCATTAAAAGTTTACTCCGTTTCAATGTAGTAGCATACCTATATCACCCAAAAAGCGCAAATTTAATTATTTCAATTTTACACGACTGACTGGAGCTTTGGTTTCAGAGTCATTGTTTACATATTATATACAACACGTACACTGAAATAACTTCAATATACCAATACTATGCCATTCACGTTCAATAGTACTTTGTTTAAAAGCATTTGAAACCTAGAGGCATTTGAAATTACAATTCAATAACGAATACTGTAGCTTCGGAAGCAAATTTATTTATGCAAGTTTGTATGTTGCCGATTACTCCAAGTAATAATAAAATATATTCGTACTAGTCTCATATCGTTACACGTGACATTACATTGTAATTTTACGGTATATAGGTAATTTTCGCAGTTTATTTAGTAATGGGGTTCGGGAACCTTTAGTTGCTTTATAGGTCAATAAAAGTTTTGATACTAGCAGTACACAAATTCACGTAACAACAATTTGGTATTTAAATTATTTTTATGTTCTATCGTTAAAGCGAAACTGTTATGTGAACAAAAGATTAGTGCAGTTCGGAAATTTTATCGACGTTTTCCTTATGAATTTATCAAAAAATATATTATATGACCAACATCAATCATATAACCTATTGTTTTCATATTAGCTTGATGGTCGATTTACTTTTATGACAGATTTTCGTTTAATACTTTTTCAAGTTAGGTTTTATTATGCGTGTAACTATCGTAGTAAAATAAATATCAGTGTTGTTTTATATGCATTTACATATGGTGAGTGTTAATAGGGTGGCCCAAAATGACCGAATGGGTTTTAATTCCTTATAACTTTTTTATTATAATTTTTTTTTTTTGTTTTCAGTATTTTGTAAAGAAGACTTGGGGAATTTAAAATGGAACAGTACACAATTGAACAACGTGCCGATATCGTTGAACTTTATTTCTCAAATCAATGATTGTTTTGACTCAGCGTGCATATCGTCGTTATTTTAATGTGCGGGTTGGACCCTCAGAGTCAACAATAAACCGTCTGGTTGCAAATTTTCGAGAACAAGGGGCAGTAAGGAACCTTCCTGGTGCCGGCAGACGACGAATGGTGCACACGGATGACAATATTGAACGGGTACAGGAGAGTATTCGGGAAGATGGAGAAACATAAACCAGGACACGTTCGACACAACTTGGCCTCAAGAGGGTCGCTGCAGAGAATTTTGCATTTTGCACAATAAGAATGTTTCCTTACAAAATTCAGCTTGTCCAACAATTGATACCGACAGATTACCAGCAACGACTTGATTATGCAATTTATTTTCGTCAAAAAGCAGAGGAAAATCATGATTTTATTCATAATTTAATTATGAGCGACGAAGCCCATTTCCAATTAAATGGGTTCGTTAATAGGCAAAACTGCAGGATATGGGCTACGGAAAATCCAAGAGTAGTTCAACAGCGAGAATTACACCCACTTAAGTGTACCGTTTGGTGCGGTGTTTCGTCGGAAAGGATAATTGTCCGATATTTTTTTGAAAATGAACGCGGTGTCGCCGTTTCCATCACTGGTGTTAGATATCAAACAATGTTGGAAAATTTTTTAAGGCCAGCCGTGGAAAACCATCCGCAAGTTGTTCCAACAGGATGGAGCCCCAGCGCACACTGCGAGGGACACAATGGCTCTTTTACGCGACATCGTTGGTGAACGAATTATTTCCCGTACAAGCGATTTTAATTGGCCTCCGCGTTCACCGGATTTAACCGCTTCAGACTGTTTCCTTTGGGGTTATATGAAAGGAAAAGTCTATATTAATAAGCCGCGAACCATACAGCAATTAAAAAATAATATACGCGACGAAATCAACAACATAACACCTGAAGTTTTGCGAAAGGTTATGGAAAATGTTTTGGAAAGAGCACAAATATGCGAAGCAGGAAATGGCCACCACTTGCGAGATATAATTTTTCATAATTAAATTAAAAATATTCTCCATTAATATACTGTATTTAAAATTTAAAAAAATTAATAATTATATCTTAAATAAGAAGTTATAATGAACTCAAACCCCTTCGGTCATCTTGGGCCACCCTGTACAAGAAAAATTTCTTTCCTTCTTTTTTTTAACAAAACATGAAACATTATCTAAAAAGTAAGAATTGGAAATAAAAAAGGTACTTAACATGTTATTAAATATGAGAATGTCACGAAACAGTCAATTGTGCAAAATTTGCACTAAAGTTTTAAACAATTACTAGTGCGTACTACCTCCGCAAATTCTAACTTCTGACATACGGCGTTGTAATTTGAATGCAGTTGCCACCTTTTCTTGTGTATTGTTTTCCCATTTCTCACGAAGAGCTATTCGCAGATCCCGAATGGTTACCGCTATGTGCTGTCGGTGCCGAATTCGTCGCTCTATTTAATCGTAGAGACTTTCGATAGTATTCAAGTCGGGGCTTAAAGCTGACCATTTCAAACGGCGAAAGTTAACCGCATCCAAATATTGCTCAATAACCCGTGCTGTGTGAGGTGGAGCGCTATACTGCATTAAAGTAAAATTCTCACCTACGAATGGAGCAAATGGTACGCCGCCATCAGCTAACCACTCTTTGATGTCTCTAATACCCGTCATGGTACCATTTTCAATGAGAACAAACTCAGTTTTCGCGTACAGTGAAATGTCAGCCCAAACCACTATACCGCCTCCAACAAACACACTGAAAATCATTCACCTGGCTTTCTCCAGAAACGTTCTCGTCTCTCTGATGGACACAGATAAAAACGAGATTCTTTTGAAAACAATATGGAGCTCCATTCATTCATTGTCCAATGTCTATGTTCACGGGCAAATCGTAGTCGCTGAACACGATGAGCTGGTAGAAAAAGTGGACAAGCAACAGGTTTACTTGACATCAATCTGTATGCCTTCAATCTTCGGCGAACGGTTCGTATAAAGACTGCAATATTGTAAACGTCTTCAACTTGGTGAGACACAATTGCTGTTGGTAAACCACGATCGCGTAGTGGAGATAGCACCGGAAAACAGTTTTCTCGTCGGTTTGTGGTGCGAGATCTGACTGATCCTGGCCTTCTTGTGTGTTCGCCAGTCTGACGATGTCGCTGTCTTACCTCTTGTATGGTACTCCTAGGAAAATTCAAAATAGCAGGGATGTATCGAATACTTCGTTAATCTTCGTTCAAAGCTACAGCTCGAGCTACATTTTCTGTTTGCATTTTGTCAACGAATGAGTGTCAGTACTGATAGTTCAAATGACCTTTCAACAGAACAAATAAAAGCTGAATAAAGAGCACACGAAAATTTTTTTGGTTGGGTTGGATTTTTTTCGTCATAATTTTTGTTTTTCTTTTGGCTGTTTTGATAAATTAAATGTTATGTGTGCTATTATTCGTCAAATTTTGACTTTTCTCAGTATAATGTTCATTGTTTTCGCTTCTATTACTTACTCTTTTTTTGGGATATCATAAACAATTTGTAATGTACATTTACAACGAATACGCCGATATGTATATGGTATTTTTATTTTGTAATGCAAATACCCATACCGGCAGCACCCGTCTACAAATACGTTTCGAGGATTGGATAGGACACTTCGATAAACAGGCACAATTGTCCCTAGTCAACGTAATGCAGGTATATCAAGGCATTGTCGAGCGGTCTAAGTTGAAAAAATAATTTTGGCTATTGTTCATCAGGATCCTACTTGCAGCACTAGACAAATAGCCCAGGAAATAACATTCCAAGAAAGATAACAGTTCTTTCAATGCTTATGGAAAGTCTTTTAAGACCCAAAAAAGTACTATTAAACGTAAATGATAATTTGGGATGAATAATGTTTCGCAACACAGTTTTAAGTTAGGTGGATCAGGCGAAATGAACCAATATCATGACCTACAGGTCAAGGTTTGTTTGAGGTTTGAGGTTTTTTGAAGGAAAAGTTTATGTTACACCTCCAGTAAATGAACAGGAAGTAATAAATAAAATTAGCGCCACGATACAATTTGGTAATTACCCCCGATGTGTAGCAACGCGTCCTAAACTCAGTTCCACAGAGGCTACATCTATGTATTTAAACCAATGGATAACAGTTTCAGCATTTACTTTATAATTATTAGTGTTATCGTCATTAGATTTTAATAAAACTCGTATTTTTCCATATCATTCCTACTGATTTGTTGATGGCTTTATACAATTTTGCCAATTTTTTATGCTAGGATTATCGACTAAAAATGAATCATAGAATCGCCATACTTAACGATTATTCGTGAATTGTTGAACTAAAAAATTATGACATAACGTTACCCCTTACAGGCTTAGTGTTACCATTTAGTAACAGTGGTTTGATAGTATTCTGCTGAGGTAATAAGTAGAGAACGGACGCAATTTCCATAAAACGCAATCGGCAATTGGAATTGTGTATAACGTCGCTCAGTACATCCGTACATCAGTATATTCCGAGAATATAGTACTTTTTAAAGTGTTTTCATGAGCGTAGATAGAAGCGGGGTTTTTATAATGTATTTTATTTATTAGTTTATATTTCGTATAATAAATAAAGTGCTGTGGGTAAGTTTCTTGTTTTCATAGTTTTAACTGTTAATTACATCGTAATTTTCGTGATAGATCCTGTTTAATATCGTTTGAATCTATTTCTACCAATTATTTCGACGTAAGAGTGTGCATTGAATTTCGTTCAGTTTCAATAACTTACGCACACATTTTTAGTTTTCATTTATTTAGATCTAGAGCATTGTTTAAGTTACTTTTTCAGACATGATATGGAAGAATGTCGAGAACGGCATTGTAAAACAATGGCGAGTTGGATTGACGGTCATACTGATTGTATGTCCATTGTCAGTGATTCCGAAATTTATTACAAAATCCTTAAAATATCGTCAAAAATTCGTCACTTAGGATCGCAAACACATCTGAACTCTGTAAAACTTTTATTGCGGCTAATATTCCATTAAATAAACTTAGCAATACCACTTTCAAAATATTTCTGAAAAAATATACTGGTCGAAATGTTCGTAATGAATCAACTTTACGCAAATATTATGTTTCTAGGTGCTATACGAGAACAGTAAAACGCATTAGAAGCCATCTTTTAAATCAATACATATAGATAAGCGCCGACGAAACGGTGGATATGTTAGGACGCTGTGTGGTAAATGTTGTAGCTGGTGTACTACATCCAACTATTCCCTATAACTCATATGTAACAGCAACAAGTGTTATAAATAGAGTTAATGCGGAAACAGTTGCTGAAACCATTAAAGAGAATATGCAAAAAATGCTTCATTCGGATGCCACGTACAAAAAAAAAATACTTTTATTTGTCAGTGATAGTGCTGCGTATATGTTAAAAACAGGCAGACTATAGAAGAAAACATATCCTAATATGCTGCATATTACTTGTGTAGCACATGCTCTCCACAGAATCTGTGAATATATCAGAGACACTTTTCCGGAAGTTGATAGACTTGTATCAGCTTTTAAAAAAGTTTTCAGAAAAACACCATTGAGAGTAGCTCTTTTCAGGGAAAAATTTTCATCTCTGTCACTGCCTCCCATTCCAGTAATAAATAACTAGATGGGGAACATGGCTGGAAGCTACTAGTTATTATGCTGAGAATTTCGTTAGTCTAAAACATTTTGTGACACTGCTAAAGGAGGATGCTAGAAGTATTGGTGAGTGCAAGGAGCTCAAACAAATCCCAAATTTAAAAATCGGTTGTACTTTCTTCACGAACACTTTGGAAAATTGCCAAAACTAATCACTTATTTTGAAAATCGAAATCTCAAATTAAATGACGGATTAACCACATTAGATGTGGCTGTTAATAATTTGAAAAGTATCCAAGTGACTTCGGATGTGGCCTTCGGCAAAAGTTTCAAGCAATTCTTAATAGAAATCCAGATTTAATTACATTGCAGCAATTATGTATGGAGACAATTCCACAAAATCTAACGGCTAAATATGAAGAAATAAAAGAATATTTTCAGTATGCACCTATAACCAGTTGCGATGTAGAAAGGACGTTTTCTATTTATAAGGATGTACTTAATTCAAAGAGAACAAAATTGACAGAAGAAAACCTTGAGAAACTATTGCTAGTCAATATTAATACTCCTTTACTCAACTTGAACGACAAAATGAACAAATAAACATGTCCCAAATACAGAAATAAAATTAAAAACTTTAAAAATACAACTTTTCAACAAATACATATGTATTTCGTAATTTTATAGATCACCACCCGTTTGTTTTCCAATTATATAAATAAAATTAAAAACTTTATAAATACAACTTTTCAACAAATAAATATGTATTTCGTAATTTTATAGATCACCACCCGTTCGTTTTCCAATTATATAAATAAAATTAAATATATTAGAAATACAGCCTTTCGCCAGTACTGCACTGGGTGGTAAGCGTGTCCGTTCTCTAGTAATAAGTTGTAACTGTGGTATTAGGAAACAAATGGCGCATGAATTGTACTTTGTAAAGTTTCTACTAAAGGTTAATGTACTTGCTGAAAGCTTAGTTACCCGGTTCTTTTTGCCATTTTGTTTCAAATTCTAGTGATACTTTTTGAAGCCAAAACATGGATATCCGAGCTCTTTTTTCTTTCTACAACTGATTATATAAGTTTTTTTTTAATTGTGAGATTATTAATAGTGTACATTATTGAGTGTATCTATATATTTTAATTTTGTGGTTATGCCCGTTGTTTGTATCAGGCTAATAGTTGACCATTACCATATGGTAACACTAGTACTTACTGGTTATACATGAAATTTTGTTGCAGCGGAGGTTTGACTTTGCAAGAAGCTCTTGAAATGGCATATGCAGATAATGAAGATCCAATAACATACATTTTTATAAAACCGCCTGATTCTCATGAGTTAACTGACGAGGATTCAAGCGATGAAAATGAGGTAGTGCCAGATCATTTCACAGGAAGGCAGTTACTTGCAGAAGCTGAGGTTAGACGAGTTACCGACAAAAACAATGATTGTGTGTCCACGAGCGAGGAACACAATATTCGAGATGCAGATCAAAGAGACACCTGTACTGACAAATACCTTACATACGACTTCTTTGATAACAATAATATTAAGTTGCTAAAAGGTGATATAGTCGAATAACAAAAAATATTTCCTATTGGAGATTACAGTGCTTATAAAGATAAATCTGTTTTAGAATAGTTCGAATTATTTCTTAGTGAATCCGTGTCTTTATTATTAGAAGATGAAACAAGAAGATACGCGTTGGCTCAAAATTTTCCTAACCCTAACATCACCAAGGGAGAATTGAAATGCTTTCTGGCAATACTAGTGATAAGTGGATACAATGAGTGTCCAG
Organism: Melolontha melolontha; assembly: GCA_935421215.2. NCBI lineage: Eukaryota > Metazoa > Arthropoda > Insecta > Coleoptera > Scarabaeidae > Melolontha > Melolontha melolontha. The sequence continues at coordinate 192,818,620 of OW285236.1, read as the reverse complement.
TAAAAGGTATTATTGGGACTCGGAAGGCGATATGCGAAATAATATTATTTATAATGCAATGCGACGGGATCGATTCTTTGAAATAATGCGACTTTTGCACTTCCACGACAATAATAAAATCAAACCTGCTGATAAACTTTGGAAATTACGACCACTGACCAATAAAATCCAATCTGCTTTTTCCGGTCATTTCATGTCAGAGGAGCATATCGATGAATATGAGTCAATTATCAAATATTACGAGCAGCACGGATGCAAACAGTTTATTAGGAGAAAACCAATTCGTTTTGAATATAACGTGTGGAGTATGAACACAAAAGAAGGATATCCTGTGTCTTTTGAAATTTACCAAGAAAAACTTGATGCTGGCAAACCTGAAAAAGAGCGACACTTTGGAAAAATATCTTCCCCTTTCGTTATAATGATTGAAGGCTTACCGCAATGGCAACTTCCATATAAATTTTACATTGATAATTTGTTTTCCAGCATTCCTCTCTATGACTTTCTCCAGCAAAATGACTACGGTATCAGAAGTCTAAATTACAAATGGAAAACTTGCCAAGAGCCTACAAGCCTCAAGAACCTACGATACTTATATTGCAAAAGACATAGGCATCTTGGTTGTCCGGTGGGTGGACAATAACGTAGTCATTGTTGCTTCCACTAACTTTGGTATTCAGCCTTTATCAAACGTAAAACGTTATTCCCAGCAAAACAAGAAAACGATACGAAGGTTCCTAGACCACATATTCTTAGACAATACAATAACTTCATGGGTGGGACCGACCAACTGGACCAAAATATTGGCAGATATCGAACTTCTATCAGGGGCAAGAAGTGGTATTGGTGTATTTTCAGATGGCTTTCAGATGCTGCAATCAACAACGCTTGGATTTTGAGAAGAAAATCAATGGGAGTACATTCTGATCAATTGTTTTTCCGCAGAGAAGTGGCCAATTTTTATGTGCATAAATATGGAATGGAACCCAAGTCAGCTGGCAGACCTTAAATTTCCAAAGACAGTGTTTCTTGTAACCGAGAAGATGATCTTGTTCGATATGATGCACAGAATCATCTGCTCGCAAGTGTTTCTGGGGAAAAGAGACGCCGCTGTGCAGGAGAAGGTTGTACCTCTGTAATACGTTCAATGTGTAATAAATGTGATGTCGGGATGTGTATAGACTGTAATGTTATATTCCATACTAAGACATACTAAATATTTTATAATAATTCAATAAATTGATATTATTTTAAGTCCTTTAAGTCCTAGGATTACCATATGATAACAGCAATTTTTTGTTGTTTTCAGTAAACTTTAATTTTTCATACCGATTATATAATTCTCTCATCATAATTATTCAATTTTACATGGATTTTCAACCGAAAAAGATTCCGGTTTTCAAGGGTTAATATATTGCACACTCTGCTTATTGACAATTATATCAAATTTTGAGAGTGCCGTGGCAAATGCATTCGCGGAACTATATCGTTATCCGTTGCAAATAATTATTTGCATGGAAAAATCCTCAGCACATTTTAGAATAGTTACTCTAAAATGTACAGAAAAATAAAACAAGAGGAATGTTATCCTACAAAATTTAAATAATGTTGTGCTCTCATAAATTTACCATTATAAAGATAAATTCTATCTGCTAACGTGAAAGACGTACAAATGCCTAAGACATTCAAAACATATATTTTAGTTAGCGTTATAGTTACGTAGGGCTGAATACGGCTAAAGATAACCAAATAAGAAAGTATGTTGCGAATTATATAAGTACCCGCGAGTTATAAATATTAATTGTGAAAATCTTATTTAGAAAATAGAGAGATCGACAAAGAATAAGTTTAAAAAAATTAAATTCTTTAACCCTTAACTAGGCGCACGGGGTCAAAAACGACCCCAAGGGGTATAAAACCGTTTATAAATTTTTAAGCTGAAATCTCATACCACATGCAATCTTCAAAAAGGTCTAGTTTTACATGAATATCAATTAATCACTCTAATATGTAAACAATATTTATATTTACAAGCGTTTTTATATGCAAAAATGTAGAAATAACCCCATGCGCCTACTAACGTGTGGCCGATTCTATCAAGAGGTTTCTATTGATTGAAATTATTTATAATAGTTTAATATTTGAATTATCAAGAACACATTTAAAAGTATTAGCAAAATGCGATTACCAATAATCTCTTGCCACCTGCATAGCCTTGAATGGCGGGTACCTTAGTTTGATCTGTTCCTAGAACGCCCTAATTAACCGGCTCACTCTAATGATCTGAAAACAGCGCTCAGCGATAATCCGCTTATCCTGTGCATGCGATTATCTCATGGTAAGGCCGCTACTAATTACCCCAAGGGTTTTCTACGATATTTGCTATATAAAGACAGAAATATCGAAAATGATTTAGTGCGTTTTTTTTCCAGGCGAGCGATATATTGCGTGACCGCGATGGCAAAATATATGCATTATTTGACTCAGGCGGACTTGGAGGAGGAAGCTAGGAGAATCTGGGACGACGACGATGACTACGTTATGGAAAATTTGGATGCTGCTGCGAATACTCCGGGTGTTGCTGCCGCGGCGGATGACAACTATAACTCTAATGCTGATGGCGACGATCACAGCCAACTCATTGATCCCGAGAATCCACCGGATGAACATCATGATTCCTGCAGACGATGTTCAAGAGATGTTCAACAACAACGTTCAGATTGGTGCCGAATACTTCCTTGGTAAAGATCAATCCAAGTGGTATGACAGACCACTTCACAAGCAAACCAGAACACGTGCTCTGAATATCGTGAAGGAGAAAAGCGGCCCAACCCAAAAGTGCATCAAAGCATCCACTGCTGAAGAGATTTGGAGGCGTTTCTTCAACGATCGTGCACTCCAAATTCGTATGGATTGCATCAACAACTTTACCCAGAAGATTCAACCAAAATTTGGAAGACAACGTGACGCGAGATCTACAATAGTCAAAGAAATCAGCCGTTCTTCGATCTAATCATCTGAACTATTTGGATCTGTGGGCTACAGATGATACTGTTGTCACCATCTTTAGAGATACCATGCCTGGAAAACGATTCATGTTCCTCCTGAGAAGTCTTCGTTTTGATTACGTCAGCACAAGAAAAGACAGGATCCAAAATGATAAACTCAGTGCTATACGTGATTTGTTCTCGGTGATAAACGAAAATTGTATCTCCAATTACGTGCCAACTCAAAATGTGACCATAGATGAACAATTAGTGGGATTCCGTGGACGCTGTGGTTTCCGCCAGTACCTCCCATTGAAACTGAACCGATACGGCATCAAGGTCTTCGCGATGGTACATTCAACGACTTATTACCTTCAGAATATGGAAATCTACGTGGGAACCCAACCTGAAGGCCAGTATCTCATGAAGAACTCAGCAGAGGAAATACTGTACCGTCTTATCTGCCCCATACATGGAAGCGGCCGGAACTTTACCACCGATAATTGGTACACAAACATACCTCTAGCACATGGCCTGCTAAAAAATTACAACATCACACTAGCGGGCACACTTAGAAAAAACAAGCGAGAGATACCACCATCATTTCAACCCTGCAATGAGCGTCAAGTTAAAAGCCGCATCTATGGACACCAACAAAACATGACCATGGTTTCCTATGTTCCGCGGAAGAGGAAGGCTGTCGTGTTACTTTCAACAATGCATCTGGAAGGCGAAGAGAACACCAAGGACGAAGAAAAACCGGTAATAATCAAATATTATAATTCGACGAAAGGTGAAGTGGACACCATGGATCAGATGTGCGTATCCTACAATGTTGGTCGCCGAACGAGAAGATGGGCATTAGCTATTTTTTTTCAATTGATGAATGTTACGGCAATCAACGCATACATCATTTTCAATGGAAAAAAACTGTGGAAAAAAAATTCACAGACGGGAAACAACTTGTGCTACAGTTGGTGAAACCGTTCCAGACAAGTAGGCTGAATTCTGTCGCCACTCCAAGGGACATCAGAAGCCCGATCGAGCTGAAATTTGGAATGATACGTCTGGCAATACCGGAGAATCGAATGAATGCAAAACATAAGCGCTGCGATTACTTCCCCCAGAACAATGACAAAAGATATCAAGGATGGTGTTGTTTGTGCGAAAAGACTTTGTGCGCGAATCATAAGAAGATCGCATGTGAAAATTATCTGAATCTTTCAAATATGGATTAATTATTTGTTAGTAAACAACAAAATTCACTGGAAATGTTTTTCCAATTTTTTTCCCTTCAATTTTTAAGTTTTCAGGTTGGGGTCGTGAGAGACCCCATGCGCCCACTAACGTAAACATATAAGCGCACCTAGTTAAGGGTTAATATAATTTCTGATTACTATTACTATATCTAACTAGTAACATTTTAGATTCACCAAATATACATCTCTAAACAAATTTCTATAAAGACAACTACTAATCCCGAAAGCAACTGATAAGCACACTAAGCACACGTAAATTTGACGTGTAGCACTTTAGTTTAGTCAAAAGTAAAACCTAGACTAACCTTAAAGCCAGGTAATCCTACTTCGTCATTATAGTAAAAGAGTGGGAGAAAGCCCTGTTGATACGATAGGTTTCTACATAAAATTCAGCAAATGCTCTAGTCATTTTTAGAAAATGGATACCTACGTAAAACCTACGTGCGGTATTATTTTAGGGTTAATGCAGGATCCATAACAAAATAAGTAGCAATTTCACCATTTAAAATTGATACAACTTTTTGTAATAAAGGGTCCGGCAGTGAAACGGGAAGATTAAGATATTGCGAAGATTAGAGTCAGACGGCTCGAGAGTAGTGGGGTACTCGACCTTAAGCGTCCAGAGGGTCGGTATTTTCAGTCGTCATGTTGCGTTGGACGAATGAGCAGCGTGCTTTGGCCGTAAAAGCATTTTACAAAAATGCTGATAGTGCTGTTGGTGCTCAACGTGCTTTCCGTAGGGAGTTCAATTTGTTACCGCGTGATCCTGTACCTTCAGCGAACGCTATCAACTGATGGGTAAGAAATTTTGAAGAAACTGCTAATGTAACCAAGAAACGAGGTGGTAGTGTAAGGACGGCTCGTACTCCCGAGAATGCTAATCGGGTGCGAGAGGCTGTAAGAAGAAGTCCACGGAAATCTGCAAAGCGTCACAGCATACAGCTCGGTCTTAGTGACCGAACCATAAGAAGGATCCTGAAGAATGATCTCCACTTTCATCCATTTAAGACACAGGTGGTCCAAGCTCTCAAACCTCAACACTACGTTAGCCGACTACGCTTTTGTCAACAGTTGTTAAATTTAATTGATCAAGATGGACAGCTGGTCCATAATTTATGGATGAGTGATGAGGCACACTTCCATCTTTGTGGATATGTCAATAAACAGAACTTTCGGTTTTGGAGTGACAATAACCCACGTAATCTTCATGAAAAGCCTCTTCATTCACAAAAGGTAACTGTGTGGTGCGCAATGTCTACTCTAGGTGTGGTTGGTCCGTACTTTTTCGGAAGTGAAAACGGTAACACTGTAACAGTGAACTCTGAACGGTATGCTGAGATGTTGGTGAACTTTGCATTTCCTGCTCTCGATGAACATGTGAATGATCGGTCATTATTCCAGCAAGATGGTGCTACCAGCCACATTGCTAACATTTTGATGGAGTTGCTGAAATTGGCGTTACCTGGTCGCTTAATTAGCAGGAATGGCGATATGCCTTGGCCTGCCTGTTCACCAGACTTAGCGGCTCCTGACTTTTTTCTGTGGGGTTATTTAAAGCTAAAGGTTTTTGAAACCCACCCACAACTAAGGACGAACTGAAGGAGCGAATCCAACAGGAGATCAACAACATTCCGTTGGATATGCTACGCAGAGTCATGGGATCCTTCACCGAACGACTTCAAGAATGTGTTCGAAACGAAGGACGCCATCTTACAGATATAGTTTTCAAAAAATGAACATTTTCATATATCCTCATTAATTTCCACTAATTTAGATTAAATTTGTGTAAAAAAGTTCAATAAATATTAATAATTAAGACTTTGAGAATTTTTTTAAATATTCCCGTTTCACTGCCGGACCCTTTATATCGAATCCTTTTTAAATTTTTTATAATTATTTGACCAATATATCCTGGTGCAATAGACGTCTTGAAAATTTTTAGTCATTCGTATTGCAGTAACTACAGGAAAATCCTACTTCTCAAGTGATTTTGTAGTGTAACTTACATAACTGTAATTGTTTTTTATAAATGCAAATTTATTTTGTAATTCTACTTCTTTTAGTATGACCTGATAATCATGTATTCCATGACTAGCTGTAGCTGGAAATTCATCTATTAATTTTTTGAAATTGTCTAAGGTATTTGTGTAGTATATAGCGGCATCGGCATCTAACCATGTTCCCCATTTTGTTAAAACTGGTTGTGGAGGTAATGGGGTATTTGGTAATCTGTCTTTAAACATTTCTACCCTTAACACGTTGACTGCTACGGGATTGTAGGTTAAGTCGTTTAACTGTAGGATTTGGCGTACAACTTCATATTATTACGCGTTAAGGCTATCTGTCATGTTTTGGACGTTTTGTTTGACATTTTTTGAAATAAAGGCGTACTGGTTTTTCATGCAGTAGGCCATGTCATTCATATATAAATGGCACAAAAATATGTTAGGGGTCATGAAATACGTGCTTATTTTCTGGTGTAAACATCCAAATGAGTAAGAGACGTCGCACAGAACCGCTAACACAACAGCAGCTAGGAAAAAGAGCCGTAAACACAGAGCTTTAAAATTCCGACAGTCAATCTTTTTAGTTTGGATGACTCCACCAAAAACCCTGGTTGGTCATCAGGTGAGGGGTTGTCTAGTTCCTAAGAGGAAGAAGATGTTGGTGAAGGACTTGTTTTGACGCGTACTATTGTACAAGCTGAGAGTGTTAGTCAAAACCATAGTGCTGATGAAGATGAAATCCAGAAACAAAAAAATACATCTGAAATTGCTGGCGACTGGACTGATTTTAAAGGCCATTAGAAATACTTTCCTTTCACTGGTAAGGAGGGACTACAGCAGGAAATTCCATCCACCAGTTCTCCTCTTGATATATTCTCTCTTATATTTGATGATTAAATCATCAATCTTATAATAACTAGAGACCGTACACATCGGGCTGAAATGGACGTCATTACGATGGACGATATAAATAGTCTACAACATCTGTAAGTACATCACGCAGTTATTGAATAGCACTATTCGGTTAACAGGCCATCTATTTTTTGTGTGCGGTTAAACGCAATTTTATTTACAGGTACCAACTCTTAAAGGCAATTCAGAAAATCGTACAAACTCGACTACGGTACACGTATTTTGTTCGAATTCATCCTTATTTGTCATTTTATAAATAAAAATGCTCTAATAGCTATTTAATTCTCTATAGTTATGTACGATTTTAACTAGTTTTAAATTATCTATTGTTACATTGTGATCATTATCTAAACTATGTTAACCAACACTTGATTCTTGGGGTCAGTTAAATAGGTGCTACATGTTTTTGGAGCTGGTTAAATTTGTCTTGTTTTGTGTGATCAACTTAATACCATCTGTTACACTTTGCATATATTAAGAGTATTTTTAATTATATTGTAATGACCTTATCTTTTTGAGTTCGTTTAAATAAAATTAACTATATTTATAACAAATATATACTAAAAACACTTAAGAACTAATAACATTTATTTCACATTTATAACTATGTTCTAACACCACGGACGCTGCTTCAATAATCATCCCTTCTCCCTGGCGAGCGCTATATATATAGTCCTGCGACGTTCGGGAATATTTCGGATTTCATTCCAGGTTCTAGACTGATGATGCGGTCGACGGCTGTTTTCCAGAACCTTCTAGTCTATGATGACATCTCACGGCAAGAGAAGCCATTGAATGACTCATATCACACTACTATTAAATTATATTATTAACAAATATTTCGAATTTAAAATGAAATTAAAAATTCCAGACATATTGGTATTATTTACAAGAGAAAGCATGTCCTTCCTATTATATCATTTTAATTTAGTTATTAATTAATTGCATACAACTTCTCGTCTAATTATTTCTTAATTAGTGTTTCCTTTATTATTGAGCTACTTTTCCTATATGTCGAAATTATGCCTACTCCGTATTAAATTGACATAATTGTAGCCACATTTAAATGAGATATCATTTTGAAGTATTTTTCGTAAGGAATATTTTAATTATATTAACTTGATTGACATCACAACCTTTTTGGTCGCGTCTTTAATTGATTCTTAATTCTTTGGACATTGCTAGTTTCCGTATGGTTGGTTATCGTTAAACTAGATCATAAAACAACCCCTTTTTCAACTACCTTTCAACGTTTTCCTCTTACACAAACTCCCTCTTGGTGTCAAATTTTCCCGAGGAAATATCGCTCTATACGTACTTGTTCAAGCAAACACAGTGAAGCTCCGTCTGACATTGCTTTTGTTTTCTACCACATGTCCGATCGTGCCACTATTCAAAGCATACTACACATGTCCTGGGCCTTTGATGCTCATCATCATTATTTTATTATTCTAGATCACTCTCATTATTGTTTGGACGCTACAGCTAGCACGGTGCAAATCGACATAAGCCACAAGCGTCCATCTTTTAGCAGTTTAGCTGTACCATGCGGTAAAAAACACCATCCACGAGCGTTCTATTAGCACATCCTACAATCTTTACATTTTATTTCGTAGGTTCCAGATTTCTAATTTGCCTTAACTTTATCAATCGCCTTGACACCATTGTGTTGTAACAACAGACAAGTAAAGTCACGCATACGCTTTTCAATTTAGATTTTCTAATTAAGTTATTTATTATTTCCGAATTAAAACCACTGTATCTTGCGATGTTTTTCATTAAATTAAGTTCTTTTCATATCTATTTTTCGTTAGCGGAAAGTTTAACAATCGATGGATAAGAAAGGTAATGAGGCAATTTTTTGCTGAAAGCTATTATTAGATTCCTCGGTAATAAATCTGCTTTCTAGTAGGTTCCTTTTCTTATTTTCTACGGGTGAAATGTTGAAATTGATATTAAATTTATGATCGTATTCTAAGAATGTTCAATTCATTTTCTTGCCTTTATTTTATCTTTCATACTAACTTATAAGGAAATTTAATTTTGTGTAAAACTTTTGAACTTTACTGTATATGGTTTGACATATACGTAATTCAAATTCATAAATAATCTGTACTTATTTATATACATTTCATGTAAGCATGGAGTATATAAATTGTAATATAACTAATTTATATTTAGACCAAACAAAATTTCTGAAGAATTATTTCAGAATATATCAGTACCTGTACCAATAAAGATATATAATAACAAAGTAACATTTTACACGGGTTGACATGATGTTGATATATTGAAGCGCTTCCTAAAGTCCGCTACGGAGCATCAATCCGGGGTCCGTCAACGTAAGTGAGATATATTGTCGTAGATTCATGTAGATACGCTATTATCAGAAAGCCTATAGGTTCATTTGGTGTATTGAACATTCAAATACACAAATAATTTGTCAGTATTTGCGAGAACCTTGACGTGTCATTTTACATGATGAATAAAACTTGGAAAGATTGTTATTTACGGCATCGGTGTTACGTTATATATGAATTGTACAATTTATTAAGTTGCGGACTACTTTTAAGTCTGTTAATCCAATAATCTACCAAATATACTGATGATACAAACGTATAATATGCTAGTTTAGTTCTCTAGTACTATTATAAATACTGTTACATAAATTTTTAGTTGTAAAATAAAAGTGAGAAAAGGTTTCATAATAATTTTTGCACCATTTATTGACCAATAAATAAGTAACAAACATATCATTCAAAATGGCCTCCATTTTCCTTAACGTCCTTTGTTAAATGTATCTAGTGCAGCACGTAAGTTCTCCATTGGGAAATTTTTCATTACGTGCCTTAAGTACTGCTTCAAGACTCCAAATTCGGATGTCTCTTAGAAGCAAATCATAGTTCTCTAAATCCGACCATAACTTGTAATCTAAGGGATTAAGGTCCGAACTAGAGGAAGGCCAATCATCTGGAGAAATAAGATTCGGTAGGCTTCTCTGAAGCCACTGTTGAGTTGTTCTGGCCTTGTGGGCTAGCGCTGAAACTTGTTGGAATGTCCATGGTTCACTATTAAACAATATGTGATTCAACGGTATAACAACGCATTCCAAAATATATTCTTGATACACAGCTGCTGAGGTTTTAACCCCTTTATCACAAAAATGAATGTTTGTCACTCCCTCGTAACCGACTCCCCAACAAATCATTTCGTATGCAGGATGATAACCTCTTTGTACCCTTGAAACCAACTATTTTGCTTATTTCGATAATTTAGCACAAATCTTGTCATTTCGTTTATCAAAAGATTCTTCAACAGTGAAGATCTTTTCATCTTTGAATAGGATTCGCTGTTGTGTTGTTCATTTGCGTATCGAATCATAGGTTGTTGTTGTTTTTATTTCCATTTCCTTTTTCAATCATCGATAAGAAAATGTCCCGCTTATCTTTTATATGCTCTTAGTACGAGGTCTTGATTTATGATGCGCGACATTGATTAGGTCGATATTTTCATTTTGTACCTAGCTGATCACTTTTTGTTTCCTTAATGGATTATGCTCAATTCGCGCCTTTGCTTATTTAATTGCTTGTTGAGTTCTAACAGTGCGACATCTTCTTGTTCTTTGACGATCTCTAAAATTACCGGCGTTTATGGCCCGGTATACGAACATACGATTGATTCCCGGTGGCTGCAACGTTTTGAAAATTTAAGATCTCTCCATAGGACACTTATGGAAAGCAATTACAGCAACGCGGTACTTTCTGTTTCCTGATTCTATTATCAAACTGTATTTTATCTTTTGCACACACTTGAATAGCAGGAATATCAAATGGCAGCAAATATCCATCTTTTGTTTATGTTATTTCTCACAGCACTTGTGACTTATGAATAAAATTTTGTAGCAGTAGTTATGGTAATACTAGCTATATTTCCTCTACAATACGTTCCCAGATCGACGAATGAATAGGTAAAAATTCTTAAAATTTTTGAATTTACATTTCATATTCTGGGGTGCACAGACACTGCACAGGCATAAAATAACTTGTATCACAATTTTAATTTAAAAAAATCAAACATGCCTTGCAAATGTATAATAAGGTAATTTTTAACGTTATATAGTATTTTTTTTATAGTAGATTCGACAAAATGTTATTAAGAAAAGTTGCACATATTGATAAATTATGTAAGTTTGCAAAATTTGAACAAGATCTGTTTACTTCATCGTTTATTAACTCAAATAATTCACTTCATTGAAACTAAAATAACAATATTCACATAATCTGAAGACTGACATCTCTAATTATAGGCCAATAGCTATTATTTCTGTTTTTGCGAAAATCTTTAAATTCGTGCTGCACAAAATCATGTCGTTCGAATGTCTGCCCTTTATTTCTCCTTCACAACAACATGTATTTGTGAAAAATCTCGACCCTAACAAACTTGTGCTGTATAACCCAAGATATAGCCGAAGCTTTAGACCATGCTAGTCAATTAGATGTTATTTATACGGACTTCAGTCGCGCATTTGATACCATCGACCATATTTTACTCTTACAAAAACTGTCAGCTTTTGGATTGAACGATTCCTTACTTAGGTTTATGAAGTCATATTTGATGGATAGAGCAAACTATGTTACCTACAACGGCTATAAATCAAGTGTTTTTTTCCCGACTTCTGGAGTTCCTCAAGGTTCCAACTTGGGCCCGCTCATGTTTAATATATTTATTAATGACCTAATAGCATCACTTGACTGCAATATATTGGCTTATGCAGATCATCTTAAAATATATCACACCATTAAAAACATAACTGATGTGGATTTTTTGCAAAAGAACTTGGCTACTGTCCGCAGCTAGTGTCGCATAAATAAATTTAATTTAAACACTTCAAAATGCCGTGTTGTAACTTTCACAAGGAAAATAAATTACACGAACTCTCTTTATTACGTTGATAATACTATTATAGAGAAACGAAGTTCTACAAGGGATCTTGGTGTTACACTCGACAGTAAGTTGGCCTTCAACGTACACCTCTCAAACGTTACTAGATCTGCTGTTAAGTCTCTGGGTTTTATTATCAGAATGTCCCGAAATTTCACTAATGTTGGTACCATTAAATCTCTATATTCCGCATATGTCGTCAGTAAGTTGGAATATGCGTCTACCATTTGGTAACCAATCGATGACCTACACGTGAATCAAATTGAACGCGTTCAGCGTAAATTTTTTAAGTACGTGAGTTACAGGCTGGATGGGGTCTGTCCAAAACGCAATATAGACTACGAGGATTTGCTTGTGAGACATGAATTGAAATTGCTAGCGGTACGAAGACAAAGGAAGAGCGCATTGCTGGTGGCGAATCTCCTGAATAACCAGATTGACTCAGCATCGCTATTAGCGCGAGTGGATTTACTGGTACTACGCATTGCTGCTAGACACTCCCCATGTTTTGTGTTTTCAACACCTAGGACCAATATATTGTGTAGGGCGCCATTGGTGCATTCGTCGAGAAGCGCGAATAATTTATTTGGCGATGTTTTTATGTTCTTATGGAATTAATTATCTTATTTATATTTTGTTGTATTGTCACATAGTCAAAGTTTTGTTGTCCTATTTTGCATTAATCTGTTGGGCAAAATAAATCATTATTATTATTATTATTATATATAGGGTGCGGCAGTCTAATCTGCTCAATCTGCTTCAGAAATAACTGTATGAAATAAACGGGCGAATGTTTAAAAAATTACATATCTACTGTCTGCTCTTTCAATTTACACATTCTTGTTGGATTGTTAGTGTCTTGCTAAGTCCATCGGTTGCACACTCTTTCATGGATTATTTACCATAATTATTTTTTTAACTAGAAACAAAAAAAGACAATTTACCAGGAGATAGGTCTAAATAATTCCATTAATCAAAACTCTGTTGTTCGTCAAATCGTACCAGTTATTATTTAGCCGACAGACCGGCACAATTTACCAAGCAGGTAGTTTTCTAAACATATATTAATAAAATAAGTTTAAAACTAAAATTATCCCGAATAATAAGATTCTATTGGCTTCTATTCTAAAGCTAATCTCTATTGCAGTTATGTTTTAATTATATTTTACTTAGCTCTATAGTACAAAATCAGCTTTTGGAAGTATACACAAAACAATACCATAACCGTAATTTTCAAAGGTTTACCAAGAACACGAAAACGGGTTTACTGACCTAAAAAATACATATGATACCTATCCTATTTCTTCAAAGATTTCGTACTAAACTCACAGATGGCGAGTAATGATTTTGTAAATATGAAAATTAGTAGTAGTACGATTTACTAAGCGGTACGATTTTGGCGACTTTACCCTATAAGCTTCGTATCGAATAATATACCCAGGTCCCTAACCAGCTCAACATCTCCTGTTGCAGTTCGTATTTAAAAACGATGCTCTCAGATCTTTTGCTGAAAAACACAACTTTGCGCTTACTCATATTTTGAGGACCATTTTGTTCCCGCACCATTTAGACACATTTTCAAAATCACACTTAAGCAAATTGCAATCTTCCAGGCAAGAAGGCACTCAAGATATTTTAAAATCAGCTGCAAAAAATAATTTATCCGAATAAATCCTATGCCCAATGTCATTAATAAAGATATTGAATAGCAATAGGCCCAAATTACAGATTTGCGGTACAATGGAAGTAGTTATATAATCGGTTGACGAATAACCGTTGTAAAAAACATTAAAAAAGTACAGGGACCAAAACTTGTATCTTAACTATAATTTATTACTATAAGTATGGGCGTGGTGTACTCTATACACCAGCTGGAAATAGCTAAGGAAACCAAGATTTTTTTAAATAAATATGACTATTTGCACAAATTGTATTTAATAGAAAATTAGTCATTACATAATAAAATACAAAACTAAAAAAAGAATTCCTATATTTTAAACTATAGATAAAAAAAATTGTCATTACACAACAGAAATCAAACTAATAAAATACTCGTAAACTTAAAACTAGGGCGAAAAATAATTAAAACATAAATGTAGGTGTAGATTTCCGCGGTCGTTCTCTAGATGTAGATCTCGGTTTCCGGGTTGGAACCGCGTCGAGTTAGGCGTAATTGCCAACGTTTCGTCCACTGTTTCAAGGGACATCTTCAGGGCTCTACGTAGATGTTTGTCGTTTCGCAGTAGCTTGAAGAATACTATGACAGAGACCGGTACAACTTATATAGGGGGGACCGGGTCAGATGGTGGCCTGCCATTGGCTGGGGACAATTAGCCAATGGCATACGTCGTATGGGCGTGGTGATTCTTAGTAGAGACCAGTAGAGTATGCCACGTAGGATGTAACGTATAGCCATCGTCTCTATTGAGATTGCAGGGATGTTTGTAAATTTCAATAGATTCACGGATTTTCCTAGGGAAATAATGCGATTCACGGGACAGAAGCTTGACATCTTTGAATAGAATTTGATGACCGAAGTTGAGTTTGTGCTCTGCCAACGCTGAACCGGCTATATGTAACAGTTTTGTACAACGTTCATGTTCGGACACACGCACGCCGACTGGCCGCTTACTTTCGCCAATGTACACACTGCCACACGAACACGGAATGCGATACACTCCTTGTGCTTGGAGCGGAGATATTTTATATTTTAACCGAGGGTAAGAGGTCCGAAACTTTAGAATGGGGTCTGAAGACAGTTTTGATTTTATTTCTATGTAGAACCCTTCCTATATAATCGGTGATACCTTGAATATACGGTAAGAAGGCGGTGCTGATGTTAGGATCGGGTTCACTTCACTCAACTACCTCCGAACTTAAGCATGTTCCTAGCACCCTACTCCAGAATAATTATAACGCCCACGACATACACCGTACTATAGTGAGATATCGTAACCCCAAACCTCGAAGTGAACCCGGTCCTAACATCAGCACCGCTTCTTATCGTATATTCAAGGTATTACCGATCATATAGGAAAGGTTCTACATAGAAATAAAATCAAAACTGTCTTCAGACCCCATTCTAAAGTTTCGGGCCTCTTACCCTCGGTTAAAGACAAAATATCTCCGCTCCAAGCACAAGGAGTGTATCGCATTCCGTGTTCGTGTGGCAGTGCGTACATTGGCGAAACTAAGCGGCCAGTCGGCGTGCGTGTGTTCGAACATGAACGTTGTACAAGACTGTTACATATAGCCGGTTCAGCGCTGGCAGAACACAAACTCAACTCCGGTTATCAAATTCTATTCAAAGATGTCAAGCTTCTGTCCCGTGAATCGCATTATTTCCCTAGGAAAATCCGTGAATCTATTGAAATTTACAAACATCCCCGCAATCTGAATAGAGACGATGGCTATATGTTACATCCTACGTGGCAAACTCTACTGATCTCTACTAAGAATAACCACGCCCATACGACGTATGCCATTGGCTCATTGTCCCCAGCCAATAACAGGCCACCATCTGACCCGGTCCCCCCTATATAAGTTGTACCGGTCTCTCTCATAGCATTCTCACTGCGATATCTGTTCTCGCAACATCGCAGTTGAGAGAACTTACGACATTACAACGTCAATACGAACCCGGAAGAAATGGCCGGAGAAAGAGCGGATAACGTTCTTCATATCACTAACATCACACTGAGACCATCATTCAGAAGAAGATGCACCGAGCAGCAATTAATAGACGCTAAATCTATAATTGAAAATACCATTGACGAAGAAGAAATCCAACGTCTGTTGCGCGAACAATCGCAAATATTTATGGTTAATCGCGAAAAACCGTTTGCAACAATTACATTCAACACACCTCACACAGAAGAAAACAATCCGACAGCAACAATTATATTCAAGACAGAACACACAGAAGAAACAAAACCGACAACCGAAACAATAATCACCGACGCGTTTACAATCCCGAAGAAAACAGCGAAGAAACAAAAAACAGAACACGAAAATTCACCGATACAAATAAAAAATTCGTACAGCGCACTTCAAAAAACCATCGCCGATGAAAAAATGGAAGAAGACACTCCACAACCGTCAACCTCAAACAACAGCACTCCCAGGGTAAGTGACAAAACCTACGTAACACACAACACAAACACTGACACACGAAAACCACGAAAAATTGCACCAATAATAATAACGGACAAAGACAATTGGACACACATACGACACTTACTTAAGACAAACAACATTGACACTGAAGAAAGCAAACTTGTGAAACCTGGTATTCACATCGAACCAAAAACTGACAATGACTACAGTACACTGAAACAAATACTGGACAAAGAAAACATACAATACTACACATTTCAACTTAGAAGCGAAAATACCTTAAAGGTAGTTATGCGCGGCATTCCTACCTTTATTACTGACACCGAAATTACCGACGACTTGACTGACCAAGGATACCCGACACTGAAAATAAAAAGAATGAACGGCAAACACGGCATTCCCGCACCACTGGCACTAATCGAACTGACGAATCAGTATAAGTCAATTTACATCCTACGAGACTGCTGCGGACTTGCAATTAAAATAGAACCCTTACATAAACGGACAGACATAATACAGTGTCATAAATGCCAGACTTTCGGACATCACCAACGCAACTGCAACGTGAACTACAAATGTATGAAATGCGGAGACGGACATTCGACTCACTTATGTACCAAGACCAAAACAACCCCACCAAAGTGTGCAAACTGCGGTGGTCCACACTTATCCATATTCATCAACTGTCCTAAAAACCCAAACAATCCTACAAACAAAACCACACCTCAACCTAAATACATACCAGCACCACCCCCAACAAGTAACCCATGGACACAAAGACAAAACAAGACAAAACTTAACACAGTTGACGAATTAGCACTTGCCTTAGGCAACATGCTAATAACACTACACTCGACTAACGCAACAAACGAACAAATACAACACTTCGTTACACAGACACAGACAATAATAACACTCTACAATAAAACACATTGAACACACACACAACTGACACGCAAACAAAAAATGTGATGATGACCAACAAACGTACACACGTGACCTAAACGCAAAAAAAGCGACTGACACACAGACTTTACACACACAATACACACAGGACCGCGCAAAAAAAAACACAACAACGAACGATTAATTCAGACTCAAACACGTCACAACCCTGGGATATACATAACAACGGTGTGGAAATGGAGGCATCTTCGACCACAAAACAAAATTCAAGACACATGACTCTCATAGCATTCTTCAAGCTACTGCGAAACGACGAACATCTACGTACGGACCTGAAGATGTCCCTTGAAACAGTGGACGAAACGTTGGCAATTATGCCTAACTCGACGCGGTTCCCACCCGGAAACCGAGATCTACATAATTGTCTTTAAGGTTATTCCCTTTCGTTTTCTTCCTGGTTATTTGAGTTAATACACCCAGGACAAATGACAATAGAATGCTCTTCACAAACCATTCTATGGCATGTTTGGCACGAAATTGTGGTAACTTTAATTTTGCCCCTTCTTCAACAATAGCGCTTTTCTCTATTTTTGCTGGTGGTTCTTCTTTTTCATGTTCTACTGCAACAGCTTTGTTCCTGCGTGTTCTTCTTGACACCAAATATATACCGCATATCTTATCTATTATACAATTATAATCCAAAACTATATTTGGTTTTCTTGTTTCAGGATCTACTACATAATTATTATGCATGGTAGATAACAAAGTCACAGCTTTATTTTTTTAGGGACATACGACACTATAGTAAACTCTTTTTTAAATCCGAAAAGGGACGATCCAACTTCTCTTTCTTTATGAGGTTTGAGCTCCACCGGCAGTTCCCTTTTATTTTTTTTTAGTGTACTAACCATTGTTATTTTGTGTTTCAAAAGGTTATTGACCAACGGATAACTTGTGTACCAATTGTCACATGTCAAATTTCGGTTTTACATTTCCAGTCTTGCAATACCCGATGGACAATATCCTGATTTATTTGTTGTACGGTCCTTGTACTTGATTGCCACAATATACCTCTAAATTTGTGACATAAAATGTCTGCGAATCACGTAATACAAATACTTTTAAACCATATTTTGCAGGCTTACTATGTATATATTGACGAAAGCTGCATCTACCTCTCAAAGGTACTAACATTTCGTTTATTGTAACCTCTTCACCCAAACAGAAGTTGTCACTGCAGTTCTTTACAAAACGATTCACTGTAACTCCGGCAGCAGCAAGCTTATCGCTTGCCTTACGATCCATTCTAATATTTTTAAATCTTAGAGCAACAAGCAAAAATAAAAACCGATCGTAACTCATAAAATTTCTAAATATTTCTCAGCCTGTCACATCTTGAGTCCACAATTCCAGAAAATATGTGTGGTTTTGCTTCTTACTTCCTGCAAGTAGTAATAAGTCAATAAATTCCTTAAATTCTGTTTTTGTTGATTCGCATCTTTGAAATTTGTAAACTCAACTATATTGTCGTGAATGATGTCGTCAATAAAAAATTTTCGATTGCACTTCTTTCATTGCTAACATCTCTTGCATACTGTCTTGGCCCAGGTAGAATTTTTGCAATATTTTTACTAGAAGTTTTGCTGAATTTACTAAGCAATGGATTTTTATACCACTTTGTAACTTTATTTTTCTCTATGAAGTATTCGTCTTTATCGCCTTCTGATTTTTCACTACGATCACTATCGCTCTCTTCGTCTGAACCAATAGACTTTTTATCATTTAGTTCTATTTCCGATTCAGTGCCATGATCGCTTTCTTGTAGGATTTCTTCTTCTGATAAACTATCCAACTCTCCCCCAACTTCTTTCCCAGATTCCTCTGCAAATAACACCTAAGCCAGAGCATCAAGTTCATTTTGTGTGAGACATTTAGGATTTTTAATAGGTACACGGTCCCTATAAAAAATATTACTGTTATGTTTTGGTTTCACATATTTGTTTAAAAAAATAGAATAACAGATAAATTTTATTCACAAAAGACAAGTGTTTAGTGTACTATTTATTTCACATAAAATATCTCTTTTGTATCTAAATAAATAGGTTAACACTGGTCGAATTTACTTACATATCTTCTTCAACTATTCGAACAACAAACAACGACTATTGTTCTATTGTTATATATGCGATTATTCTAGATCAGTGTTGCCACTACCCGATAAATTATAGTAGCAGATTCAATGAGAATATTGGAGTAGAATTACATAACAGCCGAGCATTTTACTTGTATGTACGAGTATAATACCAAGTACCCACAATCGAAATGAAAAACAAAATTATAAATTTATTTCAACGAAACATAAATGTGTATAAAAAATATATTGTACAACAAATAAATAAACAGAGAATATAAATGTCAAAATACCGTAATTAAAAGATCCCATAATTTCTGAAGTAGTCTTTTAGATAGGTTAAATTCATAGCACGGTTTTCCATCCAGGAGACACTTTGTGTGCATAATTGCTTCACACGTATCAATTTCAAGTCGGTTTCTTTGTTTCGTTTTAATTAATGTTAGCTGAGAAAAAAGCCATAATGATAAGAAAATGGTCATAATAGTTTTTATTACTTAGATAACATCTCTTAATCTAAACCGATTTTTAAACACATCAAAAACGTCCAAAATTGTTCAAAATTATCGTTATTACGGTTTTCTAAATCTTGCAAAGAACTGATCAAAGGATATTCACTATTTAACTTTTCTGTATCAATGTCTGAGGAAAATACTCTACAATTTTAGCAATTGACAAATGCTCGCCAGGTAGAACTTCCTTAGGGAAAAACTTTCTAATAAATATCAATAAAGGATCGTCAAAGTCAATTCTTTTCTTAATTTGTTTACATAACTGGGCATAGAATATAAGAGCGTCTTTCCTAAATTTTAATAATTCATTATTTTCAATGTGAACCTCACTGATCAATTTTTCAACTTTTGTGCCAAAATATATATTTTCGATAGGCAGAAATTTGTGAGGAATCTCTACAGCTATTTCATATAAAGGCGTCGCTCCCATATACTTTCTCGAAAGATAGTTTTTTAAAAAATATTTAAACAGATCTCCTACCCTAGTTAACAACATCAATTTTACAAGTTTCAGAATGAAACTCCTTGTTCAAGGTATTTACAAAAAGGTTTTGTTTAAGTATGACAATACGTTAAGCACGTATAAAGCGTTTGTACAATATGAAACAAACATGTAAATAATTTACATATCTGTAACTATGCACATGGACAATACACCTCGTATTTTCAGCATGTACTTCTGCTTAATACATATGTTTCTGCCAATATAGGCGTCCTCAGTTAAGCTAGTGAAGCAATTTATACAAATTAATACAAACCTGTTATAAACAACTGGTTTGTATCTGTATTTAAATTTACTGAAATAGCCCGCAAAGATCAAGCAAGTTCCGTCCTATAAGAAGACAACTATTTAATAATTGACATCTTACGGGCGAAAGATACATTGTCCGGAGGGCTACCTATCGTTCGAACAGCTATGCTGCTACGGGAAACGATAAAATACGTATGTAGATGTAGTCCATTAACAACCTGCCAGATGGCGGTATATACGAAAAGGTTTTGTTTAAGTATGACAATACGTTAAGCACGTATAAAGCGTTTGTACAATATGAAACAAACATGTAAATAATTTACATATCTGTAACTATGCACATGGACAATACACCTCGTATTTTCAGCATTTACTTCTGCTTAATACATATGTTTCTGCCAATATAGGCGTCCTCAGTTAAGCTAGTGAAGCAATTTATACAAATTAATACAAACCTGTTATAAACAACTGGTTTGTATCTGTATTTAAATTTACTGAAATAGCCCGCAAAGATCAAGCAAGTTCCGTCCTATAAGAAGACAACTATTTAATAATTGACATCTTACGGGCGAAAGATACATTGTCCGGAGGGCTACCTATCGTTCGAACAGCTATGCTGCTACGGGAAACGATAAAATACGTATGTAGATGAAGTCCATTAACAACCTGCCAGATGGCGGTATATACGAAAAGGTTTTGTTTAAGTATGACAATACGAGGTGTATTGTCCATGTGCATAGTTACAGATATGTAAATTATTTACATGTTTGTTTCATATTGTACAAACGCTTTATACGTGCTTAACGTATTGTCATACTTAAACAAAACCTTTTCGTATATACCGCCATCTGGCAGGTTGTTAATGGACTACATCTACATACGTATTTTATCGTTTCCCGTAGCAGCATAGCTGTTCGAACGATAGGTAGCCCTCCGGACAATGTATCTTTCGCCCGTAAGATGTCAATTATTAAATAGTTATCTTCTTATAGGACGGAACTTGCTTGATCTTTGCGGGCTATTTCAGTAAATTTAAATACAGATACAAACCAGTTGTTTATAACAGGTTTGTATTAATTTGTATAAATTGCTTCACTAGCTTAAGTGAGGACGCCTATATTGGCAGAAACATATGTATTAAGCAGAAGTAAATGCTGAAAATACGAGGTGTATTGTCCATGTGCATAGTTACAGATATGTAAATTAATTACATGTTTGTTTCATATTGTATTTACAAACTCCAAAACAAAAGAAAGAAAAAAAAAGTAAATTTTATAGTTTGGATTTTTTTAATTTTCCAAAATTTGTGATGTTACTCTTCCTCAAAAACTAAATTAGTGAAATAGAGATGTAGCGTGTGCCATGAGCAAAACTCTCTCAACTGCACTCTATAATCAAACAACATTGTTAAATAATATCTGATATATGAAACTTGTAATACTTACTTGGAATGATAACCACCTAGTCTGACTAGTTTTTAAGACCTTCAGAGGTTTAATCTACAAGAATTCTTGATAATACTTAAAACCTTCAATTCGTTTAGAGCTGTGGGAAAAATAGTTAATTACATTTCTTGCAAACTCTTCCACGGATTTGGGAAACTTTTCTGCCACTGCTGACGCGCACAGATGCATTGAATGGTAAATACAGCCAATTATTGTAATGTTCGGATTTATCTCTCTAAATTTAGATTGCACACTTATTTTTTTGCCCATCATTACGACAGCATTGTCTGCCGCAAATCCTATCATGCTTCTTAGTGATATTTCGTGTTGTAGAAGGTCTGTGATTGCTGCAAACAACCCATTTGCTATAGCATTTTCAACTCTAATTAAACCAAGAAATCTGTCTTTAATCGCAGTGTTATTGAAAAATCTTATTATCACTGAGAAAGATTTGTGTGAGGCTGTATCAGTTGTCTCATCCATGATTAAGCTGTATAACTGATTGACATTTAACTGTTTTTTGGAAGCATTAATGCTTCTTCTTCTAACTGATTTTTTGGTATAGAAGTTGTTTTAGTTCTGGAAATGTGCATATTTTTTGCAACTGTAGAGTATGGGTATACAGATGCTTTCGGTTTAGGTAGATGTTCCATCAGCATAAATGGGAGATTATGTTCATGAATAAAAGCTACAAGCTTTATTTCACCAACTTTTACGTCATGCTTTAATGTTCATTGTTCTATGTTTACGAACGTTTCAATCTTTGGAGTTGATAATATTGCATTTTCTTTCATTTTGTGTTTTGCTTGCATAATGTCTGTGAATGTGATTATAATTGCAAGCAATATTTCGCTTACATATGTTACAGCTTAAGAACTGTAAGCCACGAAACTGTTTTAGCCAAGCATCTCTAAACTTTTGCTTATATTTTCGTTTTTCAACCTAATTAAAAACTATATCTAAAACTTGATTATTATTTGATGATTCTGTCCTGACAGGTGAATTAGATTCATCCAGCTGAGACGATGTAAGATGACGTAAAAGCATCCGCCACTAGAGCTACCTCCGCGTTAAGTGTCTGATTCGCAATCAATTTCATTATTTTTTTAGGTTTTCTTATAATGAACCCCAAAATTTAGCTTCAATATGTATCAATAACTATAAATTAAAACTATAAAACTAGGTAGTGGTAGCACAAATTTAAAAAAGAACTTCTTATTCTTTGTATTTCAAGCGCCTGTATGTGCGATAAATATTAAATATTTATTAATAATGGGATATTCCGAATACTCCTAAAAATTCGAGGGATTTAGCGCCATCTAGCATCTATGCACATAAGTTTATTTTTAAATATATTTATCCTCAATAGATGACGCTAGAATATTTACAAATTAAAAAAATTTATAACATTCCGGGATCCCCGAATCACCCCTAGTGATAGTAGGAATTTAAAAGGCAAACACATACGAAATATTAAATACATGAAAAATTGTTTTCTCTACGGCTATTGAATAATATATTCATTCTGCATATTTATTCAATTGTAACGGGTGTTCAGAAGCATTCGAAGTCAAGTGGGCTCTGAACAAAAAATCGTATATCTTTACTTAAGTATCTGATTTGTAATAATTATTAAATGTCAACTGTTGTCTGTCAAAAATTGTCAGAATCTAATATCGAAGATACTAATTTATATTTTTTAATTTTGAAAATGGTATTTACTAACGTAGACAAAGCATTCATGGTTGAAGCATATTTTCTAAATGGTCAAAAGATCGATGGCCAGTGGAAGTATTCAATTCAAGCTTGTTTGGAAGAATTTCGAGATTAATTTCCCAACCTTGCTTTTGATTATAATACTTTTCAGTGTACACCAATCAGAATTGTTCCAGTTTTTCGACAAACTGGTAGTGTGGGACGCCAAGAGGGTGGTGGGCGACCAAAAGTCCGGACAGAAGAAGTGATTGGGAATGTTAGAGAAATAATGACTAATGCCCCTAAAACTTCAATAAGAACTCTTGCTCAACAAACCGGGTTGTCAGTTGGTTCTTGTCATAAAGTTTTAAAAGAAGATTTACAGTTATTCCCATATCGTATAACTTGTTTGCAAGAAATCCTCGATATTTATTATCCGCGACGAGTAGTATTTTGCGAATGGTTTACAAATAATTTTAATGATGATGTCCTTGACAAAACTTTCTTTTCAGACGAAGCATGGTTTCATGTTAGTGGATATGTTAAATCGCAAAACATGAGAATGTGGAGTGATACAAAGCTCAATAATTTTTATGTTGAAGCTCCTTTATATCCTAAGAAAGTTGGTGTTTGGTGCGCTATAAGTAGAAGAAGGA
This sequence comes from Melolontha melolontha, assembly GCA_935421215.2. Lineage (NCBI taxonomy): Eukaryota > Metazoa > Arthropoda > Insecta > Coleoptera > Scarabaeidae > Melolontha > Melolontha melolontha. Next base: position 192,794,303 of record OW285236.1, on the reverse strand, counting down.
TAATTGGTCCATTTTTTTTAATGGTACCTTAACTGCAGAAAGATATCGACAGGAAATACTATTGCCTTTCTTTAATCAACTTCGCGATGATGAACTAGCTTTGAGATACTTTCAACAAGATGGTGCTAGAGATCAGACAGCGGGGGAAACAATCAATATGTTACAAGAAGTGTTTGGAAATTGTTTAATTAGTTTGAACAGCGATCATGAATTTCCTTCAAGATCTTGTGATCTTACTATTTATGGGCTTTTTTAAAAAATTCAATTTATCAAGTACCAGTGCAAGATTATATAGATCTCCAAGACAGAATTATAAATAAAATTAGTGAAATTAGAAATAGTCCCATACTACAAAATGTATTTAGTAGCATTCGGAGGAGGTGCGTAAAATGCTTGGAAGAAGGTGGTGGACATTTTCAACATCTTTTATAATTATGGTCATTATTGTTGGTAATTTATACAACTACAATTTATGATATTTATTATAAGGTTGTAATCTAAGGACTCTACAAACAATTTATTTGTTTCAAATTTATTTTAAGCCATTTCTTATAATAATTTGTTCATGTTAATATATTAAACTAGTACGATAACTAGATACTATTGTCACTATAAGATGAATAAAACCTTTACTTGTAAAATTATTTCCTCTTAATTCTGCATTGTCTTTTTACATGTTACTACAGATTAGATGAGCTTTATTACACAAGAATGAACAGCATATCAATTGGATTATGTAATTTTTTCCAGTTATAGCATGAAGAGGTCCTATTGTTCAGCAAGAATTCTCTAAAATATCAAAATACTTAATTGGAAACTTGCAAATTAATTACTGTTACCTTCTAAAATCATTACTTGACTAGTTTATATTAATTAATATGGCATATTAAAGTAATATATTTCGACATAAACTGACATTTGCGTGTATGATAACCTATAAAATTATATTAAGTAAATGTATCAATCTATATCAGACATGACTTCATATTTTCAAGGACTACTTTGACTTCGAATGTTTCTGAACACCCGTTATAATGGCATCAATTCTTCACCCTGTGTGTAATGAATCATTATATATGGCCTGTTGACCAATCACATCACTCGTATTTTCATTATTCAACGGGCAGTACACCATTGATGCAGTATAAAGTGTGCGTTATCTAGAAACCGCTAAACAAGTCAAAATTTAAAACGTCAAATACATTTTCTGGGTATCTTACGTTGTTCGCATATTTTCTTCCTAAATAATGAGGTGTTTGTCGCTAATAAAAGCGATAATACACAACAAACATTTTCAAACACTCATACTTTGAATGAAGTGAATTTTGATAAAAATTCAACACCAACAGTAATAAATATTAGTAATTGTTCTAATTTTAGGATAACATTTGCAAACAAATAAATTAAACTGTTATGTACCTACGTATTCTCTTTTTTATTTAATCCTGTAGCCGTAGAGAAAGTATAGTCTTTAACTCGCGTTTAATAGGCTATTATTAACTCTGGTGATTACAACGCTCGCCTACGGCTCGCGCTGTAATTTTCACCTACGTGAATAATAGCCGTCATTATACGCTCGTTGAAGAATATGCTATTCTTTTTTATCAAGTAATATTCAATATTATATATTCATCTTTACCAGTAATATGGAAAACGGAGTAAAAATACGACCTTGCGGAGTAGAGGAGCAAAATGTTTTTCACTGGAGTAAATCTATTCCGAATGGAGTAACTTTGGCAACACTGTTTTAGACTCTGGTCGACACTATAGTGATAGGTTACGTCGAGCGGAGCAACCGCAGAATAGTTATTTACGAACAAAGTGCGTGAAATCATATTTCGCGAATGAGTGACCAGTTTAAAGCACGAGCCGTAGGCGAGCGCTTTATGGACACGAATTCGCGAAATGTTTCACGCACGCAGTTTGTACGATATTTGTACAATATTTTTTGTACGAGAACTATAATAATAATACATATTGTTAAATACGTTATCGTTTATGACACACTACTAATCTCTTGATATTAATTAAAAAAATTTGAGTTGGCAGTATTGATTATTTGAAGTGATATTTAATTTAAAATTATCAAATTCCAAAAATTCCATACAAAATAAAAACCTCACCAACAACATGAATTCTGATAATGAAATGCAATGTACACCGCCTGAAATTCGCGAAGCTGCCAATATTGCAGTGGATAATTTATTACCCATAAAATCAAAAAACATATACAAAAGCACTTATACCAAATTCGTAACTTGGGCTAGATCTAAAAATATACAAAAATAATCCGAAAATCGTTTATTAGTTTATTTTCAAAATTTACAATCAAATAAATCATTATGGTCCACTTATTCTATGTTCAAATCATGCTTAATAATATATGATAATACGGATATATCTAAATACGCAAAACTCATAGCGTATTTAAAACAGATAACGAAGCAACATCAGCCTAAGAAATCCGCAGTATTAACCGAAGAACAAATTAATAAATTTATTGTTGGAGCACCAAATTCTTTGTTCCTACTAATGAAGGTAAAGTCATTTCCATATATTTAAATTCCATACAACACTATATGTATTTGTAGGCTGTATTAATATTGGGTATTTCTGGAGCGTGTCGACGTGAAGAACTTTGCAAAATGTCATTGCGAGACATAGAATTTAAATCGAATTTAATTATCGTAACAATTCCAGAAACTAAAACAGGTAACAGCCGTACATTTGCAATCATTAAGCCTGAATGGATTGCATTAATTCGGCAATATGCAAATTTAAGACCGGGCAGCCAGCAGCGATTCTTTTTAACATATCGCAATGGCAAGTGTGTTTGTTCACCTGTTGGTCTTAATACAATTGGCAAAATTCCAATGCGAATAGCTGAGTACCTTCAGCTTGATAGCGCAAGTAACTTCACAGGTCACTGTTTTCGAAGGAGTTCAGCGAAATTGTTGGCAAACCAAGGAGGTTACTTGCTTTCAATTAAAAGGCATGGTGGATGGAAATCATCTACGGTTGCAGAAGGATATATCGAAAATTCTCTGCATAGTAGAATTCAATTAGCTAAAACAATGACCCCGTTAGAGATATCGACTCCGCCTGCAACTTGTTCGACATCTGAAATACAAGATATATGTAATAATACAATCCACGTTACTCTACCTTCGCAATCAAGATCAATTCAAACAAACCAGTTAATTCCTGGGGTATCAATCTCTGGTTGTCAAAATTGCCCAATCAAAATTTTTAATAATTGTTCCGTTTCAATTTCTGAAAAGAATGAATAATGGTAATTTATACCGCCTAATTCTGAGCAAACGCAACGATGCGAATGTATAAATATTTCTCCCGCTCCAAATAGAATTCCCCTGAATGCTGTAGGCGTGTCAACATCGATGTCATATGTCATACATACTTACATATTCTGGAGCCGCGTAAGAAAAATTATCTGATTACCAAATTACTATTAAAGGACTATAAATTGTTTAGTCCTGTGTTATGGTAATGAGTAAATTGCAATACGTTATACTGACGATGGTTACACAAAGCGTAATGATATTATTAATAAGCGATCAAGAAAATTGCAAATAAGGCATCAAGAGATTTAATAAATTTAAGCTTTTCACTAATTTTTAATTATCCTAACAACCTGTAAGATCGTAGTCGCGGCGAGGTGTGTTATACATGCTAGTACAAACTTGGTTTGTCGAATTGTAGTTATTAATGCATCACATAAGGCGACATTGACATGTAAAAATGAGATTTAATATTCATTAAGTCTCATTTGCAGTAAGTTCAGAATGTTAACTATAATACATATTGTTAAATACGTTATCGTTTATGACACACTACTAATCTCTTGATATTAATTAAAAAAATTTGAGATGGCAGTATTGATTATTTGAAGTGACATTTAATTTAAAATTATCAAATTCAAAAAATTCCATACAAAATAAAAACCTCACCAACAACATGAATTCTGATAATGAAATGCAATGTACACCGCCTGAAATTCGCGAAGCTGCCAATATTGCAGTGGATAATTTATTACCCATAAAATCAAAAAACATATACAAAAATACTCCGAAAATTGTTTATTAGTTTATTTTCAAAATTTACAATCAAATAAATCATTATGGTCCACTTATTTTATGTTAAAATCATGCTTAATAATATATGATAATACGGATATATCTGAATATGCAAAACTCATAGCGTATTTAAAACAGATAACGAAGCAACATCAGCCTAAAAAATCAGCAGTATTAACCGAAAAACAAATTACTAAATTTATTGTTGAAGCACCAAATTCTTTGTTCCTACTAATGAAGGTAAAGTCATTTCCATATATTTAAATTCCATACAACACTATATGTATTTATAGGCTGTATTAATATTGGGTATTTCTGGAGCGTGTCGACGTGAAGAACTTTGCAAAATGTCATTGCGAGACATAGAATTTAAATCGAATTTAATTATCGTAACAATTCCAGAAACTAAAACAGGTAACAGCCGTACATTTGCAATCATTAAGCCTGAATAGATTGCATTAATTCGGCAATATGCAAATTTAAAACCGGACAGCCAGTAGCGATTGTTTTTAACATATCGCAATGGCAAGTGTGTTTGTTCACCTGTTGGTCTTAATACAATTGGCAAAATTCCAATGCGAATAGCTGAGTACCTTCAACTTGATAGCGCAAGTAACTTCACAGGTCACTGTTTTCGAAGGAGTTCAGCGACATTGTTGGCAAACCAAGGAGGTGACTTGCTTTCAATTAAAAGGCATGGTGGATGGAAATCATCTACGGTTGCAGAAGGATATATCGAAAATTCTCTGCATAGTAGAATTCAATTAGCTAAAACAATGACCCCGTTAGAGATATCGACTCCGCCTGCAACTTGTTCGACATCTGAAATACAAGATATATGTAATAATACAATCAACGTTACTCTACCTTCGCAATCAAGATCAATTCAAACAAACCAGTTAATCCCTGGGGTATCAATCTCTGGTTGTCAAAATTGCCCAATCAAAATTTTTAATAATTGTTCCGTTTCAATTTCTGAAAAGAATGAATAATTGTAATTTATATAATATTTGTTGCTGTTCTGACATTGAATTACATACCTTCCAAATATAACAATTTCTATTTCATTTCTTTTTATTTTCATAGAAAAACAACGAACTGGGTAGCATATTATTAAGGTTAGGGATTTATGATTTTAAAATGTCACTAAATTAATCAAGTTCCAGGAAGTACCAACTTTACTTTTACGCACTCGTGTTTAAAGTGACTTTTTACGCACGCAAATCGAATCGTGAAATGACAGGTTTTGATAAGCGAGTACAAAAAGTATTTTTAAGAAATAGCGACCAATTAAACATGTGTGGTGTACTATGAATACCGTAGCCCCGTAGTTAAAGATTAAATCAGTTAGTCCAAATAAATCAATAATACTTTAAATACTTTGTAGTATAATCAAAAATAAAAAAAACAATAAATTTAATAACTTTCAGTATATACATACCTGTTTGTAAAATCTTGTAGTAAGTTCCTTTATAATCTAAGGAACAAACACTGCTCAGCATGCGTTTACATGTATACAAACAGATTCAATTAGTGCTTCGATATATTAACGTTGCTGGTTTAAACTCCTACCGAAATGTTGGAATTAATTCTACCATATCAGGGATCACACAGGGCGTGTTACAATTTCGCGAGAACTAGGGGGTATAAGAGAAACGATTGAAACGATTTCCGACCCGTATACAGCTTTGGCATATTCTGGCGATACGACAACTTTAATTGAAACAAATAATATATATAGCGCAGGTTATCTTCCACAAGGATCCTGTTTAATTTGATTACTTTACAATTTAGGTTACAATAAAGCTCAATTTCCTTACTAGCGTAGGAGAATGAATTGCCGCCACGTCGCTGATCTAATCGCTGGTCTCAGAATTAAGACAAATCTTATTTATCTTACTGTTTTGTTTTACGTAATCGCGCGACAACTTTAATTGAAAATTATAAAATCTTTCCTCGCACTATGAATGTGAATGGCTGAAATAATATGATGAAGACGGAAACCAACTTTCGATGTAAAGCACACGCATATAATGGCAGTCCATTCGGCGTTTTGCGAAATGTAAGTGATTTCTATAGTGAACTAAAATTACGGACATTATGCATTAAGCAAGAGGTTCTTAGTCGCATTTAAAATATAGTTACCGTGTTCGTTCTTCATTTACACTGAATACATAATTTACTGGGAAAGTTTAGGTTGATAATGCTACTTACCACAAGCAGCTTTGACTCAAACTTTAAAATTAATCATAGTCGAACAAATGTGCAAAAATAGAAGTAGAGCTTGCGCATAAATATCAAAGCATAACAATGGTCAACTATAAAATTCAATTTTTGTCTTATTACTAGAGCTGAGGATATTTGCGGTACGGCAGGACCGTATGTAGTGCATCCCCACATTTAACTATTTATCTAAATATTCTCTGAAATGATTTGCCGGATCTCATAAATTAATAGAGTGATATTTTAGTATGCACTGGATATTGTTATTATACAAAATCATAATAGCCATTTGTATTTATGGATCACAAATAATAATACGCATGTATTTGTATTTGGTTGTGAATTCAATTTAAACTTAAAACGAATCGTAATATTTTAACGACAAGCCGTCCTTACAATACATGCATTCGAGACAAAGTGTGCAACTCTACGAATAACTTCCATAATTGATCGAAAATGGACATTTTGGAGCTGAAGTAAAGCCCCTGTTCTTAGAAAATTTTATTACTGTCGTTAAGAACTATTATTATAAACAACAAAGGCCTTTTATTAGTGTTGAAGTTTTAGTTTCATTGAATTTCCATGTTGTAAGTAGTCAATTGTAAAGTGTTCATTCACAATATTCTAAAACAAGGTGTAAATTTAACTAAAATCCAGAAAAACACATTCTGATAATATATTACTAGATTAGAAGCTGTGTTTATTACTATTTATTATATTATTTTTATAACCAAATGCAATAAAAGCTACGAAAACAAAAGAAACCTCGATTAATTAAAATCTTGTCACACAGCCTTTCAAAGCCTGGCAGCACATATTTTGCATATATTTTATATATACTACCTACTTGAACTAGGTGAATGAAGTTAGAAGTTATAAGTTATAACTTCTAACTTCATTCACCTAGTTCAAGTAGGTAGTATATATAAAATATATGCAAAATATGTGCTGCCAGGCTTTGAAAGGCTGTGTGACAAGATTTTAATAAATCGAGGTTTCTTTTGTTTTCGTAGATTTTATTGCATTTGGTTATAAAAATAATATAATAAATAGTAATAAACACAGCTTCTAATCTAGTAATATATTATCAGAATGTGTTTTTCTGGATTTTAGTTAAATTTACACCTTATTTTAGAATATTGTGAATGAACACTTTACAATTGACTACTTACAACATGGAAATTCAATGAAACTAAAACTTCAACACTAATAAAAGGCCTTTGTTGTTTATAATAATAGTTCTTAACGACAGTAATAAAATTTTCTAAGAATAGGGGCTTTACTTCAGTTCCAAAATGTCCATTTTCGATCAATTATGGAAGTTACTCGTAGAGTTGCACACTTTGTCTCGAATGCATGTATTGTAAGGACGGCTTGTCGTTAAAATATTACGATTCGTTTTAAGTTTAAATTGAATTCACAACCAAATACAAATACATGCGTATTATTATTTATGATCCATAAATACAAATGGCTATTATGATTTTGTATAATAACAATATCCAGTGCATACTAAAATATCACTCTATTAATTTATGAGATCCGGCAAATCATTTCAGAGAATATTTAGATAAATAGTTAAATGTAGGGATGCACTACATACGGTCCTGCCGTACCGCAAACATCCTCAGCTCTACTTATTACACAGGCCAAAAATTTTAATTTTTTTTATTTTTCTTCAGAAACTATGCACAATTCTCGTTTATTTTATAGTTCTTACAAGAGTAATAACAAAAAATTGATTCTGACATGTCAGGTTTCGGAAAAAAAAATATTAAAAAGTAAATAACATCGAAGTATATATTGAATGACCAATTGCCCCGATAAAACGTTGTGGCGGTCTCAGGTGTAGTGTGTATGTTATGACTAGAGTGGACCAATTAGGAGAGAAAGCAGAGGCGTGACTAACGAATTGGTTCCCGCGTGCGAAACATTATTAATATCTAGAGATATACTATCATGAACGGTGCTGTTATTATGTTAGATACAAAAAAAATGTAAGACGGTTTTTATAGATTATGAAACGTTCTCGATGATACGTTAAAAAATAAAATCTAAAATGTATGTAATTAGATTATTTTCTTGTCTTATTGTCTATATATTGTCTTATGCGTTTTCCGTGACTTGAAAATCTGGAGAAGCGCGATGAAATATTGTTAATATACGGTGCGTCTCCAAAGTTATTTCTCGAAAACGCATCCGCCGTGAGGAAAATATGTGCTTGTATAAAGAAAACGATCGGTCCACATCTAGTGATGTGATGTTTGCATAATTAAAATAATCTTTGAAACAACTTCACACATCTGTAGACGAACCTTCACAAATTTGTCTAAGTCTGGCAAAATCTAAATCTTTATCTAAAACACTTTCAAACTTACTTAAAATACACTCATTTCTTGCGTCTTCTATCGAACATAGCTGTGCGTGTGTATCTTTCACAACTAGCACGGATTCCTGTAACGATAGGGAAGAATTTTGTCGGTTTTCTAATGCTTGCACTATTCCGAAGTAATTGTTGTGAATAGTTTGTAAATCACTTTTAACCTGACTATTTTGAAATTTTTTCCGACTTTCTTCGATAGCGGCACTGTCTTTCGGATTTAATAATAAAACCACTTTTTTTACATCCTCAAAATATTTATGATAGTAAAATGCCGCTCGTAGCCATGTTCCCCGTCGTGTCAGAATCGGCTATGGTGGCTCAGGGGTATGGGGACACAATTCGTGAAATTTCCGAATACGTTTTGGAGATTTCAGGAATACTGCCTTTGTACTCGATATTAACGCATCTACATTTGGGTAACATTTACGGATCCGTTCTGCTACAAGATGTAGGGCATGGATTTTACATGTAATATGTAAAAAGTTACCACACTGTTCCTTAAGAGACCGACCTACAGAAAGCATGGTTGCGGCACCATCTGTCACAAACATTAGGATTTGATCTCTGGAAATTTCAAATTTTTCCAATGTACTTAACACCACTTTTGAAATTACCCGCGCAGTACATTCTTCTATTTGTCTGCCAGCTAATAAAATTGAGGATGGCGATTGATTTGGTTCCATTTTACGCACCATAACATTAAGTACAGATCTTTTTTTGCTATCAGTTGTTTCATCCACACTCAGCCACACTTTTTTATTTTTCAGATCAGCCTTAATTTTATTTTCTAAATGTACACGAACAGATTTTAAATAACGTCGTAAGTGGGTGCAGCTCGATAATTCTACATTGCCATATTTTTCAAGATATGAAATAAGCGAATCATTGCGTAACAAAGTAAACGGCAAATTACACACAACCATCATTGTACACAAATCAAATAAGAACACTTCGTATTTTATATCGGCACCAGTGTCTCTATCTTTATGTCTTGCGCTATGCACGTGGCGTTGCAAATTTGATTTTGTTAAATGGTTTATATATATATTACACACTAAACATTTTACATTTAACCCATTGTAAGATAAACTAGGATGGTTCTCAATAAACCTATTGACTAACTTTGATGATAGCGTTTTTTTTTACTGTACACGCTCCTTCAACATTATTAAATACACAGAATACACTTTCCTGCTGCTATTATACGTGTACACACGATGACCGTGAACAACATACTAAGTAATCGTATGTGCGATGGGGCACGCGGGAACCAATTCGTTAGTCACGCCTCTGCTTTCGCTCCGGATTGGTCCACTCTAGTTATGATAGCCCCACTATTTGCTTGCTCGATTGCATTCCTCGAGCAGGTGTTCTTATTTCCGTCGTTGTGAATAGTACATTGTGTCTATTCTTGAATAAATTCAATTCAACAATGTCGTGTAAGACGAATTATTATTTCGTTAGACTTCGTTGAAATAATCCTTATAAAATATCCGCTAATTTCCAACGTGTATTCTCGTGTTTACATGCTGTTATACATGCATATATATGTATTTATTGTTCTTGAGATAGTATATTTTCTATTCTCTTCTATAAGTGATTGTTTCTGGTTTCGTTTCTTTCAGTGTTATTTGGTTACAACGTTTAGTATTTTAAAAAATTCGTTTTATATTGTTATATTGTATATTTATCCTATAATTTTTTATAAATATTGAGTATAATTTACTACCTTATTTTTAGAGTAGTTTTTGTTTCTTCTTTTTGGTCCATTTCGTTCTGTTCTTAGTATTTTTCTTTATTTTCATTAACTATGGGGAATTCTCGTAGGGCAACCTTGGTAGGATGGATTACAGGCCATACAATTGGGTTGCATATTCGTAATGATACCGAGATATATTGCAGTGTCTGTTCATTAAGTTTAATGTCGGGACAGGTTTCTCCGAAAACTCATCAAAATAATATATGGCCATCAGCATCCGACACTTTTAACGAAGAACTGTGTGAAGGTTTCACGACGGCCAATATCCCGTTCAAAAAGCTTAGCAATCCAATCCTCAAGAGATTTCTTACGAAATATACTGATCGTCATGTACCAGATGAATCTACTTTACGTAAATACCACTTACCAAAATGTTATTTGAGATCCATTGAAAAAATACGAACTAACCTATCTAGTCACTATTTTTGGGTAAGTGCAGACGAAACAACGGATGTAATGGGACGATATGTGTTAAATCTAGTTGTTAATATTCTTCATCCGACAACTTCATACCAACCATACTTAATTGCAACTAAGTCGTAAATGGTGAAACAGTTGCAGAAGTAATTGAGCAATGTATTCATAAAATTCCGTCTTCGGATAACAACTATAAAGACAGGATGATATTATTTTTGACTGATGCGATAGCTTATATCTTAGAAACAGGGAAGTTATTAAAGCAATCTCACCCCAATATGCTACACATTACCTGTGCAGCACATACATCAGGGGTCATTTTCCAAATGTTGATAAGTTAGTTTCATCATTTAAAAAGATATTTCTCAAAGCACCTTCACTTTATATAGAGAAATACTTCCAAATTTGTCTTTACCCCCAGTTCCTGTATTAACTGGGTAGGGAGCATGACTAGAAGCAGCATTTTTTTTCTATTCACAACACTTGGATGAATTAAAAAACTTTGTTTTTCATCTTCAAGATGATGATACGCAAAGCTTTCTAATTGTAAACACCTGATATAAATTGAAAATTTACAAAACCAGCTGAATTTTATTAAAGCTAATTTCCAGTGTCTTACAGATAAGATTACTTACATGCAAAATCAAGATATTAACCTAAAAGAGGCGATAATTAACTTAGAAACTACTATCGATCTAATGAAAAGTAGGCCTTCTGAATTTGGGAACAAGCTGAGAAAAAAGTTTATGCCATATTTAGCAGAAATCCATATTTGAATATATTATATCAATTCTGGACAGAGCTGATTAAAAAATCTATACATTCAATATGTATGGTGCACTTTTAATCACGCATCCATCACCAGTTGTGATGTAGGACGGACATTTTCTATTTTTAAAGACGTTTTAACATCTAAAAGAACTAATTTAACACAGGAACAGCTTGAACAAATTTTAGTTGTTCATAACAATGTTTTACACTTTGAATGTTTCACAGAAAATACATAGTTTTGAATTTTGTTCTTTATAAATTATGTTTATTAAAAATTCGATACGCAATTCCCTTGTCAGCATTACTTATGTTTCAGCAGTAGTTGCTGCCGGTTACCAAACCGTTTAGTTGTACATTGACAGATACATATTAACTGCATATGGAGATATGTGCCACTTACGCAGTGACCACACGTATCAAATTGTTCGAAACTCAGGGATTGGTTACAGGAACAAACCTATTGCAAATACAAGGCAGACGACTATGAGCTATGAATCATCAATCGCTCGAGTCCGCTCTCTGACTATAACTACTACGTTGTAGATTTTAATGACGAAAGTACTTCGCTTCGTGCATTTTCCTATACCTATTTGTTTACAATGTTCTCTAAAAGTATGCCCTAATTGGAAATAAACGGTTGTTTTCTTACTTCTCAGTTTGTCGTTACACAGTGATACCTGTATTTGTAAAAAAGAATTCTTTTTAATATTATTTCTTAACTTCCTGCATTTATAAGAATTGGGTCAGCGTAACACGTCTGTAGCAGTTGTGTGAAAATTATTGGTCGATAGCAATTATGGGTTAATTAGATTATTAAATATTTATTTAAATATCTCGATTTTCCTTTTATGTGTTTATCATATCTTCTTAAAAAAACTATCGACTTTACTCTAAATAGTGGCCACTTTCCAATTCCCCACATGTGTCCGTTAAGTATGTAATAATGATTACAATGAATCCATCATCAATGCATTTCTTATAGTTTAGTATGCTTGGAAAAATCAGTTCTTCCTTGCAAAAATTGATCTATTATTATAAAGAGACAACTGTAGGCTAAGATTTATTTCCCTTCCAAACGTTCTAAAAGAGATTTGAATGTACTGATACAATCTATAAAAATCTCCTATTTTACAGTATTATGATATAATAGAAATATATAATAGCTAAAGCTACAAAAACCATAATAAAAAATGTTAGGGCAAACAAAATAATTTTCCAACCATTCAACTTTATTATACGAATTATTTGCGATGAATGATCGAAATCGTTTAAATCGTGATATAACTTAATAATTTAAATGTATGCCAATATTTTATACTATCTGAAAACATTAAGTTATAAATTATTAGCAATTTATATGTCGATTTATCAACTGAATGTATCTACGATGATAGAGCCGTGATAAATCTGAACGTATTTTCGCGCAGAAGAAAATCCGTACGATAAAGGCAGTGAATGCGGAAAGAGGACATTTTTATACGATAGGATATGTTCCAGATTTAGTATTCAAAGTAAAATGATTGATGATAAAATATGGTATGCAGTTACTGATTTAGATGTCGACGCATGTCATATCGTTAGAGTCAATTTATAAGCGTTCAGCATGTAAGAATGTACGTCCGTACTAGACTAATAAATTATTTTCGCATTTATATAGTGCAAACTTCGTGGAGTAAATATATGTCCAGTATATTAAACAGATTGGAGGTCCCCCATGTAGTCTGGACATTACCTTAACTCGCCCTTTTTCTAATTAGAAGTACGTTTAATAATGAATAACTTCAAAGTGTAAGAATAAGATTTCAATGTATGTTTAAAGAAAGAAGTATTGTTACTCCATAATCTTCTATTTATACAATCGTTTCCTTCAACATATTAAAGTTCATAGTTTCTTGATTTTCTGTGTATTAAATTTTTAATTAAATTTATTCTCTATTGTAAATTGCCTAAATATATAGTAACGCCCACAAAAATGGAATTGCTAAAATATTATGCCGCTTAATTAACCGACTATAGTTTGAGCCATTGTATTCATATTTATATGTACACATTTTTTAAAAATTTTGCTTAGCCTTTCTCTTAACTATAAATGCTTCATTATTTCTTGGAATTCGGCTTGATAACTATTCTTCAATTAAAAATACTTATATTAACGTTTCGACTTTTTGTTGTCTTCCACAGAATAAATTGTTGTATCACAACAATTTCTTCTGACGAAGACAATAAAAAGTCGAAACGTTTAATTGAAGAATAGTTATCAGTCTATTATAAATAGATACAAGGTGCTTTCTGTAAATGTAATTTAAAAGTAATAATTAGAGACCGGAAACATCAGCCCGAAATTATGATGGACTATATAAATAGTCTATAACATCGCTAGGTACAACACGCAGTTATTTAAAAACACTATTCATTCGGTTAACCGCACTTCTGGTTATTGTCGTTGAATTGCGACGCAATTAATTCAATATTATAGTGAAATTCCTTTCTTCATGGACGTAGATAGAAGCGGCGTTTCTAGAATTTATTCTATAGTTTATTTTATTTATTAGTTTATATTTCGTAAGATAAATAAAGTATGGTGAGCTAGTCTCTTTTTTTCATTGTTTTAACTGTTAATTACCATACCACGTAATTTTTGTAATAGATCCTATTTAATATCGTTTCATCGAATCTACTTCTACCAATTATTTTGACGTAAGTGTCGCAGCGAATTTCCTTAAGTTTCAATAACTAACGCATACATTTTTAATTTTCAGTTATTTAGATCTAGAATATTGTTTAAGTTACTCTATAAGATATGATAATAACGGAATAACGTTGAGAATATCATCATGAAACAATGGCGAATTGGATTAAGGGTCATACTGATTGTATGTCCATTGCCAGTGATTTCGAAATTTATTGCAAAGTCTGTAAAATATCGTTAAAAAATTCCAAGAAATCGCACGTAAAATGTCACTTAGCATCGCAAACACATACACAGACATTAGACTCGTTGGAATCAGACAATTTAAACGAAGAACTCTGTGAAACTTTAATGGCTGCAAATATTCAATTAAACAAAGTTAAAAATCCCACTTACGAAATATTTCTCCAAAATTATACTGGTCGAAATCTTTCTGATGAATCCATTTTACGCAAATATTGTGTTTCTAAGTGCTACAAGAAAGCAGTAGAACGCATTAGAAGCCGGCTTCCAAATCAGTACTTATGGATAAGTGCCGACTAAACTGTCGATATACTAGGACGCTGTATGGTAAATGTTGTGGTTGGTGTACTACATACTACTTCATATAACGCGTATGTAATAGCAACAAAAGTTATAAATACAATTGATGCAGAAACAGTAGCTAAAACCATTTACGAGAATATGCACCAAATGCTTCATTCGGACGACAGACACAAAGAAAAAAATAATTTAATTTGTCAATGACAGTGCTACATACCGTGTGCACAACGTAGAGCGATCGATGGATACATAAGTAATGACTGGCCAACTGCAAGTGGGAGGGGCTACATACGCTAAACTCCTACAGGGCGTATTTAATTGTGGTGAACCAAGAAAGCGTTATGGTTGCTTATTAATAAATGATGTATCAAAATAAATATTCCAAATTAATAACTAATTGTTTAACAAACTACAAAATTATTTGTAGTATATTATTTATGGTTAATGTACGAATTTGGATATTTTATCCGACTACACCGTTGCTTTTCGCACTATTAGTCATATGCCGTCTGTCAACGTCCCTACAATAACGGATACTTTTGTTTATGTCTCTTCGGCCATAATACTTTAAATTTAACATTTAAATTTAAATAAAATGATATAATATAGTTGAAAGTATCATAAAATACAATTCGCCGTAAAGTGCAGAGTTTTTGTTTACTGCATAATAATAATTCTAATTCTATTTTCATCGCAAAATATTCAATGATAATTTTCATCATAGCTTTGTGGCTTGAACTTAAAAAATTCTTATTCAAATGAAAACACATCAATTATATAAAATTATGAAACAAAACCGTAACTCTTATTGAAAAAAATTAAAATAAAAAGTATTCTGTAATAGCATAAAATTTCAAAACAATAACGATTCTTGCAAGAATATAAATAAAGTGTTTACCAGTATAAATAAATTGTTTCCTTAAATAAACTACCTATAAAATATTAAATTTAACTAAAATACCTTTATTGGTAATAAATATTAATTATTAAATAAAAGAACATTCTAAAAAGAAAAACTAATTATTTAGTAAATGCTCAAATAAACCACCCTCTTGAGCCTAGCAGTAACCCAATCGGTTATAAAAATTACGACGGACATTTGTTAGCATTTCTATACGTATTCTCCCTACGGATGACAAGGAGCAACTGAATGACCAGTCGCAAGCTTGCTTGAACACTTCGAGCGACTGATAGGAATATTCAATGTGTTAGAGAGAGATTATTTGATTCGTACTTAGATCGTATGTAGAATGTGTTGGATAAAGAAAGGGAACGCCCGTACAGTGAGACAGTAGAACAGACTGAATATACTCTCTCAACCCTAACCACATAAACTCGCTATTCGTCTTCGTCTTACTACATTGTGGTAGATCAATCAGTCCCGGGCGTTCATACGGTATATGTTAACAATAAGTAGACTATTAAAGGAAACATATCCTAATATGTCGCATATTACTTGTGTAGCACATGCTCTCCACGGAATCAGTGATTGTATCAGAGATACCTTTCTGGAAGTTGATAGACTTGTATTCGCTTTTAAAAAAGTTTGCAGAAAGCACCATTGAGAGTAGCTCTTTACAGGGAATTACTTCCATCTTTGTGACTGCCTCCCTCTCCAGTAATAACTAAATGATGGACATGGTTGGAAGCTACTAGTTTTTATGCACAGTATCTCGATAGTTTACAAAATTTCGTTACATGTTTAAATGACGATGCTCGAAGTCAGTGCATGGAACTAATACAAATCCCAAATTTAAAAAAAAACAGTTGCACTTTCTTCAGGAGCACTGGAAATTTGCCAAAACTAATCACTTATTTTGAAAATCAAAATCTGAAATTAAATTATTGATAAACCACATTAGGTGTGACTATTAATAATTTGAAAAATATTCCAAGTGATTTCGGATGTGGCCTTCGGTAGATGTTAGACGCAATTTTTAATAGAAATCCATATTTAATAACAGTGCAACAATTGTGTATGGGGGGGCAATGCCTCAAAACCTAACAGCTAAATACGCTGAAATAAAAGAATATTTCCTGTATGCACCTATAATCTGTTGCGATGTAGAAAGGTTTTCTATATGCAAGAATGTATTTCATTCAAAGAGAAAAAATTTTACAAAAGAGAACCTTGAGAAAGTATTGCAAGTTAATGTTGGATACCCTTTACTCAACTTGAATTACAAAACGAAAAAATAAAAATGTATTTCGTATTTTATAGATCACCACCCGTTTGTTTTCCAATTATATAAATAAAATTAAAAACTCTTTAAAAATACAAATTTCCAATAGTACGCCCGTGGGCGATGAGTCATGGGCCTCTCTTTTCCGGTCCCTAGTAATAATACGTTAATTTATAATTAATAATTTTTACATTTTATATATTTTAAACTATTTTTCTTAAATATGCTATGACATAATGACTATTCTACATATAGAAGTAAACTGAAATTTACCCGACATACCTCATGTGTTTTATTTTTAACATTTTTGTGCCTATCCCTGCTAGTAATTTGATACTTTATTTTCTTGATTGATTTTGAATAATTAAGTATTTACATTGAAGTTAAACTTTACTTTGTTATTAATACAAGTAATTTAGATTAAAGGAAAATATAATTTAGATAAATCTGCAAACTCGTTCCTATCATATACGGCGTTTTCTTCTTGTTTTTTAATGTGAATTAATTATACTGATCTAGCTAACTTTTTTCCATTTGTAGTTCTTTAACCTCTTTGTAAGTGAATATGTGATTATTTTTGTTTTGGTGTTTTTTTTTAAACTGTGATGTTTTTTGCATATTTGTGACCATTTATTCTGTCTTTTAAATGTTGGCCTGTCTGACCTATACATATAAACACGACTACAATCATTACATGGTAATTGGAATGCTTTTAATTTAATTTTAGTGAAACTTAAATATTGTATTTTTTTATGAGCAATGTGGACATCATATTTTTTTATAAAAAATTTATTTAATTTTTCAAATAGTTGAGGAACATACGTTGTTAATAAATATTTTTGCAGTGTGTTTGTTTGTTCTTTATCTCTGTATTGTTACACAAAATATAATCACTAACAATATATGTACACATACAGCTAATACATATATACATCGATATCCCGATTCAAAATACCGCGGCAATTCTGTAAAATGTGACACTTACTATGTGAACTTATTGGTTTATCGGGAGCAGGGTTGTAAACGGCACGGGCAATCAGCGAGACACAGAGTAAATGTAAAAGATGAAATACCATGCTGGATTTTCTTGACAAATTTTATACTCATGTTAAATGTGTGTAATGTTTCACCATCCAATTTGGAACAGAAGGCGTTCTATACATTTTGGGAAAAGTTTGTTCCTCTTTGGAAATTATCAAGCAGAAACCTACTGCGAAGGCCGCACGTGAAATTACATTTTACAAATAGCGTACGGAATATTATACAAAATAAAAAAGTATGGATAAACGTGGACGAAACAACAGATACTAATAAAAACAATGTAATGAATGTTTTAGTGCGTACTTTAAAATACAGGTGATAAAAGACGCTATTCAAAACGTTGGTATATAGCGAAGCCAATTAACCCTAGTCTGCATGACCGGGGTCCTTTGGCGACCCCAGCACCACATTTTTCTTCACAATTGCCTACCCTGAATTAGTAGGCGTTTGGCCGTCCATCTATTTGTCATTTGCAGTTTGAGGTTATGTTGCGCAGTGGTAATTTGACTATAAGTTTTTCCCTGTTCTAATTAAAGTTAAGTTAGGTAAGTGGGGTCTGTAAAGGACCCCACCTGTGCTTTTGCGTACTAAGAACATTTTAATATACACCGGTTTTTTCTAGTTTTTGAAAAGAATGAGTCGTTTAGATCGTCGCCGTCTTTGACTAGCACAGAGTTGACCAATCTTGCTGAAAATATCGAAGAATTGTCGGATATAGAAGATGAATATGATGTCGATTTTCAAGAAATTCTTTCTGATTCCGAAGATAACCTCGAAAGTCAGAGCGAAGAAGATTCCGATGAATTACCAGATGAAAGTAATACTGAAGAATTTCATTGTACTCAGTACGTTGCCAAGTCAGGTTTGAAGTGGAATAGTTTACCTTTTTGTAGTAGTAAAACGCCACTGCGAAATTTAGTAAATGCACATCCTGGGCCGACGCCGTTTACCGAAGAAGCGAATGATTCTATAGATATTTTCAATTTATTCATTACAAATGAAATGAAAGATATTATATGTCGTTATACAAATGAAGAAGCAAAGAAGAATTATGCAGAATGGAATAAAAAAAAACCTAATTCACCAATGAATTGGATAGATTTAGAAAAGGGTGAACTAGATTGCTTCTTCGGTGTATTTATAAAAGCAGGTGGATTAAGATGCAGGAAAGAATCCACGCGTGAAATGTGGACAAGAGATTCCTCTATACGCCGCCCATTTTTTTGTGCAGCTATGTCTGTCAACAGATTTGAAGAAATATCAAGATTCTTAAGATTTGACGATAAGACTACAAGAATTGACAGAAAGAAGGAAGATAAACTGGCGGCTATTAGAGAGATTTGGGACTTATTTGTAAGAAATTGCAACATAATGTTTGAACCTTACGAATCTCTTACAGTGGATGAACAACTAGTATGTTTTAGGGGCAGATGTCCCTTTAGACAATACATAAAATCAAAGCCAGGTCGTTACGGCATAAAAGTCTGGGCACTTGCAGACGTAAAGACTTCCTATTTATGTAACCTTCAGGTTTACTGTGGTCGTCTTCCAAGTGGAGTGAGGGAAAAAGAACAAGGAATGCGTGTAGTAAAAGATATGGTTGAACCATATTTCGGTAGCTGGAGAGGCATAACTACAGATAATTTCTTTACAAGTGTACCTTTAGCGAATTATTTGTTGAGCAAAGGACTTACATTGCTTGGAACGGTACGAAAAAGTAAAACTGATACGCCACCTCAGCTCAATGTAATCTCAAGACCAGTTCATTCATCCATGTTCGCTTTCACAATGGATGTAAGCATGGTATCGTACATTCAAAAAAAGGGCAGAATGGCTCATTTGTTGTCTACACAACATCAAGACGATAACGTATCTCCTGAAAGCGAAAATAAGCCTATTATGATACTAAACTACAACGAAACTAAAGGTGCAGTTGACAACGCAGATAAATTGATTCGAGAATTTTCATGCGCTTGTAGAACACTACGATGGCCTTATAGACTATTCATGAATATTCTAGATATATGTGCCATGAATACATTTGTAATATTCAATGAAAAACACCCCGAATGGAAAAAACAAAATAAAGACAGACGTAGGTTGTTCTTGTTACAACTGGGAGACAAATTAACTCGTGGAAACATGGAAAAACGGGCTCAAAATAGAAAACTTCCAATATTTGTAAAAACAGCACTCCAGGATTGTGGTATTGCCTTAGCAGAAACAAATTTAGATTCACAGAGAGATGAAGAAAGAACCGCTTCGACAAAAACGGGTAGATGCTATAAATGTATAAGAGAACAAGACAAGAAGGTTAACATAAAATGTAAGGACTATCACAAATTTGTTTGTCACGCACATAGAAAAAAAGAGACAGTGGCGGTTTGTCTTCCATGCCTCTTGTTAAAATAATGTTTTCCATTAAATTTTCTTTTTTAAAGTTATATGTAATTTCAAAGCATTGTCAAATCTAACAAAATTAATACAGGTGGCCGTAACTTTGTGGTAATTCATTTTGAAAATAAAATAAAATAAAACAATAACTTTGTTATATATACCACTTTATTTACATATAATCGTGACCGCGGTTTCGACATACAATGTCATTATCAAACTGCAAAGTTACAGGCCTACATAGAACTTATAAATGACACAAAAATATATGGGGGTGGTTTATGATGTTATTTAAAATTACTACTATATACTTAACTATTATATACAACATTGGAAAAGAGGTGTATATATAAGGTCCAACTGTTCGTTTAAAAAGATATTATTGTTGTGTCGGCTTTTAAAAATCTCTAGGCCCTCTAAAATATTAAATTTACGACCTTTCTCGGCCAAATGCAATATTTTATGGTGACCAATATTGCATTTGGCCGAGAAAGATCATACATTAAATATTTTAGAGGCCCTAGAGATTTTTAAAAGCCGACACAACACAATAGATATCGTTTTAAACGAACAGTTGGACCTTGTATATACACCTCTTTTCCAATGTTGTATATAATAGTTAAGTATATATGTAGTAGTAATTTTAAAGAATAGCAAAATTAATTTATTTAAACTAAAAAAGTCACATTGTATAAATTTTAAAGCTCTTCCCGCCATTAAATATTATTGCAGAATATTTCGCAATAATATTACACACGTATGTCGATCAGTTCCTTCTATGCCAAATCATCATTTTGTATAGTTAAGTGTGTATATTTAGCCATACATAAACTCTATTAGAATAACCTAGTGTCACATATACGAATCGTTAGAATCACAGTATTGCATCATCTACGAAACCAGTATGATCAATAACTCTATAAGAAAGCCGGGGAATCACCAGCTCGGACGCATCAAGGAAAGAGTAACGCAACACTTGCTTCCAAGTCGCGAAGCCAGTCAAACGTGATGCCCCTTAACGTGATAATAAAGTGAGGGAATACTGCAATAAAAGTACTTGGCTCAAGGGAGTCAACCTAGTAAAACATGCGACCCTATAAGCAAGCGTAAGAAAGGGATAACCGCATTTTGTGTACTTAAGTACAATAAGTACACAGTGTAGCAAAAGTATCAATTGCCTACAAGTGCAGTCATTTAATTAAAAGTGAATCCCACGCTTAATACATCAGGGCTCTTGTCTGGATTACCCGGCACCCTGAGGTGTGAAGAAACAGTGTTAATACAGTGAACAAGTGCATCACTCCAGAAGCACCGATAGTCAACGATAAAGTAAAATGGCCATTAGTGCAGCGATGTAAAGGTTAGTCTTTATACATATTATTTATTAATCTGATCAGACTAAACAGTTCAAATATGTGTTAAATTTACTGTATCTCGCCCCATATGTATATTACTATTTAGTAAACTTTTCAGAATAACCCTAAGTAAATTTGTAATTAATCATATGTAAATTAACAAGCTTTATTTATCATTATAGGTATATTTAGTAATTATTTGTTCTTTTATTTCAATTCATGTAATCTAATCTCACTGAAAAACCATATTAAACAAAAGAAATTGATCGAAACATTTATTAAGTAGAAAAAGAGGGATTCATTTCTTTTTACCCTAGTTTTCATACACGCTTTGAGAGAGAAAGGCGTAAGTCGCATTTCGACTTACCCGCTTTATTTAGAGTCTTTTTCTATATCTCTCCGCTATTTTTAGCTAACCGGCAATTTTAAAAGTACAATTATACCTTAGAGGGGGTAATCCTCTTGGCGCCCGACAAAGCGGTAACTGAATAAGTCAATTACTCAATATTCAATTTTAATCTATATCTCAATATTTAGGATAACTGCGGCTTTTAAGTATTTTCAGCACCAATGTTATCAGTTTGTACAGCAACCTCGAATCCCTCGAAGCCCGGGACATTATTAATATAACGTCCAATGTTACGGGTTAAAGAGGACTGTTACAAAACAAAACGAAACACTTTATAATAATTGTTCAAATTGCACGCCACCTTGTTCAACACATACCGCACATCTCCTAATTACTTCACGAGTCGCATTTAAAAGACAAACGGCAGGTACTTGTTGACTAGTGTTAATAATTGTTTGTGTTCAAATGTCAACATTTTCTGGATTTTTTAAATAAAGTCGATCTTGTAGATAAGTCCACAATAGACAATCAAGGGGAGTAAGATCCGGTAAACGCGCAGGCCACACGATAGGACCGGATGTTCCTATCCACCTATGTCCCAATTGAGTATTCAACCAATCAGTATTTACTCTGACATAGTGCGCGGGAGCCCAATCTTGCTGATCAAATATTTTATTCAAATATCCCAAAGGTAATTCATCTAAAAAGTTTTGAAAATTTTTGGTCTAATAAAGTGTGATACTTTTCTTGATTTAGGCAATCATCTATTAAAATTGCCCCAATTAATTGATCGCCCAAAATACCACGCCAAACATTTGCACTGAAGCGCCTTTGAAAATTATTATCAATGACAAATCTCGGATTGTCTTGGCTCCATTGTCGATGTATGCTTCTATTGGAAATACCATTGTTGCTAAAAGTCAAGTCATTAGACTAAATTATCATTCTGTAAAAATACAGGTCTTGTTCTAATGCCTTTAAATAAAAACGACAGAACTGTATTAACTTTTCGAGCTATGTACGGTTGAAGTTTGTCTTTTCTTAAAATACCACGGACTGTAGTTTTTGATACCCAAATTTCAAGTTCAATTTCGCGAGTCGAAATGAATTTTCTTGTACTACAAGAACATCAAATTCCGTATCTTCGGAGAATTTATGTTGTTGTGTTTTAGGTTTGTTAAATCGTCCATAATTTTTTAAATTCGTTTCAATTCTCTGAAATATTTTCGAATCCGGAACTTCCCTGTCTGGAAAAACGAACACTGTAACGACGAACCGCTTGAAGACGATTTTTATAACATTTAAAGGACACTTGTAACATGTCCGTTAACTGATTCTTATTCATTTTCACAAGACTATGTTGTTTGTTGTGGCAAAACGTTCAAACAGGACAATAAAGAAGATTTAATAAACTAACATTGACGTCTATCGCATTTTTGATATTTCATGACACACTCAAAAATTTATAAATAGTGGAATACAAAGATAAAATTTATTTTGTTTTATTATTATTTTTTTCAATAAACGTTTATAAAAAATAGACATGTTATACATCGTTGAATTCAGAAAGAAAATCTAATCCAAATATAGCCAAAAATATGTATATATTTAAAAATACATTTAAAATAAAAAAGTTGACTATCGTTTGACATTAATGAAAACAACTGAAAACAAATAAAATACTGCTATTTTGTAGTATATTTGATGCTATTAAATTTACTTTTTGTTTCAAGAAAATCGGACAATAAATAACGGAATTATTACTGTTGGCGTTTTTTACGGGACACTGTGTATATCAGAATAATTGAAACATACATGAGTAGGTAAACCCCACCAGTTTTGTATAATACAAAGGTATTTTTAATAATATAAAATATTATTAAAAATCTGGTGTGAAGAACACAAATACAGGTTCACTATTAATATTTTTTGTGAACGTGTCCGAACATATCCCTCCCCAGAAATACGTATCTACGTCTCTGGGGAGGGATATGTTCGGACACGTTCACAAAAAATATTAATAGTGAACCTGTATTTGTGTTCTTCACACCAGATTTTTAAAAATATTTTGTATTATTAAAAATACACTGTGTATATGTGAAAGTCATAAATTGTAATGGTATGTCTATTCTACAACACTGTATAATTTAATTTAATTAAACATATTAGTGGTAATAATATCCAAAGCAATCAGCTTAGATTATGCAAATATTGTTATAAATTTAAATCAGTTTGAAGGCGTATTGTCCCAGTAATCATATCATAAACAATAACGAATTATTCATTTTTCCGTAGTTTTAACAAATAATAGCTTTCGTGTTGTAACTATTGTTTTCTAAATTGATTTCCTGGAAATACATACTCAACCAGAACGTATTGCTTAAAATTGGTGGACTTTTATGACTCATAGCATAATTACGTTTTATTCAAAAGTTACTGATAGTTACTTACCCTTAATTGAAAAAATTTACATGTACGATTTTTATATTCATAATATTTGAATACTAAATATAATAAATTGCTGTTAATTCGTATTTTTACTTTAACATATCACCCTCTAGCTAAATGATAAACTGTAAATATAAATTTAATTGAAAGGAATATTAATTTCCATTCAACAGTTGACTGAGGCAAAATAACCAGGGGCTACAAGCCATATTCTGACATAACTTTGGTTTTGTCGATCTTGTAACCAAAGTTGCTCTTTATCTTGCAAACTTGGGTAAATATTTTGTTTATGTGTAGCAAACATGTTGAAACTACATAAATGTTGTTTTACTGTATTTTTGGAAAAAGTTACCGCATATCGCATCCTTTCGTGATACATATAGATTATAGTTACCTCATTACACAGTTAGAAAGTTATATATATATATATATATATATATATATATATATTTAATAACTTCGTGACCTTGGTATGATATGGTAAACCTAATCAGTAGGCGATTAAAGGTCTGTATATTACTTCAAAATATATGTATTTAAAAAACTCTACATGTTTCGGCTGTATACGCCTTTATCAAGAGAATACAAAATATTTTGTATTCTCTTGATAAAGGCGTATACAGCCGAAACATGTAGAGTTTTTTAAATACATATATTTTGAAGTAATATACAGACCTTTAATCGCCTACTGATTAGGTTTACTATATATATATATATATATATATATATATATATATATATAAATTATATTGAATTTAATTGGAGTGAGAAATAGCAATTATTCAAATCTCCTCTCACATGCAATTGTCGCTAAATTTGTTGCGTTGATTCTACAATCTGACAAAATTACTCCTGCCGAAGAAACAAATTTAGCGACAATTGCATGTGGGAGGAGATTTGAATAATTGCTATTTCTCACTCCAATTAAATTCAATATAATTCGTATATATACACGAAAGTATACAAATAAAATCATGTCTATGTCCGAATATCGTGTACTGATGATCTGTAACGACAGTGAAATATCGATATCTGCACGTTTCTGGACGAATGTGGTTTTTTTTCATACAAATGTTATATATATATATATATATATATATATATATATATATATATATATATATACAGGGCGTTACAGGATTATATGAAAAAAATTCAAATTTGGGTTCACTGCACCAAAATAAAAGAAAAACTGCCTATAAAACTGTATCCTAAAACGCTTAGTTAAATAACTGCATTCCTTCAAAGATAAGGGTCTAAATGCAGTACTTATATTTTTTCTCAAATTTTGAAACAGATACAAAACTCATATTTGGTAATTGTGGCCAGCTAAGCAAATAACGTCTTATAAGTAATTTGTCGATCATCTCCTATTATTACGAAGTGGTAAAGTTAGTCACCCCTACTGTATTTTGCATTGAAACATTTTTTCTTGTAGAATTTTGTAAAATATAAATGAAAATGGTTAAGCGACGTTCATTTGCAAACTTTTTTGTTTCTTTTACTTTTTTCAGAAAATGTTTGGTTTTGTTGCAAAAAATTTAAATAAGTTACGCTGCATAATGTGTAATTTGCCGTTATAATAAAAATGCGAAGTAGGCTACTGTCACACAAATTTTTCCATCAAATTGAATAACTCGACGTCGTTTGTATCATTCTAAATATTTAGTTATTGTGTATTAACACGAAGAAAAGATGCCGCAAACTTGTTCGAACAGTGATTATGCCGACATCGCCTTCGTTTACGGTTTTTGTAATGGAAATGCTCTTGCTGCTCGTCGTGAATATGCATTGTGGTATCCAAATAGAACATTATCGTGCACATTAGTTTTTAGTGGGACTTTCAACAGGTTGAAGGAAACAGGATCATTTACTTTAGCAAATTATGGTGACGGAGGCTTTTCATCCCTACAAAACGAAAAGAGAACACGAACATTTTAAATTACTTTGACGAGGAACCTACATCGAGTGTGAGAATAGCCTCAAACATCTACAAATTATACCCACTCTTGTTTGGAGAACGCTGTGAGCCGGTGAGCGCTAACCTTACCTCTTTCAGCGTGTCCAGTGCTTATTACCCGATGATTTTCTACGTGCAAGGGTATTTTGTGACTGGTTATCGAACCAAGTATAAAATGATCCACAATTCACAGAAAATATTATATGGTCAGACGAAGCTACGTTTACAAGAAGAGGCATCCTAAATCAGCGGAATTATCATATTTGGGCATCTGACAATTCACATGCAGTGCGCGAAAATAAATTTCAATACGAATTTCAGTGCAATGTGTGGTTGGGGATACTGGACTATTTGGACCATATTTTCTTCCTCTTCGATTAAATGCCGATGGGTATATCGACTTCTTAAACAACGGTTTCTAAGACCTCTTAGAGAATATTCCTTTGAAACTTAGAGGTGAAAGTTGGTTGCAACTAGATGGCTGCCCTGCCCATTATGCTAGGAACACGCGACAATGGCTAAATGTACACAACTCTGGACAATTACTCGGTCGTAGAGTACCAGTGCTTGACCAGCACGGTCGCCAGATCTACCGCCGTTAGATTTTTTCGAATGGGGTGCCATCAAGCAAAAAGAGTACGAACAACCGGTGGATAACGTTGACACATTAAGAAATAGAGTTGTTCAAGCTTGTACAGAAGTGACTCCCGAACAGTGTTGATCGGCTATTCGTTCAATGATTACAAGATGCACTGTCTGCCTACGGACTGGGGAAAACATTTTTGAACAAATTCTTAAACTTTTACTGTTTGTTACTCTTAATAATCTCATACGTTATTATTATGTATTCTGTTTTTCATTTTTGCTGGTTTTAATATAAAAATGATTTGTTAGAAGTTATTTCCTTAGCTGGTCACAATTACCAAATATGAGTTTTGTATTTGTTTCAAAATCTGAGAAAAAATATAGAAACTTGATTTAGATCCTTATCTTTGTAGAATTGTAACTATTTAACGAAGCGTTTTCGGATACACCTTCATAGGAAGTTTTTCTCTTATTTTGGAGCCCTGAACCCAAATTTATTTTTTTTTCATATAATCCTGAAACACCCTGTATATATATATATATATATATATATATACATATATATATATATATACATATATATATATATATATATATATATATATATATATACAAGGTGTGTATAAATTGGCGGACCCACTACACGCGGCGATGTTCTTCGTAAAATTCGGAGTCCAAAATCCTAATACGAAAATGTTGTACCATGCTCCATATCTTTGCACGAGGTTCCTAAAGTTCGGACTTTCAGTCTTGAAATAAGCATTATTACTCGATATTTGTTGACAGAAAGAGTTACAATTTAGAAGAAAGAAGAATTGTTGTTATTATCCTTTCGTTAAAGTTTTCCTTTTGATTTTAAAGTTTGTTTTTAATATTTGTTTATTAACTTATTTTGACGAAAAACACATCTGACAACGTTGTAAAACAATAAGTAGGCAGCCTAATATTGTTCTAGTCAAATACATTACTACTGTAAAATTTTGATACTTATGTAATCTACCTATTTCATTCGACTTGCTTATTTTTCGTGTTTATTTGTATAATTTTGTTTAGTTTTCGTATTTATTTGTATAGTTTTAATCAGTTTTCGGGTTTTCGTGTTTACTAGTTGTTCTGTTTGTTTATTATGAATTTTATGTTCAACGAATATGGCGATATGTACATGATATTCGGTTTCTGTCGTGGAAATGCTAGCATTGCAGGGCAGGAATATCGAGTGCGTTTCCCAAGTCGGAGGCATCCAAGTAAAAATGTATTTCGAAGGCTGGACCAACGACTTCGTGAAACAGGTTCGTTTATTCCAAGAAATGCGAACGCAGGTCGACTCGACCAAGGCAAAGGCGTACCGTGCAACTAGAAGAGCAAGTTCTAGCCACAATACAGGAAGATCCCTCTGCGAGTAGTTTTCTTTTTGATTTTAAAGTTTGTTTTTAATATTTGTTTATTAACTTATTTTGACCAAAAATACATCTGATAACGTTGTAAACGTTTGTTTCTTTTTTAAATTTAAAATGTAATGTTCACATGACGACGTGTAAAAATGTTCCGAAGATTATAACTAGCACATTCGTGTTCAATGTTGCCAAATGTATGTTTCTTTCAAATTCATTCTGAAGACAAAGGAAGCCTGATACATCGTTTTAGGATTGGGACTTTTAACTCAAAATTTGACCAAGAATGTCGCCACGTGTAGTGGGTCCGCCAATTTATACACACCTTGTATATATATATATATAGATACCAAAAGATATATATAACTATATATAAAGATATATATACCAAAAGAAACGGTGAGTTTTGTCATTAATTGTTCATGTAATGTAGTTTAACATCAAAAGTTTAACATCTCATTCATTTATACAGATTTAACCACTGTAATTTATCCTTACTCATTATTAACCTAATTTTAAATTTTAACTTTAATTGTTAATTTAATCGGTAATTCAGTCTTTAATCTAATTTTAATTCTAATTGTCAATGTAATTGTTAATTCAGTCTCACAAAAGCAAACACAACTCTCACGTTTTCAGTGTAGTAATTCTTGTTTCTATTTACCTTACTGTATTGTAGCTTAATGCAAATTTTTCTATTCATTTACACAGATGTAATCACTTTAATTGTCCTTACTCATTATTAATCAAATTTTAAATTTTAACTCTAATTGTTAATCTATTTGGTAATTCAGTCTTTAATCTAATTTTAATTTTAATTGTTAAATTAATTGTTAATTCAATCTCACAAAAGCAAACACAATTCTCATATTCTCATTGTATTAATTCTTGTTTCTAGATACTTGAAAAAGACTGAAAAATAGTAAAAGTCGAAACGTCGTAGAATAAAACATCATAATTCAATAAAAGGTCGCTAAACCAATAAAAAGTCTATTATTTTTAATATATATATATATATATATATATATATATATATATATATATATATATGTATATATATTGGATATTTCGAAATATGAAGGTATGTATTCTCTAGCACAAAATAAACAAAAACTTTCATATAAATACATGTGTCAAATTAATTTATTACCAAAAGATATTGAAGATTAAAGACTTATTTATCTAAAAATCACATGTTAATTAAGTAGCCATGGTAGTAGAAGTTTTGAAACAATTAATATCGTTTATTTGTGTAACAGGTGATTCGAAATCTGTCAATTAGTATTAAACACTGTTTATGTAAGTTACTCATATCTGTTCTGTGCATTTTTCGTGTGGGTGAATACTGTGAGACGGTTAGATTTTTTATTACCGTAAATTTCTTCATTTTGCAGAACAAAAAAGACATGTTTTTAACTTATGGCGAGGTAAATGAAAATGGTGTGGCTACTGTTCGCAGATATTATGGAAAATTTCCAAAATAGAAGAATACCAAATCGTAAAACATTTGAAGCCATTGAAAGACGTATTAGGGAAAATGTCACGCTGACACATATAGATTTCGACGAACTGCAAACGTTGAGGAAGAAATACTCGATGCTGCTCAGTTATCTTCTAGTACTAGCACCAGAAGATTGTCACTTCATTTCGAAGGTTTCTCGACGAGTATATGGCGAACATTGCGCAAACAACGAATGTATCCATTTCACGTTACGCCAGTGCAAGGTTTGTTATCACAAGAGTATGACAAATGTATAAATTTCTCTCAGTGTAATTACACAATGCACAAGAGAATGCTACCGATGAATGTTGCTTTACAGGAAATGGGATTACAAACACCCATAATTAGACTGATACGACTGTTACTACACATTACCAACCTAACTTTAAGTTAAATGTTTGATATGGTCTTCTTGATGACAATCTCATCGGCCCCTTCTTTTTGACACCTAGGCCTTCAGGAGTATCATATTTGAATCTTTTTTAAAATAATCTTCATGACCTTCTAGAAGATATTCCGCTTGCCAATTTGCAGAGGCTTCGGTCTATGCATGACGGTGTTCCAACTCACTATTCTCATAATGTTGTTGATTATTTAAACACAACATATGGTAAAGGATAAGTTGGTCGAAATAGACCGGTTCAATGGCCACCACGATCTCTCGATCTAACGTCATTCGATTTTTTTGTGGGGTTAGGTGAAGTTTAGGGTTTATTCTACGTCTATTGTCACACAAGTAGACCTTAGAAATCGAATCGTGACCAGTATCTTGTTGTTGTGGGTTGCCTTATTAGCGGTGTCCACAATAATACTCCTATGGAACGCTCTACTTCCTGGATACTTACAGACATTGGCCGATTTGGATTAGTTTGTGCACTATAAATGTATGTCTGCCGAACAACTTCTGTGATGAAGTCCTGTGTAAAAAAGTAGCTCGAAAACTTATGCGGACTATTCAGTTGTAAAATATCGTTGTCATTACCAGGGAATTGAGTAGTTTTTTGAGTAGTAGTAGTTTCTAGTAGTCCAGATTTTTCCATTTGATTGCTCTTTTTTTGGATCTTTCTAATAGTCCTACATAATTAGAGAGATGAATATCATCCTCAAGATCTTCAGAGTCATCATTTTCTTTAGATATTTGACGATTTGAACTGGTAGTCTGACAAGTAGGCTCGTCAATTTCATCACCAGAGAGTTCGGAATCCTCACTTTCGGAAGGGATATCTCGTGTTATAGGTCATTACAATACATCTGTATGGCCACAAAATGTTTTGCAATCCAATCCATAAAACGTTTCGCAATCCATACTTCTAACAGCTTTTTATTGCTATTTAGTTAGTTTAGTGAGTTATATAGTCGCTATGCATAATGCTCCCGTAAGCAAATACACAATTAATTATATACAGATTGACTGAAGTAACGGTGGAAATTGCGAAGCGTATTACACACACTAGTGCACGCATATTTACACGTACATGTGACTATAATGTTCGTAGGTGTAGTTTAGTTACAATGGTGGGGATACTTTTGCCAGTATTTAATATATGTTTAGTAGGCAGAATGAAAGTGTGGATGTACAGATTTGCTTTAAGAAATTGCAGCAGCTATTATAATAATTGATGTATGTGTGCGTTAACATTGAACTGAAGCAAAACTCGTTAAAAATGGTAACTAAAATAAAATTATTTATGAAAACTAAATAGAATTCTTATTAAAAAAACGAAACAAAATTCTAAACAAAATGTACAAAATTTATTTTCGTTTTTTGCGAGAGTTTGCTCTGACGCACGCATCGAGATGCGAACAACGAATATTATCCCCGCTTTCTACATATCCCACTACATGAGTGAAAGCCATCCCTTCCAGTATTATTGAAATTTGTTATGTTATACATATACGTATATAAATATGTGTGAATTTGAAGCTAAATATCTACTTTTAACTACGCCAATCTGTATATTTTTTTGAAAACTTTTATTTCAGCACTGATAATCACTACAGCCGCTCTACAATTCAAACATAACTTTACAACACCAAGCACCACAACAAACTGATATATAAAACTGGTGGCAACTTCTTTGGGCCAGCGCGCCTACAAATACATAATATTGATGTTCCGTAAGGGGCAAGTTATGCACCTTAAGCACTTAGCACCCATACGGCACTTATATTAAAATCTCAAAGGTTAGGTTCCCTTTAGGGAACTGTATGCGGTAGAAGGTTAAGTTTAATACGTAGATACTCAAGTTTTTTCTTGACAATTCAATAGTTTGATTTTGTTTTTATTCACAATTGAAAATGCGATTACCCCTTCAGAAAATTGTTTTCGGTATGTTTAAATATTTATTAATGCAGTACTACTACTGACAGTGTAACCAAAATTAGAATTTTTTAGTGTGAAAGTGTTTCTTGATGCTGTGCTAATTCAACTATGGAAATAAGTAGGCTAACTACATTTTCAAGGTTATTAAGAAATATGTTAGCTAAGAACGAAGAAAGCAGATGTTCCATATGTTTGTTTATAAAACTTATTATTTAAAAAAACAAAGTATTAGTCCATACATAAATTTATGTATCGACCAAATGGTATTAACAATAGTATTATCCTCTTACAAGAACAGCTTTCGTATATACATGCGAATATAACACACTGCGTATATTAATTAAATATTCCAACTTTACTTTGTAACCCAAATACTTGCTACCAAACACAATTCCATCTAAAAAGGTTTCTCATTTTCTTTACTATTGTTGCTTTAAAGTTTTCGTTTAAAAAGTAAACAGGGCTTCGAAACATTTGCCTTAGACGGAATTATTTCATCCTTCCTGAAGTTTGCGTTTGTATGTGTATTTAGCTGAACTGAATTGGGATAAACTCACGTACATTCAAATGACCTAGGGGCTCAACACAGAGCTGTAGCCACCTGTCAATCCCTTTTCATACGTAATACTTTCTATCTACTCGGATCCTTCCTTTCCTACGGACGCTGTATTAAATTTGTTGAAAAAAGATTTTCGACACCTCCTTTGCTTGTTACTTTCAGCTTTTTCCGGGTTTCGCATAAAGGAGTAGATGAAAAGGTAGAAATTATAGGTATTCAAGCTTATAATTACACAATTTTTACAGAAATTTACGTATTTTTATAAATAAACAGGAATTAATGATTTTTTCTCCGATACATTTATAGGGAAATATTCTCAAGTATTCCATATAAAAGTTTATAATTTCTAAGTTTCTTTAATTTGCACGGATACGAAATAATTTAGATCGTAAACAAATGCAATTAAATTTAAGCAAGGAATTTCCTTATTATTAGTTATTATGTAGGGACATATACGCTCTGGCCCAAAAATAACCAGAATTATTTGAAAAGAAAAATAGAATAGACAGCAGAAATACAATGCTTAGCGTTAAAGAAGTTTATCTAATAACTTTTACTGCTAATTTGCAATAACGTTGAGATTGCTCGTCCTTTGCAGTCTAAAGTCTTCAATTTAAAGCACACGGTTTTATTGCCTTTGGTTTTTTCCCCTTTAGAGATTTTTTTTCAGGTATCCTGTGCAGCATTTGAGTATTATTACTTAGTAAGTATATAGCTTGGGTTTTGAGTAGTTTGTATGCGCATGCGCTGACGAACGCGCAATTTCTTTTCTCAGTTTTCAGACTGAGATTCTGTAAGCAAAACTAAGTGGCGCTACCTTCGGTTTGTTATTATAGTCAGCCACACACGTCTCCACTGACTAAGGGCATACACAGTAATAGAAGCTCCCAGACATTGTGCGATACGACTACAGTTTTGTTAGTTTTCCACCATCTTCAAACGCCATCGCTGTGCCTGCTTCTCGCGTAGGTAGCAGTTCATCACCTAATACAGCTTTAATTGAATTTGCTATTATGAAGTTGTTATTTTATTAGTATATAACAAAAAATAATTTTCTCCCTCAGCTAGCTCTTTCTGGCGTGGGTGCATGGATTGGTATTGACCTATCCCATGAGTTTTAAATTTGTATTTTTGAATCTGTTAATTAAAAGCATGTTCGTGCATACTCGAAAAACGTCGTTGAACAAAGAGCTGCCAATGTGAAAATTTCTATTGACTCCTTGAAATTCAATTTCTTATTTTTGAATTAAGTTTTTTAATTTAATAATTTTTTTATATTTATAATTTTATGTTTATGAAAAGGTGTCATGTAATATTTTTAATATATCTCGCTATTTAAATTGACATATTTCTGACTTTCTGTTGGTGGATGATAGATGGCTCTTTTTTTCTGTAAATCTTCTTCCTTTCTGGATTCTCGTATTTATATTTATACAGTACCCAACTTCATACATAATTATCTTTATTCTTTTATAACTTTGATACTATTTTTTGTGTTCGCCTATTTTCTAAGGTTCGAACCAAAATAACTTTGACAATACCTAGTACGTATTTTCTCTTCAATTGTAAAAACAATGAATATTTTATCTCTCTTCTGGCTTTTATACCATTTTCAATATAAACAAGAGTGATATTCGGAATACTTCTTCTTAATTTTCAAATGCCTTTTTGGGATTTGATGAAACTAATATTGAAAATTAGCCCTATTTTTCTTATAACTGTTCAGGTAATTATTTTAAGTAATATTACCTTAATACAAAGGTATTTTTAATAATATAAAATATTACTAAAAATCTGGTGTGAAGAAGATTTTTAGTAATATTTTATATTATTAAAAATACCTTTGTATTATACAAAACTGGTGGGGTTTACCTACTCATGTATGTTTCAATTATTCTGATAATATTACCTTATTAAATATTTGAATTCATATGTTAAAATTTTTATATTTTTCTAAAATTACATTTAATTGTTGAATTAATGATGCTTTCGATGTTAAAATATTGATATTTATGATTTATGCCCTTTCAGCAAATGTTATCATAATATAATTTACTTTTCGTATTTAGCTCATCTTTGTTATTTTTTCCAAAATTTTAACTAAATTCTTATGTTTAGTTATTCGTCTTGGTTTTCTAAATTGAGCCCCCTTGAGTAATTTAAGCCTATTATTGTTTTATTGTATTTGTTTTTTAGGTTAAAATCTTCCTTCAGTTGGTGTAAAAAATCCAACGTGTATGAATTCTGTTCGGATGTTAATTTTGTTGGCTAGTTTTTGTATATTTTGGTTCCTTCTTTGATATCTAACCGTTTGTTCTTCTTTCAGTGGTAGATATGGACATTATTTTGTTTAATGGAGTTGGAATTATTACATTACCAGGTTTTTTTCAATAAAAATGTATTTTACTTCTATGATATATATTTTTAAATAGCAGTTTTTAGTTTTTAGTAGTAAGCAAAGAAGATTTTGCTAATTAAAATCCTAAAATATCCCATCTTAAGACAACCCCTGTTAAATTTTTTTTATGTTGAAAAATTTTCTCTCTATTTTACCGTTTCTTGATTTAAAATTTTTATAATAAATTCATACACTATCCATAACATGTCAATACAATCAATGCTAATGCGAATAATAAGTATTTGTTATGATTTTAATCAAGGAAATCTAATGAGATGCAGATACAGCCCTCCAATGATAATTCTCTATAGACACTTGTTTTATGTAAATGAAGTAAGTGAAATTTTAAAAGTTTGCCAAGAATTTAGATACGAGTTGCTAAGGACTTAGTTGGAAGATCTGATGTTTTAAACCTATTCTGTGGACGAAATAGCATTTTATTTATCAAGACCTTTACAAACACTTTTCGTTCGTGGTGAATACAACAGTTTATTTCAATCTGCAAGTTTAATGAATTTTAAATAAAGAGAAATGGATTTACTTCATACTGATGTCAAAAATGACATTTATATCTCCCAGAAATTATTCGTAAAAATTAAGTAAGTGTAGTGGTAACTAATATCTTATAACGCTGGAGGTTTGTTATGAATAAAAATGCAAAATTCGCGTTAATTTTCTGTGTTTTATTAGATTATTTGTTTCAAAATTAATACCAATTATATATCGCAAAATATTCTGGATGAAGTTGATCGCGTGAAGAAGAATTTGATGCCACACGAAATAGATGTCAGGAAATCAATACGAATAAATTTTAATTATTCCTGTCAACAACTGACGTATAATTTTAAAATACTATAATTTTAATATTTTACTTTAAAGTACTAGGACTTTAACCCTTAAGTACTATCGTGTTTTCAGGTAACACAACTGCTATCGTGGGGTGTTTTGACACCCCACTCTTTAAAATTAATTATTTCGTTAATTATCTTTTTTTTCTACTTTTGAACTATCTGTGCAATAAACTAGTCTCTTATCTTGTGATTTGTTCAAGGAAAAACAAAACTTTATGCACAACAAAATAGAAAATTTACATTTATAAAAAAATGTAAAAAATGTTCCCTCGTACAATTTTTTTTTCACAAAAGTATCTGCAGTGTATCTTTAAGATGTCTTCACTTTCTCTACTGTTGGAAGCCATGATCTTATTCTCTGTAAAAGAAAAGTGGCATTAATATTTCATATAAAAATTCTGACAATGACGTTGAGACGTATATTTTTTATGACAATAATCATGGCGTTTTCTCATGCGCTCAGATTTATACAAAATTCTTACAATTTATCTTTCTAAACATTCTCTGCATTCTATGAGTATCTCAGAATGGTCCTTGCAGACATGCTGACGACATTTAAGACACGTCGATTTTATTTTCTTGTCTCTGCTTCGTCCACACATGTGACACCTTTTGTAGGTTCTTACAGGCCTTGCTTCTTGTGACTGTTGTGGTGTACCTACACCTAGTAAATTTTTAATGATTGATTTTAGCCCAGATGACAATCCTTTTATTTCATATCTCCATTTTGCGTGATCATTGACGAGTTCTCTTCCTAAACGAATATAAAATTCTCTTCGTGTCATATTGACAGTACCGTCTGAAGTGCCTAAGAAAATTGTATAACTGTTGACACGTGAAATGTCTAACATTGCTCCGAATATGGCCATTGGCCATTGCCTGGTCCGCCTTTGGCAGGAGTACGTCAAACACTTCTGGTCCAAAGCATCGACTCCTCCTTTGGTACCATTGTAGAAATTTATAATTTCTGGTTTCTCATTTGCTTCAACATTTTCGTTGTGATGCATAGACGAAACCAACAGAACACAGTTGTTTTTTTTTGGTACAAAGGAAACCAACGTGTTATCGTGTGTAAATCCAAATTTACAGGAGTTTATTGGTATCTGTTTAGTTTGTAAAAATGCAGGTGGAATTTCGCGCTTATTCTTGCGAAGTGTCCCGACATATCTCAAACCAACCTTTTTCAATTCACTCAATAGTTCTATAGAAGAAAATCAATTATCTCCTGTAACATTTCGATTTGTGTTCATAATTGGAGAAACTGATTTCAGTACACTACGTGTTGGAACCGAAAGTTTGTTTGGATTGGGTTCGGTTGTCTTTCCGCTATAAACAAATGAATTTATCAGATAATTCGTTTGTGAACCACATAGGCACATAATCTTGATGCCATGTTTTTTTGGTTTACTTTTGATATATTGGCGAAAAGAGCAGCGGCCTCGAAATCCAACAAGCATTTCATCTACAACTGCATATTCGCTGCAACTGAAATTGTTCGTGCAGTTTATATTGAAAATTTCATAAATTTTTGAAATTGCTGCAAGTTTATCACCATTGTCAATTCTGTTCCTCCTAGTTAGTTGATCGTCAAATCTCAGCTTTAACAAAAGAAACAAAAACCGTTGCTCATAACATCACATAACACCTCTAAAAATATCTCTTCCCATACCATCCGATGCAAAAAGACTTCTAGTGTCTTCGCGATTAGACTTGAACACTCCAGCCAGAATTAGAAGCCCCAGCCAGCAATGCTTTTAATTCAATCAGGTCTGTGTGTCCAACATAACTAGCCGTCGGTCCATAAGAAAAACTCGTTTCCGTAATTTTTGCATTTGTATGTTCTAATATTTCATTTAGGATTTATTCCGTAATAAAAAGAGACCATGCTTCAGAAGGTGTTCTAGGAGGAGTATTTACTGCCGGACCCTTTGCTCCTGGTCGATGACTGACTATATTAGAGGACCTGATACGCGAAGCAGCAGGAGGATTTCTTTTTTCTTACAAGACATGAAATATCTATAAATAATTGGAAATTAGAAAAGATACACCACATTTAATTTATTAAAACAGTCAAAAGTAAAACAAAAGTAATTATGAACCCAAAAAAATCAACCCAACCCAGAAATCTTGGTGTGTTTTTTTATTCAGCATTCATCTGTTGTATTGAAAGGTCATTTGAACTATGTTGAAAGGTCATTTGAACTGTCAGTACTAATACTTATTGGTTGACAAAATACAAGTAAAAAATATAGAGCGAGCTGTAGCTTTGAACGAAGATAGACACAGCATTCGATACATCGCTGCTGTCTCGAATATTCACAGGAGTATCGTCTAAGACGCAACACAGCGGCTTCGACAAACTAGGGAATACACAATAAGGCAACAATCAGGCAGACATCGCACCACAAACCGACGAGGAGACCGTTTTATGGTGTTATCTACACTACACGATCGTGGTTTACCATCAGAAATTGTGTCTCGTCAAGTCGAAGACGTTTACTGTACTGCAGTATATACACGGACCGTTCGCCGAAGATTGAAGAAATATGGATTAATGTTAAGGAAACCTGCTGCTTGTCCACTTTTGCTCCCAGCTCGATTATGATTTTCCCGTGAACATAGACATTGGACGATGAATGAATGGAGCTCCATATTGCTCATGGATGAGTATCGGTTTTATATGTGTCCACCAGATAGACGAGAACGTATGTGAAGAAGGCCTGCATCGTATTATGTATCTCCAAGAATGGCTTTTGAGGGAGGCGGTATAATGGTTTGGGCTAGCATTTCACTGTACGCGAAACCTGACTTTGTTCTCATTGAATATGATACCATAACGGCTGTTAGATACATCAACGAGCATTGAGCTAATCACGCCCTAGCATTTGCTCCATTCGTAGGTGAGACCTTTACTCTAATGCACGATAACGCACGATCTCACACTGTATGGGTAATTGAGCAATATTTTGATGCGGCTAACTTCCGCCCTTTACAATGGCCAAAATGAATGAAAATATTCGAAATTTATAAGGGCGACGACATCCCATACCGGTAAACATTCGAAATCTTCGAATAGATCTTCGTGAGGAATGGAAAAACATTACACAAGAAGAGGTCTCCAACTGCATTCAAAGTTTACAACGCCGTATGGCAGAAGTCATTAGCTTTTTTTTATTTCTCGGTCTTACTTTGTAGATAATGTTTCATGTCTTGTTAAAAAGAAATAATAAGTTTTTCTTGTACTAACAGACATTTACTTCGTTTTCCGGAATTTTTTGTCCCGGAGTGTAATAGTGTTCCCATCTATTCTATTGGCTTTCTCATTGAACGATTGGGTTGGTTGTTGATCTTGTTTCAGTGCTTGAGAATATGTAATACTTGGACATTCGTCTTTCCTCCAATGCTGGATATAACAAATGGATGCTGGATATAAAACCGCGATAATTTTTTGGTTGGCTTTTGTTACAATTTTGTACACACTGTAATTTTATCCTGATTATTGTTTAATACTTTAATTGTATAATGACATTCTAGTATTTTTTGAAGTAACAAAATAACAAGGAAAATAACAGGATCGAGGATAAATTTATTTGTACCATATATTACCGCTAGTCACTTCCCAAAGTTTTGTGTTTTCAACCCCCAGAACGAATAAATTGTGGATATATGGCTTCATTGGTGCATTCATCAAGGAATGCAAGCCAATTATTTCAGAATGTTTTTCTATTTTTATGAACTTAATTGATTTATTTATTTGTGTATTTTCAACTTTTGTTATTCTATTTAGATTGCATTCGTTGGACAAAAAATAAGAAATGATTTTACTATTCTTATTATTATGTAAGGTGTTTGTATGTAAAAGTATTTCTGTAAATAGTAGTGGTGTAGAACAATATAACTTTAAACTCTATATTTCTTGAAACCTTCTTATATGTAAATTTTCTTTAAATAAAAACATTTTACTTTTGAAATGAAGAGATGGTTCCATTCTAGAGAGAACATATAAGCAGTTGAAGGTGACTGTGTCGACTAGACGTTATAGATATTTGATGACTATTAATTATGACTTAATGCTAGTTTAGATCTTATTGGTATTGTAACACCGAGTCGTTTGTTGCGAGAGTTGTCAATTTCAACTTGACCCAGAATAGTCAATATATAAACTGAAGATCATGACTAAGGATATTTGCCGATTTTTTACTAACAATGGCTTAGTTCGTTTGTACCTACTCTGTTGCCTGCACCGTCTTTTTCTGCATGAGAAATGTGTCTTAAGCATAGGCCGAGATAGTAACATTGAGTCTATATTCAATGATGAAGAGAATGTATGTAGAATGTAGCTGATATGTAGAAGGTAACTGGATCTATTTACTCGCATTTAGATGGAATTTACATCATTATTAGAAATAATAATTTTTCTTTTTTCGTATGTGTTTCATTAATTTTGTCTTTTGACCTAAACACCTTTTTCTTGATATCGCTTATCATAACGAGTCCACTCGATTGTTATGAATTGTATTATATGAGCAAAAAAAAGGTAAATTATTTTAACTGGCATTTCCAAGCATTTATCTTGAATGTAACAACGTAATTTTAGCTGAAATTAAATAGTTCTCGCAGGTGTATTAATAACTTTGATAGTATAATTTCATAGTACTTAAACGTAATTTCATGTTATGTTTTCTTATTCAATGTACATAATTAATTAATGAAAGTTAAGGTGGAAAATTATTCAAAACTTCATTGAATGGTGAGTAATTCCTTAGTTTTCGTATGTATCCTACATTTCTTCCGGTAAATTAGTAGTCTAAGAGATAATCTTGTTTTACACGTTTGTCGTTTGCACCGAAGCGCAAAATTTTATAAAGTCGCTGGAACAGCTTTCATGTTGCATTTTGACGGTATTCACATATGCTGTTGAAATTACAGCAACGCTTGTGCTGTTTGAAGTTTTGATGACTTAATGAAAATGAAACTTTACATTCTAATGCCTCTTAATATACTTAATATTCTTTTTATTTTGTAAGTTTGTAAATGAACCAACAAAATGTTATTTAGTCTAATTTGAATGGCAATATTAAACTGAAATTCTTTGCAATAAATAAAAAAAGGAAATGATCGTACTACTACTACTAGACTTGTATTTCAGAAATTATATAAAAAGATATTTGAATTTATTATAACTTTTTGTTTAGAAGGGTTTCATACGAACACCGTTCGTCCGAAGCTTTAATTGTTGAACAAATGTGCGCACCGAAAGACAACAATACGCGCACAAACAATTCAGAACTTTTGGCGAGCCGTGTATTTAATTTTGAATATTGTAAATATTGTATTGAAGTTGTAAATAGCATGTGGAAATAAGGCCTTTTTTGGGGCTCTATAGGGGATATAAAAGAACGCGTTTTCGGCCGTTTAGGTTAAAATCAGGTCTCCTTTTAGACGGCGAATCTAGTTTCCTAGTTGGTTTTTTGTTTGACGCCCTCTCTCTACATCTTACCTCATTAGAAGGTAACCCTTCCATCTTGAGTGTGGCCCTCGAAAAGTGTGTCTTAAAGTCGCCTAGAAGTGCGTCTGGTCGCTTATAACTCCTCGTCGCCTTCCCGTTACAATCTGTCTCCCGAAATGGTAATATATATATATATATATATATATATATATATATATATATATATATATAAGGTAAACTTAATAAGTCGGCGATTAAAGGTCTGGTTCATTACTTCAAAGTATATATATTTAAAACAACTCTATATATATACTTGTATATATATATATATCAATTGATAAATTATTGGAGTTTTTCGGCTTTTATATGAAAAACTCCAATAATTTATCAATTAATATACATATTTAATAAACGGCTAAGAAATTATTTAAACACTCATATAGCTATGGAATAATAATTAGCAATTTCAAACCTTCAAAACTGACACCTGCTCTCAAAATACTGACATCTGCTTTCAAAACAGGCATCTGCTTTCAATAACTGACATTTGCTTTCAACAACTGACATCTGCTATCAAAACTGACATCAGCTTTCGAAACTGACTTCTGCTTCCAACTTGACATCTACATTCAATAACTGACATCTGATTCATTAACACTGTTACTTTATAATGCATTTCTAAATAGCTTGAACCAAGGTCTATCGTGGCTTAAGTGGTGAAAGCGGCAGTCCGGCAAACTGTAGACTTGGGTTCAAGTTCCAACGTAGACAATGTTTTTCAATTAAAAATTTCGTATCATTTGCTTTGTAATTTGTAGACAGCAATGTTTACATCCCCACTTACTTTGCAATTACATACTAATTTGATATTTGTAAATATTTCATATAAAAGCCGAAAAACTCCTATAATTTATCAATTGATATACATATTTAATAACCGTCTAAGAAATTATCTAAACATTTATATATACCTATATACCGGGTGCGGCAATAGTGTGTCGGCGGAGCTTAGCATGAAAACTAATAAAGTTGTAACAATGAAATTTTATGTACACATGTAGTATGCTACAGTGAATTTTCTAATTTTATTTATATATTTACAGGGTGTTCCAAACTTCCGCAACCACTTTCAATATTTTTTTTTTAATAGTTTGCTATACTTTCTTGTTATTATGATGATAGCCACCCAAATTATCTTTGCAATGATATATGACAATGTGCACTTACAACTGTTAGTTTTGGCTTTATTGCAAATTTTGTTAAAATCTTGACAGTTGCAGCGCTAACATTTTAAGTCTTTGCCTGAAAATGGCTGCAGTGCCTCACGTAACTTTTTTGTTACCAATTTATGGACTAACACGTTATATGTTTTGAGGGTGAACAACGTGACAACATATACAGAGTGTTAAATATGTCGTGCCAAAGTTATCGAAGTTTAAAAGCTATTTTCTCTTTTTTTTTAAATTGAACCAATAATTTTTTTATTAGTCAGCAAATTCCTTGTAAAATTGCCATTAAAATGGTACCAATAACATAGTACTTATTTCTAGTATTTTCGAAGTTATAGCCCTTTAATTGGATATACCTATTTTTATAATATTCAATACGCGGTGCATCTAATAGTTGGTTGGCCATGAAATGATATCAAACAAAGTAACTTTTACAAACACCTGTTTCTTAATTCTTTATTATTAGTTTTAGAATTACATTTTGTAATTTTTCAATAATAAAACAAAATTAATTTGAAATGTGTTCAAATATATTTCCATTCTGCTCTACACATGCTCTTAATCGCCTCTGCATCGACAGACTTACATTTTGAGCCAT
Source organism: Melolontha melolontha (assembly GCA_935421215.2). Classification (NCBI taxonomy): domain Eukaryota; kingdom Metazoa; phylum Arthropoda; class Insecta; order Coleoptera; family Scarabaeidae; genus Melolontha; species Melolontha melolontha. The sequence goes on along the minus strand of OW285236.1, from coordinate 192,750,810 downwards.
GTTGTTTTCACTTACTTGAAGAAAAGCGTTTCTGATTCGTTGCTAAATGTTCTCTGCCGTTGTAGGAGGTGTTTCGTAAACTATATTTTTTACAGTAGGCCACAGAAAAAAATCACAAGGGGTTAGATCTGGTGACCGCGGTGGCCAGCTTATAAAGCTTCCTCTGCCAATCCACCTATTGGTGAATACCCTATCTAAATGTGTTCTTGCAGCAGCACCGTAATGTGCAGGTGCACCATCATGTTGGCACCACAATCTCCTGATGACGTTATCTGGTAGGTCTTCTAACAGCAATGGTAAATTATTTTGTAGGAAATTTGTGTAGATTTCACAATTTAAAGTATTATTAAAAAAGAATGGACCTACAATAGTGTTTCCTATGATGCCTCCCCAGGTGTTAACACTCCATTTTTGTTGGTATAAAATGGGTTGCACAAAATGAGGGTTTCTAGTGTCATAATAATAAGAATTTTTTCTGTTTGTTATTCCACAATTAGCAAATGTTGCTTCATCTGTGAAAAGCACATGATCTAGAAAAGTTAGATCTTGTCGTAATTGGAAAAGTAGCCATTCACAGTAAACAAGTCTCCTTTCAAAATCCGTTTGTAATAAGCCTTGATGATTTTGAATTTTGTAAGGGTGAAATTTATGTTTTTTTAAAATCCTTCTTACAGCAGTGACTTCTATCCCGTGTTCTTTCGAAATTATCCTTGTAGATACGCGCGGATTTTCCATAACGGACTGGACAACTGTCACTTCATTATCTTCTGTAACCATAGACTTAGTTCTTTCATGTTTGACATAATTCACTGAACCCGTCCGAAGAAACCTTGTCAACAAATTTTCAAACGTCTTAATATCTGGTGCTCTTCGGTTAGGATACTCCATAGCATATGTTCTTGATGCTAAAATTGGATTTCTATTGCTAGCGCCAAGAACAAATACCATGTCTATTAGCTCCTCCTTCAAAAAATTCATTCTAAAGAAACACAACTATAAACTATTACGGCATGGAAATAAAAAATAATGACAACAAAACGATATAACTGACAACAAGATAACAACTAATATCGAACAAACGGAAATTGCTAATTAACTAGCCGAACTTAAATTATAACAATTAAACGCGATTACAGTAAAGAGAAATTATTGAAAAACACTTTATATGGAAATTTTAAGTAGATATTTGACGTTTGGTTACACAGCAATTTTTGCTTAATATCATTTCATGGCCAACCACCCAACTATTAGATGCAGCACCGCATATTGAATATTATAAACATAGGTATATCCCATTAAAGGGTTATAACTTCGAAAATACTAGAAATAAGTACTGTGTTATTGGTACCATTTTAACGGCAATTTTACAAGGAATTTGCTGACTAATAAAAAAATTATAGGTTCAATTTAAAAAAAAAGAGAAAATAGCCTTTAAACTTCGATAACTTTGGCACGACATATTTAGCACTCTGTATATGTTGTCACTTGTTCACCCTCAAAACATATAACGTGCTAGTCCATAAATTGGTAACAAAAAAGTTACGTGAGGCACTGCACCCATTTTCAGGCTAAGACTTAAAATGTTAGACGCTGCAACTGTCAAGATTTTAACAAAATTTGCAATAAAACCAAAACTAACAGTTGTAAGTGCACATTGTCATATATCATTGCAAAGATAATTTGGGTGGCTATCATCATAATAACAAGAAAGTATAGCAAACTATTTAAAAAAAAAAATTGAAAGTGGTTGCGGAAATTTGGAACAGCCTGTAAATATATAAATAAAATTAGAAAATGCACTGTAGCATACTACATGTGTACGTAAAATTTCATTGTTACAACTTTATTAGTTTTCATGCTAAGCTCCGCCGACACACTATTGCCGCACCCGGTATATATTGATGTGGGGCAAATCACCCAACAACAATATAATTAATTGATATGTAATTTACAAATAAAATTTTGTAAACAGTTACATTTAATTTTTAAAATATTCAGAATTTAGTAGTATAAGACATAAAATATAAGTAAAAAAATCATAAAATCAAGATAAAATAATAAACAACGACAAAAAGGGTTTAAAAATATTTATAAAAGTTTGCTTTAAATGTTAGCTATTCATTGCAATCAATTGAATCGACTTCCACATCGTATTTTCTTAATTATTTGCTAAAGCATCATTTTCGTTGTGAGAATTCAATATGGCAACCATCGATATTTGAATTAAAAATAGAACATATTAAGAAGATTATCACAAATTTGGTACCTGAACGAGCATTTTAATTAAACCCGGACATCCAGCCATTAATTTAGACCAGTTTTAAAGAAAACCGAGAAGCTTTTCCTTACTTCCCACCAGTTCCTACTACTTCCCAGAACCTCCTTTTTATACCATCAATTCTGTTTATTAAAGTAGAAGGTACCTACAATTAACATTTTTACTTGCTAATTAATAGTTTATGTAATTTAATCAAATCTACTTGTATAATTTAATTGTAAATTGCACAATTCAAGTAAATACTATTCAAATACTCACCGTATCAGCATATCTTAGTTAATTTATAATTAATATGTACAATTAATGGATATATTTATACTAAAACATACATATTTAAATGGTTTCATTTGGTATACCTGGTAAAGGTATATTACTCTCCGATATATAGTTGGATTTGAGTTGGATTAGTTCACATAAGTTTTGATACATAATTAGACCAAATTGTAAATATTGTTATTTTATACACAAAATTTCATAGCACTTACCCTAGTGAATCAAACTTTAAAATTTACATCCATACAAACTATGTTCTATGTTGATCTACCCACATATAAATGTTATTATGTATTATTAAACGAAACGTTGTTTTTTTTTTATTTAACGTAGTTCTGTCAATCGTATCTATTGTTAAGGTTATAGAAAGAAATATAATAAATAACTATATCGCTTGCTTACTGTTTAAGTTCATGCTATTCTGGTATAGACGTCAAACTTAATAATTTTAGTTTGAGTAAATCGATATTTTTCCAATAAACCAATAATAAGAATAAATAAAATTATAAGTTCTGTATTTAATTTCCTCTAGCTTACCACTGACCAACCACACGCCCTAGAGATATATTTAAAGAAGTATAGAGTTTAATAACAGTATTTTGCTGAAATAAATAATAACATTGATAAATATATATTTTCTTTTCTTCCTGTGTGGAATTTTCTTCAGTTCAGTTATCGACCTTCACATTATATATATATTTGGCCCTTGTATAATTATTGTTTCAAAGTATTGATAATATAATTATTCTCCGCCGACCGCGTTCAAGCGCCGATAGCTATATCACTTTCCATCCGAACTATCGCTGTGTGCGGAAACATCGCTTCGTTTATTTCCGCAAAAGGATAAAAGGATTCTAAGTTTCTTTCCCATTACCGGAATTAATATTTTACTTTTCCGACTATTTTCGTCTCCTTAGCTTTAAGCCCAAATTATCATTATTTTCTTATCTTTTCGAAATCCTCATAAATGACCAATGTGACATCCGATATGATTTTCAAAGAATGATTAATTACAATTAACGTTAAAATAAAACTCAAGAATACTGAAAGAGTATCGCTCAAACCATGAATTCCTAATTTTTTTCATATTAATAATTCTGTTATTTAGAATATATATATTAAGCCTTATTTTATTGATTGAACGATACATCTAATATTATTCTAAATGCAGCGAAAATACAACTTTAAACGAACGTATGAACCTGTAAAAGATTTAATTCCAAAGTTAATTTAAGAACCGTTTTTTAGATCCTTTATTATATTGCAAAAATTACAGTCAACTTATGCTAATTTATTTTTCCCGGGATGCTCAAACAAACTATTGCCAACCTTGCTTGATTCAATAGTTCAAATTAATCCTGACTTCTTATTATTATATTCAGATAACAAACGCATGTTGACTTTTTATATTTAACTAACAGAAATTAGGCATGTGTTATTCGAATAAAGACATTTTTGTCTAATGATGAAAATAATACTTCAAGAAAATAGTATTTCACTGAATTTCATACAAATTTTATTTTGCAGCTGTGAAATTATTGAGAAATTTTAATATATTCTCAAAGCTTTAATTCCTCAGGCCCCACCACTTGAAGGTCACTGCTCGAGGCACCCACCCGCGAAATCTCATATCATGCTAGACCTCGATATTCGAGATTTGCAATGTTATTGGGTTCCTCTTCCCTCCGTTGTATTTTAATTTTTCATTCTTTCATTGAAGTTCTTTGGGATACACCATATTTTTAGTTATTCCGTCTTGAACAAAAATGAATAATTTTGTGGGTTGTCCAATTCATGAGCATAATTAACAATGTGAAATGGATGGATTTTCCAGATTCAAAACGCACAATTTCAAGCGATTGGCTATGAGCTTTGTTTATCGTTCTTGAAAAGGCAAGAACGTATTCGTAATAATTCAATGCTGATGCTTTGTTGTTATGTGTTTCCTCTATACAGGCTGATTCATTTTCGGCCCTCACCATGGGGATCTCGCTTATTATTGGAGATAGAATATAGGTTTAAATTTGGCAAAGTTGTTAAATTTTGTGTTTGTTATAAATCCGTAAAGAAAATAGACCTGTGACAAATGACCTTCGTTATTTAAAAAAAAAACGCGAAAACCCGATTTTCTTCTTTTACCTGTAGCACCGACATTTGGCCTTGTAGAGAAAAAATAAAAACACGTCCTTGTGGCCATTTCTAAGCCTCTATCTAGTGGTCTTCTCTAAATTTTTACACGACGTTTCGTTTCTTTCTGGCCATCATCAACTATCTAATTTCTTATAGGCGCCATATTGGATTTAGACATCTTCGGAAAGATTTTTTTTTCTGATTTCAACCATGTACGATATGCTGACTAAAGTTTTTGACATTAGGTTTTATTTGAAGGAATAATTTATAAGATTAAATAAGGTAGCCATGGAATTTCAATCTGTCAAAAATTTCATTTATTGTTCATTAATAATACAAAAATGTCATACACTAACGAAGAGAAACGAGATATGATAAGTATTTTTTATTCTTCGAACCGAAATTCAACCGTAGCGAGTACAAGATATCTACAATTATATCCAGAATGACAACAGCCTCATCGTACCATTTTTCTAGATCTCGACAGAAATTTGGTCGAGAATGGATCGTTTACTAAGCCGCGTAATGGTCAAGACAATAGGAATTTAAATGAAAATCGACAAGATATTTTACAAATGGTAAATTAAAAGCGTGTTTCCAAATTTCATGTTAATCTTGTATTTTTATAGATAAATAATAATCCATCAATTTCTACACGCGAAGTAGCGTCAGAATTAAATTTGTGCCAGTCCAGAGTTTGGAGAACTTTACATAAAAGTAGGTTTAAACCATACAGGATCCATGTTAGTCACTCTTTACTGCCTGGAGATAATTTGAGAAGGCTAGAATATTGTAATTGGTTAATGGGAAGGATAGAAAATGACGAAATTTTTTTAAGTAAAATCATCTGGTCAGATGAAACAAAATTTACAAATTCTGGTATGTTCAACAGAAATAGGGAGCACTATTGGGCAGTACAAAATCCCCGACAAAACAGGGCTAGAAGACCACAACATCGTTTTGAAATAAACGTTTGGGTGGGTATTTTGACAAATCGTCTCTTAGGACAAGTTATGTATGAAGAACGTTTAAATGGAGAAAGATATTTAAACATTTTACGTACATACGTATCTGACTATCTTGACGACAATATCCCATTAAATATTACAATATTTATGGTGGCAACAAGATGGCGCACCAGCACACAATGCAGCTGTTGTTAGAAATTTCTTAAATCAAGAGTTTGCAAACCGTTGGATTGGAAATAGGGGAGTTGTTGAATGGCCTGCGAGATCACCTGATTTAAGTCCGCTAGATTTTTTTTTTATGGGGTATGTTAAAAGTAATATTTATAAAGTAGATGCGCGACAAAACATTGAAGAATTACGAGACAGACTTCAGAATGCCCTCGATGCAGTTCCTAGAAGAACTATACAAAGGGCAGTACAAAATGCCAGAAGGCGTGCCCAATTGTGCATTACCGAAGATGGCCAGATAATTGAACATTTACTGTAATATAAGAAATTAGATAGTTGATGATGGCCAGAAAGAAACGAAACGTATAAAATTTGAGTACACCACTGAATAGAGGTTTAGAAACGGTCACAAGGATGTGTTTTTATTTTTTCTCTACACGGCCAAATGTCGGTGCTACAGGTAAAAGAAGAAAATGGGGTTTTCGCGTTTTTCTTTTAAATAACGAAAGTCATTTATCACAGGTCTATTTTCTTTACGGATTTATAACAAACACAAAATTTAACAACTTTGCCAAATTTAAACCTATACTCTATCTCCAATAATAAGCGAGATCCCCATGGTGAGGGCCGAAAATGAATCAGCCTGTATATACGAAATAAAGAAGCAAAAAGTGATGGGAAGGAAACTTATGTTCAGAAATACGCACGACAAAATTCTATTATCGAATATCTGTTAATACAGGTGATTATACTTGCCCGTAATGAGATTCGTTTATTATATTGAAGTGGTATTCGTTCTGCCCTTCCCAAAAAATTACTGGATACTGTAATGTACCGTGGGCTTGATATGTTCCAGCGACACGTTGAATCATATCATTCCGTCGATGCTCGTCTTCCACTATAACAGTGTTCATTTCATCAGTAGTTGGTGCGTAATAGTGTCTGGCGTGTTCTCCGGCTTGCGTTTAGTCAATTAATGAAATCTACAGGAATGTTAACATTTAGTCCTTTTTTTATAACTGTTTGGTTCATACTTCGATAAGTTCACTCTACCGAACGGACATCTTCAGAGAATTCCTCGAAAATAAAATTACTCAGTAGCTCTTTCTGTCCCTTCGTGACAAAGTCAAAGCACATTTATTAAATTGACATCCCGTTATGTCACTTCATGACATCGTCGAAGCATATTTATTAAATTGATGACCGCTCGTTCTGTCACGTTGTTACAACGTCAAAACATTTACCGCACACTTGAAGCTATCGGTTTTGATTTAAAGAAAGGAAAATTGTTTGATTATGCTTTTATTTTACAGAAACCATCGCCGACACGAAAACAGCAATTTACTACAGTTTCATCGCAATCGTATCAAGGGTATAGGAGCCTATACGGAACATTAATTTTTATATGTTAGGTATATGGATGACGTTTGACTAACAAATGTTAAATTTTATTATAATTTAAGTGTATTCTGAAATATTAGTTTATAGGAAAATAATTATTTTCATAACAAGTGCGGGAAGATAGTTATTCCAAAACGAAAGCAGGAGTTACCGAAATAAGCGCAGCGAGTTTTGGCACCTGCATGAGTTTCGGAATTGTTTTCCCACAAATGTTATGAATAACGTTTTTCCTACAATCGCTTAGAATCGTCGTAATTGAATGTTTTGGTAAGTTTCTTTCAAGATTTGGATTTGCTTTATTCAACGTGAGAATCAAGTTAATGGTTGCGATGAACAAATATGTTAAACAAACAGTAGTTTTGTGAAAAATTCTGACATTCATTAATTGTGGCAAGAAAACTGGTAAATTTTTGCGAGAATGACGAACCAATGGATGAAAAGTGGATTGCTGACGATACTCAGGTAGCTGCTGACTCGGCAACACGCATCTTACTGATAGGAAAATCGAAAAAAAATACGAGGAAACGTATGAAAAATTCATGAAGTGGTGTCGTCAAAAGAAGGTGAATGGCTACACGGAAACAACTGTCCTTGCCTATTTCATCGAATTTGCCGAATTACTGCAGCCGGCAACACTTTAGGCACGTTACTCAAGATTAAAAGAACGTTGATTTTAAAGAAAGGAATTGATAACAGTGAATATCCCAAATTAATCGCATTCTTGAAGAGGAATAACGTGGGATATCGATCCAAGAAATCGACGACCTTTTCCAACACTTTCAACATTTGGCATTGGATCCACAACAGCTAATACAATTTTACGTGATCATCTTCATATGAAAAAAATTGTTACAATTTGGGTGCCACATGGATTCAATGACTTCCGAAAAGCAGAGCGTGTACGGATCGCTCGGGAAACGTTACAATTCTTAAATAAATGGGGGCATCCGATTATTTCTAAAATAGTAACAGCTGTTGAGACGTACATATCATTTCGTGATGTTCCCACTCGCCAGGAGAGTCGTGTGTGGGTTCACGAAAACTCACCAACCCCAACGATGTCAAAAAAGCAGAGGTCTATGAAGAAACTAACATGCGCAGTTTTCTTTCGAAGTACAGGTTTAGTAAAAGCAATTAAGCTTGAAGAACAACGTACAGTTACAGCTAACTGGTACATCACAAAATGTTAGCCTGCTGTTTTTTAATATTAATTCGCGACTTACTGTTACACCAGGACAATACATCGTCATACACTGCACAACTGACTCCTGATTTTTTAGGTATCAAAAATGTAAAACATATCGAACATCCACCTTATTCGCCTGATTTGGCAATATATGACTTTTGATTGTTCTTCTGCCTGAAAAAGAGCTTACTTGGTCGACGTTTCGAGCACGTAAACGAGATTGACGAAGAAATTCATCAATTTTTCCATAGTATTATGAAAAATGACTGGCTAGAAGCTTTTGATTTGTGGAAGGTTCGATCACACAAGTGCATTAATGCTAGTGGGCGGTACTTTGAACATGAATAAATTCATTTTTCAATACGACTTGTAGTTACCTTGTACTTCAATAATTCCAGCGTGCCCTCGTATATAGGAATAGGAGGTCCGTGATACACCTAACTACGCAGTCGGGAGTAATAACACCATTGCTGGTTAGTGAGAATCACTACAGATCTTATTCTTTTACTTTATTGGCTGTTTTTCTTTATTCATTACAAATTTTATTTGGTTTCCGTTATTTCTCTTGTATTATTTCGTTTTTATCTCGTATTTACCTTCTAAAATTATTTTATTATTATATATTATAATTTTTAATATGCTTTAGATATAAACTACTCAAAGTTGAATAGGGAATTAGATCTTTTTTTATCAGATCTAATTAATTCGATTAAATTTAACGTATTTTCTCAAACTATAGATAAATTAGAAGGCCCACAGTCGTTTGTGGACATTTTATTTGGTAAATGTCTTTTCTGTGTGATAAAATATTGAATCTTGTATTTTAACCTTAAATTAATTTAGAATACAAAATTATAAAAATCGCATTTTTTGACAAGTATTATTCATTCTAAACGTCATTTCACATTTTCACGATGCCAAGACGTCATTTAAATAAAGAAACTTTTGATTTAGTTGCGTTATTGCATCAGCGAGGGCAATCTGGAGCAGAAATTGCCGCAATTTTTAATATGTCTCCAAGTGTTGTTAGTAGGGCTCTAACAAGATTCCAACAGGTAGGATCTGCAAGGAGAAGACCCGGTAGTGGATCTGAGAGGAAAACAAATCAGAGACAAGACCGCTACATACGAATTCAGACAAGGATGAATCCGTTTAGAAGTGCTGTATGGTTGCAAACACAGTTACGTGCTGCCACTGGAGTTAGAGTTTCGGATCAAACCATCAGAAACCGTCTGAGGGAAATGGATCTTCATAGCTGCAGGCCTGTGAGACGCCCAAAATTAACTAATGCCAATAGAATGGCTAGAAGAACTTGGGTTAACCAACGACTACCAGAAAAATTTTCAATGGGAGCATGGTTTATACACCGATGAATCCAGATTCTGCTTATTTAGTGATAATCGTAGAGTAAGGGTCTGTAGAACTCGAGGAGACCGTTATAGACGCGAGTTTACAAAAGCTGTGGTGCCTTTTGGCGGCGGTGGTATCATGGTGTAGGCGGGCATTAGTTTGAATGGACGTACGAACCTCCATCTCTTTGAAAACGATGTCAATGGACACATATACAGAGATGACATTATTCAGCAATATGTGGCCGACTTTCGTGAGGCTGTGGATGAAAACATGGTTTTTATTGATGATAATGCAAGACCTCATCGTGAACAAATTGTAATCCAAGCAATAAATGACCTCCATATTAACCATCTACCTTTACCACCAACGTCTCCCAACTTGAATCCAATTGAGCACATTTGGGACAGACTTCAAGAACAGCTCAACGAACATAATCCACCCCCAGTTAACATGCAACCCTTGCGGGAAATTTTACCGCTGTGTTGGAGAAGAGTGTCACAAGAACACATTAATAATTGCTTTATGAGTATGCCCCGAAGATGTACAGCTGTGAGAGATGTCCGTGGCCATTATACACGATTTTAGAATTAATTGTTACAGAAAAATGTTTATTTTAGCTATTGTTAAAAATGTTGCTTATTTCATTTTTGATAATTTCTTAGTAATCTAACGATTTTTCTGAATAAATATACTTGAAAATTTTAAATTGTTGTGTACAATTATGTATCTAATATAATACACTACAAATATTTACCCATGCTATCTAAAAAATACAAAAAAAGTAAAAATACCTTATTAATTTTTGAGTAGTTTAGTTTGTGTAATTCGATTTTAGGGGCATTTGTTTGTTTTAGAATTGAATTTGCTTTTAAATATAATCATTTTATTTACTACAGTCGAAAGCTATACTTTAAACTTTTAATATATTATTTTGTAGTAACTTCAGATTAGTTTGAGGATTTTCACCAATAATATAAAACATATTTTGGGTTTAGAAAGTTTATTTATTCACTTGGAAATAATAAATTTCATTTATTTTTTCACTTGGAAATAATAAATTTCATTTATTTTTATAAATTAATTTAATAATTTATTTGTATTTTTATGCTAAGTTTATTTGAAGTTTGCTATCTATATTATACAGTGATGGGGGATCTGTTAAATTAAAGAAAGTTATTGTAATAAATCATTTAAAGTATTTTATAAGTATACAGAGTGTTCAAAAAAAGGAAAAAACTTACTAAAGTTATATTTTTTTTAATTGAACGCCCTCGTATTTTTTAATATTTTGCGATTTTCCTCGATAAGACGATTTCAACAAACGCTTTTGGTCTAAAGTATTATTTATTCATTAATTGGCAAGAAAATGGAAATAGCTTGGTCATACAAACAAAGTTAAACTTAATTTATAAGATTTTTCAAATTCGGCGCCACCTACTTCCTGAAATTAAGCCAATCTGTCTGTAAATTCTCTTGTAACCTTAGCTATGATGTCTGGCGTAATGCTTCGTATCTCTTCATTAGCTCCTTCACCCAAACCTTGAAGATTTCTAGATTGGGTAAGATATACTTTCTGTTTTAGATAGCCCCACAAGGAGTAATCTAGTGGATTGAGATTGGGAGAATGTGCGAGCTATTCAACTTCGCCTCTCCTGCCAATCTATCTGTGGGAAAAAGTTCAATTTAATCGATCTCGAACGACAACTGAATAGTGAGGGGTGTCCCATGCTGCTGAAGCTAGAACTTTCAACTTTGTGAAAGTTGGCCATTTTCCTCCAATGCAGCAATTATCTGGGTATTTAAAAATTCTAAGTATTTAGCATTTAGAGTTTCTTCTTAAAAAAGGCCCTACTCTGGCCCTCAAATTCGATTACGGGCCCTGGACTCAGGACGGGCCCCAATATTTACAGTTGCGTACTACATTATAATTACATGGTTATTTCTGACCCATACTTTTTTTAGTATGTAATTTAATTATGGTCCAACTAAGTCCAAACTAAACTTTATTTATAAAATGATTTTACTTAAAAACGACCGCAGCAGATATATTTATTTAACACACTAAAATTAAAATAAAATACCCAAAAAAAAACTAAAATTTAGATCTATGTAATTCATAGACACTGGTTACAAAATAAGACTACTTAATAATAGTCTTCCGAGCTTTCTTCTGACTAAAATGATCAACTACTTCTAATTGTAGTACACAAGTTCAAAAAAATTGCTTCAAGGTTTTTTCCAGACATGGAGCTAGGAAGCTTTATCGGGTCCTTTTCTGATTGGAATACTGTATTATAGACGTTCCTTATGTGTACAATTTCTTCAACTACATTGTCTGAATCTGGTAAGTTTGGAGGATACTTTGAAACAAGATTGATGATTTTAAGTTTCAGTTCATAATTTTGTAAGTCCATGAAAGCCAAGACTGGTGGGAACAGTTTACAACTTTGTTCACAGCTCGCAAATCTTGTTTTCAAATCTGACATGACAAAAACCAAAACAGGAAGGACAACAAAAGATTAGGATTGATTTGATGCTTCCAACCCTAGCTGAAGTTATTCAGGCGTCTTTTTATCTGCATTGGTAACAAACTCTGGTGAAATGCCAATTGCCTCGGCAGCTACTTTTTCTTCATTGAAAAAAGGTTTCCATAAATCTCATAGGACCTGCATCTCACTGCGATAATACACACAAGTTAACCACAACACACGCGATGACAATAAATACCGGCACCAATTTGATTAAACATTTTTGATAAACAGTTTATCATAAATATATATTTTTAATTTTAACCAATTAGTTTAATAAAAATTTCGTGACAAATCACACTATCCCGGAATGCCCTAGCTGAAGTTATTCAGGCGTCTTTTTATCTGAATTTGTAACAAACTATGGTGAAATGCCAATTGCCTCGGCAACTACTTTTTCTTCATTGAAAAAAGGTTTCCATAAATCTCATAGGACCTGCATCTCACTGCGATAATACTCACACAAGTTAACCACAACACACGCGATGACAATAAATACCGGCACCAATTTGATTAAACATTTTTGATAAACAGTTTATCATAAATATATATTTTTAATTTTAACCAATTAGTTTAATAAAAATTTCGTGACAAATCACACTTATCCCGGAATGTGTGAATAATCCACACATTCTGGGATAGGTGCAATTTTTAACGAATTTTTCATTATCCTTAACCAGGAAGGTAGTATCACGACGTGTACCGTTTCTACATACTGGTACAAACTTAGTTTGTCCAAATGTAGAAATCAAGGCAACACATTAGGCGACATTTGCATGTAAAGTGAGATTTAATATTCATATATAAACAGTCTATAACATCGCTAAGTACAAAACGCTGACTATTCATTCGGTTAACCGCACATCTATTTTTTATCGTTGAATTGCGACGCAATAACTGATTGTATATAGTTTTTTTTATTGGAGAACACTAAAATTAAATTAAAGTAAAACATTAATTTTTTTAAATTTTTAAGTGACTGTCAGTAGGATAAAAGTTTCAATGCAAGAGGTACTTATACGCATAATAGTACCGGTGTCCAGCAATCAACTACTGAGAGTTGTCAAGGACAAATAATTCGGAAAATCAATTGAAAGCATATGCATATCATGGGTCCCCATAAATGGCGTATTATACATCACTATTAAAAGTGGTAATGTGCACAGGTAATGGAAAGAACGATCATCCATAAATTCTTACTAGGCCAGTATATTAAAGAAATGTATGAAGAAACTCCCAGCAATTGGAAGATTTTTAAGCTCTATAGTTGACTCATCTCTGTTGTTGTAAACCTACTTTTTCATTACCTCCGTTTGCATATTAAAGTATGCCCTTTATAAAATCAATAATTTTAATAATGTGACATTCCCCCCAATTTTGGCAAGAGTGCAGTGGTATTGAAGACGTAATATTTAGTACCGAAAGATCAATATTACATACTTGGTAATACTTCTTGTCTGAGACATCTTTGCTCTCCCGAATTGTATTATGATTATATCACAATCTAATATTGTAAATATTAAATTCTCCAGTCGTTTCTGAGTTATAATTGATTTTACATTTTTTTCATCAAAAGCATAACTGGATTGCTTATGTTACCCATGTGTATCCTAGCTTTTATTTTTCGTTATTTACTGTCATTTCATATGTCATACCGATCTCGGTTTTGCTGTAGGTTAAATATGAATACACGAATACAGAAATGGCAGATATTCACTTTATGTATAGTTCTGCTAATGGTAATGCTTATGAGGCCTTTATGCGGAAGTATCTTGCCTAGTTTTTTTTTCAAAAGTACATCAACGCCTGGTACTGCTGGGTTCATTCAAACCAAATTATCGCGATGCTGGTAGACGTCGATTTGTTTGTACTCTTGCAGTAGGAGAGGATGTTTTAAGAACGGTTAAAGAGTATCCAGGTATTAGTGTTAGAAGGATCTCTGCTGCAATAAATATTAGCGCTCCTCTAGCTTGGAGAATTTTACACCAGCAACAACTGTATCCTTATCACATTCAGCGAGTGCAAGCACTAACCGCTCCTGTATACATTTCGTGGAGTGTGTTTTGCGAAATGATTTTACAGGAAATCCTATCTTTCCTGCTATAGTTTTATTCAACGATGCTAAGGGCATTATTAATTTACATAACAGTCACGTTTTGGTGGACGAAAGTCCTCACGCTATTGTGGAATCAAGAAGTCAGCATAGGTTTTCTGTTAATGTTTGGCTTGGTATTCTAAGCGATCGATAGAACAAGCTTTTCTTCCTAATCGCTTAACTGCTGAAATTTACCTAGAATTTCTGCGAAACACTTTGCCAATGTTATTAGAGGATGTACTCCTTCAGGGTAGGTCACATATGTGGTTTATGAATTTGTTCGTAATTATTTAAATAAGGACTTTAATGGTAGATGGATAGGATGGGCGAGTCCTAATATTGACCACCTAGATCACCTGATTTTAATCCGCTGGACTTTTTTGCTTCGGGTTACTGAAACTCGTTAATTTATTCCTCACCTGTATATGACAGAGATTTTCAGCGATAAATACAAAACGCATGTGAGACAATTCGTCACTCTCCAGGAATCTTCGAAAGAGTGCGAAATTCTATTGTGCGCAGGTGTCAAGCATGTTTGCACAAGGAAGGGGGTCATATCGAACATTTAATTTAAGCATCGGTGGTTAAGTTGTTAATTTTTCTCTGTATGTTTTCCTATTAAAAGAACATTTAATGCCTAACCCGCTTTATTCAATAACAATATTGGAATTGTTTATATCTCCGAAGCGACTGATTTTATGACGTAGGATTACTAAGACTTTTTGTCTTTATCTTAATGAGAACAATTAGTGGGTAAAATTTACTTTTTTTAACACCTTGTATATTTGGTCTGTCTTTGATCTGTTATTCCGAAAACCTTCGTGACATTAATCAATTATAACTTGCAAATACCTATAATCTTGTCTTTATCAGCGTAGATATTACTTTGTAAACCGTATTTAATCTATAACCACTACATTCCATCAAGCCACCTTTCCCATAAGGGGAGATTTCACTGCTTTGTTAAAATTTAAGTAAACAAGCTAAATATGTTTTCATGAAGATACATTTACAACTGAAAATTATTTGATTTATTGTTTGCAGTAAAAGGTAACAAGTGTTGATATAAATAATTTTCATTTGCAATTATGATATTAATACAGTTGTTAGTACAATGCTAGTGTTTAAATAATGCAGGGGAATTTACTGAACAAATTGCAAAATATAATTTAGGATAGGCATTTGATTGGATGTATTTTATTTATTGAACACTATTTGAAAACACAAATGATCCTGTGTTTTGTCGTTTTCGATAACATATTTAACACTGCTAATTACCACTAACGATGCCACAAATAATTTATGCTGTATATTATAAAACAACAGCACATCGATCGTATTGTATGTACTCCACGGATTTGTAAATATAATTAGTACAACTAACTTAAATTTTTTGTTAATTCTGTGCTAATTAAAAACAACTTGTTATTTTTTTAATTAGCTGCAACAGCTAGTTTTCATTAATAAAATAACTCCCAGACTAATGTGCTAATTATAAAACAACTGCCCAGCGAGCATATTGCATATAGTTCACTGGTAAATAGGGGTACTAATTTAAATTTTTTTATTTTATTTATTTATTTATCCTAGCAAGCCATGTTAAAAATCGAAAATGTATATTTCTATGACAAAAAGGTCATAAAAAATCATTTACAAACTAATATCTAAATGTTTCAACCAGTCTGGTGCTGCAGGAGATACCTTACTCAACTCGTGAATGCCACCAGGGAAATCCCTTCCCATTTTATTTCTTCCACTTCTTTTTATTATCGCTAATAAATACCGCTAATTACCGGCAGAACTGCCCTTACTTCCCATCGTAGTCCTTGTTTCATCAGATTTTCTTTTTTAAACATGTTGAATTGGGTGTCTGCATTTTCGTCACCAAGGTAAGAAAAGTGATAATCGGACATGCATTTTCGTCACCGACCATTTTCTTATCTTATTAAGTTGGTACTTAGCAATTGAAAATGAAACGAAACAATTTATATAAAACAAGGTTGTTTATTCAAATATCTATACATAGGTACAGAGCTATATAAAAAATATGTAAAACATCATTTTATGTAAAATAACAATGATATGAGAGACATTTAACTAGATGTAACCTGCTTATTTCATTGTTTTGGTATTGTATAAGCATAGACTCAATAAATTGCTGCCTTTTTTTAACTTTACGATTGTGAATTTTTGTAGGCATATGCAAACTTTGTATTTTAATATCTATAGGTATAGCCCGTTGCTTAAAGGAGTAATCCGTAATTAAGCACTTTGGTGACGAAAATGCATGTGTCATAAATGCCCCAACTATTGCGCACGGTTTATCTACCTGGTCGGTGACGAAAATGCATGTACCCGTTGAATTCGTCCCTTGGAAGAGGTCGATACCCCACCTTAAGCCTTCCCCGATCGGATCGGTCTTTGTAAAAATCAAACTGTTCGATTAGTCTAAATATATGAATCAATGTGTCATAGGATAACGAAATAAAACAAAACACTTTTTTCACAAAAATAGTTTTAATAAACTAAATGTACATTTGGTGTGCTCTGCACACATCATTAGTAGTACTGTTAAAACATAATATCTACGAGACAATATATAATATGAGTTAACATATACAGAAAAATTAGAGGTAGGATGAAAACAAATTAATGAAAAATTAAATTAATTTTAAAATTAATACGATTTCCGAGAATGAGTTCGTGGGGCAATACCAAATATCTATGAAACAAAGGGGGCAGGTTGGACTAACGGCAAAAGGATTAGGGATTACAATTTAAATATTAATGTGAATGAAGAATTTAGTACCTGTTTACAAGATGTCTTAGTATTTAATAATATCGGTATACATGCTAGTTTATTATTCAGAAGTGAAAAATCATTATTTAGAAGATAATTCTTGTGATTTTTCATGTATATGGCTTCCCACATGTCTAAATTTCTATTACTGCTTTTTTTAACTAACCTAACATTTTCTAAATTGAAGTTGTGACCTGTATCTGTGTGATGTAGAGCTAATGCTGATGACTTTTCTATGTTGTGTAATTTAACATGAGCCATGTGTTCTTTGTATCGTGTTTCAACATTTCATCTGGTTTGCCCGATGTATAATTTTGGACAAGAATTAGAAATTATTATGTAAATGCCCGACTCTTTCAAACGGATATGTGTTAACAATTAACAAGTAAAAATTTTTTCTAATAAAAGTTGTTTAGAAACGCCAAAAAAAATGAAAATAAAAAAAAAAATTGTTTTTGGCGTTTCTAGACAACTTTAATTAGAAATTTTTTTTTCTATTTTATTTGTTATATTTTTTAGAATATATCCCCCCCCAAAAAGATGAAACTTCAGTCATACTATATATAAATATAATATTTTCGTAACCTTGGTATGATATGTTTAAAGGTCTGGTTTATTACTTCAAAGTATATATATTCAAAACAACTCTACATGTTTCGACAATGATGCCTTTGTCAAGGATATAAAAAATATATATTATATCCTTATATATTTTTTATATCCTTGACAAAGGCATCATTGCCGAAATATGTAGGGTTGTTTTGAATATATATACTTTGAAGTAATAAACCAGTCCTTTAATCGCCGACTTATTAAGTTTACTATATATATATATATATATATATATATATATAATATTTTCGTGACCTTGGTATGATATGGTAAACTTAATAAGTCGGCGATTAAAGGTCTGGTTTATTACTACAAAGTATATATATTGAAAACAACCCTACATATTTCGGCAATGATGCCTTTGTCAAGGATATAAAAAAATTTTATATCCTTGACAAAGGCATCAATGCCGAAACATGTAGGGTTGTTCTAAATAATATACTTTGAAGTAATAAACCAGACCTTTAATCGCCGACTTATTAAGTTTACCATATATATATATATATATATATACATATGCAAAGATAATTTTTCCGTGACCCTTGTATATTATAGGCGATTTAGTTAGTCGGCGATTTATGGCATATTTTAATTTGATATGTATATATTTAAAATAATCTTACATGTTTCGGAAATTACTGCCTCTTTCAAAGAATTTTAAATTATAAATGACAGTTTATTATTGTCATATCTATATATGTGAAGTTGTCATGAATAAAATTACATTATTCAAAAATACATTCAAGTCCAATAATAATAATTCATACCTAAACTATCCCAAACAGCTTGACGCCATTACAGTGGGCATTCGCCCAGAACGAGAAGGAAAACTACGAAAACCTACTCGAACAGCCGAGTCCCGGATCTAAACTCGGGACTCAGACCATGACAGGCCAGTGTGCATATATTTAAATAACTTATTATAGATATTTATATAATAATTGTAACTATTCACGATGGTAAGTTGCAGATCGTTACTTTACATTACTAAATTATGGTATATACGCTTAGATTTTTTATGTAACTTCTGTTGTTAATCGAATTTTTTCTTGTTTAATATTAATGATTTCTTTAGTTTCCCTTTTCATTGTGTATTGTTCTTTATAGATTATCGGTGTGTTTTCATAATCGATAAAGAACAACACACAATGAAAAGGAAAATTAAAGATATAGACCAAGTAACACGAGATTTGAGGTATGTTCCACATATCAAAAAAAAGCGGCCGCTTTTCAGTTAATCTGTGGGCTTGTATTAGCTCTCATGGCTGGGGTGCCATGTGTAGTCTACAAAATGGACTTAAAGGGGAGATATACCGTAAGAGACAAATTTTAATTCCGTATGGGAGTATTAATATAGGCATTACCATGGCAATATAATGCACTGATACAACATCGATGCCAACTTGTCATACTAATGTCTAATGACATTAATTATCATGACATTTGTCATTGGCCCTAAATACTAATCTAAATACAAATCTCTAAATACTGCGATTAAAGAAGTATGTTTACACCACCGAAGAAAATATCGAAATAATAAAGTGGTATTGTGCAGGTAATACTTTACGAGAAATCGTTGGACAATTTGCCTTTGCGTTTGAAAATCGTTTAATTCCAACTGAACATACTGTAGTAAATATTATTCATAAGTTTGAGACTTGTGGATGTGTAACAAATTGCCGTGTTTACATTTACAATACGAAGAGCCTAGAAATAGGTATATCAACGAAGAACGGCAAGGTAGAGAAACTGCGATTTCTGCTGCAGCTGAAGCAAATGTATTTAGTGCACAACAGATATCGAAAGAAAGTGGAGTTAAACAGCGGACAGTACAGAGCGCCTTGAGAAGACATGATACAAATGGCGGAAATTTCGTTCTTTTCAAGATATATTACTCAAAAAATAATTAATTATATTATGTTAGAAGCAATAATCCACAAATTACAAGAAAATCAAAATTTTATCAACAATATTTTTTTACCGATGAAACATCATTTCCTTTTTATGGGTCTCACAATTCCCAAATAACCGGCTATTGGTCTAAGAAAAATAGACACCTGAGCACAGAAACGCACACGCAATATCCAGCAAAATTAATCTATCGACTGGCATTTTGAACAACTTGTTGTAGGCCCCTTTTTTATCGATAGTATGGTTAACAGCGACAAATAGTTAGATGCTTTAAATAAGGATATTATTCCCACTGTCCATAACATTAATATCAATTTATTTATCAATACATTTCGTTGGTTTCAGCAAGACGGTTTCCCGGCTCATAATGCAAGAATTGTGAAGGAGTTTTTAAGAAATACCTTTCATTATCATATTATAAGTAGAAATTGCACAATTGGCTGGCCTCCAAGATCAACAAACCCATCACCCAACGACCTCTTTTTACAATAACGCCTGAAATGCTGGCTAACGTTCGGCAAGAATTTTATTACAGCTATTACAACATCATTTAAACATCTAATTTGAGTTTGTATTATATTTTATTACTTTAACTGCTAGAAGTTTAATTTACTTTATATCTGTAAGGAGAATACATATTTCCTTTCACGCCACTGTAAAAAAATTAAATAAATTATTTTTAAAATACACATTATCAGCCTTATGCATAGTCGTTTTAGTGGCTACTAACACGCTACTAAGACCATTTTAACATCCTACTAAGAATTCCCGTATTCATAGTCGCGTTTGATGCGTACTAACAACGTTTTAACGTTAGTAGGCTACTAAATCCCTAATAGCGTTTGAGGCCGTGTTTAAAGTGTTTATTAAAGCTAACCTACAAAAAGAAAAAGCGCAAACTGCCAAAATATAACGAAATGATACAAAATTGAGAGTAAAAATCATAACAATGAATTCATTAACTGTACGATAAGTATACGGATAATCGGCATACAGCAATTTTAATAATAATGGAAGTGCATGGTGTCTCATTATAATTTCATTAACAACAAAATTTTAATCATTTTTATTATTATTTTTTGAATGCTGTTTCTAAATACCCATGAGATGCAATGAAGCAAACTGACTAGAAAAAGTCTGTTGAATACGTATTTATGGTATTATGTGGGTTTTACTTGCAAATATTACTTCTGTAGCAGGTGGTTGGTGTACTATAAATGTTAGCTTGTATAATTAATAAATATATATAGTCTCCATTTCTTCCAACTGTCGCTTTGCTGGTTATAAATGAATCATTTAACTTAAGTAATATTTATTACAGGATTTGTTAGAGATGCAAAGCCCCTTCGAGAACATTGGCAACAGATGAAGATGCAAGCAAAGAAAAATATCAGTCAGTATTGAAAAAAGTTTACTTGAAAGTGGAGCTGAAGTTATTGAGTGAAAATGATAATTGAATATGTTTATTATATGATATTAGATAAGTATGACAATAGGATGATGTAATTTAAAATAGGATAAAGTAGGTATAATTATATCTAAGTTACGTGTAAATACTGCATCATGTATAAAGTAGGTATGAATATTTGTTACATGTGGATACTTATAAATGTATATATTATATTTAATACTAATACAAATTATATCAAAATATTCCTAAAGTATTTCAATAAATAATAAATTATGTATTAATATTGTTAAAGTCTACTAATTAAAATATCTTCATATATAATTGTTGACGGAATAAATTGCTGTGGATATTGTCATGTGAATCCATGTTGTTCCGCTAAAATAAATTCAGTAATAAATATTTTACAAAGCCAGTTAAATATGTATATACTTATATCATCACCATAAGCCCCTTTCGCTAAATATCTGATTGTTGCAAGAAATTGTATCTGAGGAGTTACTGGCAATCCACGGTTATTGTTTGTTAAAAGTTGCTGTAGTATTAAATTGATTCTTAGAGCTACTTCTTTTCTCATGCGATATTTTGTATGAAATTGACCATTATCATATACTTCAAATGGATTCAATCGTTCCAGATATACTTTTGGATTTCGTATGATATCTACCTGTGCTGCTAACTCCGCTTGTACATCAACTAAATCTTCCATACTTTCAAAATCATATAATTTCAGTAATACAAATTTTAAGTAAGATTATATATTTTACTTACATTTTTCTTATATCAAATTTAAAAGCAAAAAATCAAAAAAATTATTAAAACAAATAAGATTATTCAAAACGTATTTAAAATAACCAACAATTCCAATAGGTAAACTATTTTAAATGTCTCCTTCATGCAAAATGCGCATGCGCATTAGTAGCTACTAACTAATAGCGTACTAACACCCTATTAACTTCACGACTATGCATAAGGCGGTATGACTTTATATGAACGATACCCCCGCCTACTAAAGGTTAACTGCCGATAAGCCAGTTACATTATCGCCCACCGCGATACCTTCACATTCTCTACTACAAATCAAGCATTTGGCATCGTCGCAAAGTATTTGTCTCTATTTTATACTGGGTCCTCACTTGCTCTTGCTGTCTCGAATACGTAGTTAAAATTTGCCGACTACGGCATGTAAATAATATTGAACATATTATGTTACCATACGCAAGGGATACTATGAAAACTGTGTATTTCAACGGGATAACTGTTCAGCACATACTTGTCTTGCTGCTAAGAACTATTTTCAAGAAAACCATGTAGAGTTGCTAGGATGACAAAAAATATGTATAATAGAGTAATTTTAGGGCCGATAACGAGGATGTTCTAATGGCAAAAGATTATTGAATGTTGGGAAAGCTTAGATAGGATATATATAGACAATTTAATCTTGTCTATACCACACCGTTTGGAAAAGTAATTAGAAAAAATGATATTAAAATAAAATACTAATTGTTAAAAGTTACTGCGTGTCAAATAGTTTCTCAGTTTTCTCTATTCAGTTCTACTTACAGTTTATTTAAAATATTATGTTGCAGTACTTTGTTCATTTTATATTTTTTCGAATTTCTAATAAAATTAGATACACATGTTGGTATTTTCAACATAAAACACCAAAGACTCAACACAATGCCACAAGTTCTGAAACTCCGTTTATGTTTAAATTCTATACCAGAAACAAATACGTCACCATTTTCTTTCCGTATATTCTTCGCGCTATTCACATACTTTTGGAAGTTATATTTTGTTGTACATGGAAGCGGTATTTCACAAAATTTGCATTTATTATTGTAACAGCGTAAACTAAATCCGGAAATCTACTTATTAATTTCCGTGCTTCGTTGTAGAACGGTCTCTTTATAGCTTTCGAGCTTTTTTATTTATTATCTTATACTTTACACTAACTAACTGTGCTAAATCGCAGCCGCCTTGAGATTGAACACATATCGGAAACATATATACATATAAAATATAATAGATACGCGTGCAACCGATTCCCCTTTCACTACGATTCTGCGTTTGCTCCCAAATGTGCATCAAGGGTTTGATGCCTGGGTCCCGTGAAACGTTTAGAGCAGAACTAAATATGGTAGAGAACAGAGGAGAATTTAGCGTAGTTGGAGATGGAGAGGGAAACTGAAGAAGAAAAACAACTAATAAGGAAATATATACGCTGATAGGAGGTGGCTGAGTTGCGTGAAATATTTAGGGCAGAACTGAATACCATATAAACTAATAATAATAGATAAGCAAGCAAGAACAGAGAAATTGTCTAAAGAAAAGGTATTGGAGGCAGTATTAGAAGACCTATGAATAAGTGGGATAGAGAATTGGGAAATCCTGTCCTAATAGGGAAACATAGGGAAAATATATTGAAAACCATAGCAACCAGGAATTAGGAAGCGTAAATGTGGTACCCAATGATTTCATTGCTTTTTATTGACGTAAACTGCAAATATAGGGAGGAATTTTAAAAAATTTCTAACATATATTTCGCAAAAATGTGCAAAAATCATATAAGAGAAATGTAAATTTAATTCGTATACATTTTGATAAAAAAATTTATATGCGCAGCACGATGTAAACTTTCGAAAAGAAGTAGACTGACCCGTACTCCATATTGTACGATAATTTACGCTCAGACAAAAACGAGGAAAGTTTAAAGTTTTCGAGTAATAGAGGGAAAATAAGGATCTTTAAAAATATGTAAATGAGAGAACAAGACTCCCTTGTTCAAGTTCGCATTTAATATGATAAGAAGGATGTCAACATCAAAAGTTTGTATTGTTCTACTGTGGTGAGACTTCATTCTTTTTAATTGCATGAATTTACCTAATCGGGTTTTTGTTTAAGGAGCCATTCAACTGCAAAACTTTTAGAAATGTTTTTATTTAATCTTGCCTTAATTTTAATTTTAATAGCTGAGAGATAACTGTTTTCATTACTTGCTATTACTTATGGGCTCCCACTTTTAATTATTTTTTAAATTTTAATTAAAGAATTAATAATTTACAGATAAATTATAATTATAGGTACAGTGTCCGATAGAAATATACAGTACAATAATTTTTTTATTGGTCTTCGGGAGCTACCGGGAGAATAATTATGCGCGGTCTGAGACTGAAATTAAGCTTAGCTACCTGTGAAGTACAGGGTTATTTATTATAAATTACACACCCCTTATCATCGCTATTATTGCATATATAAAAAGATGTTTCAAATGAAAGTTGTGTGGTCATGACTGAGTTTCCTTTGTATGCAATCAAAGGCACAGTGGCGTACAGATGAAATGGCGAAAAAAGCGAAATATCTTTTTAATGCAATACCCTATATATTATTAAATTTTTTAATAATATTTTATATTTTATAATTATCTTCTTTTTTCTAATTTGAAAAATATACCATATGATACTCGTATCTTATACCGTTTTCGAGCTATTAAACATCGAATATAGTAGTTACTGTAATTATGGAAAAGTTAATATTATTAAAGTAAGCTATGAAAATGACCAACTATTATGTTTGATAAGTCACATTTCCTTGATAAAACAGTCAAAATGATTTACAGTGAGGAAGAAAAACTGCAAACGTGTACCTTTATTGGGCCAATACTTTATGATTCTAATTTAAATTGACTTACCTATTGTTACGCTTGGCATATGTAAGAATGTTTAATTCAATTTTAAATTATATTTCCTTACAAACATTTCCTTTTTAAAATATAAACTCAACTTAGACATTTTCTGTATATTCGTTTGCAATAGCAAGTCTTTCTTTTGTTATCGTACTAGTCGCCGGACCTTTCCAAGAAATCAACCCGATTAAATTTTCAACTAAAGCATATACGTTCTTTTCGAATGCTTACAAATATTTTATATTTCGTTTTCATATTTAAGTAATTAATTTAATTATATACGTCTTCTATTATTATACCGTGTCCCATATCATTTTAAAGATTGTCTCACAAAGGATATTCCAATGATATTTGTTTGATCAATATCACAACTTTTCAGCGCGCACTTTTGATTAATTCATTATTCTAGACATCGATAACTTCGATTTACACTCTCTCAACTTAGGGCAATAAAAGCCTGCCCGTTTATAAATCAGTGTTCTCTTCGACACGAATTCCTTCTTGTGTTCAGAACCTTCGTAAGTTACACATCGTTTAAAACTTGATGCATGCTGTTTCAGCACCCAAGCGTCATTCGACGTTGCTTTCAACATGTCGCGTCACGACATGCTCGCAAGTCAAAGGTAATCTGTATTGTTCTATATATATATATATATATATATATATATATATATATATATATATATATACTCGTATATATCGGGTGTATTATGAAAAACCTTTCGTGCTGTAACTTTTTTATTTTTTATCAGAATGTAATAAATTATACGTCGAACTAAATCGTTTTAAAAACACTGTAACGTGATCCGCTTTGAATTTTTTTTTACACTTTGTTTTTGGCAGACAGCTGCAAACTTTGTTTTTTTAAATTGCACTATATTTTTGTTTTCCCTTATTCAAATATATTACTTTTTCTGAATATGAAACTGTAAACAACGATATCCTTGTATGAAAAAAAAACGAGAAATTGTAGGTTTTTTTTTAGTTCGATTTATTCTGGTTTTTCCGAACACAGAGATTTCTTAAATGCATTTTAAATACTCTATTTCATTTTATTACCAGCAAATGTGTATACCTTTTAAAATCACTTACATTCAATACTATATAGCCCATAAAGGATTACAAACCAATGTTATCAGTGAGCGGTGGGTCAACAACAACATTTACAGTGTTTATTTTAAAAATTTAAAAATCAAGCAGTCATATTGAACGATAAAAGTGCATTCCAAATTTTCGAAGAGAGCTGTGACATCTGTCAGTCACACATTCATTATAACATTTTCAACGATTTATTTCTAAATTTTGTTATTGAAATGGATAATGGCGAATGTGTGGATGCGATTCAAGCATATTTTGAATGCGGAACAAATTCTGCAGCTGCTTTGCGACTTTATGGAAATCGTTTTCCTGACAGACTGCGTCCAAGTGCCGATAAGTTTGGAAGGCTCGTGCGAAATTTACGAAATTTTGGATCATTCAAAAACCGAAAATAAACGCACGTGTAATTCAAGATCAAAATTTAGAATTAAGTGTCTTGCTCTATGTGGAAGAAAACCCTAATGCGTCTACGCGAGAAATTGCTCACTACATGCAGGTATCACATTCTACAGTTCAGTACATTCTGAAGAAGCACAAGTTCTTTCCTTATAAACCACGGAAGGTGCATGCTTTCGGTGAAAACGACCCTCAACGAAGGGTTCAATTCTGAACGGTTTTCATGAATAAACTAAGGGAAGATCCAATTTTTTATCGTCGTGTGTTGTGGTCAGATGAATGTACTTTTGGGAAAAATGGTGTATTCAACAGAAATAATCATCGCCATTGGAGCACTGAAAATAACCATGTTGTGATGCAACACAATTTTAAAAATCGGTTCAGTGTAAATGTATGGTGTGGCATTTTAGGCGATAGAGTAGTAGGGCCTTTTTTTGTGGAGGGTAATCTAAACCAAGAAAAGTATAATAATTTGTTACGCAATGAATTAGGCGATTATTTAGATGAGTTGCCACATGCTGAATTAAACAGGGTGATCTTCCAACAGGACGGTGCCACACCCCATAATGCACGAATGAATACTGATTTTCTAAATAATTACTTTGGCGTCAGATGGATGGGCACTTACGGACCTATTCGATGGCCTGCTAGATCGCCAGATCTGAATCCACTGGATTTCTTTCTGTGGTCTTACATTCAAGATCATGTCTATTTGACTCCACCTGACACCAGAGACGATTTAGTAAGAAGGATAGTACAAGTATGTCATGAAATACCACCAAATGTTATATTAAACGCAGCAGTTGGAGTTAATAGAAGATGTCAAATGTGTCTGGAACAAAATGGGGCCAATTTCGAACATTTGATTCATTAAAATATATGATAGCTTGATTTCTGTAAATTTCGTAGTTTTTTTTTAATAATAATAAATTTGTCACTCAATTTAATGGAGGTGTCTTCAGGAAATAAATGTTTATTAGAATAAGTAAAAAAAAAAAATATGTAGTACAATTTAAAAAAAAAATTTACTGTCTGTCAAAAACGAAATGTCAATTTTTTTTTTTTTTAAAACCAGGTTACAGTGCTTTAAAAGCGATTTAGTTTGACATATCATTCACTAAAATCAGATAAAATATAAGGAAGCTACAGCCCCAAAGGTTTTTCATAATACACCCGGTATATATATATATGTATATAGATATATATATATATATATATATATATATATATACATATTGTAGTAGGGCAGAGATATCCTTAAAACAATAACTAGGCACAGTATACGGGTAATATATGACAATATTCAACAAAACATTAAATATGAATCATATGAGAATTTGGTGTAACTAAATTGTAAATTAGTTTTTCCATTCTGACACCGAGATTAATTATTTTCTATTTACAAATTTATTCTATTTTGCCATTTCAGCTTTCAATACATTAGTTTATCGCGTTAAATTAAGAATTTAAAGACTAATTATGATTATTTAAATAATGTTATGTAATATTCTGAAAACATCTGTATAATGACTTTCGATTGACCCTTTTATTAATGTGAATGTAAATAACACTAAAAACACGTGACCTAGTCATATTGAAAATAATGTGATGTAATATAATATTTGGCATTCAAATACGAATACAATGGGAATGGAAATGTAGAGAAAAATCAGAAAAAAATATTAAAAGAAGAAAATTTTTGGCTATAATACTTAGAAAACTTCCTATCAATACTATGGATAAAAAACAATGTTCTTTAAGAAGATATTTTTTCACCGTTAATATAGAACCCACGCATCTTGCCACTAAAAATTTTTAAATTCAAGAAATATAGTTGAATAGTGCAAAGTTAATTAAAAAACTACTATAAAAGTAAAGATTAGAAACATAACCTGCTTTAAAGAAGATATTTTAGACTGGAGAGTGACTAATTATTATTATTTTCTAACATCGGACCTAGTCTTCATTAAGGCCCATATTGGTAACCAATCGGAAGCTAGAAGAAAGCAAATACAAATTTTAAGAAGAGAAATATATCAGAAGGTGTTTTTTTTATAATATATATTTGAATATTTACCTGAATTACATATCCGATAACTCGAGAAGAAGCCATTGCAATCTTTAATCGAGTGTTATTATTATCTGCCCTTTATTCATCCATACCAGCCTCTACTCGTCCATACCTGCCTAAAACAAGACGGGATACCTGCGCTCTGTTACCGAGATACATGATATCAAAGACGAATTAATAAACAGGTATAGTTTATTTCAAAATATAAGAATATAACTTTGAACGGCTCTAATGCTTTTATTTCACCACCTGCGGCAATAACTACCTGACCGCGTAATACGATTATCTTTTACGCAAACAAACTGCTGAAGTCCGCAATGACAAAATTTAAGTAAATTGTAATAACTGCAATTTATGTAAGTACCAACAGTTGTTAATTTGAATAAATAGTTATTATATATAGTTAAATAGTCATTAAGTTACAATTTAGATGAAATAAGTGCTTATATTTATTAAACAAAATTTAGTTAAATATAGTTAGGAGAGTTGGTATATATTACATCTAATATTTAGTCTATTTATCATTTATTGTTAATCTTTACTGCTGTATACATATTTGATTTTTCTCTTTTTACTTAACGAACATGTGGCGACCTTTTGCTGAAAGTGTTAGTGATTATGATGTGGATAGTGATAATACTGTTGGAGCACGACAGAGAAAGCATATATCAGAAGATGCAAAACAGATAATTTTCAATGTCTATCATACCCTGATGGAAGAAAATAACGAACTACAAACCCACAACATTCAACGAACATCCCAATTAACCAAGGTGCCTTTTGGAACAATATATAAAATAATTAAGAATAACGCAGGGCCTCGAAAGCAAAGAAGTGATAAAGGAGCACCGAGAAAAATTGAAGAGTATGAAATTGATACTATTAGGTAGCAAGTATACTCCTTCTACAGATCAATTGTTGTATCTACACTTGACTGCTTACATAAAAGAATCAGTGATGAGCCTATAAATATTCAGTGTTCTAAAGCAACCTTGTGTTGTATTTTGAAATTTAGTGATATTTTCCGATTTTGCTTCAATTGTCGGTTTTTCTTTTTCCTTACTTTCTTAACAAATATAAGATGTATATATGTATTAAGTAAATTAATTTATCTACTATCATTGTATAATGTCAAACTTTACGGCATCTCATCAAATGTCATAATGAGATAGTTTACCGCACTAGTGTGGTAATGAGTTACTTCACAGCACTAGTGCGGTAAAACGGTAAGTGCATTGAAATTATTAAAAGAAATAAAAATTAAGTCATGAAAATTGTTTATTTCAAAGTTTACTTATTATAAATATTATTAACAAATTTCTTACGATTAGATACATTTATTCCTGCAGAAGAAGAAGCGAAATTATTGCTTTCAACGGAATTGTTACTATTATAAATACTATTGGTATTTCTTCCAACAATTAGACAGTGTCTACCTTACAGTGTCTAGTACAATAAGCGCTGTAATACGCTTCACAGTGTTAGTTGCGGACAGCTACTCCGCAGCGAGTAACAGTGTTATTATTTTTTCGTAATAATATTCAAACTTTGTCTTTAGCGAAAGTTGAATAAACAAATTATATAGTGGCTTATCTTTTCAGTACAAACAAAACTCTTTGAAGTATGGATTCCCATGAATGCGAACACGAACGACTACGTCAATTGATGGAAGAACGCTTACGTGAATTGGATGTAGAAAAAGCTTATGACGATGATGATGAAGAAGGCGAAGTCGAAGAGGATCATGTGGAGATATAAGAGCTAGACTCAGAAAATGAGCAAGAAATTTCCGAAGATGACGAAACGGACAACTCCTCAACAAATTTCATTGGCAAAGACAACTCTACTTCCTGGCAAGGGCATGTGCTAAAGAATATATGAATTCGTGCTGAAAATATCATTACGCATTTACAGGGTATGAAACTCCATTTGAAAAGTCTGACAAAAGCTATTTATTTATGGAGACATTTTTTTAACGCACTGATGTTACATAGTATAGATAGTATAGAATGTACTAACAAACATATACGAAAATTACAGTCGCGAAAGAGATGCTAAATGCACTGATGTTTCTGAAATCGAAGCATTAACAGGATTGGTGTATTTAGCAGGTGTGCTAAAGTCAAATCGTCTCAATGTAAATAATCTTTGAAGCACAAATGATACAGGAATAGAACAGTTTCGTCTTGTTATGTGCCAAAATAGGTTCCAATTTTTTACAAATTTAAGGGCCAGTTTTAAGCTCACATATCTTGGCACTATTGGAAAAAATAAACGAGAACTGCCAATAGAGTTTACCAATCCAAAAAGACCGATCCTATCTAGTATGTTTGCCTATCGTAAGGATATGACTCTTGTGTCATATATACCTAAGAAAAACAAAAACGTGTTATTAGTTTCCAGTCTTCATCATGACGATAGACTTGACGAAGCTTCTGGTAAACCAGATATAATACTTGATTACAATAACAGGAAAGGAGGAGTGGATGCAGTGACAAGCTATGCGCAGTTTATAATTGTGCTATAAACACTCGACGATGGCCTATGGTTATGGTTGTTTTCTACGCAGTCCTAAATATTGCCGGCATAAATGCAAAGGTAATATATTGTTGGAGTCAGTCTGAACTAACACGCTTTCGTAGAAGGGAGTTTCTGCAGAATCTTTCATTCCAATTTGTAGACCACATGCGTCTAGGATCTCAACAAAGAAATATTTTTCGTAACATAAAAATTAGAATTAGTGAATTATTGGGTTTGAAAGCAGTTGAAAATGAACAATAAACTCTAACTAACACTCGTGGACGTTTTCGTTTTTTGCAATAGAAAGAAGAATCGACCGACAAAATACTGTTGCAAGAAATGTGGAGTATACATATACGGGGAACGTTGCACATATGTATGTTCCGATTGTTAAAGTGATTATGTTTCCTAAATTACCTTTATTATATTGTATCTGAATATATTAACTAAGCATAGTAATAAGAGTTTAATTTCTTTTTTTATATATTTTGTGATGTAATAATAATAATAAACTTTTTAATATTTCTAAAAACTTATTTACTGCATTTCCAGCAAAGCCTAACTTAAAAACTTCATTTAAATTAATTTAAAAAGATATCTCCTTTTGCCCACTATTAGTCCGCAGCGAGCAACAATGTCATAAAATTTCACGCGAGTAGCGGAAGGGGAAAATGTTTTTGATTAAACATTGTTGTGAATTCTGAAATCATGTCAGCAAATAAATAATCAACAAATACCCGAAAAACTGAAAATACAGGATCCAACTCGTACAAACACACAGACACTTGTTTTTATTGTATAATTATATCAACACAAATTGTAAACTAAAGCTTCAAAACTGTGAAAATATTTGAACTACTCTTCAGTTTTATTCATGTTTTCTAGACTCGTCTCCAGGAAATTGTAATGTGGGCCGTTTGTGCAGTCACATTGTAGTGCAGGTTCGAGGCTGGGCGAAGACTTTACATACTATAATTAATTAACACTTAAAAAATGGATAACAGTAGTATTTACAAAGATATATACATTATAATTATATCAACTTAGACAGGGTAGAAAGGGGGTACTATGATGTATCCGCAGTTCGTACCACTGACTGGTTGTGACTATCCCTCTAACTTAATCTATCACTTAACATTTGGAACTTACTGCAAGTGAGAATTAATGAATATTAAATCTCATTCTTACATGTAAATGTCGACTTATGTGATGCGTTCATAACTACAATCCGACAAACTAAGTTTGTACCAGTATGCAGAACACACCCTTTCGCGACAACGAACTTCCTGGTAATTAGGTTAATTAAGAATTGCTGAAAAAAACAAGTCAATCAACGGGAAACGTACAGACGCGTTTCGTTCTAGTTGGAACTTTTCAGTGCACGGCATTCCTCGAAGACGGACATTGCTTTTCATTTCTATACTTTCTGTATATATAGTTAACATTTGGAACTTACTGCAAGTGAGAATTAATGAATATTCAATCTCATTCTTACATTCTTAATTAACCGAATTACCAGGAAGTTCGTTGTCGCGAAAGGGTGTGTTCTGCATACTGGTACAAACTTAGTTTGTCGGATTGTAGTTATGAACGCATCACATAAGTCGACATTTACATGTAAGAATGAGATTTAATATTCATTAATTCTCACTTGCAGTAAGTTCCAAATGTTAACTATATATACAGAAAGTATAGAAATGAAAAGCAATGTCCGTCTTCGAGGAATGCCGTGCATTGAAAAGTTCCAACTAGAACGAAACGCGTCTGTACGTTTCCCCTTTGATTGACTTGTTTTTTTCAGCAATTCTTAATTAACCTAATTACCAGGAAGTTCGTTGTCGCGAAAGGGTGTGTTCTGCATACTGGTACAAACTTAGTTTGTCGGATTGTAGTTATGAACGGATCACATAAGTCGACATTTACATGTAAGAATGAGATTTAATATTCATTAATTCTCACTTGCAGTAAGTTCCAAATGTTAACTATATATACAGAAAGTATAGAAATGAAAAGCAATGTCCGTCTTCGAGGAATGCCGTGCATTGAAAAGTTCCAACTAGAACGAAACGCGTCTGTACGTTTCCCGTTGATTGACTTGTTTTTTTCAGCAATTCTTAATTAACCTAATTACCAGGAAGTTCGTTGTCGCGAAAGGGTGTGTTCTGCATACTGGTACAAACTTAGTTTGTCGGATTGTAGTTATGAACGCATCACATAAGTCGACATTTACATGTAAGAATGAGATTTAATATTCATTAATTCTCACTTGCAGTAAGTTCCAAATGTTAACTATATATACAGAAAGTATAAAGCAATGTCCGTCTTCGAGGAATGCCGTGCATTGAAAAGTTCCAACTAGAACGAAACGCGTCTGTACGTTTCCCGTTGATTGACTTGTTTTTTTTTTCAGCAATTCTTAATCTATCACCTTTATATACCAAAGAAGATCCTTGTGTCACTTACAAGTTGCTTCTAGAAATAAGTGTATAACCCTGATGCATAGCCTTGTGTACGTAACAAATACGGAGTAAGGCCGTGTTTGTATAATACGTTAATGTTTTGTATTAAAGCCGAGGCTATCGCCTTGCCAAATTGTTACACATACACATGACCGTGTTTTGAGTTATTACAAAATTATCATTTATTTAAAAATCTAGATCATTCCTTAAAGATTATTTTTTCTAATAGGACTTATTTTCCTGTTAGAGTAAAATCGCTTTGGGAAGACACCAATCTGCGCGAGCGAATCGCGAAACCTGAGTATTAACGCCCTCAAAAACATAGGTCGGGCTGGGTCTAAATTAGCGCGCAATTTAAAATTCGAATTTTACGTAAAACGTTTTGTATCTTTATTTCGTGTGCAGCGGAAACAATATATTTCATTTATTATGTTCGTTTGCCATGAAACATAATTTCATAAACACATTCTATTGTCTGAATGAATTATAAAGCGTTATTATTTTATTTATTTTCAAGTGGGATTTTTAACAGAGGTACAACCAACAATTTCTGGTTCAATTATTTATTTTCATTATTATTTAAACATTTACATATATCACAGTTTTTCTTCTTTTACCAAGATTTTATTCATTATATTTGTAAATTTATGAATATTCATTCGGAGTAAAAATAATTTGTTGTTTACATGTCGTCTTTTATTACTACATAATTATACATAAATACCCTGTAATAAAATAAACTCAAACAACTGGTTTTGTATTAAATTAAACTCAAACAACTGATTTTGTAATAAAATTAACTCAAAGAACACGATCGACACCTTACGGACGCGAGAAGACAACTGGAGAATATTACAGTCAATGTTATTCGGCCTGTCTATACATGCAAGAACTATGTCTTTCTCTCTCGTTTGGGGTACACTTTTCTTTATAAGTTCCAAATTGGTTTCTGCGTCAGCGTCTTCCCAAATTGACACTACTCTAGTAACTAACCGAAGTAGTGTTGGGAAAAAACGACTTATTTCAAAAACCGGATAATCATTATTCGAATGATCATAAAGACCGAATGATAATTCATATGATTTTTTATTTGGATGTTTATAGTCCTATTAATCATTGCATCGTCAAATTTAAATATAATGATGAAGTTCTGCAATGGCCCGCGAATAATCCGGATTTGAATCCAAGGGAAGAAAATATTTGCTGGCTTATATTTAAGAACATTTATAATCGAAATTTCCGTCCTCAAAATTCTGCTCAACTTTGGGAAACCATTCAAAATTCATGGGAGCAAACAATTTTATTGTGCCTTACCTTTCATCAATGCCTAAATAAAAATGAAATATTAGACTAGTTTTACTTTTCGTTATTTTAATTTTTATATTTTAAAAAATCTGTAAATTTTGAATAAAATATAATGTGCCACTTTCATATTTCTCATTTGGGTATTAGACAGTTTCACAAAAATACAAACATAGTTCATAAGAGTTGTCCCACTTTTCTGTGAATACAACTGTAGATTATTAAACATTAGAGTCATAATTAAGTTTAATGTTCTATATATATTTTTTTAATGCAGATGTTTTTTGTTACATTTGAGTACTGTTGTTTTATCAGAAGGATATACATATTTATATATGTATTCGTTTAGATATTAAATGAAGTTGATTACCTAAACAAAGATTACTTATCCCATTAAGTGCGTATTGATTTGCATTTTCATCGATAAGCATTATGTCACATGCTATATATATAATATAGAAACTTATTAATGATGTGATAAACAGCAAAGCGCTAACGTGATACAATTATGTTTTCGAATAACAAATTTGTGTTTTAAAAACTATTTATTTAAACTTTTAACAGTAATATTTAACTTTAATATAAAATACATAATATTGTAGAGTTTGATTGCAATAGCACTCTAACAGTGATAACAACTAACAACTAACTTATTCTTAATCCTAAAAAGTACATGTATGTCTTAAAATTGTTTAATACGAGTATAAGAGTCTGCACTCGTAAACGGGCGTTTAGGGTAGACGTTATCCATGTTTATAATATGATGTGGAATTTTACCCTCTCAGCTAGGAACGTAGATATTGACTAAACATATACGTCTGTGTATAATGCATAATGGTTATTACAACTATACCTTACTTTATGTTTGTTTATTATTCGTTGCGGCTACATCAATAACTGCATATTTATCTTTATCAGATACATAAAAATATGGTCTATACCGTTTTATTTGCAGTCATAGTTCATGATTTTTTTTCGTTTTTTTTCATTCGGTTATGTCGGTAACCGAGTTATTTCGATAATTTCAAAAACCAAATAATCGGTTATTTTTCATTCGCCTGACACAATCACCAAATAGAAGTGCGTTCAAGCAGCTAGAATTCTCTAGTAACCAAATAGCTTTAAAGTTGTTTATAATGCCCCGCATTTTGCGAGCAGCTACGCGCAGGAAATTGAAAAATTTGTGAAAAATCACACCTATCCTGAAATGTGTGGATGCATTTCGCTCTTATTGGAGTTTATCAACATACAGTATCCCGGAGAGATATTACTCTCCACTTCTATGTTTCGCGTATGTACAGAGTGTTTCGAAAATAATCTGCAATTTTGTCTTGGGCGATTCGTCATTCAATTCTAAGACGAAAAGTTCCTATTAACATGTGTGATAAGTTTTGTCGTTAATGATATAAAAGTTCTTTCATTTTCTTTTCTAATAGACGAGCTCTGAAATTTATTCGGACGATATTTTTTTGTTAGTGACGCTAATGGTTTCGAAAACTAACACTAACTAGAAAGAATATTTGTATTGTAAGTGGCCTTTGGAATGTTAGCAATTACTGTGTCAAACCCAAAAACCAACGCGTCATTCTAATTTCGTTGTAGTACTAGTTCTGCTTTCGTTTGTGTCCAGTTTAAACTTTTTGACTATGACTGCGTTTACTAATGCTGAAATGGGTAATATACGTTTTTTGTATGGATTAGCCAATGGTAATGCCTTAGAGGCTAGACGTATGTATGCCCAGTGTTATCCAAAAAACCGCTTACAATGTTCTAAAACGTTTACTAAACTGCATGTTTATTTACAAAAAACTGGGAGTTTTGCAAGATCAAGGGACATTAGTGGACGACTTAGAAATGTGAGACCCCCACAACTTGAAGATGAGGCTCTTAAAATTATTGACGAACATCCAGAAACGAGTACCAGAAAAATTGCTCAACAAGTAAATGTTAGTCACAAAACTGTTTGGAATATTATAAAAGAAGATTTATAGCATCCCTATTATATTCAAAATGTTCAAGATTCCTAATGACTATCCGCTCCGTATGCAGTATTGCCAATTTTAAGAAAAATTTCAAACAATCCCAATTTTGGTGCCACTGTATTGTTTACAGGTGAAGCCAACTTCTTAAGGCATAGTATTCTGAATTTTCATAACAACCATAAGTGGGCTGATGAAAATCCACATGCCACAGTTGCAACACGATTCCAACAAACTTTTTCGGTCAACGTTAGGATTGGTATTATCGACAATTATTTAATAGGACCATTTTTCCTTCCCCAACGATTGAACGGTGACACATATCTTCATTTTGTAGAAAATGAGATTCCTGTTCTTTTGGAAGATGTACTTCTTATAATTAGAAGGTGTATGTGGTTCATGCATGAGGGTGCACCTCCACATTGTGCATTAATCGTACGGTAGTTTGTAAATAAGATTTAATCAAACCGTTGGATAGGACAAAGATCTCCACATCCATGGCCCTTAAGGTCACCTGACCAAAATCCTCTGGATTTTTGTGTGTGGGGATATTTAAAATCACTCGTTTATACAACCCCGATTTTAAATTTAGAAGATTTTCAAAATCGCATCATAGAAGGCTGCAACATACCTGGCATTTTCGGAAGGATTCGGCAATCCACTAGACGGCGATTGGAAGCTTGTATTAGTGCACATTTTGAACATCTCTGAAATGTGCTACTTTTATGTTTTATTAGTCACAATGTTATTGCTTGTATTAAAATAATAAAAACATAGAGCACCTTGTATCTCATTAGCGACAAAACTTATCACACATATTTATAGGAATTGGTATTAAATCTGATTTTACATGCAAATGTCGCCTAATGTGTTACGTTGATTTCTATATTTTGACAAACTAACTTTGTACTAGTAAGCAAAAACGCTACACGCCGCGACGTCAACTTCCTGGTTGGTAGGATAATGAAACATTCGTGAAAAAATCACACCAATCCTGGAATGTGTTGATGCATTTCATTCTTATTGGAACTTATCAACACTTATCCTAGCAACCAAGAAAAGAATCCAGAATTGCCAGAAAACCAAGAATCGAAAACAAGTTTTAGAAAATTAGTGGGTTTAAATAGACAGGTAATAGCAAATATTTCCTAACGTATGTAAAGAAATCAGTAAATTAACAAAATATTCATAAGTTTTTTTATTTATGCTTGTGCTGTTTTTAGAATTATTTATCTAAAAATAAGTATTAAATTATAGCGGAAAAGCGCACGTAAAGAATAAATCGTGGATGAATTAATTCTATTTGAAATTTTAGCAGTATTAATTTACCAATTCTTTATGTATAATTTAATACTAATTCTGAGACAGCTCACGAATTTTTATTTATAAGATAATCAAAATACATTTATGTTATTCAATTACGTAAATTACCATATCAGAAATGAATAATATATCAGCATTTTTTGAAAGCAAAAGGAAATTTATGTCGTATATTAAGCAAGATTTTTATCTATACGTATAATAGAACTAAAAGAGAAAATAATAATAGAAGATTATTTCCTACGTTTTCAGCGAAATACTTTATTGGTCGAAATTTCCTAAATAACACTTTCCATATATCAGCACACTTCGTGTCCCTACGTTTAAACAAAAAACAATTTAGAAAACGAATTCTACAGAAAATATTATTTCTATTAGATTTTCATTTGGAATACGAAAGCGAAAACATTTATTTACTTTCTTTAAATCTGTCTTAAATGTCGAATTTTTTTACAAAATTACATACAGCGGAAGAAAAGGACAAGTTTGAAAAGTGACAGTAAAATATGGGCGATAGCAGAAAAAATAGGTGGCTATAAAGGCATAACGATATGGGTAACGAAATTCTGTATTGAGTTGTTGCGTAAGTTCGCAGCGCTTTTATTAAATTCAAAATTTATTAACTTTTTAACAAACAAATCATGAATATCACTAATCACTAATACTCCACAATTACTTCCCAACGTCTGAATTTTCCGATTCCACGCTTGAAATATTAAATGGTTTGGATGCGAAGAAGTTGTCAAACGAATCTTGTAGCGCACCAACCTTATTAAAGCTTATTTGAAGAAAGCGAAAAAGACGTAAATCTCCTGGAACGAGATCAGGAGAATAAGGCCTATGTGAAATGACATCCAAATCGGCTTCTTGAATAATTGCTTTTGTAATGTTAGCAATACGGAGGAGCTGCATAATCCTGCAAAATAATTTTATGATCTTTGTTCTTCAAAGTCTCAAACACAGAGGTTGTTGACAGTAAATCTCGATGATGATGGTTATGTTCCTCGGAAGCAATTTATAGTCGAATACGCCTTCTTTTAATACCCTTAGTGATAGAAGAGAGGAACTTAGTGTCATCTTTCTGCTTAATTTATTAAAAGATACGACCGATTATCAATCTCATGAATTTTTGCTCTCAACACATTTAACTCGCTCTTCGAACACTATCACCATCCCCATCGCTAGGACGAATGTATTACTTAAAGTGTGTTTATCGCATATGGTATACCACCTGGATAAATATTTCCCGGAACTCTTATTTTTTTTTTTAATTTACTTCCGACAACTTTTATAGTAATATGAATTATTATTTTTTTTAGTTTTCTGTATTGTATTTTTTTAAATTTATTTATACATTACATTACGAGGGGCGTCCTTTATGTTTTGCACATTGTGACATAAAGGGCGTCACTAATCAAATATCGGTACTAAGAAAATAACCTCCATCTATAGTTAGCCTAAATCCAAACTTTCAGAGCGATAAGAGCAAAGTGTAGCTACAACGAACTGTCAAGGTTGACAAGTTAATAAAAAAAAATAGAATTAAACCGTAACAATTTTCGCGCAATAATGTTTTATGAACACCCCGAAAACTTAAACGAACATGACTATGCCTTACACCTGCCGAACAAATGGAAAGTACCTTACAGCGAAAGTCGAAGAAAGCAGAGAGAAATATGAGTGCGTCAAGAGGTAGTGCAAGAATAACGGCTCCCAGTCCAGCGAACGCGAGTGGAACGCTCATTGGTCAAGAGCAGAAGCTAATCACGATGCACGATCGCCAAGTGCAGAGCCCGCGAATAGTTAGACGACCGCGTAAATAGCCCATTATTAGTTCACCTATAATCAAAAAAAGTTAATGTTAAAGTTAAAAAGTAAAATGTCAACATACCGTCCGTCAGTTTTCCTCATTTGGATGTACGTTAAATTAATATGTGATAAATCTTCTATTCGGTACGATTAATAAAACACATGGTAATTAAAAATAATTAAATTGACAAAAAGTACACTAAATAATAACTATCTACAAATAATAGAATTTATATTTGTAAACACATTTATGTCTATGATACGACGATTACTGCATCAGATAATTTATGCATATATATATTCGTGTTATTCGAGAATAATATTTGTCTCAGACATTCCGGTATGTTCTATCGCATCCACAGTCGGAGACGTGATCGCTTAGGTCACGGGCTGACATAACGTCGCATGACATAACACATAACACCTTCTTAAAAAACAGTTTCATCTTGATATATGCCATCCTTTGATTTCATAAAGCGGTGATGAAACCTACAGGTAGATCCTTTGTTGCATTACGACGTTATATTGAAGTAGCATTCCACATCTCTCTTTAAATTCTTTGGCAATTCTTCTAGACATTCTCAGATCTCGCTACGCAATGAGCGACCAAGTAGTTCAACGGCACAGTTAACAAATTTTGCTGCTTCTGGATTGTCACTAAAATCGGACTTTTACGAAGACAGAGTACTCCTCGATGAAGTTTTAAAAGGTTGGTTCGTTATAGCAGCTATCCAATTGGCGCAAGTCAGCGATTTCGTCATTATTATCTCTAGAGTATAGGGCTAATCGATTAAAATGCACGACTCTTGGTTTGTTATGAGACTTTTGCCTTATGCGGTAAATTACATCGTTAGTCCGCTTTAATGCTTCGTACAGCCCCTCCTAAATTTTTTGAAGTTTTAGAGATAGGCCTCGTCGACGTTGAAGATTTTACAACGAAACCCAATCGGCTTCGTGGTAATCGCCCCTTCCGGCGTTAGTGTCGTAACTCTCCTTCATCCTGTCGCTGGCATCCCGGATATTGTGTCATTCTCGATCATGGATATTATTACCAGCCTTGCTCGAAGAGTGCAAGCATAGTCTACCCCTGCAAGATCTTCCATAGGCTTGCTCTCAAACTTCAAATAACAAGACAGCCGGAGTTTCCTGCCAAATAGTTAGTTTACTGGCGACTGCTCAGTAGGGTCATGAACAGATGAACTGTATTTGTGATCGGCATCGCATAAATAATCACTCAAAGTTATATGTGATGATTTTTCCCTGCATACGATATACTGGCTAATTCCTTTATGCTATTTTCCTTTGGATGCTTGTTAGTTAGTTAGTTTTGGCTTAAAAGATTACATTAACAATTAACGTTTTAATATTTTTATTTCGTTTTGTTTAGTGTTTCATCTATTGTCTAGAAGTTTGTTTGTTTAGTATACCCTCTAATTTAGTGTGTTTTGTTTTGTCATCTTAAGTGAAAATACCGTGTCAATAATATCAAATAGTTTTTTTAAAGTTTTAGTTATATTATATATAATATATATGGTCATAACAAGATTACGTATCAATGTAGAATTATTAAAACATTTCGACATATTACATACGTTTACAGTCAGACATTTATTAATTTTAAAACCGGAAATTTTTGGCTTTGACCTGTTATCAATGTGAGATAATTTTAAAATCTCGCTAATGGGTGTACTACTTATTGACTAAATGTTCTAAATATTATTTTTAATCTTTATTTTTTTAAATGTTTCTCTTGTCAAAGTCAATAGTGATATTATCACCTACTTTAAATACTAGTGTTTAATGCGATTACTTGCATTTGCAGATTAAATAATTATACTACTCCTAATAATAACAATAATAATTTATTTATGATCCAACAGATATACATATATTTAATTACAGGACAAAAAAAATGTGAAGCACATCTATCTGTTTCTGAAGAAAGATGCATTTTCCTTCACTAATAACTAGAGCTGAGGATGTTTGCGGTACGGCAGGACCGTATGTAGTGCATCCCCACATTTAACTATTTATCTAAATATTCTCTGAAATGATTTGCCGGATCTCATAAATTAATAGAGTGATATTTTAGTATGCACTGGATATTGTTATTATACAAAATCATAATAGCCATTTGTATTTATGGATCATAAATAATAATACGCATGTATTTGTATTTGGTTGTGAATTCAATATAAACTTAAAACGAATTGTAATATTTTAACGACAAGCCGTCGTCCTTACAATACATGCATTCGAGACAAAGTGTGCAACTCTACGAATAACTTCCATAATTGATCGAAAATGTACATTTTGTAGCTGAAGTAAAGCCCCTATTCTTAGAAAATTTTATTACTGTCGGTAAGAACTATTATTATTAACAACAAAGGCCTTTTATTAGTGTTAAAGTTTTAGTTTCATTGAATTTCCATGTTGTAAGTAGCCAATTGTAAAGTGTTCATTCACAATATTCTAAAACAAGGTGTAAATTTAACTAAAATCCAGAAAAACACATTCTGATAATATATTACTAGATTAGTAGCTGTGTTTATTACTATTTATTATATTATTTTTATAACCAAATGCAATAAAAGCTACGAAAACAAATGAAACCTCGATTTATTAAAATCTTGTCACACAGCCTTTCAAAGCCTGGCAGCACATATTTTGCATATATTTTATATATACTACCTACTTGAACTAGGTGAATGAAGTTAGAAGTTAGAAGTTACAAGTTAGAAGTTATAAGTTATAACTTCTAACTTCATTCACCTAGTTCAAGTAGGTAGTATATATAAAATATATGCAAAATATGTGCTGCCAGGCTTTGAAAGGCTGTGTGACATGATTTTAATAAATCGAGGTTTCTTTTGTTTTCGTGGCTTTTATTGCATTTGGTTATAAAAATAATATAATAAATAGTAATAAACACAGCTTCTAATCTAGTAATATATTATCAGAATGTGTTTTTCTGGATTTTAGTTAAATTTACACCTTGTTTTAGAATATTGTGAATGAACACTTTACAATTGACTACTTACAACATGGAAATTCAATGAAACTAAAACTTCAACACTAATAAAAGGCCTTTGTTGTTTATAATAATAGTTCTTAACGACAGTAATAAAATTTTCTAAGAATAGGGGCTTTACTTCAGCTCCAAAATGTCCATTTTCGATCAATTATGGAAGTTATTCGTAGAGTTGCACACTTTGTCTCCAATGCATGTATTGTAAGGACGGCTTGTCGTTAAAATATTACGATTCGTTTTAAGTTTAAATTGAATTCACAACCAAATATAAATACATGCGTATTATTATTTATGATCCATAAATACAAATGGCTATTATGATTTTGTATAATAACAATATCCAGTGCATACTAAAATATCACTCTATTAATTTATGAGATCCGGCAAATCATTTCAGAGAATATTTAGATAAATAGTTAAATGTGGGGATGCACTACATACGGTCCTGCCGTACCGCAAACATCCTCAGCTCTACTAATAACACAGGCCTGCATAAAATTTGTGATGACGTGATTTTTGTTTGTTAAGCTCAGTTTTTGTATAGCAATAACTAATTAAAATACAGTTGGTCTCTACCACCCACAGATTTTTTTTGCACAAAAGAAAAAGAAAAAAATATAAAAAAAATTTTATAACAGGCGTTTTAGTACATTTTAAAATGAATGTGCTACTTCAAATTCTAGGTATTAACCCAAAAATGATTTTCTGTTGTGGTTTTAAAGAAATTTGTTAAATAGTCTCTCATTACCTGATGTAAATCTGTTATTACATGTATTAATTTTGGATTTAAAGATTTCCGGGAATTTTTACCTGCTAAATCATATTTATTATGCTTTCACTTTATTAGCACTGCGAAGAAGGATTTCAAGTTTATCACTCCAAACAAAATGTATATTTTAATGTCATTTATTTCATTATAGCTCTCGATCAGTAAACAAGTAAAATTAATTTGTCTTTAGTGTTGTGCGTGGTATTTGATAAATAAACATTGCTTAAAAATATGTCTAGCCGGTGTTGCAAAAACAAACCAGATGATTTCTGTTATATTTGTGGATATTTCGTCTTGAAAAATTTTAAGAGACCAATTGGTGAATTTGTGAAAAATGCATATTATGCTTATTTCAAAATCAAATTAGGAGATCAAGATAAAGATTGGGCACCGCACGTTGTTTGTAAGGTATGTGAAGGAGGTTTAAGACATTGGACCAAAGGGAATATAAAAAGCCTTCCTTTTGGAATACCGACTTTTGTCTTTGTGATATTAAGGGGCATAATAGAAAAACTTTGAAACATATTTTGTACCCAAACAATATTAAATCAGCTATCAGACCAGTTCCTCACAGTGATCATGTACCTATACCTATACCCCCCAAAGTACTACAAGAAGATATTGAAACCTCTTCAACTTCCGGCTCCGTACAGATGGATAGTGATTTTGAACCATCAACCTCAGGTTAAAACCAACCTCAGCTATTTTCACAAGCCCAACTGAATGATTTAGTAAGAGATTTGGGACTTTCAAAAGATCTTTCTGAGGTACTGGGGTCTAGGTTGAAACAAAAAAATTTGCTTGCTCCAGAAACTACCTTAAGATCTTCCTTTAGCAGAATATGACAGAAAAACAACCAAACGAAGCTTTTCT
The DNA here is from genome assembly GCA_935421215.2 of Melolontha melolontha. NCBI lineage: Eukaryota > Metazoa > Arthropoda > Insecta > Coleoptera > Scarabaeidae > Melolontha > Melolontha melolontha. The sequence continues at coordinate 192,706,387 of OW285236.1, read as the reverse complement.
GAAAAACGAAAACGTTTTTTTGAGAAGCATAAAGAATAAATAACTATTTCTAATAGTTTCTATGTGTATATTTATGTATTTTTTTAAATATAATATGAAACTAGCTTATAAATGAAATAAATCGTGTTTTTTCTATATTTTTTTTACTGGTTTGAAAAATAACCTTGCGTGATACAAAAAAAATAAAAGCAGATTTGAAATCAGCGCTACCCAATTACTAGAAAACAGTTAAAATTTTTAAATCAACATTCAAAGAGTTGGCATGTGTAACCATTTGGTACAGCTTCAGGTCGTCAAAAAGAGTAATTTATGGCACTCAAATATATCGTACAAGTCATTAGTATAAATTAGAGAACGTAATGGACCAAGGTTGCTTCCTTGAAGCATCTCTGATGTTAGCGAAGAGCATTTCGATCGGTGACCATTTTAGTAACCATACTGATTCCTGTCACATAAGAAGTTCGAAACAGTGAGGATCAGGCTGGGGTAAAATCAATTAAGCCGAGTTTAATTAAAAGTATCCCGCGATCTATACGATCGAAAACTTTACAAAAATCAGTATAGACGACATCAACTTTGCTTATTATCATCCAGATACTCTGACAAGTATTGAGTAAGAACAGGCAAGTTCGTGATGGTATATCGCTTGTTTGAAGCCATGTTGATCGCTGGATAGGTTTTGCCGAAATTGCGGAAATATTTAGTGATAAAGACGTCTTTCGAATACTTTAGCGAAGTTATTTATTATTGCTATAGGACGATAAATATTGATTAAACTACTATCACCTTTTTATGTTTAGGAATAATTTTGTAGACACTTTCTAACAGTCTAGAAACTACACGTTGAAAGACATAGATTAAACAAAATCGTGAATGTTTTAGAAAAAACGCTAGGGCAATCTTTAATTAAAAATCTGGGCAAGTTATCATGACCCATTAAGTATTTATTTTTCAAGGTTTTAAGACTCGTGTCACCACGGATTCCTCAGGCAAGGGAATATCAATTGGCTTAGCATAAGTGCAATTAATAGAGGGTTGATAATTTGAACTTGAAGAATGTGTATAGACTGATTCGAAATAACTTGAACATGCGTTCACGATACCTGATTGAGTAGTAAATAAGTCGCCATTCTCACTGTTCATGATAATAGCAATACCGGAACACATCTTGCACTTCACGAATAACCAAAAGTGCTTAGTATCGTGTTGTACATTAAACGCATAATTTCTACATAATTTAGAAGAAGCCCCCTTTACAATTTTGCGGATGTTGCGGTACATATTGAGATCATCAATGCTGTTTGTCTTTTTGTATCTACGACGATATTTATCCTTGAGTTTTATATTCTGAATATGTTCTCTCGAGACCCATGTAGGATAAGAATTGATAACAAGACTCGTTTTGTAGTGTACAAATGTGTCCAGGTGTTTATATATTTTAGTATAGAGTCCATTATAAGCTTCGTTAACATCTCGATACAAATACAGGAACGACCGTATTTAAGAATGCGTTATATAAATCAATAAAGTTGTCACTTTTGAAATTGTAATTTTTAATGAATGTATTCGCAGATTGCCTGCATGTGTGTTCTATAGTAATTTCTATGATGTTGACAAAATTTATTTGCTATGTGCTGGCATGGGATATCTGCCTTAATAGGTATTAATAATATACAAGAAGTGGAAATACCACAAGGAATATTAAAAGGTGACATTTCTACTAATAGATATGGGGGCACCTTTTATTTTCTTCGAATATTCCATACGGAAAGCCACCTGTGGGGGGAACTAAGTTTTAGGGTAGGCAGATTATAAACTTATATTTCACCAATAAATAAAAACCTCCAATTTATTACATAATTATTTGTCTAATTCGTTTCAATTTGGCGTACGGGTTTGGCTTAACAAAATAAATAAAGGAAAAAAATTACATATTGCTGTGGACTTTTCCCCATAAATATTTGACTTGCGCAGTTGGAGCAAGCCGTTTGTTCGGCTGTGGACGATTTTTAATACTATATTTTTTTATGCGGAGCCTGCGTGCTTGCTGTATTCTCAGAGACAAGTGTAATGTGAGATACGAAAGTCGTGTTTATAAAAAGATTATTATTTATCTTTTTATTAAGTAACTTCGGGTTTATTTCTTGATTTAATTGTGGTTGGCGCTGTGTTAATTTCATTACCGCTATTTAACGAGTTTGTTGATCTCGTAATTGTTATATTTTTACACTTTCTTACTCATGTGTCTCGCATTGTTTTTTACGTAAGTAAAAATATATATATATTTTTTTTGAAAGATATCTTATTATATTTAAAAGAGTTAAATACTGTATTTTTCTATATTATCATTATTATCGTATTGAGATTTAGTCTTAGATATTTGATATAAATAGCAAAGAAGGTTTTTAAAATTTCCAGTAAACAAATTCTGTAACTGTAAAATTTAGTACGTTGGTATAGCAAGGGCATTTTTTTGTCACATGTGGTTGCACATGCGTTAGAGTGTGCTTCGGTCTGTCAAATAGTTTGTTTATTTTTGATTTTGTTTCTCTTGGGAGAAATTAAAAAGTTTCTTTGTAATTTATTATTTTTAATTTTGATCGGCTGTCACAAAGGTTTTTGATCGCATGCAACTGTCATTTCGATGCGTTATTTTTACCTTTATAATATTGTTAAATGAGGCAATATTAATCTTTATACTTTATAACGATTTTTTTCTTTCTTTTTCTTTTTGTATTAAAGTTTCATTTAAATTTTATTGTGTTTATTATTATTTAACCTTATTTCAAGAAGTTTACAAGTAACTTAAATTAATATAATTATAACATTTGTCAATACTCGTTTACTGGCGCATTATAAATTTTGTAGAAGAGACAACCACTTTTCCGATTAGAACCCTGAGAGGAAAGCAGTTTCATTTTTTGAAATTAAACCGACTGAGTATCCTAGCTGGATAGATTTGTCGTGAATTGTGAATAAGCAAATTTCTAGATCACAATTCATAGCAATATGTAGTAATTCTATCAATTTAATTACACTTATCTTCAAAGTTAATTTCGTTTTTATAGTAGAAAACTTTCTTACATGTAGAATACTACTAAATTTGCCAAATTTAATTTTTTTATATGTCTTTAGGTCCAATAAAAGCAATATTTCTAATACAACCTTATTTTCTCAACATTAATTTATACTAACGATAAAAAAAATAAACGTTATGATAGCTAAGGTAGTAGTAGTAGTAAGACCCAATACTCCCTTTTGGGACATAGCGAAGAAATTGCTTGTCTCCAATCCTATCTCTTCCCGGCTATATATCCCAATCTTGCCAATATTGGTCTCTTCTAATGTTTTCTTCTAATGTAATGTCCTGCTTTCCTCCTTCCTTGGGGCTGCTATTCTAATTCTCTTCTACAAATGTCCGTAATCGGTTTTCTTAAAGTATGCCCGAGCCATTCAGACTTTCTCATTTTAATTTGTGCTTCGGTCCCTTCTTCCCCTGTATGATTCCATAATTTTTCAATTGTAATTCGGACGGGCCACCCCAGTATATTCCGAATACATTTATTTATAACGCTTTGCAGTTTTTGCTTGTTTGTATTAGTTAGTGCCCATGACTCAGAACCATACAATAACATGAGTTTAACTGTAGCATTAAAAACTTTAATCTTTGTCCTATTAATGATTTACCCGATTTCCAAACATACATCATCGTTATAAATGCACCACAAGCCTTCTATATCCTTGAATTGATGTCTTTCGTTACACCGTCGTATTCGGCTGGCACTCTCCCCAGGTATAGAAATGACTCTACTCGCTCTATCTTTTCTCCCATCATTTCTATGTCTTTTATATTTTGGGTATTGATATTCATCGTTTTCGTTTCCTTTTTATTAATCTTTAAACCTACGTTAGTAAATTATTTTACTAAGATATCAATTTTCTCCTACATATGCGTTGCAGTATAAGAGAGTAGACAAATGTCGTCAGCGAAATCCAGGTCTTCTAGTTATTCCGTCAGGTACTATTTTATATAACTGCTTCCTTTTTCAATCACTCTGTTCATAACATCATCTAACACAATCGAAAATAACAATTGTGAGAAAATATTAGTCTGTTTAACACCTGTCTCCAACTGAAACTCATCCCTCGTGTATATTATGCCCTTGTACCATTCCTTTATTATGTTGGTCATTCTCTTGGCATTCCAATACCTTTAAGGGTTATCCAGATACGGACTATGTCCAATGAGTCAAATGCTTTTACACAATCTACAAATATTAAATACAATGGTGATTGATATTCCATAGATTCATCTGTAATAATTCTCAGCGTATTTATCATGTCTATATCTATCTTTCTTTCCTAAAATCCTTTTGTTCTCTCCTTAACTTCCTGTCTATACAGGTTATTATTCCATTTAATATTATTTTATCAAACAGTTTACAGGCAGTACACGACAGCGTCATCAAGAAACTGGAACCGTTGCGGATGTGATCATGTAAGTGTTCGTTAGTCGTTCTGGTGTACTCCTGCAACTCTATTCAGATCAAGGGCGAAATTTCGAATCCAATCTGTTCGAAAAGATGTATGGACTTTTGGGCATTCGAAAGACGAGAACAACTCCCTTGCATCGACACTCAGATGAAATGGTAGAGAGGACAAACAAGACCATGATCAGACACTTATCCAAATTGGTTTCCGAACACCAGAGAGGTTGGGATGAGCATTTACCATCATACCTAATGTCATACCGTGCATCTGTTCAAGAAACCACTGGTCAATCACCAGCAAAAGTGTTATTCGGAAGGGAACTCCTGATTGCCCTGTGATTTGAAGTTTGGGAGTAAACCTGGTGAAGATTATGTCAATACACTTCGACGAAGATTGGACAATATCCACTACTAAGTACTACATAATATCCAGAATAATAGCGACAGAATGAAAGAGAACTACGATATCAACGTCTAGAAGGGTGGTTACAATGAAGGCGATCGCGTTTGGCTGTGCAATCGACAGTGTCGATGGGGCCGTTTCGAAAACACCAAAAGAATTGGGAGGGGTCATACGAGATGCTGAAGCGAATTAACGATGTAATATACCGCACAAGGGGAATACCTCGTACTAAACTAAGAGTCATACACTTTAGTCGATTAGCTCCATACTCTGGAGACAATACTGACGAAGCCGCTGACTTGCGCCCACTCGACAGGTACAACGAAGAACCAACCTGCGAAGTCTTCATGGAGGAATATTCTGGTTCCAGAAAAGCTCGATTTGGGATAGTCATCGAGAAACAGAAAGATTTATTTACTGTGCCGCCAAACTACGCGCTCGCTCATTGAGTAGCCCGAGATCTGCGAATGTCTTAAAGGAATTGCCAAAAAATTTGAAGACAGATTTGGCAGAATCGAAGAATTTATTTGGTCATGAAGAACTGTTAAGCCTAAAGCCAACCCATCGTGCCCTATGGGAGGCTCTGATCCATTTGCGTGAACTAATTTTACAACAAGACATTCTGAAATTAGAAATTTCAAAATTTGGTTGTAGATTAGACCGTCTGGACTGGAGAATTATAAGAAGCATGTAAGAAGTAATATTCCACCATACTGGTATCGAAATTCTGGTCTGCAGTTGCCGGCCTGAATATTCCCTTACACACAGGTATGATAAGACCGTGGACTATTATTTCGATATGACGTCGCAATGCATAAAAGGCATTACCTGTAGATTTCGTCATCGCGTGAGGGAACCAAAGCATGACATGTTACGAGACGAAACTTTTTCATTAAGAAGGCGGCAATGTGATGTGAGTCACGCGATAACATCTTCGCCATGCACGTCAGCACGACTAGAGCAAATTAGAAGGTGAAATTTCTAGAACGGGTAATTGATTATAAGAGAGATCAAGAGAACGATGACTCATTAGGCAACCAGCAACCGGCAACGAGTATTGTGATACAAATAAATACTAATATATGAATATTGTGTAGGTATATACTGTTATTATTAGTTATTAAATGTGTTTAGTGCATTTATTTTATTATTAATATAGTGTTTTAAATTACAGTTAATTTTATTTAAACGAACCCAGAAAGATAAGTATTTCACAATACTAATATAAGGGAATAATAAAATTTGAGAAACGTATATTGAAGTAATTCTTAATTTGATGTATTTTAACGACACAAATCAACCTTGATTGTAATTTGTAATACTTGCAATTAATAAATATCGTAACCAATACTGTTAGGATGAGATTTGTTTTCTCAGTTGTCTTGCAGATAGGAACTAGGTACTCTTTGAAAGTCACCGGGCGTGATACAGGTTTCCTAACCACAAAATTCTTCTTATGAGATTAATTTTTGTGTTTTCGGGAATAGTTAATTTTTCTGAACTTGTGGACAGTTATTTAAATAATTAGGTATATTCAATAGTGCATTGTCAATCTGCGTTCCAAAATTCTAATGCATGAATATTAGAGTTTTAGATATGCGAAACCTGTACTAGTAAGAAACGTGGATAGATTTATGATCGGCATCTCAAAAATAGTCTCTCAAAGTTATATATGATTATTTTATATTGTATGCATTGTATACACTGTAGTGGCTAATTCCTTTATAATAATTTTGGTATAGTTTACACTCTAATTTAGTATATTTTCGTTTGTCATCTTAAGTGAAGATACCATATCAATAATATCAAATAATTTAGTAAATTTATTATGTCAAATATAATCTAGTCAAGATTACCTATCAATATAGAATCAAACATGTGTACAGTCAGGAACATTAATTTATTAGTTTTAAAACATGCTATTATTGGTTTTGAACTGTTATCAATGTGAAATACTTTTAAAATATCAGCTATTGAACAAATGGAATAAATTATTTTTAATCTTAATTTTTTAAAAAGTTTCCTTTGTAAAAATCAATAACGATATTATCAGCTGCTTCAAGTACTAGTATTTAAGGCGGTTACCTACATTTTCAGATTTTGTGTATTCGCCTTCTATAGCAATTTTACGATGTTGATTAAATTTATTTGGTATGTGCTAATATGGGTATCTGTCATAATAGGGATTGGTAACACACAAGAGGTGGAAATACCACAAGGAATATTAAAAGGTTACATTGGTACCAATAGAGATGGGGGCACCTTTTACTCTTTTAAAAATATTCCATATGGAAAGCCACCAGTCGGGGAACTAAGATTTAAGGTAAACAGATTATAAATTTATATTTCACCAATAAACAAAATCCTCCAATTTATTATGTAAATATTTGTCTAAATTGTTTAAATTTGGCGTAGAGGTTTGACATAACAAAATAAATAAACGAAAAAATTTCATATAATGATTCTATCAATTTAACTATACTCAAGTTCAAAGTTTATTTAGTTTTTCTAGTACCAAACGTTTTTACATATAGAATACTACTAAATTTGTCACATCTAGTTTTTTTACATGTCTCTAGGAGCAATAAAAAACAATATTTCTAATACAACTTTATTTTCTTCGTATGAATTTAAATTACATTATAAAAAAGGTAAACCTTATTATGGCTACTGTAGTAAATCAAATCAAAATTGAACCCTTAAATCCAAACATTTTAAGAAATCTATTTGCATAAAAAAATGAAACTTATCGTTTTTTTTTTTTATGAACCATTATTATTATTATTATTATCAAACCCGAAAGCAAAAGTCTTGATACACGGAAGCGCGAATTAGACATGTTCGTTAATCAGTTAAATTTGAAATTTCCGACTATTATTCACGTTGGAAAAATCAAATCATAGTTTTCAACATGAGACAGCTACTTTTAATTTCTTAGTCAATCGGTTACTAAATTCTCCGTTAACAGAAGAGAGATATGGAATAGAACTACATTTCATTAAAATCATCGCTAAGTATAATGGCTTTGGCATAGAAATAATCAATAAATTAATTAGAAAAACGACATTATAAACGGCAATCCGCGAATCCACAAGTGTGATATCTCCATGTAACCAGGAGAAAAAGTACGTGTGTTTACCATACCATCCTATCACGAAAAACATTAATAGAGTTGTTAAAGAACGAGGTCTTCAAGTTGCCTTTCGGTCCGAAAATACCATCAAAAGTCTCTTATGGAATACCAAAGATAAAGTTAATTTGAATTTGAAATCAGGTATATACGAAATTAATTGCGATTATTGTAATTTGAAATATATATACCAAACGGAGCGATCAATAATAACCCGGTTTAAAGAACACATATCACATATTAAATACAAAAGACCAGAAAAATCTAACGTGGCCAATCATTCCTTAAATACAGAACACAATATGTCGATTAAAGGGTTAAAACTTGACAAAGCCATCAATAAACCCCGAGATCTTGACGCATATGAAAGTATTCATATCGTTAAAAACAAACGAAACACGATTAATGTAGATATAGTTGTCCCTTTTCATTGCTAGAAAAGAGGTAGAAAAGTTGAAGGCGTGCGAAGAGAGAATAAACACATGTGGTTACCATTTTCCTAAGAGACGTAAGAGTAAGAAATTTTTAGTAATATATTTTTATTTTAAAGTCAGTGGACGTGGACGCCGTGTAAAGTTACAGTCCCACAAATTTTACACTTTGATTATTGGTTTTGCCTACTGATGATGACAACTTAATTGTCAAAATACGTATTTAGGATTAGTAATTGTGGTAAGGGGTAATATACCTATCCTGAAACCAGAAAGGCTTAATGAAACTGAATATGAATACTAGAATATATAGGTACACTATTTTTGTCTTTAAAATCGTTATTAATTAATAGTGTAACACGAAAACAAGATAACTTGATGCTACCCGACGGTATATTCTCTACTAAATTTTTTAAAGGCACCGAAACGAGCAGAAGGTTGGGAAGGTATAAGAGATGCTACAGAAGATCTACCACAATGCGTTCAAATATATTTTTCTGGTCAAGAAGACTGTTTGTATCTTAATGTATACACACCTGACGTAAGTTATACGTATCTGAACATAACATTAAATTAAAAGTATAAATTAGTTACCAGCTGATGAAGTAACCTTAAAAGCTGTTATGGTATATATGTATGGTGGTGCTTTCATGTTGGGTGATGCACGAGAACAGTCTTATGCACCACAATTTTTTATGACAAAGGATGTCGTTGTTGTCGTTCTCAATTACAGAGTAGGAGTATTTGGTGAGTCTGCAGAATTACGTTTGGTAGATACTGTTCCTTAATTTAAGTTGATTTTGTATCAAACTTTTCTTCAATGTTAGTAACTACTTTCTTTGTTTCGCTTTGTTTTGTATCACCAATATGTGTCCTTGAAATAAAAAGACAATGTATGAAAAATGGAAAGATGTAATTATATACTCGTAGAACATGAATTCAAAATATTGTGAGGCAATTACGACGCGAACCCCAAAATTACAAACCCCTGAAAATTTTATCATGTTCCGCCTATGAATTCAGAATATGAACAAATAATCAACATGTACCTCTATTGAAGTTACACCAAAGGGATCAATACCCGTCTCATTTATTATACCACCCCACACACTTATTGACCGAGGATGTTGAAAACCAATTTGTCTTACCTAGTGTGGGTTTTCAATGGCATAATAATGCATCATATGACGATCAACATGCCCGTTATCTTTAAAAGTTACCTCTTCCGTAAATGGTATCTAAGCCGGTAGTTGTGGTTCGCGGGCCATCTTCCGAAGCATTGTACGGCAGAAAATGACTATTTTGAAAATCATATAAACCTTAAATAGAACGTTTTAAATAAGAACTTTTATGTGTATAATCATAAAAGATAACAATTTAAGCTTAATGCAAAGATAGACTATAAGGGTGGTATTTATGTCTCCTTATAATTCGATTTACCGTAGCCTCACTGAATTCATATTGGTTCGCAATTTGGCGAGTACTGATATTAGGATTTTCTTACAAAAGCAACGAAAGATCTAGTTCATCATCCTTGGAGACTGAGCGTGGAATATTTGCAGGATTGCAGTAGCACTTACATTTCCTGAAACCTCATATTGTTCTCTTACTTTCACAAAAGATTTCAGCTGTGGATGTCTCGTATTTGGGAATCTTTGTCTGTAAACTCTTGTTGCCAATAAACAAATTTTGTCACATTCGCCCAAAATGTAAAGCATTTGTATCAATTCTTCTTTTGTAAAATTCGTTCTTAGTTAATTCACATACAACTGTCAAATTGTGATGATGTCAGAGTAAATACCTACAACTACATTTAGTAAATACTCTTCTGTTCAAAATTGCAAGATTAATGCAAAATTCAGTTTTCGGTTTATTTTTTATTTTCTATATCTTTTGTATCTTCCAGGTACAAGAACAAAAAAAAAACGTATTGCCTTAAATATTGCAATCTTTACTAAGCAAAAACGCATAGAAATAATACACATTTACACTAAGATTTAGTATTAATCGAGAATAACTACTTAACCATTTGGTTCAGTAATACAAAATGTAATATCGTTGGAAAAGTCATAAAGAGTTTATTTGACTATGAAATAAGATACAGGGTGTTCCATTTAAAAACAGGGAAAAATATTATAATTCGCGTTAGAGAGCCGTTTATTGGGATAGTAACTACTTTTTAAGAATTGAAACATAGAGAGCAAAAAATAAGTGTTTTCCAAAGCTGTAACCTTTGCATAACATGGAAATGTAATTAAGTTACCTCATGATGCTGTTCTAAATTTGATCTGTTTTTAACACAAAATTTCCACCAAATTGGTAAAGGTCCATAGTATACCCACCGTATGCAATCTAATTTCCTCTGCCTTTTTATGGCAAATTAAAATAAGGAATCAAGAAATTCTACTAAAAAAAATGCAACTCTAATGTATATCCTTTTTCTTGACAATACTGTATAAACAAAAATATTTATAGATGATGTAGAAGGTACTCCATATAATTCATGTAAACCGCATTAATTAGCTCAAACGACAAAGACGTAGGATAATAAATACGGAGCTATGAAACATCTGGTATATACTGGGTGTCCTTGAAATAAAAATACAACGTACGAACAATGGAGAGATTAAATTATATAGAATATATACCCAAAATGTTTTCGAAAAACTCCCTCTCATAGGCGAGAAAAAAAATTACATATTTCAAAAAATTGTATTACGTTATTGTGCGACTGAATATATCATAAATATTATCGGAGACGAAATGTTAAAGGTGGCACATAATAACAAAAAAAATAGTCTTGTTTTTGTCCATCCGCTTTAAGTTTCATTTAGTTATCGATCGTTACGTAAGTTCGATATAATTTTTCTATTAAAGACAGGCTGTTAGAAATAGGACCCTAAATTTCCGTAAAGCACTCATCTTACATGTTATTTCAATATATCATCTTCAAACTTGCCTTTTGTACCATGTTACTGGACTCTTACCATAACAAAACAGACACAATGTTATCGTATCTATAGACATAAAATATAAGCAGTGCCGCCTAATTTCAATAACGATATTCTATTTCGTATTTCTCCTAGCAAAAAGAAAACATTCTCGTATTACACATGAAATGATTTCAGTTCTAAAAGGCCATAAATTATTATTGGTATGATTTTTAAAATGGGTTTGTAAATTTATGTAACACGCATCTTAATTTTTAATAATACAATTTACAAATCAATAACTTCGAAAGCTGTTATGTAACATACGGTGTGTGTAAGTTCATTAGGAACATTCAAAAGGGAGCACGGCGTTTTTAATTTTGGGGTTCGCGTCGTAATTGACCCACAATATTGTGGATTCACGTTCTATATAATTACATTTTCCATTTTTCATACGTTGTCTTTTTATTTCAAGGACAGCCAGTATGTATATATATATATATATATATATATATATATATATATATCTAAGAATACTAATGTAGACAAGCCTAGCTAAGGTTTTGTTTAAAAGTCCTTCTTTCACTTACGTTTCAGGTTTTCTAACCTTGGATGATCCCAATTTGGGAATTACCGGCAATGCGGGTTTGAAAGATCAAGTACTTGCTCTTCAATGGGTACAAGAAAATATCGAATACTTCGGAGGTGATCCCAATAACGTACTAATTTTTGGTGAAAGTGCTGGAGCCATGAGTGTTCATTTACATTTATTGTCACCAATGTCAAAAGGTTAAATTTCATATACATAACAGTAGATTATTAACATTTTTAAAATGTTTTTTTAGGACTGTTCCACAAGGCAATTGCATCAAGCGGCGTTGGCATAAGTCCTCTAGTTTTCGTCGATATCAGAAATACAGCAGTTATGATGGCTGAACAACTAGGAATCCCAACAGAAGATTGGGCCGAAATGTTAATTTTATTGCAGGAAGCCTCGATCGAGAGTTTAGTATATGCAGAAGCTGTATTGAATGAAATAGGAAACCCTGACCTCCTTAGTTTGCCTAAAGTGGAAATAGCATCCAACCAATCAACTTTTCTGGAAAGAGAAGCAATGGAGATTATTAGATCAGGAGATTTTAATCAAGTACCTTTCTTACATGGTTTCAATGATGCCGAGGGTACGCTGATATTCATGGAAATACAAGACGATGGTGTATCTCCATTTGTACCTGACATTACTCGATATATTCCTTCAGAACTAAACATCGAACCTAATTCGGAAGCGGAGCAGGATATAATACAAAGATTTAGAGACTTTTATTATGATGGAGGAGAACCATCCAGAGACACTCTCCTTGATGATATTGATTTACATTCGGATTTCGATTTCTCTTTTCCGCATTACAGAGCATCTGTAGAGCAGCAGAAAACAACAACGAATCCAATTTATTTATACTATTTTACAGCTGTAACTGAATTAAATGGAGAAGATACAGGAATACCAGGTTAGTATGACGTTTTTTATATATGTACATATAATATATATATATATATATATATATATATATATATATATATATATATGAAAAGCTTTCACACATTTCACACAACCTGGACGGTTGACGCCGTGACACGTTGCAGCTACATTCTTAGACAAATGTGATTTTGCCATGTGTAGAAATTGATGCAAAGAATTAGAGCGGCAATGGCATGTATGTGAGAATTCAGTAATTATGAGATGAGTTCTCATTAGCATTACGTTTATTATATATATTTATATATATATATATATATATATATATATGTGTTGTAACTGGATTCCGGGTTTTCTTCCGCGTTTCCATTGTTTGGTCTTTGTAAAGACCGGTGCTGGTTTCTTGACGACGTTTCGGCAAAATCACATTTGCCATCTTCAGGTCTGCGGTAACTGTCTGCTTCTGCTTCTGGTTACTCGTAAACTTTACGAGTACAGTTTACGAGTAACCAGAAGCAGAAGCAGACAGTTACCGCAGACCTGAAGATGGCAAATGTGATTTTGCCGAAACGTCGTCAAGAAACCAGCACCGGTCTTTACAAAGACCAAACAATGGAAACGCGGAAGAAAACCCGGAATCCAGTTACAACACATACTACTACCCGCGGAAACCTGAAAGAAAACATATATATATATATATATATATATATTATTATATTTCTGAATTGTGTTATATAAAAATGTATGTAAATGTAATATTTATGAACGCCCCAGAACGTTGGGCTCCATATATTATATTTCTGAATGGTGTAGCGAGTAATTTAACGAATGAATATAATGAGAATAACTGTTATGACTGTTATAAATGCCCCACTAAGTTGGGATCGCCAAATGTAATGTTACGAATTGTTGATAAATAAAATTGTTTCTTACGTACGGTAAAATAAAATGAATGAATGTCATAAAAAAAAATATCATGTAAAATTCAAATTGGGCTCATTCAATACTTATCTGTTTTATTATCTTCGGCTAGCTTCTTTCTCTCTTCAGGGCTAAGGTAGGTTCACTTCTCTCCACTTTTACTTTCTTTACGTAATTTATTAAGTTGGGAACGGAACAATATCTCAAGTATATTACAAAAAAAACAAAGTAAAATATTGACAATTAACTTTATTAGGGATAAACGATTTTTCAAAGTTTGAGAAATTTATATTAATAATTTCGTGACACACAAGTAATGTTAAGCGAGACACCCTCGACGGTTGGTATTCGTACAGTATAATAATATGGTGTAAGACAGGTGCAATAATGTGTTGTCTTAGTAAAATAGTTTATAACAGTGACATGGCATCAAGTTTTACAAATACAAATAGTAGATGCCAATATTTAAATAATTTGACTAAAGATTGCAGTGATAAAATATCGGTGAAAGTAATATAAATAGTTAGTTATGGAATAACAAAGTAAAGTTCTAGAAATGTACATGCGCAAGTAAAAATGGCGCGGGAGCGTTTGTTAAAATTAGCAAAAACCTGAATCTTCGTATATGATCTCCGTTGCTTCTTGTGCCTGTGTTCTGGATACGTCTTCACAACGGGAAACGGGAGAATGTTTCTGCTACGGTCCCTCGGGATAACTTGAAATTTGTTGAAATTTCCAAGTCCGACTGCGTCTAGAGCGAATGACCGATCTCGATCGTCAACGATGGTGGTCAAGCTACGGTGAGATTTTTTTATGGCGGTAAAAATCTTTAAAAATTCGTAAGTCTCGGACTATTTGGTCGGCGGCTGTTAAATTTTGTCCACAGGTGGTTGGTATGCAGATGTAACGTTTTGTAATATTAAAAATCTCTTGCACTTAATAATTTTGCTTAATTATTTTAATTATTACGGAGCACCAAAAAAACGTGACCTTTCACTGTGACGACTAATGACCGACGCTTCTTTCTTTCACTTGTTTTTAATTGCATAACTTTCCGCTAAATCGCCCCATTCTTTACTTGCATTAAATTTGTTAATATTATTAAATTAGACAATTTTACTGTGTAAAATAGTTAAAAAAATTACAATTCGATTTATAAGATAATTTTAGTTGCATAACATATGTTTTATGTGTTTACAAACACTCCGTCAATATTGGTTTTTTCCTCGGGTTATTGCACCGTTGACATTGTGGGCGGGGCTTCATCGTTCAAATACATTTGAAAATAAATACGTTACATTTGTTTGAATAAACACGCGTTAAATATGAATTTGAAAGAAAAATGAATATAAACATTATAATAAAAAAATTAGAAAAATAAGTTAATTATTTCAAGGTGAATTTGTCGTCAAAATAACGTATTTATTCTTTGAATCAATCTTTCCCCTTCTTAATATTAACGTACAAAGTAGATATAAATATTATGGTATAAACATTATGGTTACATATTTTCTTTGTTTCTTTCAGAGAGCGACTCCTTCTTGCAATGCCTCAATATATATATATATATATATATATATATATATATATATATATATATATATTAATTGATAAATTCTTGGAGCGGCTTTTATATGAAATATTTATAAATATTATCAAATTAGTATGTAATTGTGAAGTAAATGTGAATGTAAACATTACTCTCTACAAATTACAACGCAAGTCATACTAAACTTAATTGAAAAATTTTGTCTATTTTGGGACTTGATCCCAAGTCTACGGTTTGCCGGACAGTCGCTTTAACCAATTAAGCCAGAATACATCTCGGTTCAAGGTAATTATAAACGCATTATAAGGTGACAATGTTAATGACTCAGGTGTCAGTTATTGAAAGTAGATGTCAGTTTTGAAAGCAGATGCCAGTTTTGAAAGCAGATGTTAGTTTTTGAAAGCAGATGTCAGTTATTGAAAGCAAATGTTAGCTATTGAAAGCAGATGTCAGTTTTGAAAGCAAATGTTAGTTTTGAAGGTTTGAAATTGCTAATTATTACTCCAACGCGGGAAACCTCACCAGGCCCGGACACCGGAAGGATTGACAGATTGACAGCTCTTTCTTGATTCGGTGGGTGGTGGTGCATGGCCGTTCCTATCCTAGTTGGAGGAGCGACTTGTCTGAATAATTCTGAAAACGAACGAGACTCTAGCCAGCTAACTAGGTGTATTCTCGATGCTTCAAAGGCCAGCCGGTCCGGCGTTTGCGTCGCGATCGTTCGCGGTTTTTACTGTTGGCGTACAAATAATTCTTCTTAGAGGGATAGGCGGCTTATAGCCGCACGAGATTAAGCAATAACAGGTCTGTGATGCCTTTAGGTGTTCTGGGCCGCACGCGCGCTATATTAAAGGAATCAGCGTGTCTTCCCTGGCCGGGCAGCCTGGCTAACCCGCTGAACCTCCTTCGTGCTAGGGATTGGGGCTTGCCTTTGTTCCCCATGGACAAGGAATTCCCAGTAAGCGGCAATCATAAGCTGGCGTTGGTTACGTCACTGCCCTTTGTACACACCGCCCGTCGCTACTACCGATTGAATAATTTAGTGAAGTTTTCGGACCTGTGCGCGGTTACGTTTTACAGGTCGCCGATGTTGCTGGGAAGATGACTAATCTTGATCATTTAGAGGAAGCAAAAGTAATAATTTCACAATTACATACTAATTTGATGATATTTATAAATATTTTATATAAAATCCGAAAAACATCTACTTTCAATAACTGACACATGAGTCATTAACATTGTCACCTCATAATGCGTTTCCAATTAGCTTGAACTAAAATATATCGTGTCTTAATTGGTTAAAGCGATTGTCCGGCAAACCGTAGACTTGGGTTCAAGTCCCAAAGTAGACAAAGTTTTTCAATTAAGTTTAGTATGACTTGCGTTGTAATTTGTAGACAGCAATGTTTACATTCACATTTACTTCACAATTACATACTAATTTGATAATATTTATAAATATTTCATATAAAAGCCGAAAAACTCCAAGAATTTACCAGTTAATATATTAAATGAACGGCTAAGAAATTATTTAAATATATATAAATATATATACATATATAAATATATATATATATAAGTGTTTAGATAATTTCTTAGCCGTTTATTAAATATAACAATTGATAAATTATTGGAGTTTTTCGGCTTTTATATGAAATATTTACAAATATCAAATTAGAATGTATGTAATTGCAGAGTAAGTGGGGATGTAAACATTTCTTTGTAATTTGTAGACAGCAATATTTACATCCCCACTTACTCTGCAATTACATACATTCTAATTTGATATTTGTAAATATTTCATATAAAAGCCGAATAAATATATATATATATAATTTAAAGGAAATTATCGACCGTAATATATTGAATGAAATACATTAAAAGCGGGCAAGCGGTCTGTCAATTTGAAAAACTCATATATTAGTTATCCCTATATTTCGCAACAACTTTTTTGCTTCTTCCGGAGATACTACAAGATTAATGACAAATAACATTAAATTAATAAGAGTAAAATACTTACAAAATGTAGAGTTGAAAAATATAATAAAAGTGACGTACAAGGACAATAAAATTGATTAGATTTAAAACTTTAAGTAACTATAGATACAAGCCTAAAAAAACCTTTAAAAAAAACATGTATCTGTAAAAGTTAAAACATGAAAAATAAAAAATATGAAATGAAACATATAGCAAAAAACTAAAGTCACAAGAATATATAAAAAAAAATGAACAGTGCATTATAGATTTAATATATGGACCAAAAAGCAAAACAATTTTTAGATGGTCAACTGACCGTCAAACCGAGTACATTAAAATAAATTACACTTAGTCCGTTAGTATCAGATCTATAATGTATTTTAATATACTCGGTTGACCATCTAAAAATTGTTTTGTTTTTTAATTTACGTTATTTGTGAGAGACACAAATAACGTAAATTATGGATCTAATACTAACGGACTAAGTATAATTTATTTTAATATACTTGGTTTGACGGTTAGTTGACCATCTAAAATTTGTTTTGTTTTTGGTCCATATATTGTTAAATTTATAATGCATTATTTATTATTTTTTTTTATATTCTTGCTTCTTTAGATTTTTGCGACATGTTTCATTTTATATTTTTTATATTTCATGTTTTAACTTTTACATATACATGATTTTTTAAAGGTTTTAAAGGCTTGTACCATACGCCATTGGCCTTCAGCCTCAGGATCGCTCATTTCCTCCGCCTTTACAAATAGTTCCAGCGGAAGGAGACCCACGATGCTCTCCATGAAGGCGGTTCCCGTGCTGTTTATAGCTCCCGTGATTACCAACAGAGCCTGTCGCTGGAGAGTCGTGAGGAGTCCTACCGACGATGTCCGCTTCGTCCTCCTGCACCAGACTCCATAGGTAATCGTTGGTCTTACTACTGCTGTTTACAACCAGTGTACCCCATTTGGTTTTAGTCCGCCAGGTCTTGCCAATAGTTCTTTTGCATTTGCGTCGCCCTGTTTGCCACTTTGACTAGGTGTCTGCTCCAATTCAGATTTGCGTTAAGTGTTATGTCAGATACTTCACTTCATCGGTTAGTTCTAATATTTGTCTAAACAGCCTTACGCTGTCCATATCATTTAGTTTTCTCATGTTGGTAAAGGCTACCAACTTGGTTCTTTGAGGATTGACAATTAATCTCTCCTCAAGGCACCATTTTTCCACAATTCGCAGAGGATTTCGCATGCTGCTCGCTACTATCCCCGAGCATATTCCCTGGGACACTACTACAATGTCACCGGCGAACAAGTGCGTCCATATTCCCTCGTCTTTTAATGACTTTAGTAGATTATCTACTACTAGACTCCATAGTAATGGTGACAATATGCCTCCTTGAGCACACCCTTTTGACCATGAACCGAGTTGCATGTGCTGCTTTTTATTTTTCGATCTCTTAAAGATCGAATAATGGAAGACGTCGATTTGTTATCGAAAGCTCCCTCTAGGTCTAAGAATACTTCAAGTACAATTTTCTTGTAGTGTAGGCTCCTTTCGAGCCCTCTCACCAGGCTATGCACAGCACCCTTACCTGATTTTCCCATCTGGTATGCCCATTGCAGTGGGTGGAGAGGAGATCTATCCAGAGCCCCTTCTTTAATATTTAAATATATCATTTTTCAATATTCTTCAACATAAAAGAGGAAAGGCTAATTGGTTTAAATGATTTAGGGTGGGTATATGTTCCTTTTCCAGGCTTCGGAATAAACACTATACTAGCTTCTCTCCATACCCTAGGAATATAACACATAGCATGGCTAGATCTGAATATCTCCAATAGAGAACACAAAATCTCCCCAAGTCCCTCTTGAAGGAGCTTGGGAAACACTCCGCCTGGTCGCTAATTAAATGGGGCTTGAATATCTCGTTTGATATCTCCCAATCATTCTTAGTTGCCCTCCAAAAGGTGACAATTTGATTGGTATCACAATCATCCATACGCTCCGAACCTGGAATGTGTACCCCCAGACGATACTCTAAAGTCTATTCCACGGTACCGGTACACCTCCCGTCTGATTTTTGTATAGATCTAAATGCATTGAAAGGATATTTTTTGAGAATTCTGTTAATTCAGGCCATGTCAGGATCACCTTCGATGTCCTCACAGAATTTTCTCCAAGCCTTCCTTTTGTTCTCTTTGATTTTATCATTGTATTTATGAGGAGAGCCTTGTAAGCTCTTGTAAGCTTAAATGACCGGCGAATTTCTTTCCTTAAATTTGTTGTTAACTCTGTATTCCACCAGGCAGCCCACCTAGCTATACGGCGCTCTCTAAGGGGACAGTTACTTTCATAACAGAAGAGAGTGGTCCGTTGCAACCATGCAACAGCCAACTCCAGCTCTTTCACATTCCCTATTCTAACAGGGATATTTCGGATTGCAGTTAATAGGTCTTCCTTGAAAGAGCCCCATTCTGATCTCTTGGGATCCCTGTATAGTCTGGGTTCAATCTATACATAATTTATAGCGAATTTATGCATGATCAGAGAGATCGGATACATGCTACCCCCTTACAATATCCCGTATTCCCAATGTGCATAAGGTTACATCTATGAGTGATTCAACCGATGATGTTTTAAATGTCGATTTATCACCTTGATTCAGACGGTCAAGTTCAGTACCATAGTGATAAATAAAGAGAGTTATCCTTGCTACTACAAGCCTTATGATGAGTATGGATATGAGTATGGATACCAGGACATGAGGGAATTAAAGGCAATGAGAGAAGAACTGGACAAAGAAGGTACTAATAGGAACTTCATGGGACCAGAACCTGTATGTGGAATCGTTAAGGATTCCGCTAAAAGGGAATAGATAAAGAACATAGAAATAAATGGTGGTTAACGCGAGGTCAACCCTATACCAAAATACTACTAAGGGAGCTGGGCGGAAAGTTTTCAGCCACCTAATTCCTAGAAACAAAAAAAAAAATTAAAATAATTACCGGGTGAATAACCGGGCATTGTCCTTTAATGAAGAATCTGTACAGCATGGGCTTGGTTAGTCAGCCCTGGTATCGGAGATGTGAAAAACAGGAAGAAACTAGGCTTCATGTAATATGCACGTGTGAGGAACTGAAGGAACTCTGACAGAAATATTTCGGGAGAGATCTATTGGATTCTTCGAGTGTACTCAAACTTTCCCTGAGGAGGATAGTGACTTTTATCGAGGACACAAGACTAACAGAGTGGAACTGAGAGATATATTGGGGAAAGTACAAAGAGCACTGTGCTCAAGTGCCTGGATGTTCTGGCGTCCAACCCAAAACAGAAGAAGAAGAACCGTTACATATATTAGAAGTCATGTGTAAAATTAACACCAGTATATGGAAAAACTCTTCTATATCACCATCTGGTGGACGGTATATTAATAATAATCGTTTTAAGTTGTTTTAATTTTATAGCACCACATTCTAATACTAATAAACCCTCGTGCATGCATAACAAATTAACTTGTGTTTTTCCTGACCTCCTACTGATATGGATTTTGTGCTTTGAAGATTTCGTTTTGAAGTTCTCTTACACTGATATTAATAAACTTATTCATCGTTTTATTTCACATTCTTCATACTTGCTCTTGAAATTACATTTTTTTAAATTTTATTCTATATTTCCGTGTTGTTACCTTTGAACAAATAGCTGTAAGCGAATGATCTTTCTATGCTGAATAATGCTTCATATCAAAATATCATTAAATTGTATGCTCATAAAATATTGTAATAAAACTAAATATCATTTTAAGACATTGTCTTCCTTACGTATTATATATAACCTTGACGTCATATTTATTTTAATACAAAATATGTATATTTTTGTATAATAAACTATTTTGGACGCATAGGTAACCAACACTCATTTGGAATTTTTTATTATTTCAGGTGCTGCACATGGTGCAGAAGTAGGTTATCTATGGTACTTCGGTATGACACCTGAAGAAGGAAGTGCAGCAGATTTAATATCGAGAAACATGGTCGAGATGTGGACTAATTTTGCAATCTATGGAAATCCAACTCCGGAAGGTTCTGATTATACATGGGAACCCGTGCAAGAAGATCAAGTCAATTTTCTACATATTGCGACCGAAGGTTCTTTTCCAACCGTAGACGTGCGACGAGACAATATAAAGTTGTGGTCCGACATATATGAAGATTATTATCAAGGCTGATACTCTATTGTAATCTTTATTTACACAATAAGTTCAGTAAACTCTTATGTTGCATTAGTTGATACAAAAATACAATGAACGACGAAACTGTTTTATTTTCGCCAGTAAGTTTCTAATCAATACAGGGTAAAATAAATAATGTATTAATTCATAAACAAGAATCAGGACATTCGTAGTCGAAGAAACCAGTTTTCAAAACATTTTCTTGAGGTATCATTTGTAATACAAAGGTATTTTTAATAATATAAAATATTATTAAAAATCTGGTGTGAATAATATTTTATATTATTAAAAATACCTTTGTATTATACAAAACTGGTGGGGTTTACCTACTCATGTATGTTTCAATTATTCTGTATCATTTATATATTTTTACAATATATCCTTGACATCTGTGAATAAAGTAAAATATTGGATGCTATGTCGACACAAGATTATAGAGTGAACGACCCGTTGGTTTACTGTGCTCTCGTCAATGCTTCAGCGGCATATACACCATATTTATTATACGGTGTGATTCCTTTTTTGGTCAATTATAAAGCCGTTTTAGTAGAACTTCGAGCACGTACATAGTGCTTGCTGTATTGCTATAATCGTGACGAGGCTATTAATACCGAATAAATTCGCAACCGTCTTCTTGTTACAGAAAGTCTCAATTTTTGTTTATCCAAACAGCTATTCGCTTCTAGGTCATATGAATAGGTCCGTTTTTTAGACCGATTGCAAGGTTATAAACAAAGCGAGCATAGCGCACAGGAGTGGTTTTACAACAATCGACATTGTCGGCGAGTAACTTCTTTATGTAGACATGATCGTACAAAACAAGTTTATTACTTTCACACTGTTACCAAGATATTAGTGGGTTGTGTCCGGTTGTGTGTTTGTTGCCCCGAGCTAGCTGCAACATACTAACTATAATGCAAATAGTCAATTAAAGGTATGACGAGCATCGAAAGTCGAGAAAGGGTAGTATACTGAAGGAAATATATTAAATTGAAAAAAAAGGTTGTCTTTAAAGTTTTATTTAATAAATAAATGAAAAAAATAAGGATGAATTAATTAAAATTAATAAATTTAATATACAAGTACAGTTAACACACGAATAATTATTTACCACCTGAAAGAAATTAAGGAACCTCTAAATGTAATTAAATAACCTAATTATGAGATGATACACTTGCTTATATTTAACCTGGGTGGATTAAGAAACGTATAAAAAAGAATGCTGAACAACAGTTCCCCAAGTGAGGTCATATTCGTGAAATAAATCGACGGGTCGTTGTTTAGAGTTTAGTGTTTTGAGTTTTAAAGTATAGTACGATTCTTATAACAAAGTTCGGAATAATCAAAGTTATACCGAAAGACAAAGATTTAATTGGAGGCGCCAGCTAAAGGGTCAAGACTACAATAAAATTAACACCATTTAAAGCCTCCTTGAAAAAAATACTTTAAAATGCTATGTCATACGATATGGTCCAATAATTTTGATAGCCAACTAAAACTCTGCTGTAAAACTATGCTAATTGATATACGGATTGAATATAATAAATGTATATAATAAAAGTACTGCAACGTTTGCGAAACAATGTACAGGGATAAAAAGACCAGAAAAATGGGGTCATGGCTTTCTCTTTGATTAGGGCAACGTACCATGCCATATCTGGCTTCTGATGTGCGAGCTTTTGGTCAAAAAAACGGTTCCTGTCCGCCAACATCTGCCTTACTCTCCCGATTCAGCACTATGCGACTTCGGGCTCTTCCCAAAAATAAAAACTGTTCTAAAAGGAAAATGTTGATACTATTCCCGACACTGAGAGGGCGACTGCTAAGCAACTAAAGGTCTATCAATTCCCAGAATGTTTCGAATTATGTCATTAACGTTGGGATACGTGCATCGCTAGCCGAGGAGAGTACTTTGAAGGAGAATAATTCAAATTTGATATAAGCTTATTAGTTTATTAGTACTAAAAGCTGCCCCGCTATGAATGGAAGACACTCGATAAAATAAAAGCTTCCCATTAATATATATATATTGATCTAATATGGACAACAGCCCCTAAGTTGCTAGTTTAGTAATAAATAATAGCAATTGTCAAATAAAATGTAATGACAGAATGGCTAGCTCAAGAAAAATACGATAGTTAAGTTATAAATGATAGTAAATGCCTGAAAACTACTTATTCTCAAGGGTCTCGGAGCAAGTTCTCGATACACAGACAGACATCTACTAATACATGAAATAAAACAGAAAAGTCAACTATATGTAAAGAAATATATTTAAATAATGTTATATTGATTATCACAAGATATAAATTAAATCAATCAAAATATAATAAGTTTAAAAATTTTCAAAAATAATTACCAAATCTGACATTTAAAACAAAGTAAAATGACGTTTGAGATTACGTGAGTTAATGTTGTATAGGTAAGTGACTTCAAGTAATGTTATATATCTTTAACAAATTTATAAATCACAATTTTCACAAAAATACCTGATAAATACATTAAATTTTGAAGTCCACAATTTCATTAAGTTCTTTGAATGAAGTTCTCAGGAAAGTTTCCAACTAGAACATCAAGATTGGCTGTCAATTGCTTAATTCAAACTACTGGATACTATCCTAGTCGCTGCGATGCTAATGATTCAATTTTTCAGGATATACCACCAGGTTATGTTCAATATAAGTCCCTGAAGAGATGTTCTTATACCAAAATAATTCAAAAGATATCTGATTTCTTCTTTAAGAGCGTTCCTTTCATATAAATCTATTCTTCGGTAATCACATGCATATCTATGTTCTCCATATATGGGTAATACATCCAGAGTACTTATTATATCTCTTCCTTATGTACAATAAATGTGCATAAACATATAATATAAGGTATATTAACGGAATATTGATAAAACTAAATTTATATAATGCAGATAAAAATCTTTTTAATCTCCGTCAGAAAAATAATAATAATCAATAATGTTTTTCGTCGTCAAGACTCCCATTAGAAATTTTGTAAAAGTATAAATCAGATATTCTACGAAATTTATACAAAGGTTACTAATATAATTTAAAAGATAATATTATAAGAAAATCCACTCACGTAATCTCAATTACAAATCTTGTAAATGAAGTTCACATAAGTCAAACAAATAACAAAATTTACAGATATTTGCTCAAAAGAAAGATAGAACATAGTTGGTTTTAAAAATCCAAAATCCTCGTGAAGATAAGTCGAAGTAAATTTACTAATAAGCAAAACATAACCATAAATTAAATATACATACAATATTATATGGTATCATGATTTCAAAACCAATTTTGAACCCATATCAAAATTACAAAATTCTTACTATAAAGTAATACTTCACAAATCTGAACATTCAAGATATAACATTCTTGAAGCCGATATCTTATTAGAAAAGAATTAATTAATTAAGAAAATTGACTCACAACAATATATATATATATATATATATATATATATATATATATATATATATATATATATATTGTAATGAGGCTACCCATGTACATGAGGGGCCTAGATCAAAAATACAGTATTAATATTTAAATTGTTAATTTAGAATAAGTCTTTGTTAGAACTGCAATTTTCACATGCCATATCAATAAAGTTAATGCCGCGTTTTTAATTTATCAAATTTGTATCACATAATTATTGAATTTCTTGTAACCATTCACTTTAGTCATTTTCATATACATTTTAATTTTCCCGAAGATATTTAACTTAATTGATTGGAATTATATGTCACATATTATGGCCATAGCTGTACCTATTTTGAATCAGATAAGGCGTAAATTATCCCAAATGAAAATAGGTAATTAGCGGAAATTGAACATTTAAAATAAACATTTGGAACTTACTGCAAGTGAGAATTAATGAATATTAAATCACATTCTTACATGTAAATGTCGACTTATGTGATGCGTTCATAACTACAATCCGACAAACTAAGTTTGTACCAGTATGCAGAACACACCCTGGTCGGATTGTAGTTATGAACGCATCACATAAGTCGACATTTACATGTAAGAATGTGATTTAATATTCAGTCGGATTGTAGTTATGAACGCATCACATAAGTCGACATTTACATGTAAGAATGTGATTTAATATTCAGTCGGATTGTAGTTATGAACGCATCACATAAGTCGACATTTACATGTAAGAATGTGATTTAATATTCAGTCGGATTGTAGTTATGAACGCATCACATAAGTCGACATTTACATGTAAGAATGTGATTTAATATTCATTAATTCTCACTTGCAGTAAGTTCCAAATGTTAACTATATATACAGAAAGTATAGAAATGAAAAAGCAATGTCAGTCTTCGAGGAATGCCGTGCATTGAAAAGTTCCAACCAGAACGAAACGCCGTCTGTACGTTTCCTCCCGTTGATTGACTCGTTTTTTTTCAGTATTTCTTAATATTTAAAATAAACCTTTATCAATTGTAAAATTAATACAATAATTTAGGTGAAATGTCAAAACGATTGGTAATTTATTTTATTTTGAGAAAATTATTGTCGAGATTAAATAAATATAAACAACATTCAAAATAAGATGCCTGGAGAATTAACAAAAACAATAGAGAGTTAGCTTGTGTAATTAAAAATTATACAAGGCGTCTAATTTTTATAAAAGTGTATGAAGTATAAAGTGATATAAATCTAAAATAAATTAGCGAAACCTTACCGAAAAGATATCCTATAAGTTCCCGATCCACTAGCATCGTTTTTACAAAGGTTACCTTATCCTGAACCCGCTGAGCACTGATAACCAAAACTCCAATTTCTAAAGGACGCCAACCCGAATTTGGAACAAAACCAGCTTTTCTCCTAGCACCTGAACCCGTTTTTCCTGTGTACCAAGACTCGAACATCCAACATCCATACAGAAAAACAACCAGCATCAAAATTGAGTATTTATTTAATAATCTCCTAAAATATAAAATTTTATTAGTTACATTGCGAAAAAGATCGTTTATATTTCATTTAAATTCCTAAAATGTTAGCATTTGATCACTATACAGTTTAATACCGAAAAATACAGTTCTTTTTACTTTGAATTTGTGTTACCTAATTTAAATATTTAAGTTATGACGATTTCATAACAACATTTAACCTTACTTTTATTATATCGAATCACGTGACTTTTCATGCAAATGTAATACTATATGGTATTTAAACTTACCTTTTATGCTTTGAGAATCTAATTAAACCAGTGATTTTTACCATGCATCCTCTTGTTTTATTCTTTAACAACTTTGGAAAATCATTCAATTAGTATAATTTAGTTTAAACGTATTACTACCTTCTATCAAAACACCGAACCTGCAATTACGTTAATCTTAATCACTATAATCTGAGCTAGCCACATTGTGATTAAGATACCCATAAAATACTTAGTAATAAGTTTAGCACGTATAGGAGGCAGAAAAGAAGTTAAGTATAAACTGTTTTTATTATTGTATTCAAGTTCATATAAGTTACACCTATGTCAACTGTAAAAATATAACTTTAACGTCATCTATAAATCACTTTTATAACTCCGTACGTGAATATTCAAAAATATTTTATTTTTAGGGCAAAATTAATTATTACTTTAACTTTAATTAAATGCACAACTGTAAGGCCTTATAGGTTTGTTAGATATCATTTGTCAGCCCAACTTAGGGCCTGTTATACACTGTTTTTATAATAATTTGTCGAACCAAATAAGAGCTATTTAGTATACCAACTCCGCTATATCTATTCAATAAATTCTGTACTATTTATTATAAGGCCTATTGCCTTATATTAATATATATATATATATATATATATATATATATATATATATATTAATATATATATATATATATATATATATATGGTAAACCTAATCAGTAGGCGATTAAAGGTCTGTATATTACTTCAAAATATATATATTTAAAAAACTCTACATGTTTCGGCAGTTCGACTTTATCAAGAGAATACAAAATATAAATGACAGGATATAAATGTCAACATTTATATCCTGTCATTTATATTTTGTAATCTCTTGATAAAGGCGAACTGCCGAAACATGTAGAGTTTTTTAAATACATATATTTTGAAGTAATATACAGACCTTTAATCGCCTACTGATTAGGTTTACCATATCATACCAAGGTCACGAAGTTATTATATATATATATATATAATCATATATGAAAAAAAAACACATCCGTCCAGAAACGTGCAGATATCGATATTTCACTGTCGTTACAGATCATCAGTACACGATATTCAGACAAGACATGATTTTTATTTGTATACTTTCGTGTATATATATCCGAATTATATTGAATTTAATTAGAGTGAGAAATGAGAATTATTCAAATCTCATCTCATATGCAATGTGAGATGAGATTTGAATAATTCTCATTTCTCACTCCAATTAAATTCAATATAATTCGTATATATACACGAAAGTATACAAATAAAAATCATGTCTTGTCTGAATATCGTGTACTGATGATCTGTAACGACAGTGAAATATCGATATCTGCACGTTTCTGGACGGATGTGGTTTTTTTCATACAATTTTCATTATCCGCACAGGTGGATGACTAACGTCGCAACGTGTTTGCGTCTACATTCTTCGGCAGGAGTAATCTTGTCAGATTGTAGAATCAACTGCACAAATTTAGCGACAATTGCATGTGAGATGAGATTTGAATAATTCTCATTTCTCACTTCAATTAAATTCAATATAATCATATATATATATATATATATATATATACAAAAAAATTTATTAAAATTCGGGTAAGGGGTCAATTAAAAAACTCCTTTATTAAATTACCCTATATTTCGCGACACACTTTGTCGCTTCTTCTGGGGTAAAAAAATGTAGAGTTAATTAATAATAAAATTGACGTACAAAATATAAAAATGATTTGAATGATTTTTATATTTTGTACGTCAATTTTATTATTTTTTAACTCTACATTTTTTACCCCAGAAGAAGCGACAAAGTCTGTTGCGAAATATAGGGTAATTTAATAAAGGAGTTTTTTAATTGACCGCTTACCCGAATTTTAATTAATTTTTGATAATATATAACGGTCGATAATTTCATTTCAATTATATATATATATATATATATATATATATATATATATTGTTAAAAGGCTGACAAGGTGTAAATACAAATGCAAGTGAATATTACGATAAATATACCTATAAGATGTAAATCAATAGGTAGAGCAAATTGTAAAATAAATCTAATTATTCTAATATCCACATGTGGTTACACATATAACATAAAGATGGAGTTGCGTTTAAAATATTATAGTTGTCACTTGCGTATAATTCAATTTGTAAATAAACTT
Organism: Melolontha melolontha; assembly: GCA_935421215.2. NCBI lineage: Eukaryota > Metazoa > Arthropoda > Insecta > Coleoptera > Scarabaeidae > Melolontha > Melolontha melolontha. The sequence goes on along the minus strand of OW285236.1, from coordinate 192,677,485 downwards.
ACATAAATGATTTATACTTAACCTTTACAGCTCCCTCCTCGTGAAACTCTTGTTGTTTATCTCTTAAGAGTTATTTTATGTTATATGTCCGACTAGCAGAACAATGAGACTCTAAATAGTGCTTTATAAAGATAATAATTATGCGAGATCAGTGCTCAACTACAATATGTAGACAGGTTGTAAACAAGTTATTAAATATTTGTATTTTCTGGATGTAAAGTCTACTAAATAAAACGAGAGAGTGATAAGCAAATGTAAAAGGTTCAATAGGTGTTTCGATTAATTAATCAGGTAAGTGGTAAACATGAAAATAGTATAAATTTTACTCTACATAAAAGTCACGTGATCAGTTAAATTCAATAAGTTTAGGTTAAGTGATGATATTATTTGATAACGTGCTAAATTTAATCTATCTAACTTAAACTTTTAAAACAAACTCAAAAAAAGGAACTGTATTCTTCCGTTTCCTTAAAGGTATTTTAATTATAAATTAACTTATTAGGCGTACCTATGGTAATATCTACGATAGCGTTTAAAAAATAAATTAATAAAAAAAAATTCAATATTTTTTAAGGATATATAAATAAATAATACTCAAGTTGGATATATTCGGGTTCAGGTGGTTCGGTGTTTGTTAGAAATTCCAATATTCGGGATACAGGACTTGGGCAGCGTGGAATTTCTGGAAGCGTCCCTGTTAGGCTTCGGTTAGCTCGGATGGTGTCTCCGGGAAAATGGTAATTTCGTTTTTATAACGAACTGGAAGGTATGTGGATACGGAAAATACGTCGAATGGTGCTCGGTAAGTAGGTGATGCGTTGATTGTATTCGTAGTATGGTTTATATACTTTATTTTATGTTCTTTTTTTTAATTCAGAGCGGCACTTTTTAATATGTCGGCGTGTTCGTGGAAATTTTTCAACAACCTGACGCCAACTATTGTTTATTTTTAATGCTGGCTCCTCATTCGTATTTCTTGTATGTATTTATTTAATCTCGTTATAAATATTAGTAAAAGTAATAATTTATTAACACTAATCGTTTTGATATTTTACAAAAAATATATATTTTGTTTTATTAGATAAATAATTGTCTTTGGAATGTTAAGAGTTTCATAATATGCCTATGTTTAATTGAGATATTTCCCGCTATATACAATTTTGAATCTGTACAGTTTTTCCTAAAATAGATGTGACATTAATTATCAATCAATTAAGTTAAAAATCTTCGGTAACATGAAATATTGAAGAAAGATGACTTAGGGAAATGAGTACATGTGAATAAATAAATATGAGATTTAAATTTGAACAATTAAAAACGCGAAATTAACTTTATTGATGTGACAGGTGAAAAATACAGTTCCAAATATATCTTACGTTCTAAAATTTACATTCTAACTATAAACGATCTGTATTTCATAATTCTCGGGGATCCTTACATGTAGGCTTGACCTACCACAATATATATATATATATATATATATATATATATATATATATATATATATGTTGTAACTGGATTCCGGGTTTTCTTCCGCGTTTCCATTGTTTGGTCTTTGTAAAGACCGGTGCTGGTTTCTGGACGACGTTTCGGCAAAATCACATTTGCCATCTTCAGGTCTGCGATAACTGTCTGCTTCTGCTTCTGGTTACTCGTAAACTGACCGTTTACTGACAGTTTACGAGTAACCAGAAGCAGAAGCAGACAGTTATCGCAGACCTGAAGATGGCAAATGTGATTTTGCCGAAACGTCGTCCAGAAACCAGCACCGGTCTTTACAAAGACCAAACAATGGAAACGCGGAAGAAAACCCGGAATCCAGTTACAACACATACTACTACCCGCGGAAACCTGAAAGAAAACATATATATATATATATATATATATATATATATACATATATATATATATATATATATATATATATATATATATATATATATATAATTTAAACGAAATTATTGACCGTAATATATTGAATAAAATAAATTAAAAGCGGGCAAGCCGTCTGTCAATTAAAAAACTCAATTATTAAGCATCACTATATTTCGCAACAACTTTGTTGCTTCTTCCGGAGATACTACAAGATTAATGAGAAATAACATTAATCTTGTTGATATATTGTTAAATTAAATTGCATTATTTTTTTATATACATGTGACTTTTTTTGCTATATGTTTCATTTTATATTTTTTATTTTTCATGTAACTTTTACATATACATGTTTTTTAAAGGTTTTAAAGGCTTGTATCTATAGTTACTTTAAGTTTTAAATCTAATCAATTTTATTGTGATTGTACGTTAATTTTATTATTTTTTCAACTCTACATTTTGTAAGTATTTTACTACTGCTTTATACTCTTATTTATTTAATATTATTTCTCATTAATCTTGTAGTATCTCGGGAAGAAGCAACAAAGTTGTTGCGAAATATAGGGATACTCAATAAATGAGTCTTTTAATTAAATGACCGCTTGCCCTTTTTAATTTATTTTATTCTATATATATATATTGAAATAAAACGCTGTGATGGTGTATTAAAAATGCCCCAACGTTCGTGCGCCAAATTAAATATAGCTGTGAAGCTTTGAAGCTGTGAAGATCTAAATATGAAGAATGATAAATGAAATGAAAGTTAAAGTAAATAAATTTGAACTTATAATTGGGCGCCTTTTTAAATGAAAATATATTTAGATCAACGCTATCTATGTTCTTTATGTACCAACTAGTAGTCGTAGTAGCATGTAGTAATTAGAATTTGACTTCTCAGGATCTTCGTCGATAGAATGTGACTGTTTACTCCTTTGTATGGTGTAAAGATAGATAAATCTAATATGAAATAACTCCTACAACTTAACACTAACAAATAAAAGAGTGAATTTGGTAATTAAAATAAAATAATTTATTGAAATAAATAGGAAACTGTAAATTGAACAAATAAATGTGTCTAGCGACAAATAAAATGAACTACTTAAAATACACGTGTGTTTTATACTAAAAAGTTTATGTGTAGTAAATAAATATGATCTAATATTAAATTTCTATGGTTTACATATCAAATCAGGCAAGTACTACTATGTTTTCAATTATTCATATGGGCTAACTATAATATGAAGGTTTTAGATATGAATAAATGTAAAATTCTGGTTTTTATATTATTAATAGATATGTTTTTATCAAATAATATTAACTATTTCGACTTTTTTGTAGAATATTGATAGAATTGAACCTGTATTCCTATGACCTCTGCACTTGTCAGAAATAAGGGCGAAGTACTCGGGAAATACAATGTGCGGGTCCTCCAAATATTTGATGTCGGCGTATGTGGCGTAACCGGCTTCAATTCTGCTTCCTCGTCGGAACTCCAATTTTAAAGATGCTCGTCTTGAATTTCGTAAATTACCAAGCGTTAGGCTTCAGGTTTGTTTTCAAATATTAGACCAATTATTAATATCTTGTTTCAGCGTAAATTTATTATGATATCACTGGTACTTTAATTATTAAATAAATTTTCTTCGGAGTTGTACAAAATTACGGCCATACGTTATAAGATTTTTAAGGAAAAGACGCCGATAGCGGTTATTTATTTTTCAAAGCCTAGTTAATAATATGATGTAGCCTCGAAGTTTTACTTTTACTAAGTCCATTAAACAAGATAAATATAAACAATTTGATAATTTTGTCTTAACCCTGCAGAAATCGCGCCATTCTGTGGAACGTGAGCCCTCACGCGTGAGCATTTTTCTCACGCTTCCTATTTTTTTTTATATAACATCAGGATGCAAATAAAACTAGTACTTTTTAAGTCAAAATCAATATTTATTGTTTTTTTAAACATGTTATTTGCTTATAAAAGTTTAAAATCTCTAACATTTGCTAATAAAATAAAAATAATAAAACTGTAATCGAAAATAAATTGCAAAAAATCCTGTGTTCTCTAAAATGCTAATCACTCTGATCTGAGGAACTATTGACGTTGGAAAATGAGGGACAGACATATTTAGCATGTTCTGTACAAATCACTTTATTGCACCTCTCGCAATGTTTCCTGCTTTTTCGATTTTTTCGCCTAGGACAAAACGCACATAAACCTGAGGCAAGTCTCGCACAACTGTTGATTCCTTCATGTTACAAATTTTTCGAATTCGGGTACGTAAACTCACCGGCAAATTCTGTTTTGAAGATCGATTTATCAAATGTGGTTTGATCAATTCTTGAGTCAACTCTTTCAAATATAATCTGCGGTCTTGAATAATTTCGGTATTATTTTTATATATTATTTGAGAGTTGATACCGCCTATATCCAAAATTGAGAAAAATAATCTTAGAGGCCATCTACAACAGAACCTAGAGACAGAGTAAGTTGACTTCAGCTCATCTACAACATCGACTCCGCCTTTTGTCAAATTATAAAACGTGATTATCTCCGGTTTTGAAGCATCTTCAGATTCTTCATCGATTTTATCATCACTATGAAATGTAGATAACATAGAAACATTTTGTTTGGTTTCGGTTTGTATGAAACTAAAACCATAGGTTTGCAAAATGCAAATATGCTGCTATTTAGTGGTCTAATTTTAGTATTCAACATCAAAGGCGGTATCTCTATTTTATTTTTTCTTAACGTCCCGACAATAGTTGTTTTCATTTGAATCATGTCTTTGGCTAGTGGTATAGATGTGAAATAGTTATCCATCGTAACGTTTCGGCCTGTGTTCAAAATTGGTTGCGTTATTCGTTTTATTACAGAGTTTGCCGAGTTATCCAATTTAAATGGGCCTTCAGGCTGTTTACCTGCATAAACTTCTAAGTTGCATGTATAAAACATTCTAGAATCTACTAAGGCCCATATCTTCAAACCATATTTTGCTGGTTTATTCGCGATGTACTACCTGAATTTGCACCGGCCACGAAAATTTTCCATCATTTCATCGACTGTGCAGTATTCACCAACTTGATAGTTGTTTAGGCATTTCTCTACAAATTGTTCGAATACTTGCCGAATTGGAGCTAAATTGTCATATTTCTTTCTTTCCACTCTGTCAGTTACGTTATCAAATCTAAGAGAGCGTAATAAAAGGTGAAATCTCTCTCTAGACATTGTAAGCTTGAAGCATTCTGGAGCCGTGCCATCGTCCGACCAGAGTTCCCGAGTGTTCAAATATTGAGCCTTTTTTTTCCCAGCCATATATAATAGTCCAATGCGAGCATATATTTCTGTCTCATTTGTTGCACGACAATCCATATCTCGCGTATAATTTGGGCGTAAATTGATGATATAATATAATGATGTTCTCCATCAAATTGAGGCTCTGTGTCAACTATCATATCATCATTTTCGTTATCACGATCTGATTCTTCTGTGTCTGTATTATGGTCACTGTGTTCACTGACATTGTCACTCTCTACTTCATAATGATCGCCATCATCAAATAAATTTTCCGATTGCTGGTCAAGGGCTGGTTGAGTAGCCATCCATGTTGGTTGTGGATTTAATTCTGCAGATTGTTGTCTTGCTAATTCGACAATTTTCTGAGTTCTTCTCATTGCCATTATACTAAAAAAATAACATCGTCATATAAATATGTCATTTTCACTAATATAAAACATTTAGTACACGACTAAATACTAATAAATGCAATACTTACATAAATGAGGCTATAAAAACATGTCAATGCTATAACTCGCGTAGTGAGAAAAACGTCAATAGGCAAAACAAAACATCAATGCCGGAACTAGCGCCGTGAGCGAAATGCTCACGCAGTCTGCAAGTGATTGACAAGTTCTTCCTAGGAATTGCTACAGACGACTAATTGGTGTTTAGGTTGAATTTATAAACAGAGGTGATACGTAAACTCAGCTAGAGGGCGCCTCGTTCCTATATCTCAACCCTCTTTAAAAATACAGTAAATCTGGCTTAAGCGTGAGCGAAATGCTTATAGGCGCGAGTTCTGCAGGGTTAATAATCCCCTAAGAGAGCATATTTTCTTTTGGCATAGATATGTAGACGATATTGTACTTTGTTTCACTGGAACACAAAGACAATTAAACTTGCTACTAGAATTTGTCAATTCTATTCATAAAAATATGGAATTTACCATGGAACAAGAAGTAAACAATAGTATTAATTTTTTGGATCTAACTATTAAAAAAATCAACAATAAATTAGAGTTTGATGTTTACCATAAAGAATCTCATACTGACATAACTATACATAATTCATCAACACATCCCATAAAACACAAATTAGCGAGTTTTCATAGTTTTTTACATAGATTAATTATTATCCACTGTCTAAAGAAAATTATGAAAAAGAATTAAACTTAGTCAAACAAAGAGCTATCAATAACGGCTTCACAAATACTTTAATTGAAAATATGCCGACAAAAAAACTTTTCAAAAAAGCAATCTCTATGGTATATCCTGCAATAAAGGATAAGGAAAATTCATAATTTAGATTGCAAACGTACATTGGGACACCTAATAAGCATATTTCAAGTTATTTAAAAAAACTTAATATTAACACGGTTTTCAAAACTAATAATAATTTATCGAAACACATTAAAAACAATAAAGATAAAACAGACAAAAATAAGAAATCTGGAGTCTTAAGTTAATGTGTGGATGCGGTAAGATATATGTCGGTCAAACAGGAAGATCGTTTGAAAAACGCATAGCCGAGTATTGTTCTTCGTTTAAAAAATAAAAATAAAAAACAAGATACCACTTTTGCGAATCATCTATTAGAAGAAAACCACACTTTCGATAAAGATTTTCAAATTCTGCATTTTGAAAATAAAGGAAACAAATTAAATTTACTGGAAAGTTTAGAAATCAATAAATTAAAACAGTCACAAATTTTATTAAATGACCAATTAGATTTAAATAACTCGCCTTTATTACATTTATTTACTTAAAATCTGTTTAGACGATAATACAAATGTATGTGTAGTTTATTAAACAAATTTTATGCGTAAACATGTTTAGTACCCCTATAATATACAGTTAGGGCCGACCAGATGTGCCACATTTTCTCACTACCGACAATAATTGTGTAAATTTTAAAAACATTGTAAAATAATACCATGCTTCTTAATTATATATATATATATATATATATATATATATATAATATTTTCGTGACCTTGGTATGATATGGTAAACTTAATAAGTCGGCGATTAAAGGTCTGATTTATTACTTCAAAGTATATGGTCTGGTTTATTACTTCAAAGTATATGTATTTAAAACAACCCTACATGTTTCGGCAATGATGCCTTTGTCAAGGATATAAAAAATATAAATTTATATTTTTTATATCCTTGACAAAGGCATCATTGCCGAAACATGTAGGGTTGTTTTAAATATATATACTTTGAAGTAATAAACCAAACCTTTAATCGCCGACTTATTAAGTTTACAATATATATATATATATATATATATATATATATATATATATATATATTGTAACAATACTGTAAATTGTATTGTAATATTTTTAAATAGGCCTCACGTTGTTGGTGCCTAATGTGACAATACTTGAAATGCCCCACTAAGTTGGGCTGACAAATGTTACAATACTGAACTGGTGACGAAAGAATGTTATCTAAATTGGTCTTATTTAATACTTAACTTTGTTTAAGGCGGCTAGCTCATTTATCGCTCCGGGTTAAGGTCGGTTCACTTCTCTCCACTCTAGTTAACTTACGCAGCTTGTTTAATCAAAAACGGAACAATATCTCAAGTAATTAAAAATGCCAAAGTAAAATATCAACAATTAACTTTATTATCAAATAAACATATCTAAAAATTCCAAAATTTAAAACATCAGTCTTCGTGACACACATATCATACAGGTGACAACACTTAGCAGTTGGTACTCATACAGTTTAAATGCAATATGGTGAAAGAACATGTGCTAATAATTGTCGATTTATTAAAATATATTATAAGTGCGAAATTGAATTAAGTTTTAATATTAAAAATAGTGAATATTAACATTTAAATAAGTCTGAATAAGAATTACAATGTTTTAAGAACAGTGAATGCAATGTAAGTAATTATGGATTGAATAAACAACAAGTTCTTGATGTGTTCATAATTGAGTTAAAGTGGCGTGTATAAAATTCGTAAAAATAGAAAAAGAACCTGAATCTTCGGATATAGCTTCTTGTAATCCCTGCTAATGGGTTGTGGATGAGTCTTCACAGCGGGAAACTGGAGAATATTTCTGGCAATATCCCTCTGGATGATGCGACTTTTCAATATTTCCAAGTCCGACGGCAACTTGAACAGATGGCCGATCTCGGGTTATCAACGGTGGCGCTCGATGGTCGGTGAAATTTCGTGAGTGTATTTTTGTATCCAAAATTTTAAAAATTATTTACTCGTGAACGGTCTGGTCGGGAGATGTAAAATTTGGTCCACAGGTAGTCCTCAGGTAGGTGAAACGTTTGATCAACATTAAAACCTCGAGCACTTAATATTTCCGCCAAATTATTTTAATTAAGCAGGAGCAAAAAAAAACGTGACCTCCCGTTGCAACTACTAATTACCGACGCCAATCTTTTCATTTGTTTTTAATTACATAACTTGCCGCAAATCGCTCCATTTATTACTTGCATTATCTTTTTGAATACTTCTAAACTAAACATTTTTACAGTGTAAAACAGTTAAAAAAATTATATTCAGATTTATGAAATATCTTTAGTTAGGGAACATATGTTGATGTGTTTACAATCACTCTGTCAACATATGTTCCTATACGGGTTATTGTACCGTTAAAATTGGGGGCGGGGCTTGATTGTTTCAAATACATTTGAATATAAATACGTTAAATATGTTCGAATAAAATCGCGTTAAATATTAATTTGAAATAGAAATGAGTATAAACATCAGCAATAAAAAAAAATAGAAAAATAAGTTAATTATTTTAAGGCAAATTTGTCGTCATAATAAAGTATTTATATTTTGAATCAATTCTTCCCCTTCTTGGTATTAAATTATATAGTAAATATAGACATTACAGCTACATGTATCTTTTTGTATCTTTTCAGAGGAGGGGCCCTTCTTGTAATGCTTCAATATATTATTTAGTTTGTAACGTACTCTTTAGATGTAAGTACCTGAGGAAGCCACTGTGCTGGCGAAACAATTGTTGTGTTACGATTAAAGACTAAAAGTGAAGATTAGAACCGTAGTTTTATTTCTATTCTATATTTTATTAAAAATTCCACCACTTCAAATCTTTAAAACAAGAAAACGGATACCATATCTAAAATCAGCGCGGAAAAAATATCCAGTATAGAAATTCGCCGAACAGAATTGCTGTGCGGTGCTATAATTTACAAGATATTTACTGGAATTTTGGCGCCTAACCTCTTCTTCGTTGTTTTAAAGAGGCAAAATCGTATCTCTCCAGCAGTTGATTATAAACTCTTGATAAATACCGTCGATTATATTTTATATGATCAATACAATATTGATGAAGAGACAGTATGGCAGTAAAATTTAGGCATATGCAAGTGTTTTATAGTAACAGGCTGTTATTATATCATTTAGAAATAGAATGTAGAGAAGTCGCCCCAGACTAATATCTTGAACTCCGCCAGTAGAGGCGCAGTGCATACAAAGTACGAGTGTATATCCGTTGTAGTAGGCATAATAGTAAGCAAGAATTATAAAGCTTTATTAAGTTATGTGTTGTAAAGCTATAACTATGAAAAGTTAAATGTATCCAGTTTTTAAATTCGAAATGAAAAGTATAATACCAAATGCTTTTGACCGATTTGTATGGATGAGATACTACCCAGAAATACCCGGAATGTGAACAAAAAACACAATAAATTGTGCTTACAAGTTATTCACTACCATCCCTTTCAAAGTACTCTTTTTCCGCATTAATACACCGTTCCAAGCGGCTTACCCATGACTTGAGGCAGTGCTGGAAGTCATCCCATGTTATCGTATTCAATAATTGTACTATCTATATAATCGATCTTAAGACAAACGTCATAATCGAGCAAAACGAGTTACGCACTGTTTTAATGTAACCATCTCTTTTTAATACTGATATCGGAACAGACTAGCAAGATTGCGTTAGTCTGCTAGACAAAGAATCAGAAGAGATCAATTTGTTCGAATGATAGACAAGGACAGAAAGCGTACTTCCGGTACTACTACATTAATCAAATTGTCTTACAATCATCTGTCATTTGTAATTATTGCGTTTCTCTGTTTGGTTTTTCATTGCTTTTACTATATTCCATCTAAATATTACAAAAATCTGTTCTGAGAATAAAATAAAAAGTGTGACTTCAAGTTTTCTGTATGTTATTGAAAATTAAAATAAATAAAAGTGAAGGTAACGTAAATATGTTTCAGAAAATGCCTGGAAAGAGTTTGAGTTCATAAGCAGAGAAACTTGTGTTAATCGTTTGAGAAAGAGAAAGAAAACGGTAGTCCTCTATTACCTATAAGTGATGTTTATGCTGTGTGCTCTCTAATACATACATCCATTATTACATTTAAAATCAATATATATTTCAACAGTTTATGCAATTAAAAAGCGAAAGGCCCAAAACTTATCCAAAGTGGTTTCCGAACACCAGAGAGGTTGGGATGAGCATTTACCATAATTCCTAATGTCATACCCTGCATCTGTTCAAGAAACCACTGGTCAATCACCAGCAAAAGTGCTATTCGGAACTCCTCCTGACTGCCCTGTGATTTGAAGTTTGGGAGTAAACCTGGTGCAGATCTTGCAGGAGAAGATTATGTCAATACACATCGACGAAGATTGGACAATATCCATGACCAAGTACTACATAATATCCGGAATGGCAGCGACATAATGAAAGAGAACTTCGACATCAACGCCTAGAAGGGTGGTTACAATTAAGGCGATCGCGTTTGGCTGTACAATCGACAACATCGATGGGGCCATCTCGAAAACTTCAAAATTGGGAGGGGTCATACGAGATGTTGAAGCGAATTAACGATCTAATATACCGCATAAGGGGAATACCTCGTACTAAACTAAGAGTCATACACTTTAGTCGATTAGCTCCATGCTCTGGAGACAGTAATGACGAAGCCGCTGACTTGCGCCCACTCGACAGGTACAACGAAGAACCAACCTGCGAAGTCTTCATGGAGGAATATTCTGGTTCCAGAAAAGCTCGATTTGGGATAGTCATCGAGAAACAGAAAGATTTATTTACTGTGCCGCCAAACTACGCGCTCGCTCATTCAGTAGCCCGAGATCTGCGAATGTCTAAAGGAATTGCCAAGAAATTTGAAGACAGATTTGGCAGAATCGAAGAATTAAGACAGCATGGACCGACAATTGGGAAAGGTTTTAAATAATGAACAGTCCATATTTTATTTGGTCACGAAATAACTGTTTAGGCTAAAGCCAACCCATCGTACCTTATGGGAAGCTCTGATCCATTTGCGTGAACTAATGTTACAACAAGACATTCTGAAATTATAAATTCCAAAATTTGGTTGTAGATTAGACCGTCTGGACTGGAGAATTGTAAGAAGCATGTAAGAAGTAATATTCCACTATACTGGTATGGAAATTCTGGTCCGCAGTTGCCGGCCTGAATATTCTCTTACACCCAGGTATGATAAGAACGTGGACTATTATTTCGATATGACGTCGCAATGCAGAAAAGACCCTACCTGTGGATTTCGTCATCGCTTGAGGGAACCAAAGCATGACATGTTACGAGACGAAACTTTCTCATTAAGAAGGCGGCAATGTAATGTGAGTCACGCGACGACATCTTCGCCGTGCACGTCAGCACGACTAGAACAAATTAGAAGATGAAATATTCTAGAACGGGTAATGGATTATAAGAGAGATCAAGAGAACGATGACTCATTAGGCAACCAGCAACCGGCAACAGTATTGTGATATAAATAAATACCAATATATGAATATTGTGTAGATATATACTGTTATTATTAGTTATTAAATGTGTTTAGTGCATTTAATTTATTATTAATATAGTGTTTTAAATTACAGTTAATTTTATTTAAACGAACCAAGAAAGACAAGTATTTCACAATACTAATATAAGGGAATAATAAAATTTGAGAAACGTATATTGAAGTAATGCTTAATTTGATGTATTTTAACGACACAAATTAACCTTGATTGTAATTTGTAATACTTGCAATTAATAAATATCGCAACCAGTACTGTTAGGATGGGATTTGCTTGCTTAGTTGTCTTGCAGATAGGAACTAGGTACTCTTTGAGAGTCAAAGGGCGTGGTACAGGTTTGCTAACCACAAAATTCTTCTTATGAGATTAATTTTTGTGTTTTCGAGAATAGTTAATTTTTCTGAACTTGTGGACAGTTATTTAAATAATTAGGTATATTCAATAGTGCATTGTCAATCTGCATTCTAAAATTCTCATGCATGAATATTAGAGTTTTAGATATGCGAAACCTGTACCAGTAAGAAACGTGGACTAGATTTATGATTGGCATCTCAAAAATAGTCACTCAAAGTTACATATGATAATTTTACATTGTATGCATTGTATACACTGTAGGGGCTAATTCCTTTATATTTAATTTTGGTTTAGTTTACACTCTAATTTATATGTTTTCGTTTGTCATCTTAAGTGAAGATACCATATCAATAATATCAAATAATTTAGTAAATTTATTATGTCAAATATAATCTGGACAAGATTACCTATCAATATAGAATCAAACATGTGTGCAGTCAGGAACATTAATTTATTAGTTTTAAAACATGCTATTATTGGTTTTGAACTGTTATCAATGTGAAATACTTTTAAAATATCAGTTATTGAACAAATGGAATAAATTATTTTTAATCTTAATTTTTTAAAAAGGTTCCTTTGTAAAAATCAATAACGATATTATCAGCTGCTTCAAGTACTAGTATTTAAGGCGGTTACCTACATTTTCAGATTTTGTGTATTCGCCTTCTATAGCAATTTTACGATGTTGATTAAATTTATTTGGTATGTGCTAATATGGGTATCTGTCATAATAGGGATTGGTAACACACAAGAAGTGGAAATACCACAAGGAATATTAAAAGGTGACATTGGTACCAATAGAGATGGGGGCACCTTTTACTCTTTTAAAAATATTCCATATGGAAAGCCACCAGTCGGGGAACTAAGATTTAAGGTAAACAGATTATAAATTTATATTTCACCAATAAACAAAATCCTCCAATTTATTATGTAGATATTTGTCTAAATTGTTTAAATTTGGCGTAGGGGTTTGACATAACAAAATAAATAAACGAAAAAATTTCATATAATGATTCTATCAATTTAACTATACTCATGTTCAAAGTTTATTTAGTTTTTCTAGTACCAAACGTTTTTACATATAGAATACCACCAAATTTGTCACATCTAGTTTTTTTACATGTCTAGGAGCAATAAAAAACAATATTTCTAATACAACTTTATTTTCTTCGTATGAATTTAAATTACATTATAAAAAAGGTAAACCTTATTATGGCTACTGTAGTAAATCAAATTAAAATTGAACCCTTAAATCCAAACAGTTTAAGAAATCTATTTGCATAAAAAAATTAAACTTATCGTTTTATTTTTTTTTATGAACCATTATTATTATTATTATCAAACCCGAAAGCAGAAGTCTTGATACACGGAAGCGCGAATTAGACATGTTCGTTAATCAGTTAAATTTGAAATTTCCGACTATTCACGGTGGAAAAGGAAAACAGTCATAGGATACCATCATTAGATACATTAGTAATTAGAAATAGACATAAAATAGAAATCGATATTTTCCGGAAAGAAAGCAATGTCAGAAGATTCATCATTTCCGATTCAAATCATAGTTTTCAACATGAGACAGCTTCTTTTAATTTCTTAGTCAATCGGTTACTAAATTTTCCGTTAACAGAAGAGAGATATAAAATAGAACTAGATTTCATTAAAATCATCGCTAAGTATAATGGCTTTGGCATAGAAATAATGAATAAATTAATTAGAAAAACGAAATTATAAACGGCAATCCGCGAATCCACAAGTGTGATGTCTCCATGTAACCAGGAGAAAAAGTACATGTGTTTACCATACCATCCTATCACGAAAAACATTAATAGAGTTGTTAAAGAACGAGGGCTCCAAGTTGCCTTTCGGTCCGAAAACACCAACAAAAGTCTCTTATGGAATACCAAAGATAAAGTTAATTTGAATTTGAAATTAGGTATATACGAAATTAATTGCGATTATTGTAATTTGAAATATATATGCCAAGCGAAGCGATCAATAATAACGCAGTTTAAAGAACACATATCACATATTAAATACAATAGACCCGAAAAATCTAACGTGGCCAATCATTCCTTAAATACAGAACACAATATGTCGATTAAAGGGTTAGAACTTGTCAAAGCCATCAATAAACTCCGAGATCTTGACGCATATGAAAGTATTCATATCGTTAAAAACAAACGAAACACGATTAATGTAAACAACGGTCCGATTGCATATAGTTGTCCCTATTCATTGCTAGAAAAGAGGTAGAAAGGTTGAAGGCGTGCGAAGAGAGAATAAACACATGTGGTTACCGTTTTCCTAAGAGACGTAAGAGTAAGAAATTTTTAGTCAATATATTTTAATTTTAAAGTCAGTGTATACGTGAACGCCGTGTAAAGTTACAGTCCCACAAATTTTACACTTTGATTAGTGGTTTTACCTACTGATGATGACAACTTAATTGTCAAAATACGTATTTAGGATTAGTAATTGTGGTAAGGGGTTATACACCTAACCTGAAACCAGAAAGGCTTAATGAAACAGAATATGAATACTAGAATATATAGGTACACTATTTTTGCCTTTAAAATCGTTATTAATTAATAGTTAACACGAAAACAAGATGCTACCCGACGATATATTCTCTACTAATTTTTTTAAAGGCACCGGAACGAGCTGAAGGTTGGGAAGGTATAAGAGATGCTACAGAAGATCTACCACAATGCGTTCAAATATATTTTTCTGGTCAAGAAGACTGTTTGTATCTTAATGTATATACACCTGAAGTAAGTTATACGTATCTGAACATAACACTAAATAAAAAGTATAAATTAGTTACAAGCTGATGAAGTACCCTTAAAAGCTGTTATGGTATATATGTATGGTGGTGCTTTCATGTTGGGTGATGCACGAGAACAGTCTTACGGACCACAATTTTTGATGACAAAGGATGTCGTTGTTGTCGTTCTCAATTACAGAGTGGGAGTATTTGGTGAGTCAGCAGAATTACGTTTGGTAGTTACTGTTACTTAATTTAAGTTGCTTTTGTATCAAATATAAAATTTTGAATTTTATCCTTACGTGTTTTGAATTTGGCTTCATTATTTTATTAAATTTTTTGCATTATATTCTTTTACTATTTCTGTGTATTAGTATCAAACTCTATTGGTACCAGATATAAAGTTTTCTTCAATGTTAGTAACCTCTTTCTTAGTTTCGCCTTGTTTTGTATCACCAACATGTGTCCTTGAAATAAAAAGACAATGTACGAAAAATGGAAAGATGTAATTATATAGAACGTGAATCCAAAATATTGTGAGGCAATTAAGACGGGAACCCCAAAATTAAAAACCCCTGAAAATTTTATCATGTTCCGCCTATGAATTCAGAATATGAATAAATAATCAACATGTACCTCTATTGAAGTTACACCAAAGGGACCAATACCTGTCTCATTTATTGTACCACCCCACACACTTATTGACTGAGGATGTTGAAAACCAATTTGTCTTACCTAGTGTGGGTTTTCAATGGCATAATAATGCATGTTATGACGATCAACATGCCCTTTATCTTTAAAAGTTACCTCTTCCGTAAATGGTATCAAAGCCGGTAGTTGTGGTTCGCGGGCTATCTTCCGAAGCATTGTACGGCAGAAAATGACTATTTTGAAAATCATATAAACCTTAAATAGAACGTTTTAAATAAGAACTTTTATGAGTATGATCATAAAAGATAACAGCTTAATGCAAAGATAGACTATAAGGGTGGTATTTATGTCTCCTTATAATTCGATTTACCGTTGCCTCACTGAATTCATGTTGGTTCGCAATTTGGCGAGTACTGATATTAGGATTTTCTTACAAAAGCAATGAAAGATCTAGTTCATCATCCTTGGAGACTGAGCGTGGAATATTTGCAGGATTGCAGTAGCACTTACATTTCCTGAAACCTCAAATTGTTCTCTTACTTTCACAAAATATTTCAGCTGTGAATGTCTCGTATTTTGGAATCTTTGTCTGTAAACTCTTGTTGCCAATAAACAAATTTTGTCACATTCGCCCAAAATGTAAAGCATTTGTATCAATTCTTGTTTTGTAAAATTCGTTCTTAGTTAATTCACATACAACTGTCAAATTGTGATCATGTCAGAGTAAATACCTAACTACTACATTTAGTAAATATTCTTCTGTTCAAAATATCAAAATTGATGCACAGTTCAGTTTTCGGTTTATTTTAATTTTCTGTATCTTTTGTATCATCCAAGTACAAGAACAAAAAAAAAAAACGTATCGTCTTAAATATTGCAAGCTTTACTAAGAAAAAAACGCCTAGAAATAATACATTTACACCAAGATTTAGTATTAATCGAGAATAACTACTTAACCATTTAGCTCAGTAATACACAATGTAATATAGTTGGAAAGGTCATAAAAAAGCTTATTTGACTATGAAATAAGATACAGGGCTGTTCCATTTAAAAACAAGGAAAAAATTATAATTTGTTTTAGAGGGCCGTTTACTGGAGTAGTAAATTCTTTTAAACAATTGAAAAATAAATAGCAAAGAAGAAGTGTTTTCCAAAGCTGTAACCTTTGCATAAGACAGAAATGTAATTTAGTTACCTCATGATGCTGTCCTAAATTTGATCTGTTTCTAACACAAAATTTCGCATAAATTGGTACAGGGCCATAGTACGCCCACAGTATGCTATGTAATTTTCTCTGCCTTTTTATGGCAAATTCAAATACGGAATCAGGGAATGCTATTTAAAAAAAAGGCAACTCTAATAACTCTAATGTATAGCCTTTTTCTTGACCAGGCTGTATAGACAAAAATATTTATAGAAGATGTAGAAGGTACTCTAGATAATAAGTAAACCGCATTAAATTAGCTCAAACAACAAAGACGTAGGAGAATAAATACGGAGCTATGAAACATCTTGTATATACCGGGTATCTTTGAAATAAAAATACAACGTACGAGAAATGGAAAGATTAAATTATATAGAATATATACCCAAAATGTTTTCGAAAAACTCCCTCTCATAGGCGAGAAAAAAAATTACATATTTAAAAAAATTGTATTACGTTACTGTGCGACTGAATATATCATAAATATTATTGGAGATGAAATGTTAAAGATGAATCATAATAACAACAAAAAATAGTCTTGTTATTGTCCATCCGCTTTAAGTTTCATTCAGTTATCGATCGTTACGTACGTTCGATACAAATTTTCAATTAAAGATAGGCTGTTAGAAATATGACCCTATATATCCGTAAAGCACACATCTTACTTGATATTTCAATATATCATCTTTAAACTTGACTTTTGTACCATGTTACTGGATTCTTACCATAACAAAACAGACACAATGTTATCGTATCTATAGACATAAAATATAAGCATTGCCGCCTAATTTCAATAACGATATTCTATTTCGCATTTCTCCTAGCAAAAAGAAAACATTCTCGTATTACACATGAGATGATGTCAGTTCTAAAAGGCAATAAATTTTTATTGGCATGATTTTTAAAATGGGTTTGTAAATTTATGTAACACACATCTTAATTTTTAATAATCCAATACACAATTCAATAACTTCGAAAGCTGCTATGGTTTTTAATTTTAGGGTTCCCGTCGTAATTGACCTACAATATTTTTAATTCACGTTCTATATAAATACATCTTTCCATTTTTCATACGTTGTCACCCTGTATATATATATATATATATATATATATATATATATATATATGCTAATGTAGACCAGCATAGCTCAGAATTTGTTTATTGTTTTTTATTTAACTTACGTTTCAGGTTTTCTAACCTTGGATGATACCAATTTGGGAATTACTGGCAATGCGGGTTTGAAAGATCAAGTACTTGCCCTTCAATGGGTACAAGAAAATATCGAATACTTCGGAGGTGATCCCAATAACGTACTAATTTTTGGTGAAAGTGCTGGAGCCATGAGTGTTCATTTACATTTATTGTCACCAATGTCAAAAGGTTAACTTTCATATACAGAACAGTAGGTTATCAACATTTTTAAAATATTTTTTAGGACTGTTCCACAAGGCAATTGCAGAAAGCGGCGTTGGCATAAGTCCTCTAGTTTTCGTCGATATCAGAAATACAGCAGTTATGATGGCTGAACAACTAGGAATCCCAACAGAAGATTGGGCCGAAATGTTAATTTTGTTGCAGGAAGCCTCGATCGAGAGTTTAGTATATGCAGAAGCTGTATTGAATGAAATAGGAAACCCTGACCTCCTTAGTTTGCCTAAAGTGGAAATAACATCCAATCAATCAACTTTTCTGGAAAGAGAAGCAATGGAGATTATTAGATCAGGAGATTTTAATCAAGTACCTTTCTTACATGGTTTCAATGATGCCGAGGGTACGCTGATATTCATGGAAATACGAGACGATGGTGTATCTCCATTTGTACCTGACATTACTCGATATATTCCTTCAGAACTAAACGTCGAACCTAATTCGGAAGCGGAACAGGATATAGTACAAAGATTTAGAGACTTTTATTATGATGGAGGAGAACCATCCAGAGACACTCTCCTTGATGATATTGATTTACATTCGGATTTCGCTTTCTCTTTTCCGCATTACAGAGCATCTGTAGAGCAGCAGAAAACAACGACAAATCCAATTTATTTATACTATTTTACAGCTGTAACTGAATTAAATGGAGAAGATACAGGAATACCAGGTTAGTATAACGTTTTTTATATATGTACATATAATATATATATATATATATATATATATATATATATATATATATATATATATGTATATATTAATTTATAAATTCTTGGAGCGGCTTTTATATGAAATATTTATAAGTATTATGAAATTAGTATGTAATTGTGATGTAAATGTGAATGTAAACATTACTCTCTACAAATTACAACGCAAGTCATACTAAACTTAATTAAAAACTTTTGTCTACTTTGAGACTTGAACACAAGTCTACGGTTTGCCGGACAGTCGCTTTAACCAATTAAGCCACGATACATCTTGGTTCAAGCTAATTAGAAACGCATTATAAGGTGACAATGTTAATGACTCAGGTGTCAGTTATTGAAAGTAAATGTTTTTCGGCTTTTATATAAAATATTTATAAATATCATCAAATTAGTATGTAATTGTGAAATTATGACTTTTGCTTCCTCTAAATGATCAAGATTCGTCATCTTCCCAGCAACATCGGCGACCTGCAAAACTTAACCGCGCACAGGTCCGAAAACTTCACTAAATTATTCAATCGGTAGTCAATCGACTGTCCGGCAAACAGTAGATTTGGGTTCAAGTCCCTAAGTAGACAAAATTTTTCAATTAAGTTTAGTATGACTTGCATTGTAATTTGTACACAGCAATGTTTACATTCACATTTACTTCACAATTACATACTAATTTGATAATATTTATAAATATTTCATATAATAATTATATATATATATATATATATATATATATATATATATAATTTAAACGAAATCATCGACCGTAATATATTGAATAAAATAAATTAAAAGCGGGCAATCGGTCTGTCAATTAAAAAACTCATTTATTAGTTATCCCTATATTTCGCAACAACTTTGTTGCTTCTTCCGGAGATACTACAAGATTAATGAGAAATAACATTAAATAAATAAGAGAGTAAAATACTTTCAAAATGTGGACTTGAAAAAAATAATAAATGTGACGTACAAGGACAATAAAATTGATTACATTTAAAACTTAAAGTAACTATAGATACAAGCCTTTAAAACCTTTAAAAAAAAACATGTATATGTAAAAGTTAAAACATGAAAAATAAAAAATATAAAACGAAACATATAGCAAAAAACTAAAGTCACAAGAATACATAAAAAAAAAATCAACAATGCATTATAAATTTAACAATATATGGACCAAAAAACAAAACAATTTTTAGATGGTCAACTAACCGTCAAACCGAGTATATTAAAATAAATTACACTTAGTCCGTTAGTATCAGATCTATAATTTATTTTAATATACTCGGTTGACCATCTAAAAATTGTTTTGTTTTTTAATTTACGTTATTTGTGAGAGACACAAATAACGTAAATTATAGATCTGATACTAACGGACTAAGTATAATTTATTTGAATATAATCGGTTTGACGGTTAGTTGACCATCTAAAAATTGTTTCGTTTTTGGTCCATATATTGTTAAATTTATAATGCATTATTTATTAATTTTTTTTTATATTCTTGTGACTTCAGTTTTTTACTATATGTTTCGTTTTATATTTTTTATTTTTCATGTTTTAACTTTTACATATACATACAGCCCTACCGACGATGTCCGCTTCGTCCTCCTCCACTAGACTCCATAGGTAATCGTTGGTCTTACTACTGCTGTGTACAACTAGTGTACCCCAGTTGGTTTTAGTCCCCCAGGTCTTGCCAATAGTTCTTCTGCATTTGCGTCGCCCTGTCAGCCACTTTGACTAGGTGTCTGCTCCAATTCAGATTTGCGTTAAGTTTTATGTCTAGATACTTCACTTCATTGGTTAGTTCCAATATTTGTCCAAACAGCCTTACGCTCTCCAGATCATTTAGTTTTCTCATGTTGGTAAAAGCTACAAACTTGTTTTTTTTTGAGGATTGACAATTAATCTCTCCTCAAGGCACCATTTTTCCACAATTCGCAGAGCATTTCGCATTCTGCTCGCCATTGTCCCCGGGAATTTCCCTTTTGACACTACTACAATGTCATCGGCGAACCTCTGCGTCCATATTCCCTGGTCATTTAATGTCTTGAGTAGATTATCTACTACTAGACTCCATAGTAATGGTGACAATATGCCTCCTTGAGCACACCCTTTTGTTCATGAACCTAGTTGCATGTGGTGCTTTTTATTTTTCGATCTCTTAAAGATCGAATAATGGAAGACGTCGAGTTGTTATCGAAAGCTCCCTCTAGGTCTAAGAATACTGCAAGTGCAATATTCTTGTAGTGTAGGCTCCTTTCGAGCCCTCTCACCATACTATGCACAGTACCCACCTGATTTTCCCATCTGTTATGCCCATTGCAGTGGGTGGCGAGCAGATCTATCCAGAGTCCCTTCTTTAAGGTTTAAATACATCACTTTTCCATATTCTTCAACATAAAAAATGAAAGACTAATTGGTTTAAATGATTTAGGGTGGGTATATGTTCCTTTTCCAGGCTTCGGAATAAACACTACACTAGTTTCTCTCCATACCCTAGGAATATAACACATAACATGGCTTGATCTGAATATCTCCATTAGGCAACACAAAATCTCCCCAAGTGCCTCTTGAAGGAGCTTGTGGAACACTACGCCTGGTCCCTAATTAAATGGGGCTTCAATATCTCGTTTAATATCTCCCAATCATTCTTAGTTGCCCTCCAAGAGGTGACAATTTGATTGGTATCACAATCATCCATACGCTCCGAACCTGGAATGTGTACCCCCAGAAGATACTCTAAAGTCTATTCCACGGTACCGGTACATCTCCCGTCTGATTATTGTATAGATATAAGTGCATTGAAAGGATATTTTTTGAGAATTCTGTTGATTCAAGCCATGTCAGGATCACCTTCGATGTCCTCACAGAATTTTCTCAAAGCCTTGCTTTTGTTCTTTTTGATTTTTATAAGGAGAGCCTTGTAAGCTTCCCAATTACCTGTTTTCTTCGCCCTATTAAATGACCGGCGAATTTCTTTCCTTAAATTTGTTAACCCTGTATTCCCTCAGGCAGCCCACCTAGCTATACGGCGCTCTCTAAGGGGACATTTATTTTCATAACAGAAAAGAATGGTCCGTTGCAACCATGCAACAGCCAACTCCAGCTCTTTCACATTCCCTATTCTAACAGGGATGTTTCGGGTTGCAGTTAACAGGTCTTCCTTGTTAGAGCCCCATTCTGTTCTCTTGGGATCCCTGTATAGTCAGGGTTCCATTAAATCTATACATAATTTATAGCGAATTTATGCATGATCAGAGAGATGGGATGCTACCCCCTTACAATATCCCGTATTCCCAACGTGCATAAGGTTACATCTATGAGTGATTCACCCCATGATGTCTTAAATGTCGGTTTATCACCTTGATTCAGACAGTCAAGTTCAGTACCATAGTGATAGCTAAAGAGAGACTTACCCCTATAATTGTTATCCTTGCTACCCTAAGCTTTATGATGAGTATTGGTATGGATACCACGACATGAGGGAACTAAAGACAATGAGAGCCGAAGAACTGGACAAAGAAGGTACTAATAGGAACTTCATGGGACCAGAACCTGTATGTGGAATCGCTAAGGATTCCGCTAAAAGGGAATAGATAAAGAACATAGAAATAAATGGAGGTTAATGCGAGGTCAACCCTATACCAAAACACTACTAAGGGAGCTGGGCGGAAAGTTTTCAGCCAACCTAATTCCTAGTAACAAAAAAGAAATTAAAATAATTACCGGGTTAATAACTGGGCATTGTCCTTTAATGAAAAATCTGTACAGCATGGGCTTGGTTAGCGATCCCTGGTGTATTAGATGTGAAAAACAGGAAGAAACTAGGCTTCATGTAATATGCACGTGTGAGGAACTGAAGGAACTCGACAGAAATATTTCGGGAGAGATCTATTGGATCCTTCGAGTGTACTCAAACTTCCCCTGAGGAGGATAGTGGCTTTTATCGAGGACACAAGACTAAAAGAATGGAACTGAGAGATATATTGGGGATAGTACAAAGAGCACTGTGCTCAAGTGCCTGAATGTTCTCGCGCGAGAAGAAGAAGAACCGTTACATATATTAGAAGTCATGTGTAAAATTGACTCCAGTATATGGAAAAACTCTTCTATATCACCATTTGGTGGACGGTATATATTAATAATAATCGTTTTAAGTTGTTTTAATTTTATAGCACCACATTCTAATACTAATAAGCCCTCGTGCATGCATAACAAATTAACTTGTGTTTTTACCGACCTCCTACTGATATGGATTTTGTGCTTTGAAGATTTCGTTTTGAAGTTCTCTTACACTGATATTAATAAACTTATTCATCCTTTTATTTCACATTCTTCATACTTGCTCTTGAAATTACATTTTTTTTTAATTTTATTCTATATTTCCATGTTGTTACCTTTGAACAAATAGCTGTAAGCGAATGATCTTTCTATGCTGAATAATGTTTCATTTCAAAATATCATTAAATTGTATGGTCATAAAATATTGTAATAAAACTAAATATCATTTTAAGACATTGTCTTCCTTACGTATTATATATAACCTTGACGTCATATTTATTTTAATACAAAATGTGTATATTTTTTGTATAATAAACTATTTTGGACGCATAGGTCACCAACACTTATTTGGAATTTTTTATTATTTCAGGTGCTGCACATGGTGCAGAAGTAGGTTATCTATGGTACTCCGGTATGACACCTGAAGAAGGAAGTGCAGCAGATTTAATATCGAGAGACATGGTCGAGATGTGGACTAATTTTGCAATCTATGGAAATCCAACTCCGGAAGGTTCTGATTATACATGGGAACCCGTGCAAGAAGATCAAGTCAATTTTCTACATATTGCGACCGAAGGTTCTTTTCCAACCGTAGACGTGCGACGAGACAATATCCAGTTGTGGTCCGACATATATGAAGATTACTATCAAGGCTGATACTCTATTGTAATCTTTATTTACACAATAAGTTCAGTAAACTCTTATGTTGCATTAGTTGATATAAAAATACAATGAATGAGTAAACTGTTTTATTTTCGCCAGTAAGCTTCTAATCAATACAGTGTAAAATAAATAATGTATTAATTCATAAACAAGAATGAGGACATTTGTAGTCGATGAAACCAGTTTTCAAAACATTTTCTTGAGGTATCATTTATATATTTTTACAATATATCCTTGACATCTGTGAATAAAGTGAAATATTGGATGCTATGTTGAGACAAGATTATAGAGTAAACGACCCGTTAGTTCACTGTGCTCTCGTCTATTCTTCAGCGGCATATACAACATATTTATTATACGGTGTGATTCCTTCTTTTGATCAATTATAAAGCCGTTTTAGTAGAACTTTGAGCACGTACATTGTGCTTGCTATAATGCTATAATCGTGACGAGGCTAATAATACCGAATAAATTCGCAACCGTCTTCTTGTTACAGAAAGTCTCAATTTTTGTTTATCCAAACAGCTATTCGCTTCTAGGTAATATGAATAGGTCCGTTTTTTAGACCGATTGCAAGGTTATAAACGAAGCGAGCAAAGCGCAAGGAGTGGTTTTACAACAATCGACATTATCGGCGAGTAGCTTCTTTATATAGACGTGATCGTACAAAACAAGTTGATTACTTTCACACTGTTACCAAGATATTAGTGGGTTGTGTCCGGTTGTGTGTTTGTTGCTCCGAGCTAGCTGCAACATACTAACTATAATGCAAATAGTCAATTAAAGGTATGACGAGCATCGAAATTCCAGAAATAATAATTATTTACCACCTGAAAGAAATTAAGGAACCTGTAAATGTAATTAAATAACCTAATTATGAGATGATACACTAGCTTATATTTATCCGGGGTGGATTAAGAAACGTGTAAAAAAGAATGTTGAACAGCAGTTCCCCAAGTGAGGCCGTATTGGTGAAATAAATCGACGGGTGGTTGTTTAGAGTTTAGTGTTATGAGTTTTAAAGTATAGTACGATTTTTAAGACCGAGTTAGAAATAACAAAGTTATACCGAAAGACAAAGATTTAATTTGAGGCGCGAGCTAAAGTGTCATGACTACAATAAAATTAATACCATTTAAAGCCTCCTTGAAAGAAATACTTTAAAATGCTATGTCATATGATATGGTCCAATAATTTTGATAGCCAACTAAAACGCTGCTGTAAAACTATGCTAATTAATATAGGGATTGAATATAATAAATGTATATAATAAAAGTACTGTAACGTTTGCGAAAATATTGTACAGGGATAAAAAGACCAGAAAAATGGGGTAATGGCTTCCTCTTTGATTAGGGCAACGTACAATGCCATATCTGGCTTCTGATCCGCGAGCTTTTGTTCAAAAAAAGGTTCCCGTCTGCCCACATCTGCCCACATCTGCCTTACTCTCCGGATTCAGCACCATGCGACTTCGGGCTCTTCCCAAAAATAGAAACTGTTCTAAAAGGAAAATGTTTTGATACTATTCCCGACACTGAGAGGGCGACAACGCTAAAGGTCTATCAAAAAGCCTTCCCAGAATGTTTCGAATTATGTCATTAACGTTGGGATACGTGCATCGCTAGCCGAGGAGATTACTTTGAAGGAGAATAATTCAAATTTGATATAAGCTTATTAGTTTGTTAGTAGTAAAAGCTGCCCCGCCATGAATGGAAGACACTCGATAAAATAAAAGCGTCCCATTAAATTTTTCGTGTCTTATTCTAAAAATTAGGACTGACTGAGACACCAACTTGCGAATGCGGTGAATCTCGCCATACTACAGATGAGTGACCCCTTACAGCATACGAAGGTGAGCTTAGTGACTTCTTTGAAGCCACTGGTTCCGCTCTGGACTAGATCAATGACCTTGACTTTAAAATTTAACTTTTGGATGTATAATTTCAATCCATGTTAACAATACACTGTTACGTGTTCGTAAACACTCATTAATCTATTACAAGTTAGCGTCTTCCTTTATTTCATTTCGTTCTATTTATTGTGAACCTACCTGTAAGTGCATCTGCTTACGTTCATATATCTGCAAAAATGATTAGTATTAGTATTAGTTTTTTTCGCGGCTTTCTTCCCCCGATTATCGAGTGGAGATATCTTTCGGGGGAGATGTAGACTGACATCGATGTCGATCACTTGTGTTACTACTCTTGTTCATCATCGTGGTCGCTTATTTATAGGGCTTTAATTATCTCTTAATGAAGAGGAGATTTAAAGATTTAATTAAGTATCACGAATTTAATTGGAAGTATCAATTACCCAAACAGGGAATTTTTTTTTCCGGTGTAGTGAGCGGAATTTATTTCTCACTAACGATATATTTTCGTGTTAAAAAAAACATTCGGACTATTCTGGTACGTAATCTTGAAATTCATTTATATCATTTAATTGTTCTTCTTTTTTTGCATCCTTACAACAGATGGTCTTTGAGGACGACTGTCATAACCCAGTTCGCTGAAATATCTACGTTGCTTTTTTCCTAGGCTTGAATGGGCAGAATCTCCTACGATAGGCAGAAAAAATATATCTCATTATCCTTGGTTCCCATACTTGAAGCCAAGGACAATGAAGCGAAGGAATCAAAGCTAATTACCCACTACGGAGACGGGCATTCAAGCTAGGAGCTTTTCATATTTTGTTCGAATTGATTTACCATTATCTTATTTATATGTATCACTTTCAGTTAATTTAAGTTCTTTTTTTTTATACGCTACGTACGTAGTTTATAAAATCAAAATCATAGTGGAGCTAGGAACTAATATTCAATCAATTTATACGTGTTGAAATATTCAGATTTAGTCTTTCTCTATACATATTCAATTTTTCTTTCTTTAACTTATGTTACTACGTAATTTTAAGAATCGTATTAATTTTATTTAATTAATTTAACAGCATCACTGATTAATCCTTTGCATTTGGTTTGCAATATTTAAACAACTAAATTTATTTCAATAGTAGAACGTAATTACACACATGTTAATCTTTAACAAAAAAACACTTTTACTTTAAATATATGAACAAGACAAGAGTTTTTCCTTGTTGTTTTGCGCTAAGTGGAAAACGTGTTAAGAATATGTGTTTCTTACCTTAAAGATAAAATTTAGATCTCAATTTTTTTTTTAAATTTGTGATTTAAAAATAAAAATTTACATTTTCTCTATTATTGGTCAATTTAATTATTATAATCATTCATTCCTTTTTTTTCTTAATATTATGAAACCGTCAACATTTGTTTAATTTATTACCGATCCTATTCAACTTTTTAAATTTTTAACTTACTGTATTTTTAAAATATAACAAAAACATCCAGACATATACCAGGTCTGCCCAATAGATCCGGCTTATAATTTAGTATTTATAAATGTGAACCAGATAAATATGTAGTTTTACGGGGTTTAATAATTTTCTGGGTATAGTAGACAGGTTGTGATTTATTTTCTACATATTTGCACTTTTTATAGACATCGCTTCTGACAAGATTTAGTTATATTAGATATTTCTTTTGTTATTTTATTTTGTTTTCTTTGCTTTTGTCGTTGATTGCAATTTAAATAAAGCATATTCTTAATTGAATTCGAAACTTCTCTTTACTTTTGATTTTGTTTCGGACGGCTTGGTTGCGCCACTTACCCACCGCGTGGTTTGCCATTATTTTGTTTTCTTAATTTCCGAATTTACGGCGTCTAGCGGTACCAAATTTGGTGTCGCCCCTTTTTCCATCACTTTTTTCTCTTCTTAGTACCTCTGGGTCTCCCACCCTTGAGCTGAGGCTGTCTTAGAAGCCGAGTGGGCCGATAGACGTTGGCAGGAGCGGGTAGGTGGGGCAATTCACGTCATCCGAAACTTTGTTTTCTTTTTCCTCTCTTCTTTTTTTTCCTTTTCTATGTAAGCGGTATTTACCACCGTAGCAACGCTATATAAATAAACAATAATACATATTTTTTTTTTTAGTTTGTCGTGTTATTGGATATTACATCTTGGGCCTTAAACTATATTTATTTATTTAAAAACTTAATCTGTAAAACTAATTGTGGAAAAACTGTTTTTTGCACAGGTAAGCTAAGCAGTCTAGAAAATAGACATCAGTATGTTAGTTATCTTTTTAAACATTTACTTGACCTAAACAAATAAAATTTTCAGTAAATTTAAAATTTACAAAGGTCGGTTCATATTAGCAATAATTTTCAGTGTAAGTAAATGCAAATATAAAAATTTTTATATTTTGAAAGTAAATTTAAAGGTTTACAAGTTTGCGTTTGCTTTTTTTACGATGATAAATAGCGAAAAGGGAAGCAAACGTAGCTGATTTTAACCCGATGGTCTACGCATTTAATTTCTTCCGTATGTACGTTTTCAGGCCTTCGTTCAGACTGTATTCATAAATATATACTACATACACATACATTCGCATAATTAATTAAATCACAACTTGTTCACTACTCCACTACATTCTGACCAACTTAATTAGATGAACTAATTCATCGTTCATTAGCTATAGTTTATTACACGATTGAACGGTATCTCGTTGCGGTATTCATTATAATTTGAACTAACAATTCGCAATGTAAAATATGAGGTGTTTGTGAACTGGTCGTTTGTGGTCATTTTTAAAGTAACTCACATATCCCCACCGCTTCTGTTCAATCAATCGAACACTGCCATTCCAATTAGCGTATACATATATAATGTCGAAGATACAAATTTATAAACTAAAACATAGAAGCAACGGAACATTCATCAAAACATCTAGTACAAATAAGCACGGTATTCATGATTAAATTTTTGTATGTTCTAGTGTTCGATTTATGACTTCAGTAATTACGAGACCTCGACTAATGAATTTTAGAAATTTTTTTTCTAGAAGAAAATTCTTAATAACTTTATAATCGAGCCTGGCGTCCAGATAAAAAAAATATAACAAAGACGACAAAATTAAAGGTTTATACAAGGTGTGACACATAAATTCCTAGAAGATGAACGTTGTTACCTATGGCGCATGCAGGATGGATAATAAAGATGGTAAAAATCAAAACGAAATCAATAGTAGTAGCGCACAATAGTCTGGGAGCTTATATTTATCGTGTATGTCCGTAGTCAGTGGAGACGGGTGTGGGTGTTTAAAATAAAATATGGTAGGTAGCGCCACTCCGTTTTGCAGACAGAAACTCAGCCTGAAAACGAAGAAAAGGGATTGCGCAAACTTAGGCACATGCGCATATACTACGAAAATACCTAAGCAAAATACAAAGACGCAGCGGCAAAATGGTACACACGAAACCTGCAACCTGAAAATAAAAGTTCAAACACCAACTTTCTGAAGAACAAAATAAAACAAAATGAACAAATTGAAAAAAATCTCGGAAACAATTAACTCGTATTAATAAAATATAAAAACCAAATTCTGTGAATAAAAATTAAAAATAAATTACAACCTACACCTGTATGTGAGTGGCACACTGTATATATATATATATATATATATATATGAACTTCATGTGTATGAGAATTAATAATTATTAAATCTCATTTTACATGCGATTGTCGCTATAATTTGTTGCATTTTATTCTACAATTCGGCAAATCACTTTTGCCCTAGATTGTAGACGCAACAAGCCGCGACATCAACTGTACAAGTTGTCAGTACAAATGAAAAATTTTGTGAAAAACTTATCTGCGCGGAATGTGCATATATCGATATTTCACTGTTTTTTACAGATCATCAGTGCACCTTACCGAGGACAGACATGTTATTCACTTCTATACTACGTGTATATATACGAACTGTAATGAACTTCATGTGTATGAGAATTAATAATTATTAAATCTAATTTTACATGCGATTGTCGCTATAATTTGTTGCATTTAATTCTACAATTCGGCAAATCACTTTTGCCCTAGATTGTAGACGCAACAAGCCGCGACATCAACTGTACAAGTTGTCAGTACAAATGAAAAATTTTGTGAAAAACTTATCTGCGCGGAATGTGCATATATCGATATTTCACTGTTTTTTACAGATCATCAGTGCACCTTACCGAAGACAGACATGTTATTCACTTCTACACTACGTGTATATATACGAACTGTAATGAACTTCATGTGTATGAGAATTAATAATTATTAAATCTCATTTTACATGCGATTGTCGCTATAATTTGTTGCATTTACAAACAAACAAATTATAGCGACAATCGCATGTAAAATGAGATTTAATAATTATTAATTCTCATACACATGAAGTTCATTACAGTTCGTATATATACACGTAGTATAGAAGTGAATAACATGTCTGTCTTCGGTAAGGTGCACTGATGATCTGTAAAAAACAGTGAAATATCGATATATGCACATTCCGCGCAGATAAGTTTTTCACAAAATTTTTCATTTGTACTGACAACTTGTACAGTTGATGTCGCGGCTTGTTGCGTCTACAATCTAGGGCAAAAGTGATTTGCCGAATTGTAGAATTAAATGCAACAAATTATAGCGACAATCGCATGTAAAATGAGATTTAATAATTATTAATTCTCATACACATGAAGTTCATTACAGTTCGTATATATACACGTAGTATAGAAGTGAATAACATGTCTGTCTTCGGTAAGGTGCACTGATGATCTGTAAAAAACAGTGAAATATCGATATATGCACATTCCGCGCAGATAAGTTTTTCACAAAATTTTTCATATATATATATATATATATATATATATCCTCTTTGGTCCACCGGTGCAGCCGGCTGGACACTTTAAAATTATTTTTTTTACATAAATTCAATGAACCCGTTGTCGCTTAAATCCATGCGGCCAGCGGACTGGACGTGCATAGAGCAACGTAGCATTTTTTGTACTAATGTTTACGTAGTCGCGCTATTGTTATTGGAACGAATTGTGTGAGGTTATGAGTTAAAATGGATCGTTGTAAAAAAGACGGTAAGATTCGTGTTTTTTTATGTACATTTCTACAAATTATAATTGGAAACTGTTAATTAGACAACTGGCATTGTGTTGACGATGTTTCTTTCAATTTGATTTACAAAGGGATTGCTCAGGAGTAGTTTTGTTAATGTCCAGTTTACTGGACTTTGGGTTTGAATTAATCAAATTCATAAAATGTATTTCTTAGTATTTCACCTTCAATTGAATGACATAATTTAATATTTAGTTCATTATTGGAAAAAACCATTGTCTGAGCAGGAGTTGGCCAAAATGGCGGAAAACAGTGAACTTGAAGGCGATTCAGAAGAGGACATTGATGAGCTACATGAGTCTTCACAAATAGATTATGAACTATCTGAAGAAGAGGAAGTTCTGGACGCAGCTGAAGATGACATGGTGCATACTGCAGATTTTGACGTTAGTGTAACGCACACTCCAGTTCCAGTAGCTTCACAACGAACTCTTGATAACTTTTCATCAGAAGACGAACTACCTCTAACTTCATTTCAAAAACCTAACCGCAAAAAGATCAGTAAGAAAAAAACTATACCATTGAAATGGGGCGAAGGTGTTTTTAATCCTTCAGTCGTACAAGTCCAGGAGCCAGAAGGGAATGTAGGTGGGAGAACAAATTGGACACCTTACAAGTATTTTTGCCAGTATTTTAATGACGAATTTTGGGAACTCGTTGCAGAGCAGAGCAATATTCGAGCATTGCAGGACAATAAGCCTCCTCTTAGAGCTACTGGCACCGAGTACAAAAAACTTATAGGTGCTCACATCATTATGGGATGTATGAAACTGCCTCGCATCCGCATGTATTATCAATCATCTTTGCAAATGCCTTTGGTCACACAGATACCTAGGGATAGGTTTTATAAATTAAGAAATTACATGCATTTTGTAAATAATTTAGACGTTTCGGAAGATACGAAAGAATCTAACAGGCTATGGAAAGTACAACCAATAATAACGTCTGTAAAGGCGAAGAGCAACAGTCTACCACATTCAAAAAATTTAAGTGTCGATGAACAAATGATCCCGTTTACCGGTACAACGAGTCTTAAACAATACATAAAGAACAAGCCCAACCCAGAGGGCTTAAAAAGCTTTGTCTTAGCAACTCCTGACGGGCTTGTTCTCGATTTTATTGTGTATCAGGGATCAAAAACATGGCCGGGTGGAAAACCTGAAACGGACTTAGGAATTGGTGGCAGTGCAGTTAAAGCTCTCGCAACAAATGTGCAACCTGGACATACTTTATTCATGGATCGATGTTTTACGAATTGTCGGTTATTGGAATATTTATGCAGTGAACGAGGAATTTACGCTGTTGGAACAATCCTTACAGGACGAGTACCAGCAAGTTGCAAACAGAAGCTAACTAGCGACAACAAGCTTATGAGAAGGGGTGGAGGTACATTTCAAGAGTTAGTTAGACAAGATAATAAAATATGTATTACCAAATGGTGTGACAACAAACCGGTCTTAATGGCATCAACCTCAGAAGGATCGCATCTAATAACGTCTGCCCAAAGATGGGATAAAGGCACAAAAACCTACATTCAAGTTCCAAGACCTAATGTAATCACTGCCTACAATACAAGTATGGGAGGAGTGGACCTAAATGATAGGATGATAGCTTACTACAGAATCGCACAGAAAACCCGAAAATGGCCTGTTCGTGTTATATTTCATTTTATTGATCTTGCTCTTGTTAATTCTTGGATAGAATACAGACGTGATCGTAGGACATTAAGAGAACCAAATAAAAATATCTAGGATTTTCTTGCATTTATAATTTACGTTGCAGAATGCTTGGCAAAGAATGTACCTCAGTTACAACCGACTTGGTAGAAGCAGAACAAAGTACTTCCTCATCCGACAATGATCTAGGAGTAAGTACGGAACCCCTAACGTACCAGAGAATAAAAGCTCGTAAACCAAAACCACTACCCAATGAAGACGTACGCAAGAGTGGCACTGACACCACTGAGATAAAACGTTGACATTATTCTGTAAGGCTCGAACATCGCTCTGGCATGATATAGAATAACATATCTTGATATCATCAGCACAAACCAATGCAGGACATTTAAGTATGCCAAGAAGACCATATATTATAAATAATAATGGGCCTAAATGCGAGCCCTGAAGTACAGCTGATGTTGTTAAAACATAGGAATAATATCCATTATAAAAAAATCGACTTAATCTGTTTGATAAATAACCTTCCATTAATTGCAGGAAGCCAGGAGACATGCCAAAATAATTAAAGCTTTTTGAGTAAATTGCCATGATCTATTGATCTATCAAGAACCTATTGCGTGATGGTAGTCAAGTTAGTTACCATGGATCTGCCCGGCATAAACCCATGTTGGACTGTGAACAGTAAAGGCTTCACATTGAAAAATATGATCGAATAAATGACATGCTCGAAAACCTTTACAAAATTCGACAAAATAGCAATAGGTCTGTAATTATTTAGCAATGAGGCATCACCTTTCTCATACGCAGGAACTAATTTTGCTCTCTTCTATAGATCAGGAAAAACAAAGAAGTAATGGATAAACTAAGAATATGTGCCAAGGGTTTTGTAAGAACGAACCTGACATCGCGAACTTAAAAACTTGGAAGTTTGTCCTCGCCAGCTGTATGCTTTAAAGGAAATGGTGACATTATTTTGATCAGCTCATCTTTTGTTACAGGTAGTAGCGAGAAAGATAAATAATTACTACATTCATCAATATGACAAAAGAAGCTGCATACTAGAGAATAAACAGAAAGCAAGGCCTCTGTAGAAAAATATGTTAAATATTCAACTTATTTGGCGGTGCCTTTGTAAATAATGAATAACCCTATAGTTCCGAAGAAGATACGAGAATCCAAAGAGTAAAATGAACGGCAGAAAAAGAAAACCAATATAAATTTGGAACTGTACAGTGAAAAAGTTTTATAGAAAAATATAAATACAATCCAAGGAGTGCAAAGAAGTCAAATCAATTTATTAAGAATTACTAATGTTTCTGTAATACAAGGGGGCATATAATGAAATTCCGCAGACTTTTACCGCCTCTGTCACCTAAATACAAATCATTGAGGTCGTTATAATAAACAACGTTTAGCTATTCATACCTGCCAGCTTCTTCAGAATTTGCTAGGAAAACTGCTATAAATAGTAGATATTTCGAAAGTATATAAAGGTGTAAATAGTAGTATGTAAAGGTGTAAAGAAATCTTGAGGTCAGTTCATTAAAAACTTATTACATTTGTTTTTATTTTGTGTAATCTTTTTTTGCTTTCACCCACATTTTTTCTCTCTTGTTCAAGATTTTTCCATTTGTAGTATCCCATGTCGTTATTCTTGAAATTCTTCAGTAGATTTAAATTCGAGGTTATATTTGCTCATTTCTGTCTTTTCTAATTACTATTCTTTCTCCTTGAAAATTTCATTTCACTTTTTCTCGTTTAGATAAATATTTCACATCCGGTTGTAAGGACAGCCGTGTAAACTTCATTTTCGTATATTTATTGGGAAAGTAACATAATTTTAAGAACATAATAATGTTTAGAAGATTGCCCTTGAGTTACTAAGCCAACTCCAATGCTACTACATACTCGTTTTTCTTCTAATTGGATAGGTAGATGTGTATTGTATTGACTTCATAGTCAGTTTTGCAGAATTTTGCCAGTGATAAGGTCGCATGCGGTGGCTATTTTAAGTTTAATTTCATTCATAATTACAAACTTAATTTTTTTATAAGTAAATTTTGTAATTGAAACATCAATCAGTGAACATGTTTTGAGAAAACTATGTTCTTTTTTAATATCTTTTTCATTTGAATCTATGTCAAAGGGTTTCAACAAATTCTTAAGTGTTAAATATAAATTGTATAAGAATTGGGATCAAAGCATTCCAGAAATATAAAGGCGGATTAATTTTATGTCGAATATTGTATGTTCAAGAGTATTTATCGGGCTTTATTAAATAAGTAGGTATGTAAAATGAACACGTGTTCGTAGTCGAATATGGAGCGCGATTACTAATGTATCATATATAATAATATATATATACAATATGTGAATAAACGGTTTTATTATTTATGAATTATTAAGTTTAGATAATTTAAAATCCATTATTTGTTAAACTAAAATAGTCACTTTTATAATAAATATTAACATATTCACTTGAAAGAGTGATATTAATAAAATAAATGGAAAATATGGGACAATTCAAATCAGAAAGTTGTTATAGTCCGGGAGCTACGGGCATTTTTGGCTCGTGAAAGTATACACCATAAATTTTTTACCATAGGTAGTTTTCATACTGCTGATAAAGGAACTGACCGTCAGATCTTTGGGAGGCGGGAAGTTATGGTGTAGGAGGCTGACGAAGTTGCCGGAAAAACTCTTCAAAATAGTAGCAGTATACACGCTACAAATTATCACATTACTAATTTATGGTGTAAATTTAAGAAAAACAATCGTCCGACATCGATATGCCGGTAAAATCGTCGTCAGTTATGTATAAGTAGTTGTCGGAAAATTCTGGAAATAAATGTGATAGTATACAATCTGAAATTGATACTGGTCATTATTTATGATTAATATAACAAGAAAAAGATCGTCAGACTGCATGATAATGGTTAAAAGTTCGTCAGTCGGGCCTATAGAGTGTAGCGCAGCGTTAAATAGCATTGAGCGCGCGGCGTCTTTTGCGGTCCAACTGACGGACTTTTCACCATTATTATGCAGTCTGACGATTTGTTTCATGTTATATTAATCATAAATAGTAACCAATATCAATTTAAGATTGTATACTACTACTCTAATCATATTTTTTGAGTCATTAATATGAATATTAAAATTAACACACAAACCATTAATTTCAGAGAGAAAATAAATTTTTAACATATTTACATTTTTGAAACGAGTAATGTATAGCTAAATCTGTTTGGGTAGAAGTGCCAAAACAGTACTTATACAGTGTAGCGCAGCGTTAAATAGCATTGAGCGCGCGGCGTCTTTTCCGGTCCAACTGACGGACTTTCAACTATTATTATCCAGTCTGACGATTTTTTTAATGTTATATTAATTATAAATAATAACTTCAATCAATTTCATATTGTATACTACTACTCTAATCATATTTCTTGAGTCATTAATATACAAACTAAAATTAACATACAAACCATTACTTTAACAGAGAAAATAAATTTTTTATACTTACCTCTCTTGAGTTTTTCAATGTAATATAATGTATTAGACTATATTACAAGAATTAGATTACATGAAATGGAGTAATATTAATAAATTAATTAATAAATGAAAACGAATAAAGTATAAATTGTAATACTAGCAGTGTTGTGGAAGACTTTATTTTTCTCGGTATATACAAAAATTGAAAATTATTTCAATTATGATGTCATCACAATTTATGCGTCTTCATCATATTCAGTTTCATAATCACTAGCCTCCAAAGAAGTATCACTGCTGCAATCATCCAGCGCACTCTCGCCGTATTCTAAATCATCCTCATTTTCCTGTGTTTCTGTTTCGTTCAAATTTTCTGAAAAATGCATAAATATGAAATAAGGAGCATATATATCGATAATTCTTATTAGAATAAGCATAATGAAATACCTATGATATTTTCTTCTTGATCTATACCATCAGTTATCGTCTGTATGGAAGGTAACTGGTCACCTTCGAACCATTGAAAGTAATATTTGTTATCTTCTTCTCTCCATCCATATTCAATCGGAGATGAAATGACAGGATTGTCATGGTGAGCATGGCTCCACCTTCGAGCGATATACGTTGTTCTCAATAAATGTTGGCGTAATTCTGATCTACACGGAGGAAGCGCAGAGTCATCGAAATTATTGTCTACTCGCAGAATATCTTCGTTTCTTTTTATTCTGTACGTCTTCATAAACTGCGCTACTCGTATCAAATTTATATCGTCCAAATTATTATATCCATAAATTCGACATACAAACTCCTCCAATACTTTAAATGGTTCATCTAAATCTTCATTCGACCAATCACAAATATCAATGAATGTTCTAATGAATTTTGCCGATTTTCGCAGTATTTCGAGAGGCTTTTTCTTTCCTTTCTTAAAAAAGGAAGGATTAAACTCACAGCCTGTGAGAGCGTGAAATCCTGGTAATGCTCTACATAACTCATTACCTAATTTTTCATGTAATTCGGTGATGTTAATATATCTGCGAGCATTACCTGTTCCCATAAGCATCGAGATCTGAAGATTTTGTGTGAATTTACTCATGTTCCCAAGCATAATTACCAAAATATCAGTGTCAGAACATCTTATTGTAACGCAAGCATCAAAGTTTAGCTTGAAAACGTGAAACGCAATTTTAGTGTCTGCTTCTTCGTGATTGGGGCATGGTAACTCAATTTCCTCCGTTCGTATAACATTGTCGTTAACAATTTCATACTTATAGCATTTATCGTGATTTACATATATGCTTCTCCCTGCGAAGAAAGGAGCCAGATGACTTCCCTTCCAATGATCACATAAAAATTTGATTAACGCGTCTTTGAAATTAATGTTCTGTAAATCTTTACTGAAATTACTTGAGCGTTTTTGATCAGGTCCGTTGATGACATATGTATTGCCTCGTATTCTGCCTCTCATTGAATGTTCGTTATCTTTTATAGATGGCGAACAATAAGTGTCAAAACAAATTATGATAATTTTTGCATTTGTTGCTGCGAACATTTGTAATATTTTTTGAGAAATATTTCCGAAGGTTACAGGTATATCTTTTAATGAATGGAGCATGAAAAAACCATAATAAATTATGACGTCACAATTTGCAGGCTCTACAGTTGCGATTTCTTTTTCCAATGTACGAGTCAAAACTGATTTGTCAGTTTTACACATTACACCGTTTGTATTACACAGAGCTAGTGGAACTGGAGTAAGAGGGTACGTTAAAACTTTATCAATATTTAACGTTTTTTCTAACGATAATCTTAGCAATTTTCCAAAAATATCTCGATGCATCTTCAATTCCATTATTTTTCCATTCATTGCCATTTTTCGTTTTGCCACTGCGTCAGCAAACGTTATGAGTTTATTTTTCTTTATAGGGTTCTCAAATCTGTTTTTGTCTTCAGAACATTCTTTAATAAATATCTCTTGTTGTTTCATGCCCAAATTCCTTACATTAAGTAAAAAATTAGCAATATCTTCGTTTACAGCCTGTCCAGTTGAAATGTTGTATAAATGGTCATTATCGATATGTTCTGAAAACGGATTTAAGTTCTGCCTTATATGTGTATTGAATGCTACTATTTGATGTTTATGCTTCTTTATTCTATTATTTGATAGATCTGCTGTGATATCTTGCGACTTCCGTAGACCAGTTTTGTCCATCATAAAAGTAATTATTGTTGAAAGTATGCTGTGGCTTCTGCACCACCGCTATCGAGCGCCGATAGAATTAGTTAAATAACTTATCCCAGTTAACTTGTTTGCTGCGTCGGCGTTTATTGTCTGCTCCAGTGTTAAATCAATAGCTTGCCTTGAGAAAGGCTTATCGGTCCTTCTTACACCAAATGAACATTGTATCAATTGCTCTTGTAAACCTGGATGACTTTCTCCAACTTTTAATAAATTATCATGATACAATATTAAATAGCGAGAATAATTTTGTTGGTTAAAAGTGAAAAATGTACCCGACATTCTAAATATAATGTATTTGAAAAGATTAAAATCTGGTAATCTAATACTACGAGTTAACATGAGATAATCACGTACTAGTGATACATAAATCATATAAAACTGAGGAGTTTTCCCGTGCTCGCCAGCTACTGTTTCCTTTAGATACTTCTCGTATTCTTCCATGATTTCCAATAACTTTTCATTTGTAACTGCAGGATTATTTGATTTCGTTAAATTAAACTGTATCAAATAATCTTTAAGTTCTGATTCGATTTTTTCGTAACTTATATTGCGTGCATTAAGGAATGCTTGAAAATGCAATATTTGTAGTGATAACGACATTAGAGGATGCAAACGCTTGCATCTATTAAAGTGCTTCCCTGTTAAAAAGCTGTTTACTGAGCCATTTGCTAATAATTCACCTTGGAACTGGCGAAGCTTCAGATACCGTTTTAGCAATTGCAGTATCTCTATACTTTTTTGGTAAAGCTGTGAATAGTCGGTAGCACTTGGAATGGTACATGAAAGTTGGAGACAATTCTGACGGTAATTTAACTTCACTCATGTATAATTCTCTCTCCACTCGAATATTGAGCACAGCTCTACATTTGTTTAGAGTATCTTGCACGAATGCTCGCAACGTCTCATGTTTTTGAGACAAAATACACACAAAGGCGTTGAAACAGCCATTTTCAAAATTCGAACACGTTCGCTTATATCAGAGGCTACTCGTCAACTAACTTGAGCTGTCGCTTTAGATCTCAGTCCAGGTGTGTTTGGGGTAAATGTTATTCTAAGGTATAGTAGAAGGGAGCAGGTAGTCGATTCGCAACGAATCTCTTTTACCCAAACCAAACAGATTTAGCTATATACTACTCGTTTAAAAATTTTAAATATCTCTAAACAGATTTAGCTATACATTACTCGTTTCAAATATGTAAATGTGTAATATCATATACATGATTGAAAAAAATTTATTTTCTCTATGAAATTAATGGTTTGTGTGTTAATTTTAATTTTCATATTAATGACTCAAAAAATATGATTAGAGTAGTAGTATACAATCTGAAATTGATATTGGTTACTATTTATGATTAATATAACATGAAACAAATCGTCAGACTGCATAATAATGGTAAAAAGTCCGTCAGTTGGACCGCAAAAGACGCCGCGCGCTAAATGCTATTTAACGCTGCCCTACACTCTATAGGCCCGACTGACGAACTTTTAACCATTATCATGCAGTCTGACGATCTTTTTCTTGTTATATTAATCATAAATAATAACCAGTATCAATTTCAGATTGTATACTATCACTTTTATTTCCAGAATTTTCCGACGACTACTTATACATAACTGACGACGATTTTACCGGCATATCGACATCGGACGATTGTTTCTCTTAAATTTACACCATAAATAAGTAATGTGATAATTTGTAGCGTGTATACTGCTACTATTTTGAAGAGTTTTTCCGGCAACTTCGTCAGCCTCCTACACCATAACTTCCCGAGGTCGCGCGGTCTGACGCTCGGTTTATCATTAAGCAATATATAAACTATTATTAAAATCATAACCTACTATGTATACTATTACTTATGAAAAAGGTCCCGTAGCTCCCGGACTATTATTATAAAGTGAAGAAAACAGTTCAAAGACAAAGAAAATCATTTTCACTGTTTTATAAATTAAATTATCACGCGTATTACATAGTATTGATGTCATACAACAAAAACCTCTAAAATATTTTATTTTATGATTTATACAGTAAAACCTGTGTTCACGGCCATCTGTCTAAAGCGGACACATGATGTAGCGGAAAATTTCAAAGTTCCCCGAAACGATTATAATAAAATTCCCATATACGAAAATCTGTTATTTACTGCCACCCCTATAATACGACCTCGGCCAAATAAACTCTAATTTTTACGACCTATATTCAAAGAAATTTACCTGCCGATATCAGCCGGACTATTTATGATGTATCTTTATTCATGGAACTAATGCGATCCCAGTCCCGAGAGCAAATTGTCAGCGCAATACGTGCATGTTTATGTTTGATCAAAGAGAGATCCCCTTCATTTCTACAAGTTTACACATAATGTGGTCTTTCAGTTACTTGGTTTGTTTAAAATTCTATCCGTATGCGAAAGATTCCTTCGGTTACTTGATTGGTTTAAAGTTGTCTCCGTTTTCGAAAGGTTTTTAATTCAGTATATTGCTAAAAAGAAAACGTTTGTCACTAAAAGACAGAATAAATATAAACGCGGAAAGCGAAAAGTATGCGTTAAGCCCGCGAAAGTTGGCCGAAAAATATGGGAAATAGGTAGAAGCAGGTATTAATTTGGAGCAAAAACGAAAACTTCCGAAGTCGGACGGATTGGCAGTGGTCGAATTGGTTTTGCAAAGCCAGAAATAAAGCAATTCCAATATCTGGGTCGCTACTTAAACAAAAAGCACTGATAGCAGCAAACAATTTAAAGATGGAAGATTTTGCAGAATCAAAAGGATGGTTGGAAAGTTTTGCAGGGTAGTATAACTTTTACGTCAATTTGTGGTGAGTCCGCAGAGGTTAATTAGGCCGATATAGAGGACTGTGAAACCAAGTAGCCGTTGATTTTAAGCAATTATTATCCTCCAGATGTCCATAATGCTGACGAAACAGATCTTTATTACCGCCCCATGGCAAATAAGATATTTGCATTAAAAAATGAGTGTTGTGTGGGGAAGAAGGCAGCAAAACAAAGTTCATCTATTTTACTTACTGTGTGCAAATATGGAATGTTAAAAAGAAGATGCATTAATAATTGGAAAAAGTCCTCGCTGTTCTAAAGGTAATCATGTTGACAAATTACCCTTAGAATGGGTTTCTACAAAAAGGCTTGGATGACAACATAAATTATGAGATCGATGCATAAATTTGACAACAAAATGAAAAAAAAAATAGAAAATTGCTTCTTTTCTTGGATACTGCCACGTCACATTCTAGAGTTCCATTAGAAAATGTTTAACTAGTTTTCCTTCCACCAAACAACACTTCGCATTATCAGCCGTTAAATCAAGGAATAATTCAGTATTAAAAGGCTTCTAACATTTATTGTCAATGAATGTGATTTCGAAAATTCTGACAAAAACATAAATTTAGCCAATACACTTATGTGGATTACAGCTGCTTGGAAAAGGTATGTCCTGCTATAGTTAAGAAACATTTTTGCCGATGCCGGATTCTGATGTTATCCAAGAAGATAGAATTTTTGATGAAGTCGACGAAATACCCCTTGTCCATCTCTTTCCTACAGTTCGTAACGAAAGTGTGGATTTAGATGAATTTGCTTCTGTTGATAGTCATGTGCCTACAGAGAGCCCTAACTTCAGTATTACGGAAATTGTTAAGGAATTGTGCAATAATGATGAAGAACATAACACTAATAATAGTGATATGGACAAATTAGAATCTACTTTATCTAGTATGAGCGAAGTCAGTGCAAAATTATGAGACATAGAATTATTTTTTATGCAACAACAATGCTGCAATTTTTATGAATGTTTCTGGAATTTTACTTACATATGAAGCTGTAGCTGTTAAATATTGAATCATACTTTCAAAAGCTTAACAAATCATGTTTTATTTTTATGAATATGTTGTAATAATATGTATGAATAATGAAAATATGTATTGTGAAATGGTTTCTTTTAAAAACTAACGGTAACTAGAAACATATAATAACTAATAATAACATAATTTATTTCCACAATATTTATATATCAGTATTTATTTATATCACAATACTCGTTGCCGGTTGCTGGTTGTTTAAATGTTATAATCCCTTTCTCGGCGGCTTATATATAGGCCACCGCATATTTGAGAATCTTCCGAATTTTCGTTTTATTCCAGGCTTTTTGATTCTAGATTGTCCGGCAGACGGATGACGCGTGGGCGCTTGATTCACATCACAGTATTATCTATAATATGCATACATATAGCTATAATAATATATATACATATTATCTACAATATGTGCCTAGTCTATGTTTTGTACATATTACACACATTAAAATTATTTTCGTTTTTCGTGTATAAGTGTATTTATAAAATATTTACTTTAATTAATAAAATAAAGAAAAATCTTAAAAACGAATTATATATTTTATTTGTAAGACGAAAAACCTGAAAATTACGGTCACCTTTATACACTTCTGGACAAAATTCTTCTGGCTAGAATCAATAAGATTCAAGACAAAAATAAAACAAGATAACGAAATTTAATGAAACATTGATCTGAGTCTCATGTGATGACGTCCTCGCCGTGAACGTCAGCGCGACCTAGAACAAATTAGAACACAAAAGATTCTAGATCAGGTGATGGACTATAAAAAGGATCAAGAGAACGATCACTCATTAGACAACCAGCAAT
Organism: Melolontha melolontha; assembly: GCA_935421215.2. Classification (NCBI taxonomy): domain Eukaryota; kingdom Metazoa; phylum Arthropoda; class Insecta; order Coleoptera; family Scarabaeidae; genus Melolontha; species Melolontha melolontha. Next base: position 192,634,375 of record OW285236.1, on the reverse strand, counting down.
CGGCAATTGTGATATAAATAAATACTGATATATAAATATTGTGAAATAAATACTGTTATTAGTTCTTAAGTTTTTTTTAGTATATATTTATTATTAATATAGTGTCTTTTAATGACCGTTAAGTTAATTTAAAAGAACCCAGAAAAACAAGTTTATCACAAGCGGTGACATTAATTAATAAGTAACGGACTAAATGGACAATTGAGTATTATTTAAATACTCATGTTAATAAATATACAATGTGGAAAGACGTCTATTTTAAATATCTCGACGGCAAATAAAGTAAAACTCACTGAATTAAAAGTGAGTGGCTGACTTGAAACGAGAATTAAAGGGAAAGGATGATGATACAACCGGCGAAAAGGCAATCCTTCAGCAACGACTTCGAAATGCGTTAGCCAAAGAAGGTGAGGATCCAGAGAATTATTTCTTCCAAGTTCCAAGTGAGGCTGCTGGCCTGGATTCGTTGTAAATAAAAACAAATGGAGCCGACGAATCTGGACAGTGTGATGACTTTGGAGTAACGACTCAGAGAATTCGCAAACCCAAACGAAACAAATCAACTGAAAATAATGGATTAACAAACTCTAATGCAAGACCTGTTAAAGAAAGTATTGGAAAATTATAGAACTTTCGAGAAAAGTCTGGAACTAATGGAGCAAATTCTGAAAAAATTGAAAAGAAGAATTCTGAAAATTCGAGAGCTTTGGAGAAAGTTTTAGAACAATGACTGATGGAAAACGTATAAGCCTCGAAGGTAGAGGTCTTCATAGCTGTAGAGAAGAAAATTGGAGAACATTTCAGACTTTTAGAAGTAATAATAGCTCAAATGTAATGACCTGTGGCCATGAGTTATTCTGATCCAGGCAGGTCAACGAAGAAGTTATGCCGCGGCAAATAGAAATAAAAGAAGAAGCTGTGGCCATCTCAAAGACCAAAATCAAGCCACCAAGCTTTGGTAGAAAACGTCATGGGCAACTTACCTGACGCAATTCGAAGCAGCTGCAGAAGCAAATGCATGGTCATATGTCGAGAAGGCTATTGCTTTAATCAAAGCGTTAAGGGGTGATGCTAGCGATATTTTGCAGGCACTACCTTCTGAGGAACAAGAAGATTATTCCCAACTTATTAAACGATTGGAGATGAGATATGGCCATGCGTATTTAGAACAGGTATACCATATTCAACTGAAGAAGCGGTCGCAAAAGAAAGCCGAGAATCTTTAGGAATTTGAAGTAGATATTGCCCGTCTGCTTCGACTGGCATGGTCAGTGGCGTCAGACAATTTCATGGAATATCTGGCAGTCCAGACGTTCATAGATGGTCTCCGGGATAATGACACGCACCAGGCATTAGGGCTGGCACGATCGCAGACCTTGATTGATGCCTTAGCGCACGCACTTCATTTATTTTTTAAATGTCTTTATCATTTTTCTTATCGATTATGAAGAAAAATTTTTTGGATTTATGTATTAGATAATTACATCTTTCCATTTTTCAGACGTTGTTTCTTTTTTCAAGCACAGCCTGTGTAAACTTAGGAAAAGTCTTTCTTTCTAATTCTCAAATCGTATTTCTTGAATCGCTAGTGTTTAGTGAAGCCCTGTACTATGTCTGTTACACAATGCCAATTTATTAATTACCAAATTGATCAGGTTCGCTCCATATTCTGACAAAACAACCGTCGTAACATCTCATACAAAGCCACAAAACGCGTCTTTGTACATGGTGGCCCAAAATGACCGAAGGGATTTTAATTCCTTATAACTTTTTTATTATAATTTTTTTTTTTTTCAGTATTTTGTAAAGAAGACTTGGGGAATATAAAATGGAACAGTACACAATTGAACACCGTGCCAAAATCGTTGAACTTTATTTCTCAAATCAACGATCCATTGTTTTGACTCAGCAGTGTTGTTATTTTAATGTGCGGGTTGGACCCTCAGAGTCAACAATAAACCGTCTGGTTGCAAATTTTCGAAAAACAGGGGGCAATAAGGAACCTTCCTGGTGCCGGCAGATGACGAACGGTGCACACGGATGACAATATTGAACGGATACAGGAGAGTATTCGGGAAGATGGAGAAACATCAACCAGGAGACGTTCGACACAACTTGACCTATCAAGAGGGTCGCTGCAGAGAATTTTGCATACAATAAGAATGTTTCCATACAAAATTCAGCTTGTCCAACAATTGAAACCGACAGATTACCAGCAACGACTTGATAATGCAATTTATTTTCGTCAAAAAGCAGAAGAAAATCATGATTTTATTCATAATTTAATTATGAGCGACGAAGCCCATTTCCAATTAAATGGGTTTTTTAATAGGCAAAACTGCAGGATACGGGCTACGGAAAATCCAAGAGTAGTCCAACAGCGAGAATTATACCCACTTAGGTGTACCGTTTGGTGCGGTGTTTCGTCGGAAAGGATATTCTTTTGAAAAACCCATATTTTTTTGAAAATGAACACGGTGTCGCCGTTTCCATCACTGGTGTTAGATATCGGACAATGTTGAAAATTTTTTTAAGGCCAGCCGTGGAAAACGATCCGCAAGTATGGTTCCAACAGGATGGAGCCATAGCGCACACTGCGAGGGACACACGAGGGCTCTTTTACGCGACATCTTTGGTGAACGAATTATTTCCGGTACAAGCGATTTTAATTGGCCTCCGCGTTCACCGGATTTAACCGCTTCAGAGTGTTTCCTTTGGGGTTATTTGAAAGGAAAAGTCTATATTAATAAGCCTCGAACCATACAGCAATTAAAAAATAATATACGCGACGAAATCAACAACATAGCACCTGAAGTTTTGCGAAAGGTTATGGAAAATGTTTTGGAAAGAGCACGAATATGCGAAGCAGAAAATGACCACCACTTGCGAGATATAATTTTTCATAATCAAATTAAAATATTCTCCATTAATATACTGTATTTAAAATTAAAAAAATGTAATAATTATGTCTTAAATAAGAAGTTATAATGAACTCAAACCCCTTCGGTCATTTTGGGCCAGCCTGTATTTACAAGCTCATACAAACGATGTTTAAGAATGTCTTATAACATAGAGGATCAAGGAAAACAAATCGACACACGTTACATTCGTTGCAATACAGCGGACTATTTAAATAATAGTTAAATGGTACTAACAATTTATACAATATTTTGTGTTTCATTTTAATAAGAATGGATTTTCAATTGTAAAATTCACCTGTCGTAAATGCCATTTTATTCCATTTTATATCAATAATGTTCCTCTTACATTTCCTGTAATATCATATACTGAACAAAGTGACTAGGAATTACTAGGCAATTTTAGATCGTGCTCTTAAATTTATTGTTATTGTAACTTTAACTAAGTTGATAGTCCCATTAACATAGTTTTAACCCATTAATGCTCATAGGCCATTAAAGTTGGCGCAACAAATATTCATTTTGTACACTTCAATAAAAATCTTGTAGGTAATGGTGGAAATCCCCTAAATGCATCTTGTAATCCACTTGTAACCGCTTACTTTCAAATCTTGTTTCGATTTGAAGGTGCTAACTTCTATTGTTTTGTTGAGTGGTTATTACAAATTTCCAGTCGTTTCTAAATATGTAGGTATACTTTATAATTTTGAAAATGTAACGTTCTTATAAAGACTGTAGCATAACTATACATAAAACATTGCGTAGATTCAAAAATAACTCTTGTTTATCTTCTTATGCTGTTGCCACAGCAGTACAAACATGGCGGGCAAGTAAAGTTGCTAGGGTTGAAGAAGACGATCTGTTTACTGTCAGCGAACTGATAGGACCTTATGAGGAATTTTACGGCAAAAATATTACTAGTGTTAAATCTGTTGGGATTACACCGCCATATGAATGTCCTGATATAAACATAAATGAGGAAATATCAAAATATTGCATAACTGGTTTCTATAACCATACACCTAAATCAACCAAATCACGTGATAGCTAATTCATATTTTAAACAAAATGGTCTGCCCTATAAAGGGATAATTAAATTTTTATTCAAAAATAGCTTTAAATGTAGCAATTTGTTGTTTTTTCTTAAAGTATAAAATGTTTTGAGCTATAAAATAATTTTCTTTTTTCTTTTCTTCTCAGAGGCAAGCGCGTGTTAGGGTCATATATTTGAAGAGCAATTTTTTGAAATATTTTTCTCAGCATTTCTGAATTATCTGAAATATTTCTTATAAAATAATTATTTACGATACAAGTGTTAAAAGTGCGATTTTATTTCACGAGTAAAAGTTTGCGACACGAGCGTTAGCGAGTGTCGCAATTTACGAGTGAAATAAAATAGCATTTTTAACATGTGTATCGTACAATATTTTTTCTACAAACACAATTTTTATTATAAAATATAATGAAAATCCACTGACCGAATTTGACAGCTCATGAATACGTTTTGACACAACTGGACGCAACCGTTAAATAACGTCAAATTAATTTGTCACAATTCATACAAAAGATGAGTTCGTGTTTAAGTTCGTGTAAAGAAAATGAAGTAATAGCGAGAATAATAATTCTGAAAGTACTGCAACACAGGTAATAAATGTCTCGAATTACACAAACTGTACATTTAATATTAATTATCCAAGAAATATGTAATTTTCATTTAGTAATAAAAATCACTTTATTATATGTTGTCATTTTTGACAAACTGTCATGTCAATTTACTTTTAACACTAGTGTTAAAAGTACTACTTTTAACACGCTACGCTATAATATCGCATTTTTAATTAAAGTTAGCCGTGTCAAAATGTTAACTTTTACGGTGTTTGTAGAAAAAAAATATTTTACACAACATTTTTAATTCTGAGCACTAACGGGTTAATAACCACAAAATAATGTAATTCCCTAATATGTTGAATTGAAAGAAAATGAAAATATTATGTCAGTATAATGCTGTAATAATGAATTGAATAGTCTTTCTTACAAAATCAATTATTGAAATCTTGGAACAATATTTTTCTTTCGCCCTAATACTTTAATTTTAATGTTGTCTACACATTCTTTCCGAATAACTGGCTTCTAAACGCTTAATATTCTTAAATTTTTATGTGATTTCGCCCCAAGTTTATTTGTCAGAATTTTCACGTCTTTTCAAAAAAAAGTATTTTCAACAGAAGTTAGGTCTTATATTATTATGTCAAACATTTCCTTGTGTGTCAAATATTACATGAAATATTTTTGCTGGAGATCAGTTCTACCGGCGACGAGCTCCATTCATTTTTTGTCGGATTCTTTTTCTCTTTCTTCGGCTTTTCGTTTGCTCCCACTTCGAAATGTTTTGCATATAAAATAGATTTAAAACGTTTGTGTGTGATATTTATGTCCCGGTTTTCTCGTGTAACTGAAATTGTATTCGCAAAATTAATTCATATTCCCTTTAATATTTCTCGCGTAGCAGTTCTTGAGTCAGGTAAATATTTGGGTAAATAACCTGGAGATGATATGTTTTGCTCAACTGAAAATACATATATTTACATGAGAACTTAGTGTTACTTCAGCTTTGTATCATTACGATATTTAAATAATTCGACAGAAACCTTTAGAGCGGTCTAAGGAAGATTAATAGATATTACATGTCGACAAGAAATGTATTCACACAAATACCTACTAATGATTGAGTAACGAAATGTTGAACTGTAAAATACATAATTAATGCAGTATTATTTACCATTATATAATTATATGACTTGCTTAACGATAGCTTTAAATTTACGTTGAAAGTCTTATTTAAGATGCATAGAAAGTTATGTACAAAGGAACAACTAAGAGGATTAGGCAGATATAAGGAAAACGACGAAATATACATATTTGTTGAGGGTATACGAGATGCGACAATTAAATAACGAACTGGTCTAAAAAATATGTTTTATTAAAGCACATTACAAATAGCTGTTAACCCCCATCAGCCTACTCCCCTTGCCTATCTACACACCGTTGCAAACATGTTTTCCATTGCCCGAAGCAGTGTTGCAGATATTTAAGTATAATTCCGTTCCGTTTTTAGATTGACGTCTTTTACAAGCTGAAAATGTGTACTCTTTAATGATCTTTCTAGTTTTACGAACAGGTAGAAGTCGCATCGAGTAAGAGTAAATACGGCGGATGTTTGAGTACAGTAATTTGCTTCTCCACTAGGATCTGCTTCCCAAAGAATGCATTGTGCCCCGGCGCGTTTTTCTGGTACAGCATACATGAGTTATTCAGGCACAGGTCTGATACTACACTGACGACCTGGTCTTCTTTACCATTAGGCCCTGAAATACCCACACAATCATGATGACATGCTTGATATTGCAAAAATAAATGAGAATGACAAAATTTCGAATTTCTTACTGGAGCTCACTCTTGTTCCTTAAGAATGTGGGGGCTCCCAGGGCTAATATTGACTATTTGTTTTAGGATTCAAGTGGAAAATCCATGATTCGTCACATATGATATCTTTTTCTATCAGTTCAGGCTCCGCTATGATTCGTTTAATAATACCAGAGCAAATGATTTTCTTGTTCTCCTTTTGCTCACGTGTGCGGTTCTCTGGTATCATTTTTGTGACAAATCTCATCATTTGCAAATCGTCCTGCAAAATTTTTCTTATTGTCAATTCCTCAAACTTTCTTTAATTTCCTGAATGTTCTCGTAAAATTGTTGATGACACAGATCGACCGGAACGCTCGTCATCTTCGACCACCTGCCGAGCCTCCAAAAATCGTTTGTGCCATTCAAAAACTCGAGTACGTGACATGCAATTATCGCCAAACAACATTTGACACCTTTCCATTGTAGGTTTTTTAAACTTTATGCTTAATTAAAAAAAACAAAAGAAATACATTCTTAATTCTTAAATAAATTGAATCAACAAATTTCTATATAATCTAATTGCATCAACGAAAATATTAACTACATAAAATGAATTATAGATCGGTATTAGCAATACTAAGGTTTTAACTCATCAAAGAATTGCAAAGATGTCCAAGACAAATTAAAATATTTTACAAAAAAAGAAATTATTTAACGTTCAAGGCAAAAAGGGCGTTATATAAATGACTTTTATTTTATTTTACGACACGTGACGTTAAAGATGCCATTATTAATAGCACAAATGCAAGTTTTGAGGTGATAATTATTGAGATGAAACGGCGTAATTATAAATATATATTAATAGAGTTGCCGAAGAAATCAGAAATCAGCTTCCTTTGAGAATTAGTTAACTTCTAATGTAAAAAATGTATTTTTCTATTTTGCGTTCGAAATGAACTCATTATGAAACCCAAAACAGTATCGAAATGAGCTTCATTTCGATACGCTTTTTTTCATTTTTCAATGTTGGCGTTGTTCGAATACAGAAATAAATATCATTGCTGTCATTTGATTTTAAGAATTTATGTACATTTGACAGATATGATATATGTCCGTATTTTATACAAACAACGTATGTTGTATACAATTGACAACAACATATATATATGACAACATAATTTGAAACATACTTGAGTGGGTAAAACCTCACTACATTTGTATAATACCAAAGTATTTTTAATAATATTAAAATATTATTAAAAATGGGGTGTGAAGAACACAGTACAAGTTCATTTATGTATTTTTGAATGTATCTGTTGTTTGAATGTGTCTTCTCCAACAGGGGCGTATTGAGAATCATGTAGAAATGTGAAATACGTATCTACGTCTTTAGAGAAGATATATTCAAAAATACATAAATGAACTTGTATTGTGTTCTTCACACCCCATTTTTAATAATATTTTTATATTATTAAAAATACTTTGGTATTAAACATATATATGTTTCTATGTCCCTCATGTTTATAGTTTTAAATGAAGTATCAAGTAATGTTAACGAAAATTAGTAAATAATATATAATATAATATACTTCGCGGATAGCAAGATTTAAATTTGACAATGTCACGTATCAATGTGACCAACTGCATGCTTTATATAAAAATTAAACTCTGAACTTTCAAATTAAATCATTCCAGTTTAAGCAATTTATTAATGTAAAAAACGCAAAATAGAAAAAATTGTATAAAAATCTCGTTTCATAAGGCCTTTTGCCGCACTCGCTCTTTAGAAAACTCGCCGCTATCGCGGCTCGTTTTCTAAACTGATCTCGTGCGGCAAAATGGTGCCTTATGAAACTTGTTTTTTAATATACTATTTTAAAAGCGCCATTGCGAGTTCAGTTGTGCAAAGAATCATTTCCCGGTTTATAATTATCTCTACAACCAGTAATTACTAGGTGGGGAAAAAGAACATGACGCTTTGTCAATTATTACAGGAGCTGGATAAATAAATTAAAAATGCTAAACTCTGTATTAGAATAAAATCAACGATTTAAAAAGCTTTCAGAAGTTTTGTAATATTTTGAAAGGGGAAATTATAGATGACATTGAATTAGAGCGTTACATTGTAAGTGATTTAAAAAATACTACAATTATTATTACTTCTGTTGATGTTGAACATCTTTTTACATATTCAAACACTTGCTAGACGACCGAAGACATTCATTTAAAATAGAAAATTCAGAAAAGCACCTAATTGTCAACTTCTTTAACTGAAAAAATGAAAAGAAGGCATTTTGGAAGTAGTATTAGAATTAGGAAAATACTACCTAGATTCAAAAAAAGAATTAGGTGTAAGTACGATTGGTTGTGATATAACAAAAACTAAGAAACGAAACCAGTGTAAAATTAAAGAATGCTGAAAAAATAAAACTTCCGGGACGTGTTCGACATCTAGGACATACGTTTGCGGAAAATCTGTAGGTGGTGTAACAAAAACTGTTATCTGTTTGAACTGTAAAGATTGATATATACATGACTTACTCTGAGGGGCTAATGGAACGTTAAGAAAAGCATTTGCAAGATTTATGATTTGGTGAACAAACGGACCATTCGACCGATTGCTACTTTTGTTCCATGAAAACTTTAGGGGTTTTGCAACAAAAATAAGAAAAATATTAGTTGTGGTAGTCTGCCCTGTGCTACTCATCCAGTACCTCATTCGAAAGCCTTTCCACTACCAAGACCTATAGGTGTTTCGAGTGAAGAATTTGATGTTACAGAACCAGAAGAAGCACGTGTCATGTTATCGACCAGCCATGATTAATCTTTGCCAAATGAAGAGGACGGACCACACCTAATAAATCAGATTTAAATGATCTTATTCGGAACCTGAATTTGTCAACAACTAAAGCGGAAATACTAGGGCCTAGATTCCAAGGATGGAAACTGTTAGCCCCAGGCACATATATTTTTGTGTATCGTAATCATCAGAAAAAACGATCACAGTATTTGACTTCTGTTCTAGGCAGAAATAAATACAAATGTACCAATGGTATATACTCGCAGACCTCAAAGATGTACCAATTCTACTCGGTTTATAATTAGGGTATACAAAGAATTTCTATTTTCTTTATGAGTGGAACAGTTGACCAAGAAATTCCCACTACATTGTTTTGGCCATTAAGGAATCAGTATATTCCTGGACAAAAGAATATACTTCATAAGTCACTAGTTGAATTTGATAAATTACTTCTACTGTCATTACACATTAAATCAGGTTTGATGAAAAATATGAATAATTGTTTTAACTGGATAAATCATTCATCATAACTTATGATGAATGATTTATCCAGTTAAAACAATTATTCATATTTTTCATCAAACCTGATTGTCTATTTATTTATGATAGATATGACTTATGATTCATAAGTCATATCTATCATAAATAAATAGATGTACTTATTGTTGGATATTATTAATTATTAACCTAGTTTAATTAACTAAATATTATTAATTATATATCTTTGAGTCGCATTTATTATGTCTAAGGATGCATTATGTTTTTATAAGCATATTTTTAATAGTGTTACACAAATATTGTGTAATGTCACAGACCTTAAATGTAAAATAAAATTTTATTTCATAGAATCGGATTTGGACTTTGTTAGAATTTATAAGAAATTGAGTATATTAGAGCATATTTGTTAATATTTTGTACATAGTTTTGTTAAAATATGTGTATATACCTGTGTATATTCTGCTATTTTTACATGCATATAATCCGAGTTAATGAAAGCATATTACCAATAAACTCATATCTTCAATTTTACTTATCACTTTTCTTACATTCTGTTGTATACGAAGGTATTCTTAATTACATCATTTATTAATTATATTAAAATATAAAGGAAAGCTCATCAAAATAAAATTTAGAATTTGGTGTATCAGCTTATTTACAAACCTTTTTTATTAGTTATATAACAGGGATATTAATTTGTCATGGAAACATTGCACGACTCACATGTCATACATTAATTCGTCGCATGTTGTTAGAATAAATCAATTAACAACACGCGACATGCTGTAACGAATGGTCTATTAGTCAATCATACTTTAGAATTAATAGTGTTGATGTCAATGGAATGACAAATCCTCTACTAAATCTACAAATACTGTATATATTTTATTACAAGTAGTGTTACGTTTATAATTTTCCTTTTTGTTCGTTTGATTTTGTATATTTTTTAAAATTTACCTAGCAATTCATTTTTAATAGTTAAAACATCTAGAATTAAGAAAGCAGTTAGGGAAATAAAAGAAATGAAATTGCTTGGACATCATGCTGTTGAAAGTTCCGTGGCATAAATTATTATTATTAAACTTGAATGTATCTTTGAATGTTTTAATTTTATCCGTGACCACTACAAATATATAAGTTTGATCAGAATAATTGATACATACATGAATAGGTAAACCCCACCAGTTTTGTATAATACAAAGGTATTTTTAATAATTTAAAAAAATATTATTAAAAATCTGGTGTGAAGAACACAAATACAGGAGAGATATGTTCGGACACGTTCACAAAAATATTAATAGTGAACCTGTATTTGTGTTCTTCACACCAGATTTTTAATAATATTTTATATTATTAAAAATACCTTTGTATTATACAAAACTGGTGGGGTTTACCTACTCATGTATGTTTCAATTATTCTGAAACAATTTTAACTTTCAAGAAACCAACTGTTCACATTTGTTATACCCAGAAATAAATGAATTAAAGAAACCTAGTTGGCATATAATCACTTATATCCCTCCCATAACACAGAAAATAAACAAATTACTAAAGAAACTCAACATTAACATAGTGTGGATAAACAAAGTAAATTTAGGTACATTGTTGAATAATACTAAAGATAAAATAGATAAATTAGAGAAATCAGGAGTATATTCCATAAAATGCCAGAATTGTGAAGCGATTTATATCGGACAGAGTGGCAGAGGTATTAATAAACGGTTAACTGAACATATTAGAGATATAAAATATAGTGTTAAACACACAGGGTTCGCGGAACATTGTATAGACCAGAACCACTTACTCGATATAAAGAGCTGTAACCTCATTCATAATGTAGCAAAAAGTAAAAAGTTAAATATATTAGAGATTTTTGAAATTAAAAAAGCCCAAAAACAAAATCGAGTGATCACAAACACGCAATTAGAATTCATAAATACCCCCTATATCGATACAATCTTAAATATCAATTACCCACATTCTCCCACCCATAAGGAACACAGGTATATATGTTAACCTTAAGTAGAATAAGTTTTAGTTTGAGATAGCCTGTGATAATGGCCTAATAGCCGAAACAATTGTTAGTGTATCTAATTAAAGAAGTTGTGAAACTAAGCCAAGTGTTTTATTTTCGAATAATTAATCAAGTTATTACATATTTATTACAAAGTCTGTTATCTTTAATAAGTCTATACTCTGTTCACTGTAAGATCCAATTTTTTAAACGTCGCTTCCCCTCCACATTGTTGCCAGTTAGCTGACAATTACAGAATAGATTACATCTGATGTAAATTAAGTGATCTATGGGTTATGTTTTTCTATTTATCCATGCTGATCGCATAGTAATGAAGCAAAGATATACTAATGAAATTTAGAAACTATTCAAGTAATTTATAACTACGTACATAATATATCAAATACAAAGAAACTAATATTGCTACCCATATATTTCTGCACACAAAACAATTTATAATTTAGGACAAACGAAGTAAATTTAATAGGAGATCGCATTACTTTGTTTGAATGGTTTACCATATATAATTAAAGTCGATAAGAAACAGCACAAATATTATAGGAGTCAGCAATAGACAATGTGTGAACATAATCCAATAAATTAAGTAAAAAAGTTTATAAACGAACTATTTATTTGAATATTGAACTACAAATTATGTATTTACAACTAATAGAAAATATTTTGTTATATCAATGCAAATTCTATTGGAAACATACGAAACTCATTATATATACACATTACACAAACACGGTAATGAAACCACTTGCTTTAAGATCTATTGATATTAAAGCAAGCTAATTATACACAGCATTATTAGAGACTGGATCTAAAAGTTATTCTTGATGTTTTTACTTAAAATTAATCGGAATCATCACTATCACTTGCATTAGAATAAATAATAAATTCTGACATTTCATTTTTATCGAACACAACCGCCATTTTACACCAGTCTTCTAGAATGTGTTTTCAGCATGGTTGATACAATTCTTTCACATATCTGGTGTTACATGTTCCAGTGCATCCTGCATTCATAGTTTCAAAACATTCTCTGCCCCTGCCCCATATATCCCTTTATTATCGTAATATTTTTTCGGAATTCCCCATTCATTTTCTATTGCATTGAATGTACAATGATATAGTTCTAATCTAAGTACGTTGTGTCCATACTTTTCAGCTAACTTATCTGAAACACACTTTTTTTGGTCCATGCCTTCAATTAATAATTAAGTAGTGCTAATTATGGCAGTAAAAAAAAACTAATTGCTTAACAAGTTGCAGGTGTTGTGATCAAGGATTTGTCATCATATTGTACTTTATTTTCATTTGACCAACCCTGGATGATATCAATTTTTTTCCACATAGAAGTATTATACTTTTTTCAGTAATACTATGGTAAGGTGAATTGTCCATGATGATCAGATATGGCTGCTCTAGATTTTCGAGTAGCTGTTCTCCAAATCATAGCGGATGTTACTTGAGTTGATTTCTCCATAATAGTCTAGATTATTTCCTTTTGATGGAAATGTAAGCGGTGCTTCAGGTATAGATCCTTTTCGATTACCAGCATGGACAATAATATATCTAGAAAGTATAATATGTTATCACCTGTTGTGATGTTGTTCACTGGATGAAGTAATCCATTAGTAAAATAGTCTAGTATAAATCTGCACCAAGACATAAGCTTTTCTTTTTGAACTGAAATGAAATAGTAGAGAATCCTGCGGGAACAAAGCTTACGTACCTTCAAATATCACTTAAATATTCCTTACAGTATCCCGCTGGTCCTTTTAAACTTTGTGTAAATATTTCGTTTTAATATCAACCGTTTTTTGCTTAGGAACTGGAACTTATGTAAAAATTCCTTACACCACCGCTTTATGGTAGCCAAGAAATACAGCTTGTATCCAAATCCCTATTGATTTCCTTAAAATATTTCTTTCGCTTTTCGAGACGAGGTAAAAAACTTACAGATCCATCATGCTCTTTGTTTAATCGGTTTCTATCAAATAATTTGTTGTGAGCAGCTCTTCAAAGCAAAAGTGTTTTAAGTTTGCATTGAATATCGATAAGTAACCCATCGTGTTTAAATTGCTCTAGATGAAAGGTTTCAGTAGTGAAGAAATATTAGACGAGATGAAAAGTGTTTTGGATCATTGTGCGTTCTCGTACGCAATGATAGCAAACTGGGTGGCTCAGTTCAAACTTGATCGCACGAGAGTCAAGGTTGGACGCCGATCTGGACGCCCTGTAATTGTCACTACTCCAGAGATGGTCACCGAAATACAGGATATGACGGAAACACTAGAGGGTGCAACTGTCACAATGTCTGGACCGCTTTCAGAAAAATCCGTCTGATTTTATGCGACGATTTATTACACCGACGAAACATGGATCTATTATTATACACCTGATACAAAATTTCAGTCTAAACAATGGACAGAACTTGCCTGTTCGGCGCCAAAGACGAAGTCAGCTTGTAAGAATGGTCACGAAGTCGGTTGTTTTCAGAAGTAAGAGGAATTCTGATGTTTGATTACCAGAGAGCGGACTCGAGCAATTGATGATTCATACCTCATAGGTGTGCCTTCTATTCGCAATAAGTTTGTTTCTGTAAGCGATTCGTGAGTTTCGCACAATTTAATACGTGTGGCTAGCTGCATAAGTGGCGCATACCTATACATGCACTTAATATGTATCTATCAATGCACAACAGAGCGAATGTAATAAACGGTTTTGTAACCGACAGCAACTACTGCTGAAACAACAGTAATGCTGACAAGGGAATTGCGTATTGAATTTTGAATAAAAATAATTTACAAAGAACAAAACTCAAAACTATGTATTTTCTGTGAAACATAGAAAGTGTAAAATATTATTATGAACAACTAAAATTTGTTCAAGGTGTTCCTGTGTCAACTAGTGCGTGATAAAATGTTGCAAAAGTGCACGACTCTTCGAATGTATATATTTTTCAATCGGCTCTGTGCAGAATTGGTATAATATATGCAAATTTGGATTTTTGCTAAATATTGCATCAACTTTTTGCCTCGGCTTTGAGAAATATCTTTTAAAATGATAAAACAAATTTATCAATATTTGGAAAATGACCCCTGATGTATTTACATATTCTGTGTAGTCCATGTGCTGCAAGCATATTGGGATAAGATTGCTTTAATAACTTCCCTGGCTTTAACATATAAGCTGCCGCATCAGTCAAAAATAATAGTTCTTGTCTTTATAGTTGTTATCCGATGACAGAATATTATGAATACATTGATCAATTACTTCTGCAACTGTTTCATTATTTACGACTGTCAATATTTTAGTTGCAATTAAGTATGGTTGGTAGGAAGTCGTCAGATGAAGAATACCAACAACTACATTTAACACATATCGTCTCATCACATCCCTTGCTTCGTCTGCACTTACCCAAAGATAATGACCAGATAGGTTGAGAAGGAGAATGGTTCTCAAATAACATTTTGGTAAGTGGTATTTGCGTAAAGTAGATTCATCTTATATATGACGATCGGTATATTTTGTAAGAAACCTCTTGAGGACTGGATTATTATGCTTTTTGAATGGTATATTGGCCGCCATAAAAGCTTCACACAGTTCTTTGTTAAAAGTGTCAGTTGCAGGTAGACATAAGTTAACTAGATGAGTTTTCGAAGAAGCAATGTCTCTACACATTACACTTTTGTGGACGCCTTAAATTTAATGAACAGGCTCTGCAATATATCATTACGAATATGCAACCAATCTGTATGACCTCTAATCCATCCTACTATGGTTGCCTTACGAGAATTCTCCATAGTTAATGAAAATAAAGAGAAATACTAAGAACAGAAAGAAATGAACTATAAAAAAGAAACGAAAACTACTCCAAAAATAAGGTAGTTAAGTAAACTTACTATTTATAAAAAAATATAGAATAAATATACAATATAACAATATAAAACGGATTTTGTAAAATACTAAAAGTTGTAACCAAATAACACTGAAAGTAACGAAACCAGAAACAAGCCACCGTAAAATAGAATTTTATGAATGAAAGACACAGTAACGACGGAAATAAAAACATCTGCTCGACGAATGCAATCGAGCAAGAAAATAGTGAGGCTGTTATAACTTGCATACTATACATGATACCGTCATAACGTTTTATTGGGGCAATTGGTCATTCAATGGCTTCAGTCCGCTCTCTGTTGATGATATTGCAAAGAAACAAATTATAAACGGGAAATATTACGCTAATCTTTTTGATAAGTTGCACCACAAATTTTTAAAAAAAGACTTGTGTTAGGACGTAGAAAAATTATATTTCACCATCATATTGCACGGCTTCATACAAATGTTGTTTCAATACCTAAAATTCATGATTTACTGAAGTTTGATTTGCTTCCACACCCACCATATTCCCCCGATTTGGCTGCCTCGGACTATCACCTATTTCCAAAGCTTAAAATCTTTTAAGCGGACAGAGCTTTTCCATGGACGAGAAAATCGAAGCCGCCGTAAACGGCGAGATGTTTTGTTGGACGTAAAGAAAACACCTTCTGCGATGGGATAAGAACATCGTAACATTGTCGGAAAAAGCGTATTTGAATGTTTGAGAGATTACACTGAAATATAAAAATATTTTTTTATACATAGAATCGTTGTTTCATTGTTACGCTACCTAATTATCATCCAGCGATCATGAGCATGAATAAAATTAGAACTCGATGGGAACCTTAGCCTTACCACCTTAACATCATTGAAAAAACTGAGAGCGCAAATTTCCACTAAAGGTATTACCACATCCGTCTTTTGGGACTATCATGGAATTCAGATTGTAATTAAATAAAATTAAATAAAAGCTATATAACCCTCGATAAATAGTTCCACATATTCTGTATGTACAAGCGACTGGATTGTGTTCATGTGAAATCTCATGTAAAATAAATGAAGGGCTTTCTACAACTGTGTGCAATTCATTCGCAATATAATTTATTAACAAATTATTGTATTTCAATTGTATTACATTTCTACCTAAATTTTCCAAAAAGTGTCGACCCGTATACAAAGTCCATGTCACCGACACATTTTCAAATACATTATTCTAACTACGTGTGAAGTAGGTATATATATTTTAGATTTTAAATCTGTTGTTTAAAAAAAAACTTATTTCATTGAAACACGTTTCTACATACATAATTTAAGGCAATTTTATGTATTTTATCTCATTTATTACATATGAATACATTTTATTTTTTATTACCCATTTTAATTCTTTTAATTTTGCTTTAGTACTTTCACAAACTGAAATAAAAATTTATTATTATTACAGTTATACCTTCTTTATCATCTTTTAGGTTTTTCTTAATGTAACTTTTCATTAAATATTTTTCCTTTGAAAAAAAATACTAACTAAACAAAGTTTTTACAACTATAAATGTGTTTAAATGTATTATGACAAAATTCCTCAATAAATAAATAGTTGCACCAGAATATCGAATCTTTTAAATTGTGTTTGCTGCTTCTCAATACCATCATACAATTGCGACAGTTTCTGTAATTATGCTCGCTGTCTTTCCAAGGCGTTTCCCAATGTGTCGTATAGATAATTAAAGTAGAATGCAGTTTAATTGAAATTTATTCCTTTAACGAAGCATATCTAGGAACTTCTGAACTTCTATTAAAATGATCAATAATCTCAATTTATCGATTTACAATTTACACAGAAAGTAATTACTAAATTCCAAAGTGTAAATTACCATACAAATTATTGATGCATAAATAGAGAAAATATAAAAATCAAATACATAAAAATATTAACATAGAAATATTTTCAGTTCTATATTATATACCTATATTATTACAAACCACTTTCTCCGATTGCAGATGATAATAAAAATAATTAGACAACAATACAATAAAATAGAAAAAATATACGAAAGGCGTATATTTGTTTTTAAAATTTTATGCAAACAGCGCTATCAATATAAATAGTTGATAATTAACCGTTCTAGAGTTCTTTAAATAAATATAAAGCAGGGTTAGTGTATAAACTAATATTTTTTTTATTTTACTTTAGTGCTCCGGACTAACATGAGAGTGCTCTGTCTTCTACAGGGGGTTCTAGTACCGTATGTCAAATACAGTATTATTCTTACCTTGTACTTACCATAGTTGGTTTCAAACAGGTAGTTGTTCAGGTAGAAATCAAACAAAACGCTGGTAAACATTAAATTTAGCTTTAGTAAAAGTAACTGTCAGTATTAACAACAAACAACTAAATGCGCACACATATGAAACGCAGAACAAACCGAAACCAAATCAAAAATAATCACAAGTAATACGTAATAGACAAAACCTAATAGATTTCAACATTAAAAACAAACTTCGCATTTTTAATTCCCAACCTCCATCAATATATGGTTTACCAAATATCCACAAAAATAATAGGTCTTTCAGACCAATAGTATCAAACACACAAGCCTCTACTTATAATATAGCAAAATTCCTAGGTGATAGCATATCTAAGATGTTAGGACAAACGGATTATCATATCAAAGACACATGGTAATTTCAAAATTTCATCAAGGAACAAAAAGTACCAACTAATCACAAAATTATATCACTTGATGTAGAATCTTTATATACTAACATTCCTACAGGTCTTGCTATAAACATAATAGATTCCAAATGGGATGAATTTAGTCCACACACATCACTAAATAAAAACGAATTTATTAGAGGTATACACTTTTGTCTCGACAACAAATATTTTCAGAACAAAAATTCTTTTTATAGTCAAACATTTGGTATTGCCATGGGCTCTCCTTTAGCTGCTCCTATTGCAAATCTCGTAATGGAACATTTGGAACAAAACGTTATCAATATTAGATTTTCACCCTATTTTCTTCAAAAGATATGTAAATGACATAATAACATGTATTCCGACTAATAAAATAAACTATCTTTTAAATAAGTTCAACAATTTTCACAACAAATTGAAATTCACTAATGAGGAAGAAGTTAATAACAGTATTAATTTCCCTGATATTTCTTTAAGCTATGATAGACAGGGTACTATTTATACAAATTGGTATAATAAACCCACAGCTTCTTTTCGATATATGAATTACCACTCAAATACACCTACAGTATTCAATAAAATGATTATGAATAATCTAACTGATAGAGCAGTAAAACTATCACATACTCAATACGAAAAGATAACATCACGAAAATTAAAACAATCTTAACAGATAATAATTATCCACCACAACTTATAGACCAAACAATTAAAAAAAGAATCCACCAAATATACAACACTGCAGACACCAATAACAATTTAAACAATAACACAACATATATCACGATTCCATATGTTCCACAACTATCAGAAAAAATTAAATACATTTTAAAAAGTATGATATAGCTACTACATACCAGGTGTAGAATGGATTTTCGTACATAGGGATTTTACATGCAGAACTAATAATTTGCGAATATTCTCTCCCCTAATTATTTTATAGGAAAATGTTTAACACAAAAGTTGTGAACAAAAAAAAAATGTATCTAAATTCTTTGTTATTTATTTTCTAACACCTTCTGGACCTGCTAGACTTGAAGAAAAAGTATTAGGAATGAACCGATAAATAGTACTAGCCATGAATCCTGACAGCAATAAATGTCACGTTTTGACAAACAAAATAAGTTTGCTGATTCTTAAAATGAATTCCTATAGCCAAGAAGAGAAAGTCAACTTTATTAAATGGTACTACTCTGGATTGTCTTTTAGGGACATACAAGCAACTTTTGCTGGATGCTACCCGGAGCGACCAATTCTAAATTTGAACACCCTGAATAGAATTGTTAGGCACTTTGAGACCAACGGCACTGTTAAACAGCTGGTGCAAGTAGAGAGAAGGTAGATGCCGTTCTCTTAAGCGTTGCAGAGAACAAAAATGTCTCCTTAAGACAAATAGGTGATAATTAGGGGATTCATTTTACTACTGCTCAGAAAATTTTAGAGAGTCAAGATCCGCGGTTTCGGTCTTATAAATACGAAAAGCACCAAAAAATATTCGAGGAGGATAAAGAAAAAAGAATGCAGTTTTGTGAAATAATGATGGATATGGCCAATGATGACCGAAACTTTTTATCTAGGATTTTATTCAGCGATGAGTGTCGATTTCAGTTAACTGGTGAACCAAATCAACAAAATTATCGCTACTGGAGCACACAAAATGAACATTTAACGTTGCAGACTCATACGCAATACCGGGGTAGTGTCAATGTTTGGGCTGGCATACTAGGTCCTCACATAATTGGACCGTTCTTTATTGCAGACCGCTTAACTGGTGCTGCGTATTTAAATTTTTTGCAAGAAGAAGTCGGGCCAGCTATCGACGAATTGGGAATTAATTACGAATTTTGGTACCAACATGATGGATGTCCGGCGCATTACCAGCGCGATGTTGTAGACTACTTAAATCATGTGTTCCCAAATCGCTGGATAGGTCGAAGTGGAGAAATTCATTGGCCTCCAAGATCTCCGGATCTTTCGCCAAATGATTTTTTTCTGTGGGCACATTGCATGATCGGCTATACAATGGAAGGACGTATCAAAATGTGGACGCTTTAAGAGCTGCAATACTTGCAGAATGTCGTCAAATATCATACTATCAACTGGCCGCAACTAGAAGAAATTTTTACGACAGATTGGGGTACTGCTCAGCTGTCAACGGAGACTTGTTTGAGCATTTAATTTAGTTATTACTACAACTACCTTTATTACCACGTTCAATAAAATTTTAAAATCTCTTCAGCACGTTTTTTCTTTTCTGCAAACGACTTAAAAGCTATGCTTAAAACTAATCTAAACGCTTCTACTAAAATTGTCACCTTCTTTTATTAAATGAAAGAATTTTGTTACTTTGGTTGTCACTTTGCTATTTTGTATCATTTCTTCAATTCTTTTTGCTTTAATTGTGAAGTCCCGGAGGCTGTTAAAAAGCAAAGAAGAAAAAAAATGGGAACTATTTTTAATGCTCTACAACTTTTGTGTTTAACATTTTCCTATAAAATAATCAGGGGAGGGAATATTCGCCAATTTTTAGTTCTGCATGTAAAATCCCTATGTACGAAAATCCATTCTACACCAGGTATAAACTTAGTAATACGAATAAACATCTATTTGCAAAACTTAAACCTAAAAAGAAAAAAATCGAGTAACACACGTCATCTATAAAATACCATGTCGCGATTGCGATAGTTACTACATAGGCCAAACTAAACAATATTTATACAAAAGAATACAAGCCCACAAATACTCTAAAACAGACATAACTGCTTTATCTACACACAAACTACAACGCCATCACCATTTTGATTTTGACAACGCACAGATAATTGATAAAGAACAATACACAATGAAAAGGGAAATTAAAGAATTGATTAGTATCAAACAGGAAAAAAACTCAATTAACAACAGAAGTGATATAAAAAATTTAAGCAGTATATACCCTAACTTAATTATGTAACGATCTGCAATTTACCATCATAATATATGTTGCTGTTATATAATTATATATCTCATGATATTTAAATATCTATACATTTGCTTATCATGCTCACTGTTCCGTGTTTTGATTCCTGTCCGGTTGTCCAAGTAGGTTTTCGTGGTTTTCCTTCTGGTTTAAGGCGAATGCCGACAGCTTTGCATCTTAAGTCGCTCCACGGGCGCATACATAATAATAACTCATGTCTTGTGTTTCCCTGTTTTTGTTGTTTATCCATTTTAAAATACCAAGGCATGATTTATTATTATTAAATTGGAATGTATCTTTGAATTATTTTATCCATAGCAACTACAAATGTATGACATTAATATACTGTCATTTATATTTTGTATTCCTTGAGAAGGGCATCATTAGCCCAAACATGTACATGTAGGATTGTTTTAAATATATAGTTTTTGAAGTAAGACCAGACCTTAAATTCGCCCACAAATTGAATTTACCATAACATACCAAGATCACGAAATAATTATCTTTATATATATATATATATATATATATATATATATATATATATATATATATATATATATATATGTTACTCTTGATGTTTTCGCGGACGAATGATGAAGGTGTAGTTTCTCGGGAGATCGTCTGCTGTGCGTCTAGCACTACCTCTTGTTATATGCTGCTGTATCGGCAGGGGGCGTCCCACTATTGACGTCATGTGTGCGCGGCTTCGTGTAATTGGTCCGAGTGCCTGTAAGTTCCCTGGTCGGTCCGTGTGTCTGTGTAGGGGTTGCGATCTGTCGGGGTTTGGTTGTGTTTTTATCTGTCGGCGAGCTAGGAGCGGTTTTCCATGTATGCGGCAAGCGCTGGCCGACGTCACGTTTATTTAAGCACTTAGAACGCTTTTCTATTTCTATCGCTTCTCTTGTAATTCTCGTCGTTAGGTTTTCACTTTTGGCTAGGATCTTCGTGTTTCCAAAGTCGATAGAGTGCCCTGTTAGAAGTTTATGTTGTGCTAACGATGACGTTACTTCTTTCTTGACGACCGCGTTTCGGTGTTCTTCTCTTCCCACGCTAACTCGCCTGTTTGTCTGCCCCACATATGGTTGATCACACACTGAACATGGTATTTCGTAAACGCCCTGATCTTCTAGAGGAATTCTGTCTTTCGCATTACCTATTTCATCGGCTATTTTTCTGTGTGTTGTGAAAACGGTGTCGATGTTGTGTCTTCTTAATAATCTACTGATTTTGTCTGTAGTTCCCTTTATATATGAAAGGAAAGCTCTGGACGCGAACTCTTGTTTTCCTGTTTTTCTGTTCACGTTAATTCTGGCTTTATTTATTGTTTTTGATGAATAGCCGTTCCTGATGAGGGCGTTTCTTATGTTCCTTCTTTCTTCGTGTATGTGTTCCTTGTCTGTTAGTCTCTCAGATCGCAAAACTAGTGTTTTTTTACAACGTAATTTAGTTGTGCCGGTTGATGGTGTGATTGTGCTTTTAAATATCTAATAGAACACTGTCTGGCAACCACCTATTTCACCTACAATAGCCAAAAATACCGACAAGTGGAGGGCGCACCGATGGGATCTCCTCTGACACCTATTATTGCCAACAGATTCATGGAGAACTTCGAAACAAAGGCATTACACAACTGCGCAGACAAGCCCAATTTGTGGCTACGTTATGTCGACGATACATTCGTCATTTGGACACATGGCAGAGAGAAGCTGGATATTTTTCTACACCACTTGAATGCCGAACATCCAAACATACGTTTCACAAGGGAGGTAGAAGAACAAGGGAAACTCCCTTTCCTTGACGTGTTGGTAATCAAGAAAGAGAACGGACTACTGGGACACATGGTATATCGAAAACCTACACACACAAATAGATATTTAAAGGCACAATCACACCATCACCCGGCACAACTAAATTCCGTTGTAAAAACACTAGTTTTGCGATCTGAGAGACTAGCAGACCAGGAGCGCATACACGAAGAAAAAAGGTACATAAGAAACGCCCTCATCACGAACGGCTATTCATCAAAAACAATAAATAAAGCCAGAATTAATGTCAACAGAAAAACAAGGGTTCGCGTACAGAGCTTTCGTTCCATATATAACGGGAACTACAGACAAAATCAGTAGATTATTAAAAAGACACAACATCGACACCGTTCTCACAACATACAGAAAAATAGCCGATGAAATAGGTAATGCGAAAGACAGAATTCCTCTAGAAGATCAGGACGTTTACGAAATACCATGTTCAGTGTATGATCAATCATATGTGGGACAGACAAACAGGTTAGTTAGCGTGAGAAGTGAAGAACACCGAAACGCGGTCGTCAGGAAAGAAGTAACGTCATCGTTAGCACAACATAAACTTCTGACAGGGCACTCTATCGACTTTGAAAACACGAAGATCCTAACCAATAGTGAAAACCTAACGACGAGAATTACAAGAGAAGCGATAGAAATAGAAAAGCGTCCTAAGTGCTTAAATAAACGTGACGACGGCCAGCGCTTGGTGCATACATGGAAACCGCTCCTAGCTCACCGACAGATAAAAACACAACCAAATCCCGACAGATCGCAACCCCTACATAGATACACGGACCGACAAGGGAACTTACAGGCACTCGGACCAATTACACGAAGCCGCGCACACTTGACGTCAATATTGTCAATAATGTCAAGTAATTAAGTTAATTACTTGACATTTATATCCTGTCATTCATATTTTGTATTCTCTTGAAAAAGGCGTATACGGCCGAAACATGTAGAGTTTTTTAAATACATATATTTTGAAGTAATATACAGACCTTTAATCGCCTACTGATTAGGTTTACTATATATATATATATATATATATATATATATATATATATATACAGTACAAATCTCTTCCCTATAGTCACCTACAAACGTGTATTACGTATTTGTGCGTTCGACAAGCGATGAGTGGGGACGCACATAGCATGTATGTATGTATGTATGTACTGTAGATCAGTTTGGATGTAAGCACTAAGCACATACATAGTATAAACGTCGATGAATGTGGAACTACCGTCAATAATAAGGACTTTATGTAATAATAAACACAAATAAGTGTGGACTTTTTGGATGATTTTAATATTTTTAACGTTTAAAACAATGTCAAATATACCTATAACAATAACAATAAATAAAGCGGTAAATCATAATAACTTCTATATTCTATACATAATAAATAAAACTAGAATTAAAAAATAAAAAGTAAACTATTTAATGTATTGTATGCTCAAAACGGTCTCCTAATGCAAACAAGCAATGTCCTAATCTGTCATAAAAGTTTCTCTGAACATTAAAAATCGTTTGCGGTTGAATATTTAGGATAGATTCAACTATTTTCGCCCGTAATTCCTCCAGATTATTAGGTCTGTTATTTGGAAACCCATAAATTGATGTCTTAAGGTAACCCCAGAGAAAAAAATCATTAGGAGATAGATCAGGTGATCTAGGTGGCCATTGAATATCGCTCCAGCCGGTTAGTACTCTGTCATCAAATATGCTGCGCAAATATTCTCTGACAATTACAGCATTATGAGCAGGACAACCGTCTTGCTGAAACCAAATAAGATTTATGTCTGCTACATTTCGTATAGCAGGAATTATATTATCCTGCAGAAGACTTAAATATTTGGCTGCATTTAGGTTTCCTTGTATAAAAAACGGACCAATTATATTGTTGCCCAATAAGACAGCCCAAACATTTAATTTTTCCGGATATTGAGTTCTAGCAATATAAACAATATGCTTATTTTCCCTTGACCAATATCTTGCAATGTTTGGATTATGGCGACCGTATAAAGGAAATGAACTTTCATCAGTAAACAATATGTTTTTTACAAAATTATCGTCGTTATTACATCGTTCGATGACTTGCTCGCAAAATTGCATACGTTTATATTTATCATCGGGAAAAATCTCATTCGTTTTCCTTAATTTATACGAACGATACTTATTTTTTTTCAAAACCCTACGAACGGTGCAGCTGGCAATGTTAAGCTGTTCGGCGATTTTCGTGCTAGACGATTGTGGCTGCTCCTCTACAGAAGCACAAATCAAAAAATCACGTTCTTCATTTTGCGGTACCTTTACCTTCGTATGTTTTAACGGATTTAAACAGCCATATTTTTCGAAATTTTTAATTATGTGTCTTATCGTTTCAAACGCAATGGTACGTTGAAAGTTAATTTGAAATACCCGTGCAATTTCTCTTATGCTGCGACCAAGATGATACTGTTTTACGACATATTTTTTTTGTTCAAGGGTAAAAATATCCATCGTGAATACGGACTATTCGCAAAAGTTGAGCTAACCATCCAACTTGGCAAATAAACTGTAACTAATGGCATGTATCACATGTATGCATTACTATGCATCGCTTCGTGCGTCCCCACTCCTTACTTCTTGAACGCACACATACGTAATACACGTTTGTAGGTGACTATAGGGAAGAGATTTGTACTGTATATGACGGTGTAGTTTCTCGGGTTCTTGGCCGCGTGTGAGTTTTGTTCTGAAAAGGACTATTTACTCTACGTTTCAACGAGATCGCACTCGTCATCTTCAGGAGCTAGTCAGTCTGTCGCTGGTTAGAGCTGGAGATCGTCTGATGTGCGCCTAGCACCACCTCGTGTTATATGCTGCTGTGTCGGGAGGGGGCGTCTCATCACGAACGGCTATTCATCAAAAACAATAAATAAAGCCAGAATTAACGTCAACAGAAAAACAAGGGTTCGCGTACAGAGCTTTCGTCCCATATATAGCGGGAACTACAGACAAAATCAGTAGATTATTAAAAAGACACAACATCGACACCGTTCTCACAACACACAGAAAAATAGCCGATGAAATAGGTAATGGGAAAGACAGAATTCCTCTAGAAGATCAGGACGTTTACGAAATACCATGTTCAGTGTATGATCAATCATATGTGGGACAGACAAACAGGTTAGTTAGCGTGAGAAGTGAAGAACACCGAAACGCGGTCGTCAGGAAAGAAGTAACGTCATCGTTAGCACAACATAAACTTCTGACAGGGCACTCTATCGACTTTGAAAACACGAAGATCCTAACCAATAGTGAAAACCTAACGACGAGAATTACAAGAGAAGCGATAGAAATAGAAAAGCGTCCTAAGTGCTTAAATAAACGTGACGACGGCCAGCGCTTGGCGCATATATGGAAACCGCTCCTAGCTCACCGACAGATAAAAACACAACCAAATCCCGACAGATCGCAACCCCTACATAGATACACGGACCGACAAGGGAACTTACAGGCACTCGGACCAATTACACGAAACCGCGCACACTTGACGTCAATAGTGGGACGCCCCCTGCCGACACAGCAGCATATAACAAGAGGTAGTGCTAGACGCACATCAGACGATCTCCCGAGAAACTACACCTTCATCATTCGTCCGCGAGAACATCAAGAGTAACATATATATATATATATATATATATATATATATATATATATATATATATATATATATATAAAGATAATTATTTCGTGATCTTGGTATGTTATGGTAAATTCAATTTGTGGGCGAATTTAAGGTCTGGTCTTACTTCAAAAACTATATATTTAAAACAATCAAAAAAATAGCAGAAATTAACTTAAAAGGTAGTAGTACACACAGGATTTTAATGTAAAACATATTACTAAATGAACAATATGTATACAAAACAAAGATATGAATTAGTTCTTTAATTATGAAATCGAAATATTGTTGCATTTAAATTCATATTTTACTTGTATTTATTCATATTTTCCTTGTATTTATTCATTATTGCATTCAAATTATTTAAATATCGCGATGAATTAATAATTCTAAAACTAATTCTGAGTACAAAAGTATTGTACAAAAATTTTATCTTAGTGTCTGGAATCTGCTTTAATACCCTGTGTTTTTTAAGAGATCTCTTGCTTTTTATTTAAATTATCTGAGCTTAGCCCATGTAAGTATCATTTTGTACGTATCTTTATTGTTATAATAATTAATAGCATCGCACATTTCAACAATATATACATATATATATATATATATATATATATATATATATATATATATATATATATATATATATATCTTCTGCGTATTTCTTTTTTTATGGGAGCTTTCGTAAGCCTTGTCTCTGAATGCACCAGATATCAACAGACAACTACCGGCAGAGGCCAACACCTTTAGTATTGAAATTCTAGTCTTTTGTCGTAAAAATTGATCTTGCATACTTGAGGGATGACTTCGGTGGATAAGTACGCTTGTAAACTGTGAAGAGCGTTATTCTTTTTATTTTCCATTGTCTCCTATATTGAAGGTAATAGTATGATTTTGTGTTATATCTGCTGATCACAGATATACATGTTAATATTCTGCTTTTAAAATTACTATGTTATACAGAGTGTCCTTGAAATAAAAAGACAACGTATGATAAATAGAAAGATGTAATTATATAGAACGTAAATCTAAAATATTGTGAGTCAGTTACGACCCGAACCTTGAAATTAAAAACAACCTGAAAATTGTGTTACGTGACACCTATGAATTCAAAATATTCAGAATGTATATAAATAATAAATATCTCAGACACACATACGCTACCCCCCATGTGCGACACTTTAATTAATAGTTTTAACTGTTGATGATGACAACTTAGTTGTCGATATACGTATTTATAATACTGTTATTAATTGTGGTAATGGATTTTAACATTTGTTCAGTTTTGTTTATTGTCTTTTATAATATATTTAGTCGATCGCACAGTGAAGGGAAATTTGTCTCGAATCGTCCAGAATAAAAGAGATAACATGGATTAGTAAATTTTGATATACTTCCTTTATTAAAACTTTATTCAATACTGAATAAAGTACAGTACAATAATACTGAAAATAAACTACAGAAAATAATAGTGTAATAAAATAACTGTAAAAAAATTTAAAATAAATTCAAACATGAAAACCCGAAGGGTAATTACCACAGTAAATACTAAAAATAAAATAATGTCATCAAATTTAAATCTGAACATTAGAAATGTAACTAAAGCTGATATTAATGGTCTATAAGCAGGTTTCGGCCGTTTAAATCTTTCAGTGTAGATAGAATCTATTCTACATTAATACAGAAGGGAGCAGAGGTATTAACACCAAACCTATGGAAAATTTTCAAAGGTTGTGTTGCTTGGGGATACATACCTATGGAATGAGAAAAGGTCAGGGTCGTTTACCTACTCAAGGGATATTTAATAGTACAACAAACTCTATAATTGAGGCCTCGAAAAAGAAATAAGTAGCGCCTGTCATAGGCGAGATGTATGAGGGCGTGTCTAGAGAGTAGAATAATAACATCCTCTATAAGCGAAGTTACCATTGAGGCCAGAACAGGTGGCTGCCGCCCAGAGGGGAGAGTGTGCTATTACCTCACTAGCGGGCAATCTTAGCTAACGATCTCCATAAGTGACCCTGCCTACCATATGCAGACGACTTAGCAATCGTCCTCCGGGGACATTTTGCAGGTATTACCTTGAAACAATCGCAAACTGCTCTAAATATCATAGATGACTAGTGTAAAAAGACTGGCTATTCGCAAACGCGTAGAAAAACAATTAGTCGCCTTCACAAGGAAGAGATCCGTACAAGGTTTACAGCCTCTACTACAGGAAAATACAGAAATTCGATTTGCCAAAGAAGTTGTGTATCTGGGTGTGCTATTTGACCAAAGGCTTAGATAGAATACTAACGTTACAATACCATCAACAAAGTAACCATTGTCTCGGATAGGTGTAGACGAATGTGTGAAAAACTGAGGACGTAGTTGTGGCTATACAAAGGAATAATTATACCTTCGATAAGGTATGAAGCATTCTCATGGTGGCCAAAAGCTAAGCAAAGGTGAGTTAGTAGACGGCTAAGTGGCACTGACCATCGTTAGTTGATAGAAGAACTTACATGAGAACCGAGTTATGCTATGGTTCAAAAATTCAACTCTAACAAGAAATATAAAATAGTCATTCTAAATATGGTGGAATGAGTGGAAAAATAATGCTCTAAAACAGAAAAAAGATGTGGGAGCTGTAATTTGTGGGCTTAAAGAAAGGGCAATGATCCAAGTCAGATTAAGCAGATATAATACGGTATTTCATGCAAAAGTGTCCGCATTATATCATTGCGTTAGGGAAATTAAGAGACAAGGTGGAGTAAATCGCTCTGTGGCCATCTTCTCCGAAAGCCAAGAAATGTTAAAGGCACTGGATTCGGTATATGTTAAATCTAATCTTGTATGGGATTGTTCCTAGGCACAAAGCTACAAGTCTAATGAAAAGCCGTACGAATTGGTCTAACAGGTCTTGTCTACAGCCGTCGTAGGATCAGAGCCTTCCTTCAGCATTGCGAAAACAACTACTAATACATCCATGAAGGAGTGCTGAATGGAGATCTGGGAAAAGGTTGAAGAACACCCCAAGCCAGAGAGAGGCAAACAGCTATATAGAGAATATTCAAATACGTTTATTGCGGACCTACTGAATAGAGACAGAAAGTCTGTTAAGATAATAATACGCTTATTAACTAAGCATAGTGAAAGCTCAACAAACATATGAATGACATACGGTTGATAGAAGAAACGGTATGTAGATTCTTTCAACAGAAAGAGGCAGGCGCGATTCATGCACTATGCCAATTGGAAGATTTAACGAGAGCGGTGTTCCTACAAAGATTGGAACTGTATATAAAAGAACCGCTCTCGACGTCGTTAAACCTAATTAGAAAGGCAAGGTTAGAAGAATTACTCTAACGGGGCATGAAGACCACAATAGATCCCTCAAGCATTACATCACCTCGAGTGATATAATGCTGATACAAATAAGGATCTTAGGCATTTACTGAACAAATATAATTGCAAATAAAAATATGGGGTACATTACTCATCAAAAGTGAACAAAAATAATAACCAATCGCAAGAAGAGCAAGATTTAGCATACAAACCTTCTATTGCTAAACAGAGCTTTAAATACAATGTTAAAGAGGAATGACGAAGAGACAAACGAAGAGGCACATGGAAGAAAGTAAAGTTAAAAGAAAGTAATTGTGTGAATAAGAATTGGGACCATCTGGAAATATTAGCGTTAAATAAAGGAGAATGGAATAACTTCGTCGATAAATTTATAACATAGGACAAACTTAAACTCAATTGTAGAAAACAGTTTAAATAAAAAAAAAGCGCGTTAGACTGACGATCTCTCTTTAATAAAAGGTCACATCTATATATCATGTAGATGCCGTACACTCCCAAAGAGAGCAATAGGATTACTAGTACTACTGATAGTAGAATTCGCTGGTGGATATACAGTTTTCGAGAAACTTCAATAATTTTCCGTATTCTATGTTCCTAATGTTTGACAACATGAGATATTATTTCTTCTGATCCACTCTAGCAAGGAAAAGTGTGATTTCGATGGTATTATTTATATCGGAAACTATTTGCTATTGCTATCACTATTTGTTGTAATGAGAAAACAAGTTTAAATTTCTTCTTTTGCTAATATATTATAAGAAATGTAGGGAAAAGATGTTAAAAAAGCTGTCAAATTATATACTCAAATGTATCAATTGATTTAGAATAGAAATAAAACTACGGTTTTAATCTTCACTTTTAATCATTACTCGTAAAACGACAATTGTTTCGCCAACACAGTGGCTTCCTCAGGTGTTTACATCTAAACAGTACGTTAAACTACGTTACAAACTCCGTAACGTACTGTTTAACGTTTGTAACTTACTGTTTAGATGTAAACACCTGAGGAAGCCACTGTGTTGGCGAAACAATTGTCGTTTTACGAGTAATGATTAAAAGTGAAGATTAAAACCGTAGTTTTATTTCTATTCTTAATTATGGATCTTCATCAAGTAAATGCCGAATCAATTCAATTAAACAATTGATTTCTTTTAAAAATGTAATAATTCGAGGAAGAGTTAATTCCCTTCTGAAACTACATTAAGCTTTCCTGTATTCAGGCCCTGTATTTTCTGAACAAAAAGAATGTACAAAGTTTCGCATTACTTCCTTGGGGCGGCTGTATTGACTCGCCTCATGTAATAATGTAAGAGGAAGTATACATTCCTAAATTATAGATGGTATATTGTGAACGATATGAAAGGTAGTTCCTTTCTATTATGCTCTACAGCATATAAGAATTCTTTCACAGAATAAATGTATCGCTCAAGTAGCGTCTATTTTATTTGATGCTAGATCCTAGATTTGAGGTGTATTTGTATAAATTACTATAAAAATCGGGCAGCAACGCCATTAAGTTTTTAATAATTAAACCATTTACCTTTTTTAGATACAGTAGTAATTATAAAAGATAGAGATTAATATTTTCTGAAAAGAAATCAATATTAATAGATGTACAATTCAATTCATTTCTTTTACAAATAATCACGTCATTTAATAATTATTAATTTAATAATAATAATAATTTCTCTTTATCCATCAACTCTTTCTGCCAATGAAAGGTTAATATGAAAGAGATTTTAATTTAATAAAAGCTTCGCAAGATAGAAAAAGACGATGCTGCCTAAAAATTCGTCTTTATCTTTTCACATGGCTGTGAATAATCTAAACAAACGCTTTAAAGAATGTACTTTTATTATGGTAATTCACTTGGAAGGATTTTAGAAAATGCGAGAGATAAAGTTGAGGCAAGTCAGAAATCTAAATCCTATGAAATAAAATGCTAAGATTGTAGGACGAACTATATTAGTCAAGAAAATAAAGCGCAGTTTTAACCAAATACAAAAACATTTAGTTAGATTTAAATGATTGGAAAAGCAAGTACTGGTCGACATATTATATACTATAGCAATAGATAAATGAAATTAAGTAAAAAGTGAGAACAACTATAGAAAATTATATGACTATGAATGCATTTCCATTTATACGAATAAAAATAAGGCTACGTACCGCAATTAAGTCTTTCCAAGCGTAATCCTACTGGATTACGCTTGGAAAAAACACTAATTCTAGCTATTCGGTTTACTCGGTGGAATTGTGATTGTCACGCTTAATGACTCTCAGGTAAACATACGATTATTAAACAGAAATAAGAAATACACCCTAACCACAACATATAACAATAAATACTGTATACGTATTTCGGCAACTAAGTTGCCATCCTCCGTCAGTGAGATAACACTCTCAGTGTTATCCCAGTGGCGATTTGGTGAAGAGCATATCTTCTAAGGTTTACCTTAGCCAAAAACGCTACGTTTAACACTCTTTTTTTCAGTTTTTAAGGTTATTCTAATGAAGATGGCAACTTAGTTGCCGAAATACGTATATAGTATTTATTGTTATATATTGTGGTTAGGGTGTTTTTCTTATTTCTGTTTCAGATAACAAGACACAGTCTCCACAAATTTCGGATACGATTAGATATAATAGTAATAACTTTTCATAATCGCATTGGATGCCATAATAAGGAAAATTGGCAACTTTGGCATTTTAAATAAGCATCTTGTGCAAATAGTTGCGTATGCGGACGATGTTGCAAGAACAACCAAGAATAGGGAAGAACTGCAACGGGTAGTAGGAATAATTGTGCACGAGGCGAGAAAAAGATGCCTGGAGATAAATGAGCAAAAAACAAAATATATGTGTTGTAGCAAAAATGACAGGAGATGAGGAGTTGGAGCTGTGGAAGTTATAGTTTTGAAGAGGTGAAAGAAGAAGTCAGTCAACTATCTGGGAGTCATAATCAATAGGCGGAATGAGGCGATTGACATAAAAGAAAAAATCCAGAAGGGATATACACAAAAAATTTAGTACGAAAAACAAACTGAGATTATATAAGAAAATCATTAGGCCAGTAGTAACACACGCCATGGAAACTTCATCGAGAGAAGAAGAAAAGCTAAAGACTTTTTAACACCATGTAATAAGAAAAATTGTAGGTCCAAGAAAGACAAAAAATAACGAATATAGAGTTTGATGAACCATGAGATCGGTAAACTATTAGTACAGAAAAATACAGTGAGAGAAATCAAGGCTTTAAAAATAAGATGGTACGGTCACATAATTAATGAGAAGAGAGAAAGGAACACCGGTAAGCGAAATAACAACATGGCAACCAGCACAAAAAAGATTTAGAGAGCGACCCAGAAGTAAATGGAAGCAACAGGTAGAAGAAAACTTAAAAACGCTAAATGTAGAGGGATGGAGAAAACAACTGGCAGACAGGAAGAAGTGGAATAAAATAGATGGCAAAAAGTCACAAAATTCTGTGAGAAAAAGAAAGGAGAATATGGGGAGTAATCAAGCCCATGCACTAGGATTGATAGAGTTCCTTAAACGGAATAGCTACAATTTCACGCCGAAATATTTTGGCTTTAATAGTAATAATAATAATAATAATAATAATAATAATAATAATAATAATAATAATAATAATAATAATAATAATAATAATAATAATAATAATAATAATAATAATAATAATAATAATAATAATAATAATAATAATAATAATAATAATAATAATAATAATAATAATAATAATAATAATAATAATAATAATAATAATAATAATAATAATAATAATAATAATAATAATAATAATAATAATAATAATAATAATAATAATAATAATAATAATAATAATAATAATAATAATAATAATAATAATAATAATAATAATAATAATAATAATAATAATAATAATAATAATAATAATAATAATAATAAGTGCTAATGTGGTCCTCTACTGGATTGTAGCCTAGCATATGCGCTACCAAACTCTAGGGTGGTCTGCCCGAAGGTTCCCAGCGCCCAAGGACAAAGATCCTTGCAATAGCCACGGCAGAGGCAGCCCATTATGCTGAAAAGGGGACTATTTCCGACCGCCCCTTTCCGACCTCTGGTCGATCACTAATACCATCTATCCTGCTTCTTAAGACCAACCCAGCGCCTTGTCGTAGGAGGCGGAGTTTTTATGGGCTCTGGCTACCGCATTGGGTTAGCACCCCACTGTGTGTTTATGACGGCTATGAAAACTAGGAGTGGATGCCGGGATGGAATGGGGGAGCAGGCACTCCCAGATAGGAGCCACCATAGACTGCCCGCACCAGATGACGAACATGGCAATGGAAATGGAGAGGGAACACACCAAGACCGAGATGCACAACTAAAATGAATGAACACCTCTACCGAGCTTACTTGCAAATAGCCAAAATGGAAACAAGTTCTTAACTATATGGAAATGAGCTACATACTACGATGGCAAAGAAATTCCCTGTGCTGGGAAACAAAACAATACAAAATATTATGGATCAAAAAAGGCAACTGCTAACATAAAACCGTCTAGCGACGGAATCAATAATACGAATAAGAAGAGAGGTAGAAGTAGAACTTGGAATGAGAAAAATCGAAAATATTTAAGAAACCTATGAACAAACAGAAGAAGAACAAGAACCTATCGACGGAGATATAATAGATATGTTGGAAAAGAACACGATGTTATACCACCATTCTCATACAGACCCGACACGAAGGCCTAAAATACCCAGAATACAAACATTCCGTAAAACAAGAACACTGCTTGACCAAATCACCAAGGCAATAGCACCTACCATCGAGAACTGCGCCACACTCGAACAGCTACAAACGACAGCATACATCGCCGCAATAACAACAACAGAGCTTCATGATAGAACAAAACCACAGAGGGAACAAACAACAACACTAAAGCCAAATAGAATGGCTCACTGGGAAAGAAGAATATCTGCAAAAATTAACGTACTTCGAACACAATTTTGTAAGACTAACGCAAGCAACACACAAAACAATTACCAAAACCAGTACAAAAAAAAAGTTGACGAGATAATAAAAGCACACAAAAACAAAGAGAACACTACGACAGAAGAAATTCTAGACCTGTTGAAACAAAAACTGGCAGTCTATTCCAATCGGATCAAAAGATACAAAGAGAGTCAGCCGGATACCGGAGAGGCAAAGAAGAGCAAAAAACCTCTCAACACAGCCAATATAGACTACTAAAAACATTTGACAGCATTCCACATACTTGGCTATTAGAAATACTGGAGATATATAAAATAGATCCACAAGTAAGGCAAATGCTAAAACATATTATGAAGGATTGGGAAATAGCATTGACAATCAACATAAACCGAAAAACAGCAGAAGTAGGTAAAATCAAAATACAAAGTGGAATATTTCAAGGCGATTCGCTAAGCGCTCTCTGGTTCTGCATGGCAATAAACCCTTTATCAACTATGCTCAATGCGGACGGGAGAGGCTGAAATTATGGGAAGTGGGCAGCAAATATTCGATCCGTTCTATATGGATGACCTGAAACTTTACTCAACAACAAGAAAATATCTCGAAAAGCTATTGAGAACAACAAAAACTTTCAGTCATGACATAAAAATGAACTTTGGCCTAGACAAATGCCGCATAAACGCGATAACCAAAGGCATCTGGATTGATTCGGAGAATTATACATTAGAACACACATTAGACCCATAAGAATTTATACAGACAATGCAACTTCAAGACACATACAAATACCTTGGCTTCGAATAGAGCAGAGGGATAGACAAGAATCGCACAAAAGAACAAATAACTCAAGAGGTCAAACGCCGAATTAATCTGATCCTAAAGACAAAACTTTCAGGTCGAAATATGGCTACCGCTGTAAACACGTACGCACTAACAGTGCTAATGTACACGTTTGGTATAGTGCGATGGACCGCAACAGAATTAGAGGAAATAAACAGACTAGTACGGGTAACATTCACTAAACACCGTGCCCACCACCCCAGAAGTTCGAACGAGAGATCCCAACTTCCTAGTAAGAAACGAGGCAGAGCTATAATTGATATTGAAAACATCTACTATGAGCAGATACATGGCCTCAGAGAATTCTTCACAGTAAAAGCACAAACATCAAACATCCACAGAGTTGTGTGCAACAATGATGACCGTTTCACTCCACTCAACTTAAAGGACACGCAAAACAATATTAAAGGAAAAATTGTACACGCCAACGAAAAAATTGACGCGTGGAGAAGCAAAGAACTACACGGCAGGTACATACACGCTACCCACAATAAATACATTGATAAAGAAGCGACACTACAATGGCTATGTAACACGAACTTATTTGTCGAAACAGCGGGCTTTATGGTGGCTATACAAGATCAAGTAATAGCAACTCGCACCTATAACAAACACATACTAAAAGAAAACATCGCATCAACGTCATGCAGAATATGTGGCGAGAAACAGGAAACTATAGAACATATACCCAGCGGATGCCCCATTTTAGCCCCAAAACAATACACTAGATGTCACAACAATGTTGCGAAAGTGATCCACCAAGCAATATGCAAACTGTATGATGGAACCACTGGAATAACACCATATTATCAGTACCAGACGAAAAATGTGGTGGAGTTGCCTGAGGCCATGATTTACTGGAATCGGGCAATACAAACTGATAGAACTGTCCAACACAACAGACCAGACATTACGTTACGAGACCATAACAAGAGCATTTCGTACCTCATAGACATCTCTGTGCCAGCGCCAGCGAATATCCAGGCGAAGCACAGAGACAAGATCGACAAATATTTACCACTTGCCCAAGATGTTAAAGAAGTGTGGAGCCAAAACAAAGTGATTGTAGTACCCATCATCATCGGTGCTATAGGAGAAATACCGCTGAAGTTACATGAGGCTTTAAAGACCCTAAATACATCCTATGACATATAAGCAGCTTCAAAAAATAGTCATACTAGAGTCAACAAGCATTGTGCGGCAGGTGCTGAGCCAGAATACATGATAAAAAAACCACGAACACATCTCAAACTGGAACACCATATCTCCAAAAACACGAACTAAACTACTCCTACGATCTAATGCGTCGATTAATGAGAAAAAGGCAAAAGAACAACGTTACAGTAGATCCATGAGAAAAGAAAAATTATATTTATATACATGTATGATTCTACCAATGTTTCCATCCATATTAAGCTGGATAGACGTTGATATGCTTGCCTCGCGGCCGTGTATCAACTTTTTCCCTTTCTCCCGAAAGGAGCTCTCACATCAATAATAATAAGAATAATAATAGGGAATAATAATAATACTAGAGCTAGGTTACTGGGGACTAGCGACTCACGGGTTCTTGAGCTAACCGTTTGGTTGAGTTAGCAGCCCCAATGAGGTACACTTGCTCCAAATACTGGATGAAAAGGATACTATGGTGGGTCGGAGGAGCAGGGTCCAGGTAGGATTAAACAGCAAAGACCGAAACAACAAATTGGAAATGAAACACAAACATGGCATGCTTCAATAGAAACAAAGAACGCAGACGAGGATGTTGTTGAGATACCTTCATCTCAACCCACTTCGTCAACATAACAACTAAAGCGCCGGACCTTATGGGCCGTGAAAATGAACCCTACATGGTGGGAGATGTTATTATCTGCTTACTAAGAATGAAGCATGCCATATGGAGGAGAGCCGCATAGTTAGGTTACAGAAAAATACCTGGAAATAAGAAATATTAAACAACAATAATAATAATATTATGATAGTTATACCAGCCATCTTGTTCTCACGAAACGATGGGTTAACACACTGGCAACCAAGGACAAATTGAATGTTCTTGTGAATGGAGGAAATAATAATAATAATAATAATAATAATAAGAAATAATAAACAATAATAATAATATTATGACAGTTATGCCAGCCATCTTGTTCTCACGAACCGATGGGTTAACACCCTGGCAACCAAGGACAAATTGAATGTTCTTGTGAATGGAGGAAATAATAATAATAATAGACCCCAGTAACTAGCCTTGCAGGTCCTTGGAGTAGTAACATGATAGGCTTGTTACAACTTGAGCCATTCAGTACACTAGGATGATAACATGGCCAGCGCTACGCACCGATCGCCTATTATTATCACAGAGTTTTACCTCCAGTTACTCATTTTTGTGGGCCTGAGTCGAGCTGGGACAGAAAAAGCATAATTGAAATTATTGGCTAAACCAGAGATCCGACTCATCAGATTCATACTCTAGTGACCTGGCCATTAGACCAACACTGTCATTTTATAATTAGATATAATTGGTGTTGGGGATGTAGTTCGGCTCGTGGAACCAAATGCTGTTGCGTCTCGAAGACCAAAATGATGGTGCTGAAAGACCAAAACGTTTGCAATGAATCCAGTTTCTGGCGCTGATGCTTCAACTCCAGTTACTAGAAACACGACCACGACGTTGCTTCACCGTGCACAGGTTGTAAGGCTATATACCCTCTACTTTTTAAATCTTCGGTGTTAAATGAATAAATGTACTTTCATCTAAATATAGTTATTTATACTATGTACAGTTATTTTTGGATCTATGATTTATACTAACATAAAACTGCTGTTGGTATTCCTTGTTAAAGAATGATTGTTATGTTTATGTTTAAAGTGAGACTGTGTGTCTTGATTTACGAGTGTTCTTTTCTGCTGTTTAGTTGATACTGTGTTTGAGAATGTTGTTGCTTGTTACGATGTTCGAATAAGACTCTTATAAGTAGGTAAGAATATACCACTACCCCGACAAACTATTACATAATTAAATGCACGTATTGTTGTATATTGTATTTATATTGTATATTGTATTGTATATTTTATTTTTGTGTCTAATTCGTAGAAACTTTACTTACGGGCAGCAATACCCAAGGTTTACGATAGAGGTTTAAAAATCTCACTAATAAATAATAAAATATTAATACTAATTAAGTATTGGTTTTACATATCTAAGTATGTACATCCGGGTCGTCCCTTGTTAAAATAATCAAATTTATTATACATATTAATGAAACATAATCCTAAGAATGAATATAAACCATTGTTCACTATAACCCAAGGTACAAAGATGTAGCTAAATATATTTATATATATATATATATAAAACTATAAATAAATTTGTAAATATAAAAGATGCCGATTACTAATAACCCTAGTTAATAAAACAGCGGTCTAATATATAAAGCAATAAATTCGCAAAAATAAAAGATATCGCATTCTTAGATCCTGCAACCGGTCATGCATGATGTTGTAAGCGGTTCCGTGTGAACAACCTATAGCATGCGCTACGTCATCGATCGTCACACGTCGGTCCCTGATTTCTTCCACACGCTACACTGTGGATTGAGTTGACACGTTCGCAGGCTGTCTAGGACTCTCTCTATCTCTGATACTATGTCTTCCCTTGCTAAACTCCTGTATCCAATTGAACACAGCTTTCCGCGAGAAACAATTGTCACCATACGCGGTGCGTATTTCGCGATGCACTTCATCTGTGGACAGTCCTTTGGTACACAAAGCACGCTGTTCATCTCGTGTACACTCATGCAGCACACCCGCCATTATGCACTGGCCGTCTCTGACTGACCGCGCGCCTACGAGATGTGATGACGAGGCCTCTACAAAAAATATACATATGGTACCATCTGCTGTCACAAAATACGCGTGTAATTTACAAATGATATAAGAGAAACTCACGTTTGCTTCTAAAGGGTCTACCAATAGGAACATGAGATTTTTCAAAGTAGATTGCCTTCATTTTATAAATGTGATTAACGTAAAGTAAAGTAAAGTTAACCTTTTAATCACGGCTAAGTATACGCCACAACAACGTTTAGAAATTCATCAAATTTATTGCAAAAATACGGAATCAGTTCGAGCTAAGTACAGACTATTTCGCCATTCTTTTGGCTGTCATAATCAGTCTAATAAACAAATGATTCGTGCAATTATCAATGGTTTCAAAGCAAACTTTACG
This sequence comes from Melolontha melolontha, assembly GCA_935421215.2. Taxonomy (NCBI): domain Eukaryota; kingdom Metazoa; phylum Arthropoda; class Insecta; order Coleoptera; family Scarabaeidae; genus Melolontha; species Melolontha melolontha. The sequence continues at coordinate 192,594,303 of OW285236.1, read as the reverse complement.
TTGCTCGACCAAAAGCCACGCGTTCGTGTAAGAATCGCCGAAAACTCGAATTTATCGGTGTTGCGTCATTCTCGGGCATTGGGGCTTTCTGCAATGACAACGTTGCATATTGTACGGAAAATTTTAAGACTTCGCCCTTACAAAATTATTGTCACAAAAGAATTGAAGCTGGCTGACCATCGCAGGCGACGTGTGTTCTCAGATTGGGTACTGGAGCAGCTGCAAAATGATGTAGATTTCGGGAAGAAAATCATGTTTAGTGACGAGGCTCATTTTTGGATGAATGTTTTCGTTAATAAGCAATATATACGTTAATGGGCAAGCGAGTAAGATAAATGTCTTCATCCACAGAAAGTGACTGTTTGGTGCAGCTTGTGATCTCGAGGTATTATTGGGCCATATTTTTTTTCAAAACGAGAAAGGAAATGCTGCCACTGTGAATGGAGAGGATATCTAGCAGTGATAAGAAATTTTTTATGGCCGGAAATGGAATGGAGTTGTGGTTTCAACAGGATGGTGCCACATCCCACACTGCAAACAACACAATCGCCTTAATTGGAAGAGAAGTTCGGTGGTTCAACCATCTCACGAAATGGCTGTCTGGCTCTTTCGTGTGATTTAAATTCTATAGATTATTTCCTATGGGGTTATATGAAATCATTGGTTTACTTCAACACACTTCAAACGATTGACAACTTTAAAACAAACATTCAACGAGAAATTCGTCAAATTCAGTCGGATTTATTGAGAAAAGTAATTGAAAATTGGATTCAGCGATTGCGTGCCTACACGCGAGAAAGAGGTGGACATTTACATGATATCCTATTTCGAACATAAATGGCACACTCTAAGCTTATAATATATACCAAACCTAGTATTGTATCTTATACTTTAAGTTTTTTATTAAAAAATAAAGTTCTCAAGACCCAATTGGTAGACCCCTTTTATACTGACTCACCCTGTTATTATTAAGAATCTAGTGTAGAGAATACAATATAAATTTATATTTATGTAAAAAGATCTTGCCAGATATGCAGTTACATGAGCTGGTCAGTTATGGCCTCTAATCAATGTCACGGAGACAACTGGTACTGAAGGCCCAAAAGATGTTGGCCTGGTTGTCCGCCAAATTGAAAACCTCTTCAGTAGAATATATTCTAAATGTTATTATTTGTGAATTAATATGTCAAATAATATTGGCTACGTTTATTATAAAATACACGCTTGGATATACGATATTGAATATCATCTAATACTAAACATCTTGTGTATAAACCAGTAAGTCGACCGTCTGACAATATTCGACATTAACAACAAGAACATACAAACTAAAATGGATTATCGTATGATAAAATAAAGACTTAAAATAAGACTGAAGAGTGAGAAAGTCTGTGGTTATCAAAATAGTTAATGATATAGAAAGAATACATATTCAAGTGAATGTAGGGGAAATTAAATAATATTAATATTGCTTGTGTCTAAAGAATGGGAAAAGTGATTCTAATATGTTTTACAAGTTAAAATAATATTTCTAATTAATTTAATAATACCTTTCTATAAACAGTACATTGCGGATAAAAGTCCATTTTATAAAACAATAACCTAGTTGTACAATTTAATTCTCAATGTTTACTAAAATCCTCGAAATGTGCTTCCTGAAATACAAACTCTCTACGAAGTATTGCTTTATCAAAATTTCATACGCTTTCCTCATTTTTCTTACTTACTATCACGCTATCAAACGAGTAAGTTTCGTTTTTCGTTTATATTATATATGTGTGCTCACCCTAACATCCACTAGACGCTAGATTGTAAGCTGGGTCATCACGTATCTCGGTGAAGTACAGAAGCTTATTTATTGAATTGCTCGACTGGCTACCCATCTTCAAGAAATGTCGCATTTGTGTCAACATAGAATCAGACATGAAATCGCTCCGGCAAGACATTGCCCTTTCAGTAAGCTCCCACAGCCAGTCGTCTGCGACAACAATTTCTTCATTCTCAAACTGTACACTTGTATTTATTGTTGACAATTGAATGTCATTCAAAATACGAGATTTAAATGTAAGTATAGGTACATATGCGAATATATAAAATACGTAATTTTCTTCTAAATCGCGAAACAAAAGTTGTACAAGGAAATAACATGAGTTGAAATTTAATTCTAAAGCTATTGATGAAGCCTTATGTTTGGTGTTATCTGGATTCGTTTATACTAACGGTACAATTTATGTAAAGACACCAGTCTTAGTAAATACTTACATCGTGATCGCTTATTAAAATAATTATACGTAAACTGATGATAAAAAATATTGAAGAATAAGAAACAGTTGCTATAAATCTGCTTTTACAAATGTGTACGTTTCACATAAACTTAGGAAGAATTAATGTCATACTTCTATAAATATGAAACGAAAATACAAAAGTACAGATTCGCTCCGCGGACATCGTGATTACGTTGTGAAATGCTAATAATGTGACATACAAACATACATCTTATATCAAATAATTTATGGGACTAACGTTAGATTACAGTAATAAAGCAATACAAACATTCTAATGATGAAAGTGAACTTGATAATCCCAGCAATAAAAAAATATGTAAAAAAATGTATCTCTTGTGCGAAGTAAACTTAATCATTTACAATCTCTTCGACGTCATCAATACCTACTGCTTCAACATCCTCAGTAGATTCTGGTTATAGTTTTCGCCATACGCCTTTTAAACAATTTAGTCTGACTTCTTTCCAAGACGCTACAATATTTTTGAATTTTTTTAAAATGTTAAACTCTTATTGTTTTGATGGACATTTCATCATTTAGATTTTGAAAAAGTTGTTTGTTAAATGTTAAATGTTCGACGTAGATAATAAGCTTTAAAATGAGAAATAGCACCTTCATCCATGGTGTTTAATGCCAGATTAAGCAACATCATTTTAATCTATATATTCAATCTATCTATTTATTTAGGTATCTCCTGACGACGACATACGCCAATCAACCCTAAGCCGAGACTTATCAAGATGTCCACATCATAATGAAGACCGGCAACTTCGTTGGTTAAGAGTTGGCACTTTGTTTAATGTCAGATTAAGCAACATCACTTTAATCTAAATAAAATAGTGTAATTCATATTTTATAAATTATCGTACTGTATATGTTACATATTATAATTTAGCAATCAAATAATTCACATAGACTAGTCAGGTATTTAATCTAACCTAGATTATATAAATATATATAAATAAACATAAGTCGGGTATTTAAAATAAACCAGTACAATATTCAAAATCGTCATCGCATAAATATAGTGAAGTGCAAGAATTATTAGGACATCAAAATGCATTATAAGGATTTGTGTAAACACCGTAATTAAAGTAGGTTATATCAACCACAACAAATATTAAATGTCCTCGATATTCAAGTACGCTTAAGTAATGTATGTAAAATTAAAATGTTTAGAACTGTTGGAATTAAATTGTATATAGAATTTGTATATTTACCATAATTTTGCTAAATAAAGCATTAAGGGATGTACTGTTCTTTAGTCAACTATTCATGGTCCTTCGAGGCGGATTCCCTTCACTGGTTGAGAGTTGGCACTTTGTTTAATCTGGGATTAAACAATGGGCTGTAGTGTTAGGCGACAGAAAGACAAATTTGATATTTTTGCAAATTTCACTAGATCAGAAGGATGGCTAGGCGCGTTGTCCAGTAGAATTAAAATTTTAAAATCTAAATTTTCTTTCAAACAATAGTGTAAGTTCGGGCACACAAAATTCTCTTACCCAATCTCGGAACAGAGTTACTGTCACCCATTCTTTGCGGTTCCATCTCCAATGAACTGGTAATAAATTTCTTTGTTGGTTCTTCATTGGCTTTAGTCGATGATCACCTGCTGCATTAGCCTCGAGAAGCAATGTCGACCATTCTTTATTAGCCTTAAAGCCTGACGCATATTTTTCTTGTAGTAAAACTTAAGTTCTCTTTGGCAGCCTTTTCCAGTATAGACCAGTTTCGTCTGCGTTGAAGATTTGCTTAGCAGAGTATCCACCACATGCAATAATAATGTTCTCGAGACCATTCCGAAAATCTTAGGCCGCTACTGTATCTCCACTGAACGCTTCTCCCTTGAAGGCCAAATTGTGGAGTTTCACTCTTCATTTTAATCTTCAGAACCAACCTCGCCTTGCGTGAAAAATTTCGTCATTGTGAACATGTTCTGGTTTTGACTTTAATTCTTCAAATATGGATATAGCTTTTTTTGTATGAGGACTCTACTTAATGCTTGATTTTGTTGCTCTACCTTTGGCTTTTTACGATTAGTTTTGCCATCAATGAGCTTGCATTTTTCGCAAATTTTCTGATTTTTTTGCATCGCGATTACGTATGGATCTAATAGAAGTGAAGGGAAATATTAAGAATTCCTGCAATATCTGCCTTTTCTCTTACATCAAAACGATGCAACATTTCTAACTTTTTAGCTAGATATTTTCTTTGTATTCTTTCTTTTCTTTGAGATTTTCCAATTTATTTTTTAGTTATAAATACCCGTCAAAAACAATCTATATTAACGCAAGATTACATAATTGTTCAATGTAATTCTGCATTTGAAATCTTCAGAAATACATTGTATTAATTTACGTTTTTATTAGTTATAAACAGGCACCAATAACGAGAAGGTAACATAATGTGTATTTCATATTTACCTCTTGGTCAATGCGTATTCACTTTCACAGTTACAGAAATACTGCCACTACTATACCTACACCCATGGGGTGTTCACATAAATGTAATAATCTTGTACATTACGCCCCTCTCCACTCCTATTACAACTTAGATTTTCTTACAAAATGTAGGTGTTGCTACGGTCTCTTAGTTGTTATGTACCTATCGACAGTAGTTTTGTTGTGTTTTGCTTTTTAATTTTGTTCAAGGTCATTTTAAGGTTAATTGCATCATTTTTTGCCTTCGGTTTACATAAATAAATTTTAATTATGTGTATTAGTTCAATGGATTTTTTTATCATTTTGACTCTGATTAATCAGGTATGTTACAATTATTAAACTTAAATAACACACCTTATATTTTCACAAATAATATGTATATATATATTGTATGTATATATTGTTTGTGAAAATATAAGGTGTGTTATTTAAGTTTAATAGTGTAATAATTTCACAAGTGGTCAACATATACTACTATGTTACAATTGTTATGACATTGTTTTACTAACTGAATTGAAGCAAATACAGAAAATATGGGTATAATAATATATTGCGTTCTTAGATTTCAAGATAAGATATCGAAAAAGACATCGATTTCCAAATTCAAAGAAAATTTTGTATTATATCATAAAAAGATAGATCTACTTGGAATATTAGAATTCCATCAAATGTGCGGAAAAGAACTATACAATAATAAGGGGGCACGCCAATGACATTAAAAAAATATATATATTAATGCAGGAATCTTGGCTATTTATAAGACTGTGATATTTACTTTACATCTTTCCAGTAAGTAAACTTTATCCACAAAATATATGAAATTATGCAAATATTTAGGGAATTAAATTTGGAAATGGAACACAATTATTGCCAGAAATCAGCCAGAGAACATGAAGTTGAACATGGTAAGAAAATTATATATTTTTAAACATCTACTTGTATCACAGAAATTATGAAACCATATTTAACATTTGTTCCTTATAAATAAGAATATGTAAACAGAATTTTATTATTACAATATCTCTTTAATGAACAACAATTACATGAAATTCTGTTATTATTTGATTTGATTAAAAATAACTTCAATACTTATTAATTAAATTATTGTTAAATTAATTAAAAAGCAGAATTTTGAAGCAGTAAAAGATTCATTATCATGCATTAATCTATCACAAATATTCATTAGTCTACCAACAACATCTGTTTCGCATCAATCACGAGTAAATAAAAAAGGTAATTTGATAAAATCTGTTTTTGTTAACCTATATTTTACTGGATTATTTTTGTAGAAATGAAATAAATTTAGCCAGTATTGGTACTGTATCAACAAAAGAGTTGACTCCACATGAAAGAACTCTCTATAGGCATTTACATTATTTAAAATGAAAATTAGTTCAACAGAGACGAGCAGTAGCTTCATATACATGTCAATTAAAGAAATGAATATCTACTGAATGTTGATAGATATTGTTGGTCAATTTATAAAGTGTTAACTTCTCCAGCAGGGGCGTACTGAGGATCCCGTAGAAAGATGAAATACTTATCTGCGTCTCTGGAGAAGGATACATTCTCAAAAATATTAATATTGTACTTGTATTTGTGTTCCTCACACAAAATTTGTAATTATATTTCGTATTATTAAAAATACTTTTGTATTATATAAAACTGGTGAGATTTTTACTCACTCATGTATGTTTCAATTTATTCTGTTACATTACACATGCATTATCCCGTAAGGAGTAGTGAAGGCACGAAAAAATACAGTTTCTAGAGATACGGCAGTGCCATCCTTGGAAACACTTCGTTAGTTCTGCATTGGTTATGTAGACAGAGCGAGTACTTCGGTCGTCTGCTAATATGCAGCGCTAAATGTACTTCTGCGCTTGGTCTTAATAATTTCTGTGTGAGAGCGAGGTCGTTCTTTTTTGTGAGGCCTTCCTTCTCCAGCAGGGGCGTACTGAGGAATCTGTAGAAAGATGAAATATATACCTGCGTCTCTGCAGAAGGATACGTTCATAAAAATATGAATTTTGAACATGTATTTGTGTTCTTCACACCAGATTTTTAATAATATTTTATATTATTAAAAATACTTTTGTCTGATACAAAACTGGCGTGGTTTTTACTCACTTATGTATGTTTCAATTTATTCTGTTACATAAAGTGCTAACTTACCCAAAGCAAGAAAAAATCAAAACATCGTTTTACGAGTATTTTGGAGAAGAAAATATATGCTTTAGCTTTCTATAATAGAGGTCCAAGAGAATTTTTAGCCCAAAATGTATACTACCTGCAAGAAGCACACTACAAAGGTTGTTAAGAAAGTTACCTTTTCATTGTGGTATCAAAATTGATATAAAAAGAGGAAAATGAATAAACTATTAAATTATTACTTCCACTACAAAGTCACCTAGATGATTAAGAGGTTAATACCACAAATTATATAAACAGGTTGGATATATGTAGGTGTAGGTTTGAGCGCTCGTTCTTTAGATGTAGATCTCGGTTTCCGGGTTGGAACCGCGCCGAGTTAGGCGTAATTGCCTAACTCGACACCCAACTCGACGCGCTTCCAACCCGGAAACCGAGGTTGAATATATTTGTTAATTCTTGTATAACCCGTAAGATTTTAAATTACATTTATACAAGTACTTCTGGCACTTATGCAAATCATTGAACTTCTTCCAGTAATTAATTTACCATTATAGGAAAAAAAGGAACAGCAACATACAAACCCAAATTTCATAAAATTATTATATGATATTTATACTACAATTAATAATATTTTATATATTTTTTTTATATTGAAATATTTTAAATTCTGTATTTTCTGAAATAGTTCCTTTATTTAATTTATATTTATTTTTCTTGGGTTACTTTACGTTTTTATTCCAATTGGGCGCCCTATCTTTTATACGTACAAGTATTTTGTTTAATTTTATAACAAGCCAATGCTTTTTGCTAACTTTTGCTAAATTTATAAATTGTGGTTATATAGATTTATAGAGAAAAAATACATTTACGTAATAATAATTATTATTAACTGTATAAAAATATATTTATATTATATTTTATTTTGTGTTTAATTATAAACCCCCTCCCTTAATTTAAATTACAAATAATTATAAAATTGAATTGATTTACTTCATGAAATTAAATTAAAGTAGAAATAAAACTAATAGTTAAAATCTTCACTTTATTAACATTAGTTTGTAAAACGATAATTGTGCTGGCGCAACCATTGTCGTTTCACGAACTAATATTAAGAAAGTGAAGATTTTAACTATTGTTTTTATTTCTAATCTAAAGGCCGATAAACTCTACAGATTTTATTTTGTAAGAAAGTAAATTTAATTTACTCTATAGATTTGGCATTATAAACAGCGAATACAAGTAAATCTACCAATTAATTTACACCATAGAAAAGCGTGGTATTAAATGTTATTCGTTGGTTAAATGCGAACAGCTCTCTGCTCCACTGTTTTCAAATCAACATAACCTTATTTTTAAAAGTTTATATTTTGTGTGTGTTTGATAACTTGAATTTGGTAATGCCGAATTTATCGGTTTGTATTTTACAAATATAAACAAAAAGAAATAGTAAATAATTAGGATTTTTTGTATTTCTTCATTTTATTCAGTGGCTCCATCGTTTATCGAAACCTTAAACGGCAAAATACATAGCTATTCTGAGTTATTCTACAAATACTTATTGTACTTGCATGCATTTTTTATAATACCAGATTTCAATTTATTCGTTGAACAAATTTATTCGTCAAGTTGTTATTCAGATATTTATTCGCCGTTTATAATATCGGCCCTAATAGGAGTAAATGCAAATTTAACTCGATATACGTTCTTGTGCTTTCTCGAATATCATTTCTTACAAAACAGAGATGGCGCTTATCTTGTTCAAAAAGTTAGTACGGTCTTAACCCACCCATACATACACCAGCCTACTAGCACGCACTGAATCCCGGATTTATCTCAGCAGTACAAACGCATATCGAATCATAACTCTAGTGTACTGAAAAATGTAAATTAATTTAAGAACGGAATAAAACCATGTTAAAATCTTGACTATATTGATATTTGTTCGTAAAACGACAATTGTTTCGCCAGCACAGTACCTTCATCGGGTACCTACTAGAGCATGTTACAAACTAAATCCGTGTACCTTAAAAATATAAAATGAACAAGATTAGTATTATTTTGCGTCTTTAAGAATACCAACCAAAGCAGAGCGCGTAAGGATTTGCCACGAAACTTTAAATTTCTTAAATAATGGTGAGCAGCATTTTTTTTCAAAATGGTGAGGGAAGTGACAAAACTTATATTCCCTTTTATGACCCTCCTGTGCGCCAAGATAGTCGTGTATGGATCCACGAAGATGAGGAAACTCCTACAATGAATAAGAAGCAGAGAGCTATGAAAAAGTTAATATATGCGTAATTCTTCAGAAGTACAGGCTTAGCAAATTCGATTAAGCTAGATGGACAAAAGACAGTTACAGCTAAGCTATACACTAAAAAATATTTGCCTAAAGTGTTTAGCAGAGTTTCAGAAAAGAGAATTCTCCAGCATGGTAATTAGAGTCGGCAAATAAGGGCGAGTTTCAGTGCAGCACGAAGAACAACGTGGAGGGCCTAGCGGGCGTATCAAGGCGAGCGTTCAGTAACATTTACGTACTCGCATCATTTATGTTTGTGACTTTCTTGAGTGAGCATAGACGATGCGGACGCATGAATGTTTACACATAAAGTAATGATAAAAATCACAAACTGGGTGGCATCTATTAAATATTTGTATCATTAAATATATTTCCACACTTGCTTTAGTCGAATAAGTACGGCATGCGGAATTAATATTTTTCGATGATGAAAACGACCGTTCCACATCGAATGATGTTATATTTGAAAATTTAAAGTAATCCTTGTGACAACTAAATGGATCTTTCGACACACCTTCACAAATTTCTCTTAGTATGAGAAAATCTGAATCCTTCCGCCGCACATAGGTGTGAGTGAACATGATCAACAATTTGAACAAACGACATCAAATCATTTTGTAATTTTTCAATTCCCTCCGCTAGTCCATAGCAGTTCTTGCGAATAGTTTCTAATTGTAAAACTACCTTCTTTACATCATCAAAATGTTCGGAGTAGTAAAACGCAGACTCTAACCATGTTCCCCAACGCGTAGTAATCGGCTGTTGTGGTTTAGGCACTTTGGGACACAGTTTGTGAAGCTTTTTTGTACGTTTTGGGGACTTTAGAAACACTGCCTTCGAATGAGCTATTAAAGCATTTACTCGTGGATGACATTTAAGTATCAATCAAGGTTTAAGGCATGGATTTTACATATTGCATGTAACATATTGCCACTCTCCTGTTTAAGAGATCGGCCTAAGGAAAGCATGTTAGTGGCACCGTCACTCACAAACATTAAAAGTTGGTTGGCTGGAACTTGAAATTTGTTCAACGTGCTCAACACCACTTTTAAAATTTCATCGCTAGTACATTTTGAAACTCTTTTGGAAGCAAGTAAGATAGGGGATGATGGTTCAAATTCTTCCATTGTACGTACCATCACATTCGCCACAGAATTTTTTTGCCGATCGGGTGTTTCGTCCACATATAACCACAATTTTTCTTCTTTCAACATAGTCACGAGCAGATGGCATAGCGTTTCTTATCGTTGTCCGACTTGGTAATGTGTAATCCGAATACTTTGCTCCAGAAGGAAACATATGCATTTTGGTCTAGCAAAGTGAACGGTAGATTACATATAATAAAACAAACACCTATATCAAATGTTAATTGTTCGCTGTATCGTTCGTCACGGATTGCAGAACAGTGTTTTATACTTTTTAGGTGGCGCTCACTGTTCCACCTGCTGGTACATGTCAAATAGTCGTCGCACCTGACACATTTAATTCTATCGCCTTCGTATTCTAAATCCGGAATACTCGCTACGTAAATGCGACATTTTCTAAGTATGTGTGTACTGACATGCACTCACAACGACCAGTGGAATAATACTGAACAGTGTGCTTTGACACGGACGTTGCTCTCGGCACTGCACTGGAAATTGCCTCTCTTTGCCGAGTCTAATGATAATGTATCGTCCCAGATGGCAGTTTCAGCTCTCCAGTTTTTGGCTGGAAAAATGTAAAATTAATATAACATCCGCCGTACTTACCTGATTGAGCAATGTGTGATTCTTGACTATTTTTTGGGCTTAAACTCAAATTGCAGAGTGTAAAGTTTTCGTCTGAAGAATAGATTGATATGCGCCTATTTTGAAAGTATTCCTAAAGAAGATTGGTTGGGAGCTGTTGAACTGTGGTAAGAAAGAATGGTCAAGTGTATCATTGCTGAAGGAAATTACTTTGAGCACATTTAAAATAAAATATTAACCCTGTTTCTTATTCTCATTAATTTCAGCTTGTCCCTCGTATTATTGTTACTACTACTAGTTGAAATATTAACAAAAATCGATTTAAATAATATTTTGATGGAAATTATTAAAATTATAGATAGATTGTTTTAAACAAAAAATCAGGTTTAGAAATTTATTTCAATAGCTGCTCTTAAGAAATTCATTCCAAATTACACTACCTCGATATATGCGAAGTGAGCCAAAATAAATACTATAAAAAGTGGTTCTGAAAAATTATGGAGCTAAAGAATTCACATACGCGTACATGCATAGATACCCTCAAACACAAATACATACACATTTGAACCCTAATTAATATGGTACCAATTTAGTCTTAATTCGAAATTGAATTGGAATGTATTTGTATAACTAAAACTTTTATAGGAACCACCTACTTCCTAAAAAGTATGATTTCCTCTTAGTAAATTCTAAGAAAGAGTCATGTACGAATAAATAGGAAAATGTATTATTGATAGAAAATCCAATCAATATTACGTAAGTAGTATTCATTTGATTTTCGAAAGGTACGGTTGCGTTCGAAGCAAACGTCCATAAGACGGAAAAAATGGAAAAAACAAAAACCGAGTTTTTCCGATACGCACGTGTCGATCGTTCCGGATACGACTGGGAACCGAAATGTTGTGTGTGCGTGATGAAGTTATATACTCATGGATAGTTTGCTACCGAATACATCACACGAATCTGTGCCGGCACAAAGAAATCAAAAATTATTTCAGGAAATTATACCTATCCGAGAGACGTACAGTGGTACAGTTAAGTGGTAAAAACTCAATATCAGAAAACAAATCAGTATTACTATAAAACAATCAAACAAGGTTAAAGTAAAATTTCAACAATTCACTTGATTATTAAAAAATGTTAGACCCGACTAGAAAAAAAAAAAACAAAATATACAAGGTACGCCATAAAGGACTTATACAAAATAGGGAATTTACCTATGCGGGATTAAATTACTTTCTACATATCTTAAATCATTCTCTACTAAAACTAGAATTTATATAGAATGTGTGATAATATGTTCACCATAATTTGTAAAATTATCACTAATTACGGTAAGAGACACAGAATTTGTTTGTATAACAAAATAAAATTTCAAAAATTTTTATGAAATCAAATGCAACTGAAAATGTGAATCCTGGTAGTTAAAGCAAGGCGTCAATAACTTAGAAAACTTTAAACTAGTCGAGAAAAGATGGACTCTGAATTAAGGCTTGATTTTAGGAAGCTAAAGTCTATTTCATATCGATTAATGGGTGATCAGATATTATACTGAATTGGCAATTGCAAGGTATAATTACAGATGGCCGAAGAGACACATGGTGTTTTGAGCACGATCCAGAACACACTGTCCAGAAATCTAGACAACGTTGTTAATTAACCCAGATATGCCCACTGTCCTTTTAAAAGGACGTTTCGCGGGTGTGCCTTTAAATGAAAATAAAACTTACGCGTTGTAATAATAGATGTCGTCTTGTGTTCAAACATTAATGAGAAGTTATATTCTACAGTATTTTGACAGTTTGCAATAAACAGGTGATTATTGTGAGAGGTTAGAGTGCAAGAAAAAGTGACCATGTCTTGTCCATATGATTTTAGACTTGTAGGGTAGGTATTTTATAGCAAATTGTTAGTAAATTGTATCTTTGTTGATAAAAACACGTTTATTAATATCTAAAGAAGGATAGTGCTTTGTTTTCAAGCAATAAATATTTTTATTCTGCCCTGCAAGTAACTGCCACCAAGTGTGTCCTTTTAAAAGGACAGTGGGCACATATAATAACAAAACTACATATATAACACTTTCGGCTGTTACTTTGTGAAGATTCATGATACTGGATATAAGTAAAATAAAACACTCAATTAAACTTTGAATAACTTCACTTTATTTTTATCACTATGTGACTGCAGTTTCGACATTACATGTCATTATCAAACTAAAGTTACAATAATTGATGGTGAAATATATATCTTATTTGGTAACATCTGAGACACACTACAAATTAAATACCTATTACTCTAATCTATTTTAAATTTTTGATGTGCGGTTACAAAATTTCCCAACACTCTTTTATATTAATATACTGTTATAATAGGATTTAGACAACAAAACTACATATTTTCAGAGGTTTGAAATTAGACCAACTACTGCGTTCTTTGGAAGAAGAAGATGAGGAAACTTTAACTCCCAATGTAGAAATAGCTATAATGCCGCCTACTACTGCTTGTGATGATCTTACGGATGAGGACTCCGGAGACGAAGATATTGTGAATATCAACAATTTACCTCTGGCTTAATTGCTAGCAAGAGCTGAACTATTTTCCCAAAATACTGTGACTAGCAATGATGAGGACAATTGGGATGAAGAAGACTTATGGCCTCTATCTAGGTTTGTCAACGAGTCAAAAGCATATTCAGAATATAAAAAAAAAGACATACAAGTGGAAAAAAGTGGATCTAAAAACTCAGTTGATAGAAGAATGGCCAAATCTTGCTTCAACTGCGCCTGTACATACTTCGGTTGATACTTCTGACCCACTACTTTTATTTGAATTGTTTTTTGACAAAGATGTAATTGATATGTTCTCGCCATATTATAATAGTTATGCTGCTTCTAAAAATAGAAAAAATGACATCACAACAGAGGAAATAAAAACTTTTATCGGTATTCTCTTACTAAGCGGCTATGTAAAGTTACCCAGACGTCGCATGTTTTGGCAGAATTCACGAGATACCCATAATGATGTAGTATCAAATGCGATGTCAAGGAATAGGTTTGAATATTTATTATCAAATATTCATTGTTGTGATAATGGAAATTTAGATAATACAGATCGTTATTCCAAAGTCAGGCCTCTTTTCAACATACTTCTTCAGAGGTTTGTCAAGCTTTCACCAACGAATGAACACCACTCTATAGATGAGGCGATGGCTCCATATTTTGGACACCATGGCTGCAAACAATTTATCAGAGGAAACCCTCTGAGGTACGGTTACAAGTTTTGGGTCGGCGCCTTGCCATCCGGATATGTGGTTTGGTTTGAGCCATATCAAGGTGCCAAATCAGATATAAAAGAGTGTTATAGAAATCTTGGCTTGGGGGCCTCCGTAATTCTCGAATACCTTGATGTTTTAATCATAAGCAACTTCCATATCACTTATACTTTGATAATTTCTTCACAACATTGTCTTTGATAGATATTCTTACTAGTCGGGTAATTAAAGGAACTGGCACAATAAGAAAAAATCGATTGTATGGTTGTCCATTAGAGTCTGATACAAATTTGAAGAAAAACCGCGGATCGTATGACTACAAAACAACGGAGAATAGCTCAATAATTATCGTAAAATGGAGCGACAATAGCCTTGTGCACATGACATCTAATTTTCATGCCGTCGAGCCATTACACCAAGTTTCACGTTTTTCACAAAAAGAAAAAAAGCGTATCATGGTAGACCAATCTAATCTTATCAAATATTATAACGCATATATGGGCGGTGTTGATCGGAGCGATCAAAACATCAGCCTATATCGTATAGGAATTCGGGGGAAAAAGTGGTACTTTCCACTTATTGCGCAAATGATAGACGTTGCAGAACAAAACGCCTGGCAACTCCATAAATTGCGTGGAGGCAACATGGATCACCTTACTTTTAGAAGGACCATTGCTCTAGGGCTTATTGAAAGTAATGGGAAGAAGAATATTCCACAAAAATCAAAATCATCTGCTTCACCATTTGAAAATGCTACTTCAAGATTTGACAGAATCGATCATTTAGTAGCTGAACAACCTCAGCAAACCAGATGTAGAGTCTGTCATATGAAAGTTTCTACGAAGTGCACCAAATGTGACGTCGCTTTACAGGTGAGGTTCTTTGTCGCATATCACACGAGGGCATAACATTTTTTTACACTTTTTGATTTTTCGTTTTTAGTTTAATAAATAAATAATCATAAAATAAAATAAAAGAGAATTACTTTATT
Source organism: Melolontha melolontha (assembly GCA_935421215.2). Classification (NCBI taxonomy): domain Eukaryota; kingdom Metazoa; phylum Arthropoda; class Insecta; order Coleoptera; family Scarabaeidae; genus Melolontha; species Melolontha melolontha. The sequence continues at coordinate 192,579,131 of OW285236.1, read as the reverse complement.
GTCGTCTATTTTCCCACTGTCCTTTTAAACGGACACCTCGTTGTGATTATTACTAAAGAGAAGGATTTTTTAAAATATTTTTTATGTCATCAGTAAGCTTAGGCTGATAAAGCACTGTTAAAAAAAGTATTTTAGTAAAAATAAAAAGTGTTGGGCATATCTGGGTTAATAAGTTTTTTCGATTAAAATATTGAAATTTGTTTAGGCAAGATTTCTTTATAATTTGAAATTTATTAAGAGGGATCTCGACATTCCCCATTATTAATGTTTATTTTATCCAAGAAGTATTGTTCAAAGCACGGCCTGCATTAATCGTTTATTTCACAATTGTACGTTGGTTCATCCTTCTTAGAAAATATATTTTGAAATACGTATTTATAATTTTGTTTACAGTTATTTATTCAGGCCTTTTTCTATATGTATTGTTTTTACTTATGGTGTAGCCGCTATGGTCACCAAATGTTCGGGCACATCAGTTAATCATTATAAAGTTTAAATCGAAAGCTTGTCGCCAATTGTTATAAACATGTAGTTGCCTGTTAGGGCAAACAGACTTTCTACAATTTTCATTACGGTCACATTTTCGAAGGTCTTTTGTATAATAGCATTTCGGACACACAATTAAGCCATGGTCGAGTCTGGGTAAAACCGTATGTACCTGACCCATCTATTTATCTATTGCATACAATGTAGCGATGTCAAGTTTGTACCTATTCTGTTTCGATGAATCATAAAAAATTGGGTGGAATCTTGTGACTGCAATTTCTTACCTGGTTAATATTTTAGAAATCAAGGTATAGTAAGATCTATCAACAAGATTACAGGTGCAATTTCAAGCAAATTCAAGCGTTACTAAATTTAGAAAATGTAACCAAGTTTTATAATAATATGTTCTGCTTGCGGCTTATGTAACATTGTTTGCTTGTATTTAATAATTAAAAAGTGTTGTGCCTTCAACAAGTGTTGTTATTTTGCCAACAAATGCGCGGGAGAAGACAAAAACTAGTCATCGCGAATTTACGACCCATGATTCGAAGAAATGTCAAATCCATCCACATACGGCTAAACACACACAAGCCTCAATATGCTGAATGATTTTCACCAGGTGCGGAAATTAAAACAAAAACTTGCTTGGAGACAAAATTCAAATGGTATGACGGTTAATCCTGTATAGTATCTTGGTGCGTTTGGTAGGGCGCGTTCCTCGTGCTCGTCTTAAATATCGAGAATTAAGCAGTTGGCAATTTTTGTGGAATACCTGTAATTACTTTTTATTTCCTAAACTGCGTATAGTGATGAAAAGAAACCGTTCGGTTCCTATTTAAGATATCCTACAGTCAACGGCGAGCAATCTTAACACCATAAATATCAGGGTCATAAATGTGCTCTTTGGCGTATTTTTTGAAAAGGCAAATGATTGAATTTATATTGAAGGAAAATATTTCATGTAAGCAAAATGATTTTTGTTAAATTTTCTTGACTACTTTTTTAACATAATTCTGGTCATTTTTGGGACAGAGGACATAGATCTATATGTTGCCAGTAAAACTGAGTAGACTACTGAATCACAGCCTTGAACAGAATTATACTTATATATAGAGCTGAGGATGTTTGCGGTATAACCATGGTTATATCATGTAACCATAGTAATTTACTATGGTTACATGATATAACCATGGTTATACCGCAAACATCCTCAGCTCTACTTATATATATACTTATATATATATATATATATATATATATATATATATATATATATATATAATCAAGACCTTTTCTACCATAAGGTGTAAAGGTTTACTTTCTCTAATGTATGAATTTCTTCCACTTCTCCCGGTCACTGGCTTCCTTCATAGCTTCTCCAAATTCTTTGTTTCTCCCCTTCAGTATTTCTGCTATCGCCATATTCCACGTTTTCCTTGGCCTGCTCTGCCTCTTTTCCCGTTTGTTCTAGCTTGCCAAATGTATTTTGTTGGTCTTTTCGCATTCATTCTTACTAGGTGTCCGAACCACCTCAGTTGATTTTGTTCAATTGTTTCAATGATTGATTTTACATTTAATTCCTGTCTTATTAACTCATTTCTTATTTTATCCTTTCTTGTTACTCCCTTAATCCGTCTTAGATACTTCATTTCCATGGATTGGACTCTGCTTGTCATCCTTTTGTTTAGAACCCAACTTTCGCTGCCATAGGTGAGTATTGGTCTATATATAGTTTGGTACACTGTAATTTTTGTTTTCCGACTAATTTCTTTCTTTCCTATGATGGCTTTACTCAGGGTGTGATACACTTTTAAGGCATTATTTATCCTTTCTGTTATTTCCTCATCCATTTTTCCATCACTTTGTATCATTATTCCTAAATATTTGTAACGTTCCACTTGTTCCAATTTCTTTGTTCCTATCCTTACATTTATTCTTTGTTGCTTTCCTATGCTCATTATTTTGGACTTTTGTGTGTTAATTTTCATTTTTCTCTTATTTAATTCTTCTTCCCACATTTCCAAATTATCTTGTAACTGCTTTTCTCCTTCTGCACAGATCATAATGTCGTCTGCAAAGGCGCATTCTCCCAGCTTTACAGGTCTTAGATTTCTATATCCAATATTCACTTTCTTGGTTTTAGTGCTTATTTCTTTTAGTATGTCATCCATTATTACTATATATAGTACGGGACTGAGGACACCTCCTTGTTTTAACCCTTCTTCTACCCTAAATTCCTCTGACTCCATATTATCTGTTCTAACATAATTTCTATTTCCTCTATACAGGCTTTCAATTGCTACTCGCAATTTTTTGCTCACTCCTCTTTTCCTAAGACTTTCCCATACCATTTTTCTCGGTATTCTATCAAATGCTTTATCCAAGTCCAGAAACGCCAAGCAAACTTCTCTCCTTCTGTTGATCTTCTCCATTAATTGCTTAATTGCAAATATATGGTCTTGTGTGCTTCTGCCTTTGCGAAATCCACTCTGAGGTTCTTCTAGTTGTTGTTCGATTTTGTCCCTTAACTTTTCATCTAAAATTCTTTCATATAATTTTGCTACGACACTGACTAGAGTTATACCTCTATAATTGGCACAATTCATGGAGTCTCCTTTCTTAAATATTGGCACAATAACCCCCACCTTCCAATCCTCCGGTACTTCACCAGTATTCCATGGCATATTAATTATTCTAGTTAATATCTTTATCTCTTTTTCTCCAAGCCCTATAACCATTTCATTCGTGATTTGGTCATATCCGGCTGCTTTTCCTCTTTTTAGTTTCTTTAACATTTCATCTACTTTCTTCTTTCCTATTTCCGACTCCTCGTATTCTTTACATTCTTCGTCTTCTGTGGGTTCCAGTTCTGACATTTTGCTCTCATTTCCTGGATTTAATAATTCCTGGAAGTGTTCTCGCCACCTCCTCATAACATCTTCTTCTTCTGTCAGTATTTTATTACTTTTATCCTTTACTTGCTTCATTCTGTACTTCTTATCTGTTCTTAAGTTTTTTATTGCTTTATAAAATAGCTTTTGATTTCCTTTACTATCCATCTCCATTTTCTTTCCAAAATCTTCCCACGCTATCTACTTTGCCTGCTTTATCATTTCCTTTATTTTTGTCCTTTGCTCTTTGTATATTGCATAGTTTTCTTCGGGTTTATTCTTAAGGTATTTCTGCCATTGAATCTTCTTTATTTTTACCTGCTCTTTTATCTCAACACAATTTATTATACTTATTATTATACTTAAGTTACTAAAACTATTCAGAAAATAGCGAAAAAATTGTTTTAACCAAATGATGACTATATGTTATATGTTTAAACTCAGCCTGTGAAAAACTATAGATTTTTTATTTATTCAAACAACGGTGTTGATTGCCATTGCGATCTCTCGGCGATTGAATAGTGCAATATCCTTCGCGGGTGCTCCAAGAAATATTTTGTGAGATTGAATAGGAATATATTTTGTTGTGATGTCGAAGATTCCTCTAATTCTGCGTGAATTTCGTTTGATAGACAATCCAGAAATGCGAAAACATCTGCAGTATCCACTACTTCAGGAGCAGTCGTGGAAGACGTGGTTGTGGTCTTCATACTACACCCAAGTGAAGATTCCATCTTTAAATATTTGTTGTATAAATCCAGTAAAATATCTTTAGTTTTCATTGGAAGTAATGTTCTGCAATATATCATAAATATTTTTTTTTTCCTTTAAGAGCTCCAAAGAAAATTTCTGACGTTTCGTTTATTTTGCCATCTTTTATCTTTTTCGAAATTTTCCGTAGTGGCATCAAGTCCTTGCGAATCCTCTTGCCAGTCAGTTATTGATCCTTCAGGTAATGGGAGATTGCCACACCAACCACATTATTAGTATAAGGATCTGAAGTGGTTCCTGCCAATTCAATTCTATCTAATTCAGAAGACATTCCCGTTGACATTCCTCCATGACAGTTTCCTCCGACATTGTTTAGTGAATACTAAAAAACTAAATAAAAATTATCGAGATAAACAAGCTTCGAGATACATTTCGTTATGCTTATCCCAACCTTCCAATATTATTGTTCGGCATCGACTATGTGCTTTTAATGAAACAAGAGCGAAATTTATTTCAATAAAAAAGTCGATTTATAATACAAGTTCGATCTGATCATTCAACGGGTAACAAGTGAACGTGATTCGTAGAATGTTGATGAATAAACCAGCAAGTGACACCATTATAATTGCTAGCTGTACGTTTAAATTTATCAACACAATTTTAAGAGATCGTGTATCTATTGTACCATATAAATAAATATATGAATTACATGATAAGTCATGGTTATATTGAGTTCAAGCATCATATAATTTTTCATAATTGCATAGAGGAAAATACAAGGTATCTTTTAATTTACCGTTGAAAAAATTGACCGACATTTGCACTGTCAATTTAAATTTTTTTTTATAAATTAAATTATCGTTTTTGATGTCTTTAAGGTAACTTACGTTTAGCTTGCAAAACCCATCAGAAACTTCACAATTAGTTTAGTATACTCTGTTGTTGAATAATTAAATTAAATACCATTGATGCTTGTTACTATTGAAAATACAAAGTGATATGTCATCCTGTTCCAATATTTATTTCGCTTTTATATTATTAAGTGAGGCCGCGGCCGCTGGTGTCTTGAATATTAATTTATTATTTGAACGTGGGAAAAAGTTAAAAAATATAAAACCTTTTATTTTGACCCACAGCTGCGACGGCGGCGGGATAGGCAGGGTGGGGGCAATCGCTCGAATAGAATCGACATTCGTCATGATTCATGATCATGATTGCAAAAGCATTATATGTATGGATATTATGACGCAACATACAAATAAAAGGTAATAGAAGCGCGGAATTACAAACTAAAAATAAAAAAAGAGAATTAAAGAAATATGAACTTGAAAAACTCGACCTGAAGCGTCCTGTAACAAGCCCAACTCCTGGTGTCGTGGGGTTCGCGCCTGGGTAACTTTGAATGGCACGTGGTACTAACATGTGTACAAGATAACAGAGGATCTTGCCGCCCCTGTTCTTCTTGTAGAAACAGTTCACAAAATGCAAAATACAAAAAAAACTGGTCGCTAGTTACAAATTCATGTGACAGACTTAAAACAATGTGACAATATTCGTATAAAAGAAATCAAATCAATTATTTGAGATGCCCCTGTACATATTGCTATATCCCCCATGAGCAATAGTTCCGCCCCTGCGTACTTAACGTAATACCTACTTACGGTTTACCAACTAACCCCCAATAACATGATTGCCCCGGAGATCTTAGACTAAGAAAACCAACTCAGTTTAGAGACGAGCTGTAGCGAGGTTCTTATATATATTTTAGGCGCCACCATGTTTATATTCTTGAGCCGTTACAGTGAACATAAACACTGCCGATGGTAACTTGACTAAATCATAGGTATATACGTGTATCGTTACTAACATACCAATAAAACAACAAGTGTAAAAAATAACAATAAAGACTTTATTCACAACGAAAATTCAACCACAAATGCAAGAAATATTAAACCAAAATCCTAAGTCAATCTTCTTGCCCAAAAAAAAACTAATGTTTAACAATAAAACTGTTGTGGCAAGTTTTCTCCCGCAGCACCAAAATAATTTAAGAAAGAGCAAAATTTTAAATGCATAGAATAAAAAAACTATATATATATTATTGATCAATAGATAATTACATTATGAAACAAATTAATGCCTGGACATGAGTAAATACCTAGTATCGCAAAGTCAATAAAAAATAAATCGTATTCAATATATTGACTAATACCTTAAATTGAAGTAGTTGCACAGAATATCATGCGTTTTAGATAAATCCAAAAATAGTTCGTAAGATTTACAAACAAATTAAGATCAACGTATGGAAATGATTCAATAGTAATTATAAGCGAACTAAATTAAATACGAATCTTAATTTAAAAATTGCATAATTAATTAATCTAGGATCTTGGATAAACCTCACATCGAGATTTTGGGAGATACTGTATATGCAAAAATTATTCAATATAACACACAATTAAGTGTCAATAGCGTAAATTCTAAATTACAAAAATTTTTACAAAATAAATCTATTAGGATTTATTTACACTATATATACTGAAAATATTCACTATAACACAAAGTTGAAATGATGGATAGTTTCGAGTTATAATAAGAAAATTACATAAATTAAATCGATAATTATTTTTCCATACAGTATATGAAGAAATTATTATTATATACACCAAAAAAAGTAAATATTTGATTGTTTAAATTCTTTCAACAAAGAAAATGGCACGAGGCAAAGCTATAATTACTTTTATGACATTCTGTGATTTGTATCATTACAGAATGCTTCTAAATAGTTTAAAAAAATGTAATAAATGAATTTAGTAACATGATACTTAAATGAAAATTATTATAACATTATAACAAAATTATACAACCATCAAAATAAATATTTAGAGAAATTAATTCGCAAGCACAATGTGAAAAGAAAGAAAGATTATTTGATGTAAATTGTTTTCATATTCCTCAATATGGCAAATCGACAACTTTTCTGCAGTTGGTGAGATTCTTTTGTTACATTTCTATTTCTCAGACATTCAATATTATTTATTTTCTAAATAATTAAAATAAAAAGAATTAAAGAATTTCGATATACTTAGATATTGCATACTATTTTATTGTAATTTGATTGGTCAATCAAGCAACTAGAGTCAATTGGGCTAATTAATTATACTGCATAATGTGTAGGCTTGTATTTAACTGTTATATTTTTTGTATTTACCTTTCATAATCTTCAGGTGAAAATTTATTTCCTTCCTGAACAGTGTGTTTAAGGATAAAGTGGTTACGATTTCTGATATTTGTCTGGGAATAGGGATATAGAATTTTATTTCAAGTACACAATAAGACATTTTATAAAACTCAGATATCCGATAACTGCTCTGAATAGCGTCTCTCGGTAAATGGATGGAAATCAAACGTTTCGCTGATTTCAGAAAATGTTTTATATTACATTTTTATTTTAAAATACACCACTTATTTATTACTGCGCCCTTAAAAGAAAAGATTACAGTACCAATAGAATTCACACTGAGATAGCATTTTCGATTTAAAATATACAAATTATAGTAAACCAACTTTGTTTTATTATTTCGTTAACAAAATGAGTAAATTTCTTGAAGTTCTGAATGACTATAATGCCTTTCAACGCCAGACTACTTCTTTTTATTCAGGAAACGGAACATAACCACAAAAACTTATCTATTTTATCGACAATTATACAGGGCTATCATGCGAATAATATCCGATTGTTTGTTTTCTCGGAAAATCGGAAAAATAGAAAATAATTACTTTAATTATAAGAAAATTATATAAACAGCACATTACAAAGATATAAGGATCTGTTCTTTTTCTTTGTGAAGAACCCTATATATAATCTCAAATTTCTGTTTTCTGTTTACATTATACTTCCTCAATATTTTTTTATAGTTCATTGTATTGAACCACGTCGTTAAAAAAACTATTGTATATTCAGTTCTCTATATTAATTTTTGTGAATATTATGCAAAAATAATGAAGAACATTAGTGATTAGTACAAAGATTGTCTGACTCCACATTTTCGTATGCTATCATTTACATGGTATTTCGGAGCCATCTAGGCTACGAGTAGTGGACTATACCATTAAACGTATAGTTTCTTAGTAGCTTAGCCACTCAAGAAAAGCGTTGCCGGCGAGCCTCTCTTGCCCGTCAGATGTCTCGAGACCTCTCTTATTACAAATGACGTACAAGATTGTGTTATACTTAGCGGCAATGAAAATCATTGTCATGCTTCTTCACGTGCGCTAGAGAGAAAACGTCTTAGAAAATTCTTACTAAGAAATTTTCAATTTGTTTGTAGAGTAATTGCAAATAATCACTTAATCATGTTAGGACAGTGAAGTAATATCCCCGGAGACGATTTGTAGCCTCTGTGTATTTACCTTAATTTAAACTAATGAATTATTCGTAAACTTCAGACTTCAATCAAGGAAAAATTGCCAAAATAAATGATAGAAATACCGAGAAATTACTTTACTCGAAATGTAATACCAGGGGAGGGTAATATACAACCACGCTGTTTATAATTTGAACCCAAAATTATTATTAAATGTAATGCTTTAATACTTTTGTATGAATCTGTGATTATTGTATATTTCTGATTACTCTGGTATGGTACATGTACCATAATAAGACTTAATAGTGAATTGAAATGTATTTTAATTGGTACTTTATTGATCTGTGAATATTTGTCATTGTATTGTATACTCGATATATTTCAACTTTTAAATATTAACCAAACGATGCTTCTTTGAAGATGTTTTCATTATATTTACTTATATATTTTTCGGACTTTCAAATTTTCAAATTGATTATGATGTAATTTAATAACATCAAATGAACAAGGTTAAATTAATTCAACCGGAACATATTGAAAAAAACTTAGTTTTCTCTTAATAAAGCGACCACAATTCCAAGAACTTTGTATAAAATATATACACATATACATACATATATATAAATATATATATAAATATATAAATATATATAGATATATAAATATATATATATATATATATATATATATATATATATATATATTGATATGTAATAGACGGGGTTTTATATTTCTCTATTAACCTCACGTTGGTACGACAACAGATATATAAAACAGTTTTTTTTTATTACTATTACTATGTTAGATAGTAAAGATGTAAAAAAATAATATTGTAATAAGTAAACGATGATAATAGATATAAGAAAGAATTCCACCTACCTTCGGTAATGCTTATTTATTTATATAAAAGTCAGATGTCGCTCTAAGTAGTGCTTGAGCGAATCGATTTATAATAAATTGATTTTAATTTATCGTAATTAATTGGGCGCCAGATTATAGACCAAAGATGCTATAATCAATTTAGTTAATTACCTGCGACTATGTGCGTGAGCTAGAGATCTTATTTCAGAGAGCCGGTCCATCCTTATAATCATATGTGTTTTAAAGGTGTATATCAAGGCTTATTTTATAACAGATACGATGTTGATTCTAAAAGTATGACTATTTAATTAAAATTCAAAATTAACAATAACAAACAAGATATTAATTAATATGAAGTAAAGCATAAATAAAAGTGTAGATTCGAAATGTGCCTCTAACAGGCATAACATTAAACATTAACAGTATTTATCATTGTCTTGTAGCAAACCAAAACAGCGATTCTTACTATGCGCAGAATACATACATAAAAGTTAGGTAATATTAAACATACGTAAAGTCAACATATAAATGAATTTTACAATAAATCAAGTGAATTGTGATAATTATGCGCTTGGTTTCAGAGCTAATTTATAGGAGCGACCATTCAATAGCAAGGTAAGGTTATAAAATTGATCTTTCTAATCTAAATATAAATTAAATTGTATAAAGTGTAAAGTTGGGTTATGTTCGTATTTTTTGATATAAAATATAAATTTCCACTAGGTATTTACTTGTCTTCCTGTGGGAATTCGGGATTCGCATCTGATAGGGATGCATCAGGAATCTTTTGGTTTTTCTTCGAACACATCTTCGATATTACTGATTTTTTATGATGATCGATGAAATAAACAATTTCTACAGATAAATATAGTATTTTCAGGTGAGTCAGTATTTAATATACCAATTAAATTTAAATATTATTTTTCGGAGAAATTTTAAGGATGCTTTCCATATCGTTGCTAATTTTTTCTTCAAAGGATTCTCTTTTCTATGTTCGGATGTTTTTATTAATCTCGTCTTCTGTACGAATTATTTATATTAATAGGTTGTTTTTATATCCGAAATTATGTTATACGGTAGAAAAAATTACATTATTAATTATGAATATCATAAATTATGATTTTAAATGATTATTAATGTCATATGGTTGTAGTACATAATGAGTGACATTCGCGGTAAAACTAATTCAAATTCAAACTAAATTCGGGTCGGTAAAATAGGTTTCTTATCAAACAAGTTAATTATCTTCGGTTTTACAAATAAATTAATGAATTTTAAAAGTAAAATGTCTTACCTAAAAATAATAAAAATTATTACAAAGAAATTTTCTAATACAGCCCAAGTCCAAGTCTTCAGCCCGGCAAGCTATAGACTTGGGTTCGAGTCCCAACGTAGACCATATTTTTCAATTAAAAATTTCGGATGATTTGCTTTGTAATTTGTAGACAGCAATGTTTACATCCCCACTTACTCTGCAATTACATACAATCTAATTTGATATTTGTAAATATTTCATATAAAAGTCGAAAAACTCCAATAATTTATCAATTGTTATATATATATATATATATATATATATATATATATATATATATAAAACAATTGACAAATTATTCGAGTTTTTCGGCTTTTATATGAAATATTTACAAATATAAAGTTAGTATGTATGTAATTGCAAAGTAAGGGGGGATGTAAACATTGCTGTCTACAAATTACAATACAAATCATACGAAATTTTTTAATTGAAAAATATTGTCTATGTTGGGACTCGAACCCAAGTCTACAGTTTGCCGGACTTCGGTTTTACCACTTACCCACAATAGACCTAGGTTCAAGCTACTTAGAAATGCATTATAAAGTAAAAGTGTTAATGAATCAGATGTCAGTTATTGAATGTAGATGTCAAGTTGAAAGCTGAAGTCATTTTGAAAGTTGATGTCAGTTTTCATAGCAGATGTCAGTTAGTGAAAGCAAATGTCAGTAATTGAAAGCAGATGTCTGTTTTGAAAGCAGGTGTCAGTTATGAAAGCAAATATCAGATTTGAAAGCAGATGCCTATTTTGAAATTAGATGTCATCTGGCATCTGCTCTGTTGATGTAGCCAGGAAATTTCAAACTGTTGAACATTTCAATTATCATACATTACTGATAGAAAAATTTCGTACACCAACAAAGAGAAACGAGATGTATTTGAGTATTTTTTATTCATCGAAACGAAATACATCAATAGCGAGTACAAGATATTTACAATTGTATCCAGAACGACTACAGTCACATCGTAGCATTTTTCTGAATCTTGATAGAAAGTTGGTAGAGATTGTAACTTGGTGAGGATTGATGTTTATGTTAACAGGAATTCGAATGAAAATCAACGGGATATTTTACAAATGGTAAATTAAAGGTGTGTTTTTCAAAGTCTATGTAAAAATTGTATTTTCTAGTTAAATAAAAAATAATCCATCAACATCTACACGCGAAGTGACGTAAGGATTAAATTTGCCCCAAACTCTAGCATGGAGAACTTTACATTGAAATAAGTTGAAACCATACAAGATCGATATTAGCCACAGTTTAATACCTGGTGATAATTTAAAATGACTGGAATACTGAAACTAGTTAGTGGGAAAGACGACGAAGATTTCTTAAACAAGATAATCTGGTCGGATGAATCAAAATTTACAAATTCTGGAATGTTTAGCAGAAATACGGAGCACTATTAGGCAGTACAGAATCTCAGACAAAATAGGGCAAAAAGACCACAACATCATTTCGGATTAAACGTTTGAATGGGCATTTTGGGAAATCGTCTTGTAGGACCTCTTATGTATGAAGACTCATTAAATAGGGAAAGATACGTAAACCTTCTTCGCTCATACGTATCTATACGTATCTAACTTCCTGGATAATAAAATTCCATTAAATCAACTAAAGCATTTATGTTGGAAACAGGATGGCATACCAGCTCACAATACAGCAATTGTGAGGAATTACTTAAGTCAAGAGTTTCCAAACCATCGGTTTGAAAATATAGTGGAGTTGTTGAATGGCCGGCGAGATCTCCTGACTTAAATCCTCTGGATTACTTTTTATGGAGAGCTTTTAAAAATAGTATTTATAGACTAAACATTGAAGGACTTCGACATAGCCTCCGGAATGCCTTCGATGTAATGCCTAGAAGAAAAATACAGAGGGCAGTTCAAAATGCTAGAAAGCGGGCGCGATTGTGTATTAATGAAAATGGCCAGTTATTTGAATATTTGCTGGAATTGTTGGTTTATTGTTTTGTTCCCTATTTTTATGACTGTTATTGTTATTTTCATTTATTGTTACAAACAAGGTGCAAGATTTATATAGACTCTGCAAAAAGAAATGTAAATATCTTGTACTCGCTATTGTTGTATTTCGATTCGATGAATAAAAAATACTTAAAATGTCTCGTTTCTCTTCGATGGTGTACGATATTTTTCTATTAATAATGTACGATAATAGAAATCTTTGACAGTTTGAAATTTCATGGCTACCTTACTTAATCTTAAAATCTATTCTTCGTGAATTAAAGCAAAACATCAAAAACTTGTTTCAACATATCATTCGTGGTTCAGATCAGAAAAAAACTCTTTCAAGAGACGTAGTGCCCATAAGAAATAAGAAAATTGATGATGGCCAAATAGAACCCAAACGTAGTACGGAAATTTCGAGTTTACTATTAGATAGTAGATCAAAGGTGGCCTTGAAAATGTGTTTTTAGTTTTCCTCTGCAACCCAAAATAAACGTGCTAGATGTAAAAGAAGAAAATGAGCTTCTTTCGTTTTTTTAAAAAGTCTCGAAGGTCCTTTGATACAGGTCCATTTTCTCTTCGGGTTTATAACAAATACAAAATTTAGCAGCTTTGCCAAATATAAATCTACCCTCTATCTCCAATAATAAGCGAGCTCCTCATGGTGAAGTTCCAAAATGAGTCAGCCTGTATATACAGGGTTACTACAAAATAATCATCGGGTTTGAGAAGGCAATATTTCAGAAAGTATTATAGATAGAATAGCAAATGACATCTCTATATGCAGAAAAAATAATCAATTTTGTTAGCATATCATTACAAATGTTCAATGTGGCCTCCTCAAGTCACACGACAAGTTTCTCAAGTGTTGTAGGTAATGGTGGTACGTAAACCCTGGAGGGCGTTGGGAGGCCACGCATACAATGCCATACCTGTTTCAGCACAAAGGCCTGTCCAACGTTGAGGTTGCACCTCGTTTAGATACCGACGTATTTCATTATGCCAATGAGGTGGAGCATTATCTTGTTGGAATATAATGTTGTTTGAATCATCTGTCAATTGCGGAAATAGCCACAATTGCAACATTTAGAGGTAGTATATACCGGTCACAGTTTTTTCACGGAAGAAAAACGGTCCGTACATTTTTGTGTTGGATACAGCACAGAAGACATTCAATTTTGGAGAATCCCTTTCATGTTGCACAATGACACGAGGTGGTTCCATGCTTCCCATAATGAAATGTCGCTTCGTCGCTAAACACAAGACGGTTAGCAAATTCCTCGTCCTCTATTGCTGTCTGCATGTCAAAACAAAACTCAGTTCGCGTGACACAGTCGTCTGGACGTAAACTTTGCACCATGTGTATACGCTACGTCTGGAATCGCATCCGCAAAATTTTCCAAACAGTTTGCTGCGGAATACTAAGTGCACGGCCTGCGCCTCTGATAGATTGTTGTTACAAACGCACGAAGCATTGTCTAGCCGTATCCACCGTTGCTTCAGCTACTCGTGGGCATCCGATGCTTTTACGTTTAGTAAGTGAACCTGTTGTTTGAAATTCTCGATACAATCGTAGAATGCTCTGATGACCCGGACAATCACTTTCGTATTGCCATCGGAGCGCACGTTGCACCATAACAAACGAGAAACATCGTGCGTACTCTAACACGCAAAACGCCTTTGTTGCATCGTCGCCGTTTTGCACAGTGCTGGCTTCGGTGTGCGCATGTCAAGCAATGTACGTAGGCGCACGTTCTAAACTTGAAGGTTGTCGCTGACTATAGACATGTCATTTACTACTCTCTCTATAATACTTTCCGAAATATAGCTTTCCAAAACCCGATGATTCTTTTGTAGTAACCCGGTACATTTGTAATTTTCATGAAAAAATTAATTTCACATTGGCTCGAACAAGCAGAATACACAGCAATTTCGTATGCTCTTAGAACCCGTAACATGTTCAAACCTATAATTAAAACCATAAGAAAACTTTTTGCACCCAGCTTATACAGCAGCTCTAAATCAGTACTTTAAAACGCTATCTTTCATAAACTGAAATGTATTTAAAAAATTCTATAATATGTTCTTAGTTCACCGGAGAATTTTACAAATATATTCTATCAGAAAATGTTGGCTTTGGAAACATTCTTGATATTTATGACCAACAATGTTGGTTAGTTTCATATAAAACACATACAAGCGCATTAAATGTTCCTATTAGATTAGTATTAATACTGTTATGATAATCTGGAAATTATGTTTTAGTTTAAAGTATGCACAATGACAGAAACTTCTATAACCGTAAATCATTCAAGGTTTAATCCCCAATGAATGCTCTCTGAAGCTTTCTATAAATTAATTTTCATGAGCACAAAACGTGACATTTCAGCTAGTTTCATGGTATGCTTGTCAGCAGATATATAATGGCTGGATTAACTCGAGTAACAAGCCAAACAAAAACCGATTATCTCATATCTAATACTATGATTCCACGTTAATTCAACTACTCTAAATCAAGATTACATAACCAAATGAATTTATATATGCATTTTCTTAAGAAATAATAATATTTTTGTATGTACTGAGAAGTATTCGCATTACTATTAGTATAAGTGTCAATAAATGCAGTGGAAAAGGGGAGATAATACGAGGGTTGTTAAATACGCACACGTTTTATGCCTCCAAATCACGTAAGCCCCTTTTTTGTCAATAACCATTAATAGTATACGTATATTATCTAAAACTAAGTTTATTATGAAATCTTGTGTTTATCGTGCAATTAACAGGCTTGAGCTAGTATATTATTGACGGAATATATTATTTATGCCAGTAAAATTTTCATTAAATAATTAATAGGCAGCAATTTCGTATGCTCTTAGAACGCGTAACATATTCAAACCTATAATTAAATACAACAAAACTTTATGCACACTGGTTATACAGCGGCTCTAAATCAGTACTTTAAAAGGCTATCTTTCATAAACTGAACCACCATCACAATCATCCTACACAGCATTACACTATTAAATTCAACATATTTGTGAATAAAACCGCTTTGCACATATTTATGCAGTTAGAAGATAAGCAGGCAATCAATATATTTCCGCCCATTGGCAGGAAGCAAACATTTGTCTCTGTACGAGCATTTTTAAAAGGTTTCGAGAATATGTTTGACGGTAAATCAGTTCGTTAATGCACTACAAAGAGAGACGAATAAAACTTTATAAAGGTATGAGAAAAAATCGGCAAAGTGCGTTCAGCAATAAAATAGGAGATTTTCCTGAATTTAGCAAATATGTTATTTCTTTTAATATTAATTAATTCCTATATACGAGGTGCTACCCAGAAATTACCGAAATTTGAATGTTGCGCGCCAAGGAATTATAGTACGGCTCTATAATGCTAGATGGTGTGAGCTACGCCCATATTAAGTCAGTTTGTTAAACGGTACTTTCCTTAGTGGTGACAAACAGTTTATGTGTTGATATTTCTTGAGTTGTGTTTGAGTTATTTTGCGACACTACAATGTCTAAGGTGAAAGGGCAAAGAACGTGCATCGAATTCTGCTTCAAGCTTGGTAAAATGATAGCGGAGACTGGAATTGCTTAAACAAGCATTTGGCGAGGATGCTTTCGGCCAGACGCAAACTTATGATTTGCAAAATCGTTTTACAAATGGACGCGTGTGAGTTGATAATGATGAACGTTCCGAAGGCACGCCACAAAATGTGAAATGTAGGTGACGCTATCCTGACAGACTAAAGGAGAACAATCCATGTCGGCTTGTCGTACGGCATTTATCAGCGTATTTTGTTCGGCAAACTCAACATGCGGTGTATTGCAACGAAGTTTTTGCCAAGGTTACTCAGTATTGAAGAAAAACGATCCCGTGTTCATATTTGCACAAAGCTGAAAGAAACTGCCCAAATAGTTGCGAACTTGAGCAACATAATCATTACAGGCGACAAATCATGTGTGTATGGGTATGATCTTGAAACAAAGCACCAGTCATCGCAGTGGAAGACGCCATCGTCATCACGATCGAAGAAAACGTCACCAACATCAAGTTGATGTTGATTTATTCCTTTGACGCTGATGGTATCGTGCGTAAGGAATTTCTTCCACCAGGTGAAGTGGTTAATGGACGATTTGATTGCAATGTTCTTAAGCGACTAAAGGAAAACCTTCGACGCCAAAGTGGCGCAAGAATTCGTGAATCCTACACCGCCACAATGTACCGACCCGCACGTTACTTGTTGTGCGTCAGTTTCTAGTCTCAACGAAGCCGCCTGTATTACTCTACCCTCCCTACTTCCCGAATCTTGCATCATGTGACTTCTTTCTATTTCCGAAGCTGTAAATTATCCAGATCCAGATCGAATCGCAGGCATTAACACGCGAAGACTTCCAGCACTGCTTCCAGTCATTGACACGTCACTCGGTGTATTCATGCAGAATGCACTTTGAAGAGGATGCTAGAGAATCAGTTGTAAGAGCAATTTACTGCGTTTTTTTTCACATTCACGTATCAGATTGATGCAAACCTTCGTTGCGTTTTCATTTCCTTGGGTGAGAATGCCTTGGAAAGAATTTCTTAGGCATACTATGAGAACAAAAATTTACGAGACCGTAGTTTCTTAAAATAGCAATCGATAACGGCTGCACAGATACTCTAACTGAAAAAACATTGACACGAAAGCTATTTAAAAAACTATATGATATATCCTGTAATAAAGAATTAGCAAAATTCAATATTTAGATTACAAACGTACACTGGGAAACCTAATGAATATACTTCAATGTATACCAAAGCAATTTGAATACACGCATTTGTTACAAATGAAGCAGACATGTATTACACATATTTGTGTACATACTCATTGTATTTTTCAACGATCACTTGAGTTAAAGGCACGTGTCTGTCTTAATAAACGTCATCAGTTTGGCTAATGAAGTAAAGTTTGATGGCTCGCCTTAAAGGTAAGTAACATGGAGGCTATGCTGAAAATAGCGACTTTCTCTCGACCAGCTATGCCGGTACAGAAGGAAAAATATACATACCTATATAGGTGTATGTCCATTAACGCGGTGTCAGATGGCAGAAAATATTTCAATGTATTTAAGAAAGCTATCAAAAACAATAAAAATAGAACAAATAAAAATAAGAAATCTATAAATTAACCTGTGGATGCGATAAGATATATATTTATTCAAGCTGTAAGGTTGTTTGAAAAACGCGTGGATGAACATTATTCTTTGTTTAGAAATAAAAAAACAAGATTCCACTTTTGCCAATCATCTATTAAAAGAAAACCGCACATTCAATAAGAATTTTCGAATTCTACATTTAGAAGCTAAAGACATTAACCCTTAACCACCCAGGTGCCGTCTGACGGACTACGCGATAAATATATTATGTGATATTTCTGTAATTCGACCGTCCATAAATCGGTTGCTCCATCTAATCATTTCTCTATTGTTGCTCCCACCACTACTCCCTACCCATGAGTCTATCATTACTCGTAAAGAAGTTATAGAATTTTACGTACAGAATTCAGTTTGTCACAGTCTGTCAGACGGCACCTGTGTGTTTGTGTACTAAATATTGTGTGACGTGAAATGGCAGGTCCGTCGAAAAGAGTTCGGTTTGGCGATAAAGATTTTGACGAAACTGTTTTGAAATGGCTTGAGGAAGTAGACGATGATGCAAGTGACATAGGCAGTGCGTCAGAGAACGAAAATATAGAATCAGAATATGATTGTGCTTCCGAAGTTTCGGAGGAAGACTCGCCTGATTATAGTGATGTTGATAAGAATGTGGTAGAACATGGTGAAAGTTCTACAAGCAAAAAATATTTATATGGAAAAAACGAGTGCAGATGGTGTACTACTGAGGTAGTTCCTTCATCGCGGGTGAGAAAACACAATATTGTATTGAAAGTTCCCGTTCTCAAAGGAAGTGCTCGTGATCTTGGCCAAACTGCAGATCCATTTTCTATATGGAATTTACTTGTTTCGGAGGATATTCTAGTTCAGATAGTTGAGTGGACAAATCATAAACTATTTCAAGTGGGATCAAACTATACACAAAAATATCATGTAAGTGATGTAGACATGATAGAATTGAATGCCTTTCTAGGACTCTTGATTTATACTTCAATATTAAATTCCAATCATGAAAACATGGATACAATTTTCGCTACTGACGGGACAGGCAGAGATATATTTAGAGCGGTGATGAGCAAAAATCGTTTTTCAGTTCTGCTGTCTGCCCTAAGATTTGATGACCCTAGGACAAGAACTGAGCGTAAAGAAGAAGATCCAACGGCAGCAATTTCTCAAGTTTTTCACAAATTTATTGAAAACTGCCAAAATATCTATGGAATTGGGGATTCGGTGACAATTGACGAGATGCTTGTAAGTTTTAGAGGGCGAACACACTTCAAGATGTACATGCCAAATAAGCCGTGTAAATACGGCATAAAAATTATGTGTCTAACTGATTCCAGAACAAGCTATTTATATAATGCCTACATTTACAGCAGAAAGGGTTCCGATGGACTTGGACTAAGCGAGGAAAAACATAAATTCTCTAAGCCAACACAGGCAGTAATACGTCTCGCGAAATCTCTCATTGGTAGTAATCGAAATGTTACTGCCGACAATTGGTTTAGTTCTATAGAACTTGTAGATATTTTACTACGAACCAAACTAACATATGTTGGCACTGTTAAAAAAAATAAGCGAGAAATACCAAGCGAGTTTTTGCCAAACAAAAAAAGAGCGGTAGGATCATCATTTTATGGATTTAGAGATGAGAAAACTATGGTATCTTACGTGGTAAAAAAAGGAAAGGCTGCCATCCTTGTTTCTTCTATGCATAGTGGTGCATCTACCGATCCAGACACCCAGAAGCCAGACATTATCATGTACTACAACCGTAACAAAGGAGGAGTAGACGCAATTGATGAGAAGTGCGCAAAAAGTTCGTCAAGCCGACGCACTTGCAGATGGCCCCTGGCAATATTTTTCAGAATCCTTGACATTTCTATTGTTAATTCTTATATTCTACATCAATGTTACACGAGAAATTCAGTAATTAGGGAAAAGTCGGTATTTGCAAAACAACTAGCGGCCCAATTAGTACGTCAGCACATGAAAAGGCGACTAACAAATCCTCGAGTATCTCGCAAAGTACGTTCCAGCATTAGCAGAATTTTGGGAATTCCAGAAGTAATTGCGCCATTAAGTGGTGAAAACCTTTTATTGGAAAAACGCAAAGGATGTTATCTGTGCCCGAGGGCCAAAAACCGAATGACGAAATATCTATGTGTGCAGTGTATAAAAGCAGTTTGTTTACAATGCTTACAAAGCCAATTTGTAATACATGTGTAAACAACCGCGATGTTTAGCTCCTGCCGCAAAGTATTTTTATTAATTTTAGAGTTTTTTTGAGTTTTTCATATACCTAATACAACCTTTTATTAATGAATATGCCTTAAGACATTGACAGGTTTTTGTGATTTTTATGTTTATAATGGGAAGGCTTGAATTTATTTTACAAATAATTACAACTTTATTCAATGCTACATATAAAAAATCCCCCAGGTCGAATGTATATGGGTAAATCCCCAACACATGTACGACATTATAAAAAATTCCCGAAGCCGAATGTAAACGAGTGAATGCCCTACACATGCACGACAAGTCTTAAACAAAGAGCTGTGATTCGCCCAAAAGAGGAAATGAATATTATCACTATAAAATTCTAAACAATGGGTTTGTAAAAGTTGCGCTATTTTTGAAAAAGTCGAACGTAACTGCTATCGTGGGATGTTGAGACATCCCAAAGGCTATTTTTTGCTATAACTGTAAAACATTGTAAATAATAGATTATAGAATATTACACATCTCATTCGTATAGGAGAATACCTGAAACCCTAGAAAGGTAACAAAAATAGTTTCGAAGAAATTTAGAAAAAAGTTACCTCTGGAGTGCCGAAACACCCCACGATAGTACTTGAGGGTTAAATTTATTGGTCTAATTTTAATGTTACATAATTAACTATTATTTATCTTTCCATTTTCCTTGCTAATTTGTCCATACGCATTTAATTATTATTCCCTTTAATACACATTCCACCTCTATCCATACACCGTTTCATTCGAATTTTCCGTTGTGCAAAACAGTACTGAAAGTCTTCGTCTGCGAGCTCGTTTATAGCACGTGCCGCCTTTTACTGTTTCGACGATCTGAAATCTTGTTTCTTTTAATGCAGATTTTACCTTGGAATAGATAAAGGTCACGTGGTATCAGGTCAGGCGAATAAGGAGGATGGTCTAACAACTTGGCTAGAAGCGTCTTGAGAGACATTGCAGTGTGCGCTGGCGTGTTGTCCTGATGAAAAATCCATGACTCTTTTTTCCACAATTCAGGTCTTTTTTTCTGTTTTTTTTTTCAGGGAGTTGAACAAGAACCTCAAGGTAGTAATACTGTGTAACAGATTCAGGAATCCAGTTAAGGTACACAATCTCAACAATCATCATAATTTTGAATTTTAATTTGTTCATCGGCGCTGTTTTAGCTCTCGGAGAAATTGAGCTCTTCCAATGTATTGATTGATGCTTAGCTTCTGGATCATAGGTGAAAAACGAAGATTCGTTACATGTTATCACTCTTTCCAAGAAGTTTGGGTCATTTTCAATGGCACTTAAAGTGTGAGTACAAATATTTTCACGAGCTTCGAGTACCACTTAGCTGTAACTGTCTTTTGTCCATCTAGCTTAATTGCATTTACTAAGCCCGTACTTCTGAAGAATACTGCACACATAATTTTTTTCATAGCTCACTGCTTCTTAGTCAATGCAGGAGTTTTCTCATCTTCGTGAATCCATACACAACTCTCTTGGCGGGTAGGAAGACTGAAAAAGGGAAAAAAATGGTGCCCGCCATTATTTAATAAATTGAAAGTTTCATGGCAAATTTTTACACGCTTTACTTTATGGAAGTCAGAAAGGTGATGCGGCACAAAACGACTTGCTATTTTGTTAAAATTCAGGTGATCGTGTATGATTAATTTAACAGTTGAGGATCCAATCTTGAGTTGATGTTCTATTACCGCATATGTGGCTTTATTGTCTTCTTCAATTATTTTTTTAGCAGCAGCAATGTTTTTGTCGGTAACAGCCCTAGGAGGACGCCCTGCTTCTTCTTTTTGATGTTGAACATATTTCCTTTTGCGTTCAAATTCCTTATACCTTCGGTAAATTGTAGCTAAAGGAACTGCTTGTTCACTAAAAACTGAATCTAAACTCTCTTTGCACTTACAAGCGCTTAAACCTCTTTTAAAAAATTAATAAATTATCATTCGAAAGTGCTCTCTGGTTAATTCCATAAGTAGTTGAGTTATAACGAACATAACTTCAATAATAAGACGTCAAATGACAGATAAAGAGTTGCTCTAAATAAACACCGTATAATTGTTTTGCACAGTCTACCAGATTTTCTTATTCCAATAAATGCAGTTTATCCCACGTATAAATACGAATTTTCATTAAGACTGAATAAGTTCAATATTAAATATTGTTTTAATTAAAATAAAAAATAATAAAATTAATCTACATGACATAGTCAAATCAAAATAACAAAAAATAATTACCTTCATCGTAGACTGCTGCGACAAAGGACATCTTTAAGGTGGCTCCAATGACACAACAAAACAGTTTTATTTAATAATCGTACACGAATGAATTTTTTATAACACTTTATTTTAAGCGTATTTTACGCAACGCGATTAATTTAACGAGAACGACGGAATCGCAAATTAGGGTTCGTGTTGAAGTCTGCAACAAAAGAAAGAAATTATTAAACCCAGAGCATATTAAAAGTATTTATTTTATTATTAAGTATATTATACTATAAAATTAAAAATTTTATTAATCGAAAATTTGGAGAAAATAAAAGGGTTTTATTATTTTATATATATATATATTTTAAAGGTACAAAAAAGGTTTAAGTATATCAATACGTTAAGCACGTATTTCGCATTTGTTACAAATGAAACAGACATGTAATATACACATCTGTAACTGTCCATGTTCCAATTGTCCATGTGTACAGTTACAGATGTGTGTATTACATGTCTGTTTCATTTGTAATATTTTAAAGGGTTTATACAAAAAAAACATGACCTTAATACGTTATTAATTGAAATTCATGTCTTGAAAATTCATTTTAATGCAAATTTATTTTTAAATGACGAAATAATTAATAATTCTAATAAAAATCGAAGATACTTGTTAATCATTTAAAACTTTTGATCTTTGATATTTAATTACAGGGGCTACTGGGAGTAGTTAGGTCGTATTTATGTACAAATCTTACTAGTCTACTTAAATTATAAATGAATAGAATAAAAAGATTGTCATTACCTTCATGGCAGAATCCTGGTACAAAGGAAATCCTTTATGGTGCTTCCAATCACTTTATAACACTTTTATTTAACAACCGCATGCGAACAAATTTTTATAACACTTTTAAGACTCCATATTTACCGTATTTTACGCAACGCAGTTCATTTAACGAGGACGATGGAAGCGCGATTAGTGTTCGTGTTAAAATCTGCAACAAAAGAAAAAAATTATGAAATCCTGGTCATATTTAAAGTATGTATTTCTTTTATTATTAAGTATATCATACTATACCAAAGACAAAAATGTTTTTAATTGATAATTTATAGAAAATGAAATGGCTTTATTATTTTATATTTTTTGCCAAACAAAAAAAAACATTAAAAGGTTATTAACTGAACAGTCATGTCTTAGCTTTTAATGTAAACATATTTTTAAATTTTAAAATAAATTAATATTTTAAATATAAATAAAAATTAAATATACATATTGCTGTGGCTTTTTCCCCGCAACATTTAGTGAACATTTTTCAAAATATATTATTTTTGTAGTGTACTATTATTCATAACAGTGTATGATTTATCGTATGAATATTAATATTATTTTGACTTGTTTTTGATTTCTGTGGTAGTTTGTCGATCTGTCACGATGATTTAGACACGTTTTGGTAGGCAAATAATAGTGTTGTATATTTTTGGAGATAAAACTTTTTTATGTCTTAGTTCATTTAATTACGGTTTTTGTGTTGGTTAGTAGTGGTTGTGTTTATTGAATTAATTACCGTATTTTTATGAGTTTTTATACTCGTAATTTTTTATATTTTAACTCTTATTTTAATTTAATTTTAACTCTTATTTCTCATTGTTACATGATATAAAAACTACGCAAGTTTTATATTCCATTTATAATATTATTTCTTGATTTGAATGCATTTATTGTATATTGATTGTATGAATTCTTCTATATTTTTATATTAGTTTATAATAGATGACAAAGACAATTTTTCGAGTCAAATAAGTTTTTTTTTGATACGATTTATATTTCTAGAACGATTTGTATTTTTCAAGGTTGGTTTTTATATACTTGTGGTATCTGCGCAGGTGTAATATTTTTCGGTTTGACGTATTTCATTTTGTTTACATTTTTGAGTTTATTTTGGGGTGATTGAAAAAGATATCTTTGGTATTTATTTAGTTTTTTGTTTCGCGAGTCATAAGAGGAAGTTTAAATTTGCTTAGCTGTCACCCCCAGCAAATTAAGTTTACCTCTATGTGTTTATGTACAACACAGTTCTTTAAATTTCTTAAAGAATCAATTTTTTTTATTTTTTTTTAAATAAAATATTAGTTGGATATTGTGATTTTTATTATAATTAACATTTTGAGTGAACAATTCATTCTGGCGCCCACATTATATTTTTAGAAGAGAAGTACCACGTTTTCCATTGGAAACTCT
Organism: Melolontha melolontha; assembly: GCA_935421215.2. NCBI lineage: Eukaryota > Metazoa > Arthropoda > Insecta > Coleoptera > Scarabaeidae > Melolontha > Melolontha melolontha. The sequence goes on along the minus strand of OW285236.1, from coordinate 192,554,673 downwards.
GAGAGGAAAGCTGTTTCATAAAAGAAAAGTAACCGATTGAGCATTAAAGTTGGACAGTGTTGTGGTGAATAGTGATTCATTCAAGCTCGAACTCACTATTCATAGCACAATTTTGACGCATCCAAACGTGGGGCGAACAAAGTATAATTAAAGCAGTAATTACAAGTATATAAAGCACAATATAAAAATGGAAGGAATAATGAAAATAGGCGGAGAATGGAGGCAGCCGTCTCAAGTTGCTGGTAGTCAGGAATCGTTGGAAGAAGCAAGGGCTGTATTAAGTAAAGTAAATCAAGATAAAACCATACAAGAAGAAGGACATGACAGCAGTAAGGGGGAAAATATTTTCCTGGACATGTTAAAGGAAATGCATGCAAGAGAAATGAAAATGGAGGAGAAAATGAACTTAATAATGGATAAAGTTATGACATTATATAATACGAATAAACAAGAAGATAGTATTATAAGGGGAATGGATTCATTACAATTATCGAATGAGAAAAGCTTAGAAGAAAATATCAAAGTTTTAAATCACCAACTGTACGAATAAATAGATAAAAGAGAATTGGCTGAACAACGCATGCAGTACATGGAAAAACAATTACGAAAAGAAATCGAGCAAGTAAGATGAGGGAAGAATGAGGTGAATGTGCCTGCATATATCCCTGTGCCGATACAAAACGAAGTGCTGCCTAAATTTTATGGGATGTCGAATACAAACCCGATGAATTTCCTGAAGAAAATAAAAGCTAGTGTGGAGGATGTGCCTGGGGACGAAAAAAAGCTGCAGAGAATTGGTAACTGTCTTAAAGATGAAGCTATGGCTTGGTGGACATGGTGTCTGATGATGTGAACATAATGGAGGATTTCGAAGCAAGGTTCACGAGCCAATTCTGGGGAGGAAGTAGACAAGATAGGGTAAGACAAGAACTTTTATTTGGTAAATTTAATGTAGGTAGTAATGAGTCTAGAGAGTCTTACGTTATGAAAAGATACTCGATTCTAAAATACTTAACCCCTAGAATTAATGAAATAGAAATGGTTGCTCAATTAAGCAGACATTTTGATTCCCAAGTAAGTCAGGCAGTTGCCATTCATAATATTAATGACATGCAGCAATTTCTCGATTTATTAAAAGGCTAGATGACATAGAGAGTGGTAAACGATATAATAATGATTATGTAGATAGAAAGATAAATAGAAATCAAAATTCTATAGTCAATGTTAATAGTACCCCTCCAAGTCATCAAAGACCTATTAATAATGATAATTATATGCAAAGAAATAGTAGAATGGCTTCTCCAAACAGAATAAATAATAATAATAATACTAGTAAAGATATTGGAAATGAAAATAGCATAGACCCTAAGAGATATACAGGTACTAGATATAAAGATACTAGGCCAAATTTTAATTTAGAAATGAAAGTTGATGACAAAAAGAAATCAGAACTTGCTTGTAATCAGGATTTTTGATTAGGCCAACCAAAAAGTGTAAAAGTTATGCAGTGTTTAATAAGTCGGATTGCGCAATTATTACGGTTTTACCACATATTAAAATTAATATAGGAAAAAGTGAATGTAATTGTTTAATTGATTCTGGAAGTGAAACGTCGTTTTTGAATGAGAGAGTTGTTGAATGTTTAATTAAGGGTAAAGTAGGAAAATTTGTACCCACTAGTAAGATTACAATAGTTTCAGCTACAAAAAAGATTATAGCTGTAGTGAATAAAATTTATATCGTCGAATTTTGTATAAATAATAATAAATTTATTGGAGAGTTTATAGTAGTGAAAGGTTTAGGGAGAGATGGAATATTGGGAATTGATTTATTGGAAAAAATTAAAACGATAATCGATATTAATAAGAAAAATATTATAATTAATAATAATAAGGTGAAATGGATCCAGGAGGCTGGATATGATGAAAAAGTAATTAATAATATGCAGAAAGTAAACTGTGTTGAAAATTTAAATAATATGGAAATGGATGAAGAAGTTGAAGTTATAGAAGAAAAGGAATGTATGGTGATGGAAGAAATGGAAAAAGAAGTGGGAGAAGTTGAAGTTCCCGAGGATATTGATTTAATAAAATTAGACTGCGAAGAAGAATATGAAGAAGATGTGAAAACAATTATAAAGAATAATATAGAATTAGTTAATCAATTTCCCAGTATTGCCAGAAATTATCGACATTCGTTTGAGGTAAATGAGTCGATACCTTTTAAGATAAAAAATTATCCTATCCCGAAAAACATTCAACAACAGGAAGAGGAATTAAAGAAGATGTTAAATGATGGAGAAATAGAATGTGGTCCTTTTTGGTTGGTGAAGATTATAGAAGGGTTGTTGCCTGTAGATATACTGATGTATTACAGGAATAATAAGGAATATTTGGAATATATTAAAATTATGGAAATGTTGGTAGGTAAAGGTTTAAAATTGAATTTAAAGATGTATGAGTTTATTAAGAATTATTTTAAAAAGAAAAGATTTAAGTATGAATGAGTATGAGGGGATCCTTCAGATCTTCTGGATGTAAGTTTTTTTTTAAATAAATTTTAAACAAGGTTGATGAAATGGAAAAGGGTTAACGAATTAAGATAATTAGATGAAAATTTATGGTACAAGAGGATTAATTGATGGGAAATGATAGTGATTAAGGATATACAAATATGATTTCTGGGTTTGATGATTCATGATTGCAGTTTTATAAAAATGATTTTTGATTTTGATGATTTATAAGTGCATTATTACAAATATTATTTTTCTTTTATCTATGAAATCCTTTGGAGTGACGCATGTCCAGGAAGTTGAGAGAGCTCAACTATTTCGCCGACTACCGTTGCTCTGGAGTGTTCCTTCGACTATGATGTGTGGTACGAGGATCATTATTTATGTCAACAGTAAATATGACATAAGCTTATTTAAATGTCACAGCATAAATGACATAAGTTAATTAATTTATAATGTCAGAATATATGACATATTGCTGTTATGGAAAGAAGATAGTATTTACAGAAGTGCTCTGCAACCGTTCGCTCCACCGCTGCTTGTTGATAACGATGTTCCTGCATGACATACTGCGATAGCTGAGTGCGGGGATGGATCCAGACAGAGTGCGATACTATCTTTGGTGCGATGAGTGCGATGAAATTGATGATGAACAAGATTTAGACATGTTCTGGCTTTTTCATTATAAATTCCAGGGGATATGCTGTGGCTTTTTCCCCGCAACATTTAGTGAACATTTTTGAAAATATATTATTTTGTAGTGTACTATTATTCATAACAGTGTATGATTTATCGTATGAATATTAATATTATTTTGACTTGTTTTTGATTTCTGTGGTAGTTTGTCGATCTGCCACGATGATTTAGACACGTTTTGGTAGGCAAATAAGAGTGTTGTATATTTTTGGAGATAAAACTTTTTTATCTCTTAGTTCATTTAATTACGGTTTTTGTGTTGGTTAGTAGTGGTTGTGTTTATTGAATTAATTACCGTATTTTTATGAGTTTTTATACTCGTAATTTTTGATATTTTAACTCTTATTTGCGCATGTTCTCATTGTTACATGATATAAAAACTACGTAAGTTTTATATTCCATTTATAATATTATTTCTTGATTTGAATGCATTTATTGTATAACTATTGTATGAATTCTTCTATATTTTTATATTAGTTTATAATAGATGACAAAGATAATTTTTCGAGTCAAGCAAGTTTTTTTCTTGATACGATTTATATTTCTAGAACGATTTGTATTTTTCAAGGTTGGTTTTTATATACTTGTGGTATCTGCGCAGGTGTAATATTTTTCGGTTTGACGTATTTTATTCTGTTTACATTTTTGAGTTTATTTTGGGGTGATTGAAAAAGATATCTTTGGAATTTATTTAGTTTTAATTTTGTTTCGCGAGTCATAAGAGGATGTTTAAATTTGCTTAGCTGTCACCCCCAGCAAATTAAGTTTACCTCTATGTGTTTATGTACAACACAGTTCTTTAAATTTCTTAAAGAATCAATTTTTTTTATTTTTTTTTAAATAAAATATTAGTTGGATATTGTGATTTTTATTATAATTAACATTTTGAGTGAACAATTCATTCTGGCGCCCACATTATATTTTTAGAAGAGAAGTACCACGTTTTCCATTGGAAACCCTGAGAGGAAAGCTGTTTCATAAACGAAAAGTATCCGATTGAGCATTAAAGTTGGACAGTGTTGTGGTGAATAGTGATTCATTCAAGCTCGAACTCACTATTCATAGCAATATGTGTTAATAATTTAAACCCTAAATTTATATATCAAGTGTCCGTTAATGTTTGAAGCTGACGTTTGTCAAATTTTGGAAATGTCTTGGCTTAATTGGTGATATCCAAATGCACCTATGCAAGTATAAATGTTTAACATCTGACTTCTTTATACCAGGTTATCGAACTCTTAGCATACAAAACTGTATAAACAATGTTATCTTCTAGAGTTTTTATAAACATAAACATTGTAGCGTCTGTTTGTGAGTAAATTCAATAGCGGTATTTTTTATAGATATTCTGAATCCACGTGCGAGAATTTTCAGAGGGTTTTTAATTTTGCGGTTCGCGTCCAAATTAACTCACAATTTTTTGGATTAATATTCCATATAATTGCATTTTCCATTTTCATGCGTTGTCTTTTTCTTTTAAAGACACACTGTATGAGTTAAAAATAAACAACCTATTTGGTAAAGCTATTTGAAACATACTTGAGCTGGTAAAATCTCACAATTTATAAATTAAAGTTACTGTAAATGAGCTATAACCTACTATAAACGTGCGTATTGTTTTCCGTTAGATTTCATTGTTAATATTTTTGCTTGGAACGCGACACTACCTATCCCATTTTCTTAAATAATTGTAATTAGCAAATATTTGCAAAAAACATTTCGCAAAGTAAGAGTATCGTGTTTGATTTTATCAATTTTTATGTTTACATGAAATGTGATTACCGCATGATACACTAATATTAATTGTCCGAAGTCAAGTGCAGTGGTTGTACCTAACTTAACCAAAATTTGACAAATACTGTCAGTTTCAAAGATTAACGGATACCCGTTAGTTCACCAATCAGGTGGTGGATGCTACTCTTTAATATTGTGTTATATTCATTAACAATAAACACAGATTGTTAAAATTTTCGATTTTTGTATTTCATTTCTTAATTATTATACAATTTCTATTATCTTTTTTCTAATTATACAATTATTATCGTAAATTACTTCGTATGGGTTATTGTATTTATACAATGCATAATAAACCTTTGAAGTAAATACCCACAAGTTGCAATTTTGAGAAAATTTTTCTAGATGTGTTCAAGAGATTATTATTATTATGCGAAGAGATTTATTGATTACCTGTGTTTGCTAATTTATTAAGGGATTAATAATTTATTTAATAAATGAACAAGATAAGGTAAACAATTAATAAAAACTAAATCTGGTTGTGGTTTATAAAAACTTGAAAATATATTTGACAGCTTTTTGAAAGGAATTTCTTCTAAATTTTAATTAGGTGTCCAGGTTATAGGATTCTTATATAAGAAACTTAGCATTTACTTTATGTTAAATATCTAAGGAAGCTTTTATGTGACGAAAGAACTATTATGTATAATTCTGTATAAAGAAATCGTGTGTTTATTAATTATTAATAGACATGAAACTATATTTTCGTAAAATTTTCAAAGCTATATTAAATTAATGTTTTAGTTGGAATAATAAATAAAACCATTAGTCTATACTTAATAAAAGTCAAATCAATAAATAAAAAGATTTTCATTACCTCAATCACAGAATCCTGAGACAAAGGCCACTTTGGTGGTTCCAATCACTTCTAAACACTTTTATTTAATAACCGTACGCGAACGAATATTTATAGTGCTTTTAACACTTTATATTAAGCGTATTTAACGCGACGCATCGTATATTTAATTAACACTTGATTATATTATGCGACAGTACGCGATATAGTTCGATTAGTCATCGTAGACACGCGTAATGTTTCTTAAACGGCGAATACAAAACATCACTTTTCCGGTACGTATCTGTAAAAAAGAAATTTCGAGTATTACATTATTTGTAAAATTAGATATTTTTTGAAATATATTATGGCACATACCCTAATTCGGTCACATCCACCAGTTAAAAGAACTAACCACTTATATTTCACTTGTCTTTTCCACGAGCATAAAAATATATAATCGTGGATCTCGCTTGTTTATGTAGAAACTGAGAATTGGTATGATTAAAGTAATTGGTGAGATAGTATTAAGAAAAAATTAAGTTTATCAATTGCATTTCGGTAGAGTACCAGTGCTTTAAAAACAAACAATTAGCGAGCTATAATTGCAGATATTGTCTCCATTATTGAAGAGAAAATGTACTTAGTATCATTTTATTTCCTCAAGAAATTTTGTGAAAACGGAATATCTTAAGGTATACTCAAAAATGAGAAATAATGAGATTTACTTTGTATAACTGTTATTGCTCAATTTACGATTCCTACATACACAAACTGAGCCGCCAATAAGAACGTAACGAGTTTGAAAAACGAACTGAAACAGGGTTCCCAATTGGGTCCCAAAATGTAAAAACGACCGTCTTGAAATGACCGCGTCAACCGGAAACTTCAGTAATTGAAGCTTAAAAACCACGTCTATTGTCCATCTAAGAGCATGCGAATTAAATATTGAACAATGCCATATTTAACTAAATAATAAAATATTAATTTTGAGATTTATATGAATATTGAATATAAATACAATTAGGTCTATTTTAACATTATATTATATATATTAAAACAATATTGGATTATACGTCGTTCAATAAATAATCCTAACGCTAACATGTCGACCTATTCACTAACAAAACGAAATTGATAAAAATTTTAATAAAAGGCGCATTAAATATTTATAACTAGTTATTGTTAAACTTTGAAAATGTAGAAAAAAATTAAATTTTATTTAAAATGAACAACATTACCAATCATATTCAAAAGTTATAGTTAATAATTATTATTAAATTAATACTTAGATTTATAAAATTAGCGGAATATACATAATCAAAAACAAAATAAATAGATGGAACAACAGACGTGTAAATATGTATAGAAGCATGCTTAGAAAAAAAACTCTGACCTTTCGACGAATCATTGCAAACCTCTGCAAATCTGTAACAATAGAAACAAATAAGTAAAAAATGGGCCTAATATATTTTTAAATATCAAAACCAGTTAGTTTATAGATATCGATTAACAAAATATATGTTTGTAAATAATTTAAAAATCCAAATGGTATATATTTGATATTTATAGCGAAAATGATCTGTAGTTAATCACTCTTACATCCACCAAGTGAAGTTACAAATTGATATATCAGCTCATATATAAAAATTATTATAACTGTGTTCTGAAATGTAGAGGATGTCTGAAAAATTACGCAGAAGGAAAATGTTCATCGAATATCCTATGAATATTTGTGTGTAACAATACGAGTGGGTATTGATATCCAGTTTGCTTAGGCCATTTTCCTTGAACGAAACAAAATCATGATATATTGACAAGAAATAACGACATATTGAAAGTGTTCGTGTAAAATCTTTCGTCGAGAAGTTGAAATATTGCTGTGCAGGAAACTTTGAAAAAAAGCATGTCGAATGTAAATGTGAAAATTGATAAATTGGAGTATCGAGGCATCATCAAATACTTGTATTTGAAGAGGTTAAGTGAAGGAAATTTATGAATATTTGCTTAATACACTTGGCGATCAATGCCCATCATATGCGGCTGTCAAACATTAAAATGCGTAATTCAAAAGAGGAAAACTTTCCGTTGAAGATTAGAAGCGATTAGGAAGACTGATTTCGATGTCCATCCCCAAAAATATTGAGGCAGGTCATGATATGGTATTATCAGACCACCAAATTGGGCTGAAACATATAGGTGAGGCACTAAAGATTTCATATGAACGCGTCCATCATATAGTTCACGTCGATTTAGATATGAAAAAAATTAACACAAACGAGCAAGAGTGAAAGCATCATGGTCAATCTTTGCCCGTTTTGAAGGAGGTCCAGATTTTTTAACAGTCTTGTGACATTGCATGAAACATGAGTCCATTTTTACAATCTAAAGCAAAGCAGCAATCGATGAAGTGGAAGCATTATGGTTCTCCAAGACCTAGTTTGCAGACAAAGAAAAATCTTCTTCTTAGATGGGTTAAAGGCGTTGCAGGATCGCTGTATTAACAGTATAATTTAAGCGGAGACTAAGAGACTATTGAATAATAATAACAATAATAAAGTCCCAATTTTAAATTGTTTCAATAGTAGGCTAAGAATATATAACGTTATCTCTGTGAGCAAATTCAATAATATACTTGAATAGCAACGTTAACGACGAGAACCTACAAACAAACGAAATAAATTCAGGACTTTTAATTGGGAAGTAGGAATGTAGTGTCGCAGCTCAAAATACAGAAGTCGAATTTACTGACCAGAAAAATCATGACAAGGAAATTGTGGGTAACAAGATGGAAATAAACAGGAGAAGCTGGAGATATGAGGAAATAAAATGCTAAATTTATTAAATAAAAATTTTTAGAATCTAATGGTTTATTACCTAAATATTAGAAGATATATGTTAATTAAGACTAATTAAGAATATGTTCAATATTAAATATGGTTTAATCGAATTAAGAAATAATAAAATTAATCTACACGATACAGCCAAATAAAAAAAAAAAATCGTTACCTTCGTCGTAGAATCCTGCTACAAAGGATACACAAAGGACATCTTTAAGGTGGCTCAAATGACACATCACAACACCTACATTTAATAACCGCACACGAACGAATTTTTTATAATACTTTGTGTCTGTGTTTAAATCTGCAACAAAGAAACAAATTATTAAACCCTGGTCATATTGAAAGTATTTAGTTTATTATTTTAGTATATCTTGTACTATCAAAATTTAAAATGTTAAAATTTGAGGAAAATAAAATGGTTTATTTTATATTTTAAAGAGTTTATACAAAAAAGATCACATTGATACGCTATTAATTGGGAAATCATGCTTTCGATTTTAACGTAAATATATTTTCAAATACCGAAATAATTAATAAAGATTATAAATATCAATACAAATCAAGAATATTTGTTAATAATTTAAAGCCCAAATGTGTATCTTTGATATTTGATAACAGCAGTGAACCCTGTGGGTAGTTCACAAGTACGTGCAAATCCTACTTGTCTACTTAAATTATAAATTTATTGTTTAATGAATATACCATTAATCTGTACCAAATAAATATTAAATTAATACAATAAAAATATTTTCATTACCTTCACGGGACAAAGGACAGCATTTATCGTGCTTCCAATCACTTCCAAACACTTTCATTTAATAACCGTGCGCGAACGAATTTTTATAGCGCTTTTAACACTTTATATTAACGCAACGCACCGTATATTTAGTTAACACTTGACTATATTCTGCGATAGTACGACATATAGTTCGATTAGTCATCGTAGACACGCGTAATCTTTCTTAAACGACGAGCACAAAAGATCATTTTCCCGGTTCGTATCTGTAAAAAGGAAATTATAAAAATGTAGCTCCAATCCAAAAATATTAAACATAAATAAAAAGAAATGCCAGAAATATAATTAGACAAATTTCTGGAAATATTAATTTAAATTTCATGAAAATTAATTATTTATTACACTACTAAAAGTGAAGAAGCGAATAAAACTTTTATATAAAAAAAATAATTTGAAGCTCTCTAATAGTTATCAAGTAAAAATACTAAATCTAAAAATATTATGAAATACATAAATATCTAGAATTACTAATTTAATTGTAGATTTGAGAAGAAAAAAAAATATTATATATATCTTTATTTAAAACATAAGTAATTAATATTTTATTTAGAATAAAATTAAGCTAAATACTAGAAAAACTAAAAGTGTAATTGATAAATTAAATATATCTATTTTAGAAATTTACAAAATACCTGCTACAACCAGGAACAACCCCGCTCGATCACTTCTAAAACCAGAACGAAAATGCGCTTCGAAATTTCATCTCATTTTAGCAAATGTAAAGAAAGGAATTTGCAATAAAAACATATCTAAGTAGGTAAATACATGAGTTAACATGACGTTAAAATACATTCAAAACCTTTTTTTGTGTATTGAGAAAAACTCTTCTCAGTTTTTCGGAGTCTAAAGAAGCCAAATTGACCTGCGTGCCATGAGCGTACGCCTGATAATACATAAAATAAATAGTAAGTAGTAATTTATAAAACGTGGTGAAAAATTTACCGATTATATTCCTATTTGTAATTTGTAATAAACCCGTGCTTATAATACTAAACTTATTCACTACGTCTGATAATGGTCGTTTTGTTGAACTACTAACAGTGGCATTATAACCTGCAACAGTCCGTACAGAAGTCTACATATTTGATGTCATACCTACTGCGCTCGAATTATACTCGATATAGACACTACGCTCATGGTGCACCGGCCAATATTCGTTTCTTCAACAAACAGTGTAAAAAAGTTGTTGACTAAATATTTCATGGCGAAATATCTAGAAACACATGTTAAAATAATGTTATTTAAACAATTGAGCGTTATTTTCGATTTATTTTAAATTAAAGCAAACTAATGTCGCTAATATTTAAATAAATTATTGATTTTAAAATTTTAGATATAATATAATGTATGTATGTATGGCTCACTTCAAAAAATCGAACAACGAATATACTGATCAGCTAGGAATTCGATTTAGTATTTTTAAACTTACAGGAAATGGTTCCGAACTTTAAAATTAAAGTTCACACTAGTATATGCTCAGGACAATTTTTTGTGTCGGGAATCATTTGAAAGAGGGCGAAAGCACCTTTAAATGTAAAACGATTTTTAGTTTTGGCATTTCTTGATAATAAAAATAGGTAAAATATTGGTGTTTTATACCAGATGTCCTTGAAATAAAAGGACTACGTATGAAAAATTAGCTCTCTCATATTAATTATATATATATATATATATTATTATATACCAGGCGCGGCTCGTGATGACGTATTTGCGAGTGCAAGTACAATGACGCGAGTGCTTCGTGTACTAACTGTAACGTTTTCTTAGTAAACACCGAAAACACACGAGGCACTCGCATCCTTGTACTTGCACTCCCAAATACGTCATCACGAGCCGCGCCTGTTATATACCTATATATATATATATATATATATATATATATATATATATATTATATATATATATATATATTATATATATATATATATATATATATATATATATATATTATATATATATATATATATATATATATATCTAATTTATTATATAGTATTTTAAAAAATTACGTTTAAGTTTCACACACAAAAAATTGTGTGTGAAACTTAAAGGTGACCCACAATAACAAAATGAACGTAAAGTTTACATCTTGCATGTTTTTTTCAATATATCAGCTTTAAGATTTACAATTATAAATTTATATAAATAAACAGCTGACTCAGGTTATTGAACTCTTGCCATAAGAAAACGATCGCTGTGTTTATAAACATTGCCGCCTTTGAATACAATGGTGTATTCTGATTCCGACATTCCTATTTAAAATTCTCCAACAAAAAAGAAACATTTTCGTAATACACATGAAATTTTGATTTTTAAAATGGGTTTGTAAATAAATTTAACATACAGCTTAATATTTAATTACATATTTACTGGAATGTATTAAAAACCTGATGTTGTATGACATATTAACTTTAGCATACAGGATATTATACCTTTTATAACATCGACAGCTGTTAGTATGTAAACATATGGTATGTGTGTAACTTTAATAGAGGTTCATATTTACATTCTGAAGATCTTGAATTTATTGACGGCACATATTCGAATTCTTAGGAGATTTCTAATTTTGGAATTCGCGTCGTAGTTGACACAATATTTTGTATTCATATTCTATACAAATATATCTTTTTATTTGTTATACATCTTTTTATTTCAAGGACATTCTGTATATTAAAATATTTGGTTCTTGAAGCTCTATGGCATATGTGAAACTTGCCGTAAAATGTGATTTAAAAATCGAAAGTTTTGCTCCACCTCGTCGCACTTCAAAAATATTCTAAATTAATCGCATTACACGAAATATATTTTTTTAAAATGGTGCAAAATATATAAATAAATTATTAAAAACAAAATAATCTAAAATGTGCATTATGTGTACAGGCATACGTATCTACGTACGCAATATGAACGAGTATATTAAAGAGTTGAAGTGATACGCAATACGTTAAACTTTAACGTCTACGTAAACTAAGAAAAATAACGTTTACGTATTAGAACAAAATAGAGTTGAAGTGCATTGTCAAAGTAGTGTTGCCATTTATCACATAATTTTCAATAGATTCTGATAGAGATCATTGGCAACACTTTACGGAAACACTCTTGACTTCATATTTTTGTTATTAGGTTTCGTATCCTTTCTCGAAACGTCCAAATGATTAACAGTTCTTCTGGTTATTTGTATCATATTTACTTTATGTTTCCAATCTTGTATGATCTTGGTTAAGATTTTGCCCATATACTTGTACCTCTTTGGCTAAATGAGTATCGAATTCTTCGGTAAATCTATTTGTCCATGTTTCAGGTTTCACCTTAAAGCAATAGTGGGTACATACATGGTAATACAGACATTCAAATTTTCAATCTCAAACCTCTCTACTGTCTAGTGTCATGCATATATACAGTCTGTTGGATGTCCGGTGCCTATTATCGTATGTCTAAAAAATTTTGGCATAAATTTCTTTAGAACATTTTAAAAACTAAATATGGTTTTATGGCAATTTTTCAGAACAGATTTATTAAAAGCTTTATTAACAACAAAATTTGAATTTTAAATTAAATGTAAAGATCCATAGTCTTCAACAATACGCAGTCTTCTGGGAACATCTCGCATTAAGCTCAAGCGTTAGACTGTTTCAACATCAATCTCTCGAATTTTTCAAAAATCCGTGGTCTTAATTGTTGCTCATTTTCGGCTTCCCAACCTTCAGCATAAACTTTTCGAGACAACACGGTCCAGAAATCTTGAAAAATTGTCCGGGCCTGCGAGGAATTTGGGTGTGGTTGTTGTTTTCGGCACAAAAGGTATGTTGTGAGCATTTAGCCAATTTTGAGTTTCGCGTGCATAATGGAAGTCAAGTCTGGCCAAAATACAATATCATCTTCAGCACGATTCTGGTGGATAAAATTAATTAATTTTATTAAACAATTGTTAATATAACTTCGACTGTCTACAGCTTCGCCTCTAAGTCGTCCAACATAAAGTATGGAAATCCCACCAATTGATATCGCGCAGTAAACTAAAACTGTTTCAGCAAATTTGGCCTCTGGATTGTATTTTATATCGCCTGGACATACTTCTATATTGTAGGTGTAGAGTAAAGTACCTTTCATCATCTATGACGATGACTTGGTTATTTGCAAAATGTGTGCGCCTTAAAGCACGGCAACATCTCGGTATTCTAGCTAACTGATTTGGCGTATATTTAGGACATTTCTTTCTCTTGCGATATTCTACACTTCTTCTCTTCAGTTCTCAGGAAATTGTATTCTTGGAAACATCGTAACGTCGTGAAAGTTTTCTCAATGACTGTCCAATTTTATTTATTCTTGGAACTTTCGACCAATTGGTTTGCTCTATGTCCAGTTAACAGTCTTGGTCTTCCACATTTCGGAAGATTTAGGCATGGAAAACCTTGCTCACATTCTGCTATCGCACGATATATGGTTTTCTGCGACACATTTTGATTTTCAAAAAGTTGAAGTATTTGAACTTTAGGCATCTGCCCAACAAAATTATAAACGCTTTTTCTAAGCCCTAATTTATATGCCATTACAACGCAATCGATATCGCTAACTGAACTGTCATTAAAATGACAAATAACTGAATTATTCTTCTTTGCAAAGCCAACCCCATATTTTGATATTTTTATTTTCTTTTATAGAGTTCTATTTTGTGCGAAAACTTTTGAGACATACGTTATTAAGGAATTGTGTTTCGGGATTAATCGGTACCATTCGACGAATCTTAGATTAACCTACGTTGGCCTATGGAAGTTCATAAAATTACGTACCTCCGTTAACCTTAACGTGAAGACATGAAATCTACGCACGCTTATATGTCAATCTCCAGTTTAAGTTAGCGTTTACTGCTGCATTACAACTCTGCATTAATTCATTGTTCATTCATGTCGTATAATAGGTATTACCATATCACTTATATGAAATAACTATAGTTAAACATTTATTGTAAAAACTGCAATATTGTTTCGCCATGCAATAGCTTCATCGGGTGGATGAAAACTACATATTTGAGATGCAAATTGAGAATATATGTGTGCAGTTTGCATCTTAAGTATCAAGTTTTCATTTACTATCTATAGAAGTATTTAGTTGCTTTAGTTGCAGATGTCAGTTAGTGTCACATCTAATTTCAAAATAGGCATCTGCTTTCTAATCTGACGTTTGCTTTCATAACTGACACCTGCCTTCAAAACAGACATCTTCTTTCAATAACTGACATTTGCTTTCACTAACTGACATCTGCTATCAAAACTGACATGAGCTTTCAAAACTGACTTCTGCTTTCAGCTTGACATCTACATTCAATAACTGACATCTGATTCATTAACACTGTTACTTTATAATGCATTTCTATATGGCTTGAACCTGGGTCTATTGTGGCCTAGTGGTTAAGGTGACAGCTGGGATAGCTGTAGACTTGGGTTCTGGTCCCAACGTAGACCATATTTTTCAAATAAAAAAATTTCGTATGATTTGCTTTGTAATTTGTAGGCAGCAATGTTTACATCCCCACTTACTCTGCAATTACATACATTCTAATTTAATATTTGTAAATATTTTATATAAAAAAAAAAAGCCGAAAAACTCCAATAATTTATCAAATGTTATATTTAATGAACGGCTAAGAAATTATCTAAACACTCATATAGCTATGGAGTAATAATTAGCATTTTCAAACATTCAAATCTGACATCTGCTCTCAAAATATTGACATCTACTTTCAGTAACTCACAGCTAATTTCAAAATGGGCATCTGCTTTCTAATCTGACGTTTGCTTTCATAACTGACACCTGCTTTCAAAACAGGCATCTGCTTTCAATAACTGACATTTGCTTTCACTAACTGACATCTGCTATCAAAACTGACATGAGCTTTCAAAACTGACTTCTGCTTTCAGCTTGACATCTACATTCAATAACTGACATCTGATTCATTAACACTGTTACTTTATAATGCATTTCTATATGGCTTGAACCTGGGTCTATTGTGGCCTAGTGGTTAAGGCGACAGCCCGGATAGCTGTAGACTTGGGTTCTAGTCCCAGCGTAGACCATATTTTTCAAATAAAAAAATTTCGTATGATTTGCTTTGTAATTTGTAGACAGCAATGTTTACATCCCCACTTAATCTGTAATTACATACATTCTAATTTAATATTTGTAAATATTTCATATAAAAAAAAAGCCGAAAAACTCCAATAATTTATCAAATGTTATATTTAATGAATGGCAAAGAAATTATCTTAACACTCATATAGCTATGGAGTAATAATTAGCATTTTCAAACATTCAAATCTGACATCTGCTCTCAAAATACTGACATCTACTTGCAGTAACTCACATCTAATTTCAAAATAGGCATCTGCTTTCTAATCTGACGTTTGCTTTCATAACTGAGACCTGCTTTCAAAACAGACATCTGCTTTCAATAACTGACATTTGCTTTCACCAACTGACATCTGCTATCAAAACTGACATGAGCTTTCAAAACTGACTTCTGCCTTCAGCTTGACATCTACATTCAATAACTGACATCTGATTCATTAACACTGTTACTTTATAATGCATTTCTATATGGCTTGAACCTGGGTCTATTGTGGCCTAGTGGTTAAGGCGACAGCCCGGATAGCTGTAGACGCTAACTGAACTGTCATTAAAATGACAAATAACTGAATTATTCTTCTTTGCAAAGCCAACCCCATATTTTGATATTTTTATTTTCTTTTATAGAGTTCTATTTTGTGCGAAAACTTTTGAGACATACGTTATTAAGGAATTGTGTTTCGGGATTAATCGGTACCATTCGACGAATCTTAGATTAACCTACGTTGGCCTATGGAAGTTCATAAAATTACGTACCTCCGTTAACCTTAACGTGAAGACATGAAATCTACGCACGCTTATATGTCAATCTCCAGTTTAAGTTAGCGTTTACTGCTGCATTACAACTCTGCATTAATTCATTGTTCATTCATGTCGTATAATAGGTATTACCATATCACTTATATGAAATAACTATAGTTAAACATTTATTGTAAAAACTGCAATATTGTTTCGCCATGCAATAGCTTCATCGGGTGGATGAAAACTACATATTTGAGATGCAAATTGAGAATATATGTGTGCAGTTTGCATCTTAAGTATCAAGTTTTCATTTACTATCTATAGAAGTATTTAGTTGCTTTAGTTGCAGATGTCAGTTAGTGTCACATCTAATTTCAAAATAGGCATCTGCTTTCTAATCTGACGTTTGCTTTCATAACTGACACCTGCCTTCAAAACAGACATCTTCTTTCAATAACTGACATTTGCTTTCACTAACTGACATCTGCTATCAAAACTGACATGAGCTTTCAAAACTGACTTCTGCTTTCAGCTTGACATCTACATTCAATAACTGACATCTGATTCATTAACACTGTTACTTTATAATGCATTTCTATATGGCTTGAACCTGGGTCTATTGTGGCCTAGTGGTTAAGGTGACAGCTGGGATAGCTGTAGACTTGGGTTCTGGTCCCAACGTAGACCATATTTTTCAAATAAAAAAATTTCGTATGATTTGCTTTGTAATTTGTAGGCAGCAATGTTTACATCCCCACTTACTCTGCAATTACATACATTCTAATTTAATATTTGTAAATATTTTATATAAAAAAAAAAAGCCGAAAAACTCCAATAATTTATCAAATGTTATATTTAATGAACGGCTAAGAAATTATCTAAACACTCATATAGCTATGGAGTAATAATTAGCATTTTCAAACATTCAAATCTGACATCTGCTCTCAAAATATTGACATCTACTTTCAGTAACTCACAGCTAATTTCAAAATGGGCATCTGCTTTCTAATCTGACGTTTGCTTTCATAACTGACACCTGCTTTCAAAACAGGCATCTGCTTTCAATAACTGACATTTGCTTTCACTAACTGACATCTGCTATCAAAACTGACATGAGCTTTCAAAACTGACTTCTGCTTTCAGCTTGACATCTACATTCAATAACTGACATCTGATTCATTAACACTGTTACTTTATAATGCATTTCTATATGGCTTGAACCTGGGTCTATTGTGGCCTAGTGGTTAAGGCGACAGCCCGGATAGCTGTAGACTTGGGTTCTAGTCCCAGCGTAGACCATATTTTTCAAATAAAAAAATTTCGTATGATTTGCTTTGTAATTTGTAGACAGCAATGTTTACATCCCCACTTAATCTGTAATTACATACATTCTAATTTAATATTTGTAAATATTTCATATAAAAAAAAAGCCGAAAAACTCCAATAATTTATCAAATGTTATATTTAATGAATGGCAAAGAAATTATCTTAACACTCATATAGCTATGGAGTAATAATTAGCATTTTCAAACATTCAAATCTGACATCTGCTCTCAAAATACTGACATCTACTTGCAGTAACTCACATCTAATTTCAAAATAGGCATCTGCTTTCTAATCTGACGTTTGCTTTCATAACTGAGACCTGCTTTCAAAACAGACATCTGCTTTCAATAACTGACATTTGCTTTCACCAACTGACATCTGCTATCAAAACTGACATGAGCTTTCAAAACTGACTTCTGCTTTCAGCTTGACATCTACATTCAATAACTGACATCTGATTCATTAACACTGTTACTTTATAATGCATTTCTATATGGCTTGAACCTGGGTCTATTGTGGCCTAGTGGTTAAGGCGACAGCCCGGATAGCTGTAGACTTGGGTTCGAGTCCCAACGTAAACCATATTTTTCAAATAAAAAAATTTCGTATTTTGCTTTGTAATTTGTAGACAGCAATGTTTACATCCCCACTTACTCTGCAATTACATACATTCTAATTTAATATTTGTAAATATTTCATATAAAAAAAAAAGCCGAAAAACTCCAATAATTTATCATAAGTAAAAACACAAGAGCTTTTTTTTTATTGGATAAATTTCTCTTTGTAACGAAATTATTTTGCCAGTCAGTAATTTGACGAGAAAAACTTACAAAAAATCGCAAGACCGATAAGTCAAGCGATTTTTTCTAATGTAAGTTTTTCGAGCAAAATTACTGATTGGAAAAATATTGAGTTAAAAAAAAATTTATCCGATTGAAAGAAAGGCTCGAGTGTTTTTTGGCAAGATAAATTAACGACATGAATAAAACTTTTTAAATTGTCTCCATATTGACGATTTTGTATTTCTTGTGTATTGCGGTATTGATCTTTTGATATTTGTTGAAATTACCCCAAACCGACTCGTACATTTTACGTTCAACGATACTTAATAGTTATTACCTGTCAACTGCCAAAATAAATTAAGTAATGCAGGGCTACTAGATATGTAACAGAAAGAAGCATTTTTATCGGAGGAAGAAGCATTTTTATCGGTGATAAAAAGCTATGTAGGTTTTTATCGCTGTCAAAGTGACAAAAATGCACCCGCAAATGGACATTTTTATATAGGAGTTAATTTATCAAATGTTATATTTAATGAACGGCTAAGAAATGATCTGAACACTTATATATATATATATTAACTTATCTTTGATATATTGATATAATTCCAATATTGACTATTCAATCTTTATTATACTTGAATTTATCAATATGCAACATATAAGAAAAGAAACTTGCTTGTAAAACATCTTACCAAAATTTAAATATCATTGTTTTTATAGCTAAAGTATATCATAATATGGCAGCTGCTTGAACACAATAAGCCGTTGGCTGGTGTATGAAGGAGCTATAAAAAGACTTTTGCACAACATTGTTTAAAATTAGGTTTCTTTGTAGGATATTCATTGAATGAACTGGTGGTCTGAAAATAACAGCCAGGTAAAATATACCCTTTAATATTATAAAGAAAAAAGAAGATCACCTAAGAAAATTGAAGAAGGAGAGTAGACGGCGTGCGAGGAATATCAAGGATTTATGTAATATTGATAAAACTAATGTAATAAAAAAAAACTGTTTAGAGGCATGCCATTGTCCACGGTGAACTTTTTGATTGCTGAAGTTCATTGTGCAAAACATAATCCTAAAGGCAGAAGATGAACACTTCATGATAAAGTTAGCATTACAGAAGCGAAGTCCAAAGTGTTATAGTCTGCTCCAGAAATTTGTAGCTCTACCCGCGAGAAGAACACTTACAAGTTAACTGGAAAAAATTCAATTTGAAGCCGGAACCAATCCTTATTTATTTAGGCCTATCGATCATTGCTTGAAATCTGCAAAGGAGGAGGACAGAATTTGTATAATATCCTTTGATGAGATGGACATCCCTTATGCAGGATTCGAATCTGCGTTCTCTGGTTTGCCGGACTATGCTCTTAACCCTTGAGCTATTAAGGAAGTGAAGTTCAAATCACGGGAAAAGCATTAAATTGCATTAAGAACAGATATTATATTGTGCCCGCGGTGGCAAATTTGTGCAAATCAATTACATTTTCGCGAAGTGATGTGAATGAAATAAATGCTTTCTACATATACCACGCTAATTAATCTATTTTTTTCAGTAAAAATTCAATTAATTAGCGTCGTATATGTATAAAGCATTTATTTCATTCGCATCACTTCGCGAAAATGCAACTAATTTGCACATGTTTAGTACCCTATATAACTGTAAGTAAGGACTGGCAAAATGGGCAACATATTTTCACTACAATATTTGTGTAAATTCTTAGATTTCAAAGACATTGTAAAGTAATATTAACGTTGTTCACTTTATATTTTTTTTTATGTATACCGATTTTATTTTGTAACTAATATTAATAAAGTGAAGGTTTTAATTAGTGGATTTATATGTATTTTAAATTATGAATCTTCATCAAGCAAAAGCGGAAACAATCCAATTATATTTTAGTGGATTTTGTTTACAAGCACTAATTGAAAATTTACGGAATCGTAGAACAGGTCGTATGAAATCGCAAATAATATCAAAATTTATTTAATTTTTCCCATTATTTTTGAACTCATGAAATGTCTCAACATTTGAAAAATTTTATTAAAATTAAAAATTCCTTCGTTTTATATTTTTGTTTTGTGAAGTAGAATGGAGAAAATGGAACGTAACAGTAAATAGATATATATAAGCAAACAAATAAGGAAATATGTTCAACGCGTGCACAGTAAATGTACCCCCTAACATCACATCATTGGAAACGAAGAGGAAAGTCATCCACCTAAAAGCTATAAAAAGCGTATGCCGACAATATTTCATAAAGAAGATACACCGTCGCATTTTACATGTAATACTATACCATTGTGTGTTTAAATATGTCGACAGAGATAAAAAATACTACAGACGCACCATATGAAAACCTTCGAGTATGCGAAAAACGATAGAGAAAGAAGTCAACAACAATATTGAGATTTCTGTGCATGTACAAAGGAAAATATATCATGGAAAGTTTCATTAAAAACGAGTTCTAAGTAGCTTTCACTTGGTATGAATGTATATACTTACGTATATGTCCTGAAAAACTCCCTACACAGAGAAAATTTTCGTAGAAAAACATTCTATATACTGTATACTTATATACTTATTTAAGAAGTCTGTAATTTGGACAATTATTTTTTTGTGTTTTAATTTCTTAGTAATTACATAAAAATATGCAAGAAATTGTTCCGAATAAGAATTGTAAATTTTTGACCTACTTTTTTCAAACACCTACATATACGTCAGCTTATTTGGAGACAATTAATACCGCAAACTTAATTTTTATAATAACGGGTTGTATGTACATAATTAATATTGTTACGTAATTAAGTCAATGTTTTATTACACCATAACGGAGAAATTATTTTTATCGAAAGGAGAAGTAGTGCCATTATTCAAATTATAATTGAAATTAACTCAAAGACATTAGGTAAAGGTATTCAATAGATTTGTTATAATAAATTATGAATGCTTTTTTATAGAACATGGTAAACTATAGTAATAACGTTGTATGTAACGGGTTTTCAAAAAGTCTTTACGTCCCGGGCGGCTACAGACCGGGGAATGCATGAGAATTTATTTCTTAGGTTTTTTATGTTCACATACTTGACTTTTTAATTCAGACGTATTCAAAATTTGACAAAGTAGGTAAATGTCAAATAAACAAATAAACATGGGTGCTTGGACATGAGGAGATTCAAAGTAATGAGATATCTGACCAAGGAAGGTTTTAAGAGGAACTTCCTTGGACAAGAACCTGTATGTAGAATCATAGAATTCTACATCATCATGTAGAATTCGGCTAGAAGGGAGATCTTATTATGACTACAAAAGGAGCATAGAAAGAAATGCAGGCTAACGAAAGGTCTACTTCATATTAACACACCATTAGGGGAGCCGGACGCCAGGCATTTAGCCAACCTAATTCGTAGTAATAAAAAAAATTTGAAACTATTACCGACTTAATAACCGAACATTGTCTTTTAAGGAAGTATTTGTACAGCAGGAACTTGATTAGTGAGCCCTGGTGTAGGGGATGTGAAAGGCTAGCGAAAACTACCCTTCATGTAACATGCCCTTGCGAGAACTGAAGGGACTCAGACAGAAACATTTCGAAAGAGATCTATTGGATCTTACGACGGTATTCAAATTTCCCCTGAGAAGGATAGTGGCTGTTATCGAGGGCACAAGATTAACACAGTGTAACTAAGAGATATTGTGGGTGGTACAACGAGCATTCTGCTCAGGTTCTTAGACTTACTGACGTCGGACCCAAGGAACTAGAAGAATAAGAAGAACAAGAAGCAAAAGAACATAACAATTTTCTGCGACCGTTTTAGAAAAAACAGTCTTTACTGTTGAAAAAATACATTTATTGCAATGGTCCATCTTCGAAGCGGCTTGCTAAATGGAAATGGTAACTGGGAATGTTCCAAGCAGTTAACTTACGACCAATTTATTTAAATGTATCCAGAAATAATGGGTAGTCAACATATAAGTCGCGAAACGGGATAGAGGCAATAATAATCAAAATAACATCCTGAAATTTATTTCGCTTTGCTACACAATCACTCTGTACATTCAGGCACTTGTTCCATCTCTTTACAAGTTCTTGAAAGCCGGCGGCAACGAAATCTTTTGATTGCCGTCACAGCCAACGAGTAACCTTTTGGATCAGTTTCAAAATAACGGCCATCCAAATAATTTTTTAGGAGCCCGAACGGATGAGAATCACTGAGGGCTATGTTGAGATTGTACGATGGATGTTCCAAGCGATCCTAACGAAATGTGCTTAATAGCTACTGCGTTACTTTTGCTGTGTGAGAGTGGGCATTGTCATCCAGAAGAAGGACTTCCTTCGTCAGAAGTCCAGGACGGTTGCGGCGAATGGCCTGTCGGAGTTCCGGCAGAGTGGTGCAGTACGACGTGGCATTAACAGTCTCACCATAAGGCAGGAATTTCTGAAATATTACGTCTTACATGTCCCAAAGCGCGAGACATGCAAGGTATTATGCGGGCTGCCGTTGCATGCCTGCGAGATATCACGCTGCCTCTACGACAAGCATACATATGCTGTCATCTGCGTGTACAAATATGGTATAAGAGAAACTGACGTTTGCGACTTATATACTGACCCACCCTCGTACAAATTCAATGTCGTTACTTTCCATAGGACAGTGTTGGAATAATTTAAAGGTTTTTAAGCACTGGTTCTATGATGGTAAAGATAAATCAATTTGTCGTCTCACTGTTGTTACATCCGATATTTTGTAAAATGTGAATCAAATTCATATTTCTATACGACATCTATTTCAACTAAGAAGTAAGCTTAATAATTAGACTGTTCTTTTAACCTTTACTACAGTCATTCTAAAGCTTTTCAATGAATCCCCTCGTAAGATCTTGAAAAACAGCTACATTAAAATAAATACAGTTTTGTCAGTGATATAGTATTCTCACTTCTTCTTACTGTACGTTGACTTATGGTGGTTCCATGAGCATTTTTCAGAAACGACTGCTTTGACGTGTTTCCACCGTTACAAAACGATCGTCTGCAACTCTGATTGACCGTTTTCTGCCTTGTCCACTTCTTCTCACATACTCCTCGGTTTGCTTCCAACGACTTATGGTTGCATATACTTCTAAGGACTCCCAAATCATTTCTATAAAATTGCTCTCCTTGTATAGATATCAAACCTTTTCCTCAATTCCAAATGAACTGCTTACTTGGTTTAAACTGAAAGTGCCACTAGCCTGGAGGTTTAAAAATTTAGTTTACCGCAAATTTCCAATTCAAAATTTCTACGTTTTTACCTAAATAATGAGCAGTCGCATAATTATGGATAATTTCATAATAATCTTGTGGCTGAACCATCATTTCTCTTTTTTTAAACCTCTTCTCTATAAGAGCAAACACGCGGTCAGGTGATATAAAAGAATAGTCTGTTGCAGAAAAAGAATAGGAAAGAACACTTCCACTTTTTTATATTCAAAAGCGCGTGTAAATCCAACCATTTACATCACCTGTCAATTAAAGTTGTATTTTTATTTTGGCCTCCACATCCATCTGTTATTAGGTGAACAGTATGAGTGTCCTCAAAATCTATTGTATTCAGCTGATGAGAAACTACTGAGACAATTTCATTTGACCCCTTCAAATATTTAAACTATGTTACTGTGTCTTCGCTTTTTAACGGACGCACTGCATGCGTATAGAACAAAATTGGAGACATACTTGAATAGAAAAAACCTCACCAATTTTGTATAATGCAAAAGTATTTTTAATAATATAAAATATTATTAAACATGGGGTATCCCGACGCCATTATATGGTAGAATAGAATGTAGATTATATTTATATATATACATATTCTCATATATATTTCATTTCACAATTTCAAAACTAAAAACTAAATTTCAAAAAATTATGAATTCCTGTTACGTACAAATTTTAAACATCACAATATCCCAAACCATTCGCGACATCATACATTCATTCTAATTATTTCAAACATGAAAATTATTATCATACAGAAATCGTCTCCTCAAATTTTAAACAGCTTCGAAAAAATAGAATCTAAAATTTACAATAATCATTTCCTGGCAAACAAAACTGTATTATGAATTTGACCAATATAAATATTCCGGATAATGTTGAATACATACTTAGTTTAGGAGCCAAATTTAATATGCCACCAAACAAAATACCCATTAATTATTATATAGCTAGCATTGAAATTGGAATACAAAATTTACCACAAGACAAACAAAACGAAATACGTAACAAAATCTGCAATATAATCACTAACCATAAACATAAGAAAATAAATAATAAAAAACATATATCAAATCTATATGTAAATAAGTTCATTAGAGAAACAAAAAGATTTGTCAAAGACAACCCTCACATTACAATAACAACAGCAGGTAAATCAAATAAAATAGTGATCATTCTTAAAGAGCAATATGGGCAAAAAATAGAAAAACCATTAAATGATAAATTTACCTACAAAAAAGAAAGAAATAATCCAACAGAAAAAACTCAAAAAGGAAATAATAAATAAATGGCATAGACAAAACCTAATAGATTTCAACACTAAAAACAAACATCGCATTTTTAATTCCCAACCCCCATCAATATATTGTTTACCAAAAATCCACAAAAATAATTGCCCTTTAAGACCAATAGTATCAAACATACATGCTCCTATATATAATATAGCAAAATTCCTAGGTGATATCATATCTAATATGTTAGGAAAAACGGAATAACATACCAAAGACAAAATTTCATCAAGGAACAAAAGTACCAACTAATCATAAAATTATATAACTTGATGTAGAATATTTATATACTAACATTCTTAAAGTTCTAGCTGTAAACATAATCGAATCCAAATGGAATGAAATTAGTCCACAAACATCACTAAATAAAAACGAATTTATTAGAGGTATACGTTTCTGTCTCGAGAACACATATCTTCAATACAAAAATTTTTTTATAGTCAAACATTTGGTATTGCCATGGACTCTCCTTTAGCTGCTCCTATTTCAAATCTGGCAATGGGACATTTGGAGCAAAACGTTATCAATTTATTAGACTTCCACCCCATTTTCTTCAAAAGATATGTAGATGACATCATAACATGTATTCCGACAAATAATATAAACTACCTTTTAAATAAATTCAACAATTTTCACAACAAATTAAAATTCACTATTGAAGAAGAAATCAATAACAGAATTAATTTTCTTGATATTTCTTTAAGTTATGATAGACAGGGTACTGTTTATACAAATTGGTATAATAAGCCCACAGCTCCTTTTCGATATATAAATTACCACTCAAATGCGCATACAGTATTCAATAAAATGATTGTAAATAATCTGACTGCTAGAGCAGTAAAACTATCACATACTCAATACCGAAAAGATAACATCAAGAAAATTAAAACGATATTAACAGATAACAACTATCCACCACAACTTATAGACCAAACAATTAAAAAAAGAATCCACCAAATATACAAGACTGCAGACACCAATAACAATTTAAACAATGAAACAACATATATCACGATTCCATATTTTCCAAAATTATCTGAAAAAATTAAAAACACTTTAAACAAATATGATATAGCTACAACATATAAACTTAGTAATACTAATAAACATTTATTTTCAAAACTTAAACCTAAAATAGAAAAAAATCGAGAAACACATGTCATATATAAAATACCATGTCGTGATTGCGATAGTTACTACATAGGCCAAACGAAACAATATTTATACAAAAGAATACAAGCCCACAAATACTCTAAAACACACGAAACTGCTTTATTTACACATAAGCTACAACGCAATCACCATTTCGATTTTGAAAACACACAGATAATTGATAAAGAACAACACACAATGAAAAGGGAAATTAAAGAAATTATTAATATTAAACACGAAGAAAATTCAATTAACAACAGAAGTGATATAAAAATTTAAGCAGTATATACTATAACCTAATTATGTAACGATGTGCAATTTACCATAATAATATATGCTACTGTTACATAAATATATATCTTATGTTATTTCAGTATCTGTACATTTGCTTATCATGCTGACATCTCCGTGTTTCGATCCCTGACTGGCTGTTCGAGTAGTTTTTTGTGGTTTTCCTTCTTGTTTAGGGCGAATGCCGACAGCTTAACATCTTAAGCCGCTCCATGGGCGCATACATAATAATAACTCATGCCTTGCCTTTTCCCGTTTTTGTTGTCCAACTATTGTTTGAATACTAAGGCATGATTTATTATTATTAAACTGGAATGTATCTTTGAATAATTTTATCCATGACAACT
This sequence comes from Melolontha melolontha, assembly GCA_935421215.2. Taxonomy (NCBI): domain Eukaryota; kingdom Metazoa; phylum Arthropoda; class Insecta; order Coleoptera; family Scarabaeidae; genus Melolontha; species Melolontha melolontha. The sequence goes on along the minus strand of OW285236.1, from coordinate 192,527,950 downwards.
ACAAATATATAAGTATGACATTAATATACTGTCATTTCTATTTTAAATTCTTTGAGAAAGGCATTATTTGCCGAAACATGTAAGATTGTTTTAAATATATATATTTTTATGTAAAACCAGATATTAAATCGCCAACTAATTGAATCTACCATATATATATATGGATAGATATACATATATTAAATATAGGGTGTGAATAATACAATATAAGTTTAGTGAATGTATCCTCTCCAGAGACGTAGATACGTATTTAACCTTTCTACAGGATCATCGGTACGCCGCTGCTGGAGAAGTGAGGACACGGTAATAGAGTTTCTACAGATACAGTTGTTACTGTCTGATGGAAACACTTTGATAGTTCTGCAGTTGTTATGTACACCGCGCTGAATATTCTTCTACGATCTGTCTTAATAATTTCTGTGAGAGAGCAAAGTTGTTGTTTTTGTGAATGTGTCTCCTCTCCAGCAAGGGTGTAACGATGATCCTGTAGAAAGGTGAAATACGTATCTGCGTCTCTGGAGAAGATACAATCACAAATATATGAACTTGTATTGCGTTCTTCGCACACAATTTTTATTAATATTTTATATTATTAATAATACTTTTGTATAATACAAAATCAGCGAGTTCAAAATTATTTTGTTGGTATTGAACTTCAGTGTTTAGAAGAATCAATTCGGAATTTGTGAAAATTTTACCTGCCTTCTTCATGAATAATAATAAAATGCAATCTACCTTAATCTCTTAATTTTGACGAAAAAAAATATCCAAGTGTGAAATTTTAAAAAATTTATAATAACACTGGAACTTAATACATATTCATAAAAATTTTACCGGTGAGACTACTCCTGTCTCCTTAAGAAATTTATTGTGTTAACACAGAGCGTACACTTTTTCAATAAAATACCGGTCGCATGATTTATGTAGCAAGTTTTATATATAAATTTCTCACGTTTTTTCCTCTGCTTCTCGCCTTAAACGGAAAAGTTATTTCCATAACACTCTAAGCGGCTCCCCAATTTAACCAATTTTAGCGGTAAGTTCGTACGAGCCCAACCAAACACAACAATACATACATATCGAAAGTAAACGGATTGAATCGCTTGAATTTCAGTCAGATCAAATATTAATACATATTTTAACAATGTTGGTAATCTTCTCCCGGAATATCTGCTAAATCGTCAATTTATATGCAGAAAAATTGTGTTCGGTAAGATTCTAAACTCGTAGTCACAAAAAACGCGAGCTAGGTATATTTTTATGAAGCGGTTTTAGTGTATACAGATTTTATCTTTATTCACGCATATTTATGGGTATTTAGATTAAATATGTAAATGCAATGGATACAACCCCATATCATTCGAGTAGATTGCTCCAAGAATATTAGTCTAGTTCCATGCGCAAGAAAGAAGCTGCGTCTACAGTTGTGACTTGAAGCGATTATTAATAATGTTTGTGTGTTGATTTTAACTTTTGTTCTGTACGGGTTTTGAAATAATAACACTAATTTGTAATTTACATTAATGAGAACAACAAAGCAACACGCACTTGGTTCGGTTCTTTATCGTTCTGAAGTATTTCTCGTGATGTCGTTGTCGCCCCTACACTGTTTATTTTACAAAGAGAAATAAAATATAAACAATAAAGGTACACATATATGTATAAACGTATGTCTAAAATATAGTCCTTAAGAAATAATTGTGGGAACTTTTTCACTTTTTTAAATTCTGTTGGTAATTATAAGAAGAAAATATATCCTCCTGAGAACTTGTGTCCATTTGAATGGACATTTGGTTTTCCTAAGATGGTTTCGTTGTTTGTGAAATATTTGGCCTAAGAAGCAATGTACAATATTTTGGATACATATTGATATGAAATTAACGTTGGGTGAAAATAAAAAATAGAATTAATAACGAATAAACTAATTAATCATAACTGGATAAGCAAAAACACATTAAAAAGAAATCAACCGAGGTTCTGTATTTTAATTGCACCTCGTATATCATTTATTAATGTAGTATTAAAATTTTAGATGTATATTTCCAAGAACTAATAGGTAAACAACTAGCGTTATGTCAATAAATTTTAGGTTAATTATATTATTAAACGCTTAGAATATAAGTAAATTAATAAAACAAAGGTATTTTTGATAATATAAAATACTATTAAAAATCTGGTGTGAAGAACACAAATACAGGTTCACTATTAATATTCTTGTGAACGTGTTCGAACATATCCCTCCCCCAGAGACGTAGATACGTATTTCGCCTTTCTACAGGCTCATCGGTATGCCCCTTCTGGAGAAAGGATATCTTCAGACACATTTACAAAAAAGAACCACATCGCCACATCACAGAAATTATTCAGAAGTACCTCGCCCCGTCCACATAACCAATGTGAAGTAACGACGCCCTTCCAAACTTACTTCACATTGGTTATGTGGACGGGGCGAGGTGCTTCGGCTGTCTGACAACAGGCAGCGCTGAATTTACTTCTACGCTCGGTCTGGATAATTTCTGTGATGTGGCGATGTGGTTCTTTTTTGTGAAAGTGTCTGAAGATATCCTTTCCCCAGCAGGGGCGTACCTATGAGCCTGTAGAAAGGCGAAATACGTATCTACGTCTCTGGGGAGGGATATGTTCGGACAAGTTCACAAAAATATTAATAGTGAACTTGTATTTGTGTTCTTCGCACCAGATTTTTAATAATGTTTCATATTATTAAAAATACCTTTATATTATACAAAACAGGTGGGGTTTACCTACCGTATGATTCAATTATTCTGATACATTACACATGCGGTTAGTCCGTAGTATGAGCGAAGACACAAACAAAATGCAGTTTCTAGAGGGATGGCTGTGCCACCTTTGAAAGGGCGTCGTTACTTCACATTAGTTATGTGGACGGGGCGAGGTACATCGGCTGTTTAACAGCAGGCAGCGCTGAATTTACTTCTACGCTCGGTCTGGATAATTTCTGTGATGTGGCGATGTGGTTCTTTTTTGTGAATGTGTCTGAAGATATCCTTTCTCCAGCAGGGGCGTGCCGATGAGCATGTAGAAAAGCTAAATACGTATCTACGTCTCTGGGGAGGGATATGTTCGGACACGTTCACAAAAATATTAGGAGTGAACCTGTATTTGTGTTCTTCACCCCAGATTTTTAATAATATTTTATATTATTAAAAATACCTTTGTATTATACAAAACTGGTGGCGTTTACCTACTCATGTATGTTTCAATTATTCTAATAAAACAAACATTGTAAAATACAGATAAAGCAATTAATGCAGTAATATCACGATATAAACAAAGTCATGTGACAAAGCATATCATGAGACACATCGGAAGGACATGCGATTGAAAACAAAGGACAAGACGGCACCATACGAACGACCATGGGAAGAAAGGGAAGAAATACGTAGACGATTTTCCGCGTAAAATTTGCTTGTAGAAACGAGCACGAGAAGCTATTCTGGAAAGACGGGACTAAAAGTTTACTATTCCAGAATAAAATTTACAAATATCAAAATTACAAGAAATGGAAAAATATATAGACAGGGAGACAACGCAGAGAGTTGGAAAAATTAAAATTACCCATGATAAATAAAAATACAAAGGGGTGGAAATATTAAATAAGTATGAAAATTAGAGAAGACAGAAATAAATTATTTGGAGTAGGAACCGAATTCTTAGAAGAAAAGAACGCTGCGTATAAAAGCGGAAAAGCACCGCAAAATAAAAATTCACCGATATATTTTCGAATTGGTCAGTTTAACTTTGGCGCTTATTGATTTCAAAAATCTTAATTAGAATAAAGTATATAATCTAAAAATTTAAGCCTATTGGCATTAAATTTAAGTAAGAATAAGTAAACGTTTAATTTCATTTTAATAATTAATATTGTTATCGTTATTATTCTCATTATTATTATAAAATTTTATGTGCACAATTTAAATTTGTGTAAGTAAAATTTTATATACGATAAAAATTGGAGCATCTAGAATTAGTTAAATTTAGAAAGTGCATGTGGTTCATTATTCTAAATATAAAATTAGTCATAAATACATGATTGAGCTGCATCTTAGGACAGAATGTTCTCGAAATATATGTGCCATTTCAAATTTTAAAATTCAAAACCTTCAGCGATAGGCGCGAAAGTAAGAAAATAGTTATAAAGTGTGAGGATCCTATTCTGTAGGGACTCGTTTCCCACTTAAATAGGCGCTGAATAGGACACTCGCTTTGTAGAAAGTTAACAGTAGAGACCAAAGATACACATTTCTGACATAAATAGACTTTGAGTACTAATCTCAGTATTTGGAGGACAAATACTCCCTTTTGCGAGTGAAATCCTCAAGGGTCTTTGTTTGCGAGATTCATTTTGATTCAGAATTAAAACTCCAATACTATCCGTGTATGACTTACTAATAAATATTTGTATATTAAAGTGGCATTGATGGGTTAAGATATAGGTTAAAAATGAAATATTTTAAGTTAGAACAATAATGAGATATGCAAATATAAGCAAACAATAAAATATTTTAAACTAGTACTTCTTGTTGTATTATTTCTTTGCATTTACTTTTGACGCTAGGCCTAGTTGTGTATAACTCAAAAAAAGATAAGCCCTGAGATACCCAAATAATATACAGAGTCTCAACAAAATTAAGCTTGCGTAACTGCCCACACAACCATTCAATTAAATAAATTATATTTCAAAGTAAAGTTCACACCAATATGTCTCGCCATCTGTATCAAATTCAGTTAACTATGTGTGGTTTTCTGTCAATTAGTAAACGTTGAAATTGCAACAGACGGACGTGCTAGGTTAGATGGTAAATTATTGTTGATTTTAGTAGATTTTGTTATAGATTTTGGCGAAAAGATTATTAAAACCATTAAAATTGTTAATAAGGTATCTGACATAATTGGGATATATTGTTTGATTAAGTGCTTCAGCGTTTAATTTGGAAAAATATGTACTGTCCATTTAAATGAACATGAGGTCATCTTCACTACTTACTTTTTGTCGGGAAAAACACACGTAAGTTAATATTATCTTAATTTAGATAATCAGGCTGATGACGAATTTCTTCCTGCGTAAGACAGTCAATAATAATAAGCAGGAAACCAAAACGTGTCTGATCCAGAATTTAATGTGCCCTTAAGCATTTTGAAATTACTACTAAAATCTACCCAGTGTAGAAAATTTTGGAGGAAAGATGACAGGTAAAAGCTAAACCCTTGTAAGACAAGCAATTTTATTGATTTTTAGTTGTAGTACTTTGAAAATATTTCTTGTTGGACAAATGTTAAATACATGGTTGACCATGACAAACCTATGAACCTTTCTGTATAGGAAGTAAGAAAGCTTCTAGGTACTAGTGTTTTTTAGGTCTTTCTCGAAATATCCTAGAATAAAAAAGTATTGGGCAGCAACAACCAGAATAGAATCGGTCACAAAATATATGTCCCGGGATAAATATTTTTTTCTATTAGAAGTCACTTAAAACTCATTGTCGACCACGATGTGACGGAAGACATTAGAAAATTGGAGATACGGCCACTTTTATCAAAAATTAGAAATGGATGTCTATCTTTAAAAAGATTTAATGCCGTTGCATTGGATGAACAAATGATCCCGTTCACAGGAACATGCTCTGTAAAACAGTTTGTTCGAGGCAGACCAACACCAGAAGGTTTAAAAAATTTTGTGTACGCTACACCCAATGGTCTAGTTCTCGATTTTAAGATCTATCAATGTAAAAATACTTTTCTCAATCAGTCGCTAAGGAATCTTGGCGTTGGACCATCCCCTGTTGTTCGACATATTGAATTGCTTAAAGAAGGGACGCACATATTTGTGGACCGATATTTTGCAGAAATGCATCATCTCAGAATTTTTATTAGAAAAAAAAAATTGTGTGATGGAATAATTATGAAATCTAGAATTCCAGCGGCAGTATATTTGACCCAAGAGAAAATTTTACAAAAATTACCTAGAGGGTTTATTTAACAGGCTGTGCGAGAAGATCAAAAGATCAGTTTTGTTCAGTTATACGATCAAAAGTCTGTTATTCTGCTTCTGCAGGTTTAGAAAAAATCCAATTTACGAATGTAGGAGATGGTCTAAAAAGGAAAAAAAACATTTAAATGTTACTAAAGCAAACATTGTGAAACACTACAGTTATTGTATGAGTGGTATTGTTGTAATAAGTCGCGTTGTTAGTTATTATCGAATACATAGTAGAACAAAGAAGTGGTCTGTCTAAGTGTATTTTCCACTTAGTTGTCCTTGTTATTGCTAATTCTTGGATCTTGTATAGGGAGGATCGCAAACGCTTAGCGGATAGACAAAGGCAATTATGCAATTTTTGTATTTCAAAACCAAGGTTGCCGAATTAATAATAAATAATAAAGATTATAATGACGAAAATGATGTATTACATTTGCTTCTTAAAACACGAAATAATCCACAAGGCTATAGCGTATCCCCTCACAGTCTTTAACACCAAAAACATCTAAGAAAGGCCGTTATCATCCGCCTGCATTGGCTAATTTGATAAATTTTGCTAGGTGTAAATATGAATAATGTAGTAAGAAAAGGAAATTCTATTGCACACGATGTGAAATCTATCTATGCATAACAGCAGAACGTAACATGTTTTTTTTTTATATCATGTGTACACAAAACATTAAGTTTTCAAAATTATGCACATATTCGTAAATTTGTGAATACAAGAATACAAAAATGTTAAAAATATATATGTATACATGGACATACACAATGCATATGTACGCAACGGTTACTTCAACGTACAGACACGTGTTTTGTTCTCCTCTTGGATCTCGTCAGTGCACGTAAGGAAGCACTTATTACACTGACCAACAAATTTTCATTCTTGCAATTTTTCTTTAGAAACTAACTAAACATTTAATAGGGTGTTATATATAATCGTTGCATATACAGTGTGTACCAATCTCGATGTCATATTTATCCAAGATCTTAGATAAATTATTTATGCAATTTTACATTAAGATTCTTATTTAATTTAGATGCTCATAATTATTTGGTCAAATAATTTCAAAACGTTGACCTTATCATTTTTTTATGTTATAACTAGAGCAGACCAATTTCTGTGCGCGCCATGTGCGCCGATGTGAGGATGATTGTATTGCATCAAAACTAATAAAAAGCATTCAGTATGTGTTTGGTACTTCCTTAGACTGCATATAAGTGTAAGCATAAGCATAAGTAATAGAATATCGTCGACATATAAATCGAGGAAACGACCGTTGTCAGACGAAGTGAATAAGTTTATTATGGATTTCCCGGACTTAATATACGATGGCTCAAAAATTAAATGTTTAGTGTGCAATACATATCTAATGTGTTAGTCAGGAACACATTGTAAAGAACACGTACGCAGTTCGAAGCACAATAATAACAAAATTAATCGACAACAGTTTATACATGAACTATGTGTAACTATGATTGTGTGTACACTGCTGTTTACCTTGTTAAGTAATGATTCATTTATTTCATTTTGGAATAAATACGCGAATCAAACATTACCGAGCACGACAACGTTACGAAGCAATTTACCAACGGTGCGTAAACAGGTTGAAAATAAAATCAAAACCGAACTGAAAAATAAAAACTGTGATTATGTGTGGACGAAACATCTGACAGCAAAAAACAATCTGTAGTTAATGTGATGGCGCGTAATATGGAACCACATCACCCAACGACTTCAATTTTATTAGCTTCCAGACGACTAGAACAATGTATTGCCGAAAAAATTTCAGAGGTGCTATTAGATACTTTGGACAAATCTAAACTTTCGAAAGACCAAGTATTAATGTTTATGACCGATGGTGCTGCAACCATGTGTTCTGTAGGCCGGTCTCTTAAAAAATATTGTCCTAACTTGTTACATATTACTTGTAAACTCCATGCTCTACACTTTGTGGCAGAACAGGTTCGTAGATGTTATCCAGAGGTAGATGCTTTAATATCGAGTACAAAGGCAGTATTCCTGAAATCTCCAAAACGTATTCGGAAATTTCACGAATTGTGTCCCCATCCCCTGAGCCACCACAGCCGATTCTGACACGTTGGGGTACATGGTTACGGGCGGGGTTTTACTATCATGAACATTTTGAAAAAATTAAGGACGTAGTTTCATCATTCGATCCGAAAGAAAGTGCAGCTATCAATCAAATAATATATTTGATTATCTCTGATAGAATAAATGTCTCTACTTCTATACTTATATCGGTATCAAGCTCATGTTGCGTCCCTATTCTATCGCATATTCTAATATATTACGAATTACACTCCCATATCGGCGCTTATGGCGCGCACGGAAATTGGTCTGCTCTAGTTATAACTCTTGACCTCTTCGCCTACTTGTAGAATTTATCTAAAACGCCTGACTTTATGTGTATATATTTAAGTTTCACATATTATTTAAATTATTGTCTACACTTTAGTTCATTTACTTCATTTATTATACTGGGTGCGTCTTTTACTCATGACCAGGCATTGCTTGTTTTGTTGAGAATTCATATCACTATATTAACGTAATTATCTCATTGGTCTATATTATACAAGTTTTTTTATTCCATTCATTAAATTTTTCTGTTTTACATTTGTTGTTTTATTGTTGCGCATAAGCTAAGTTGGCGTCTCAAGGATTTTGACATTCTGGTGTACCATTTTCTTTTTGTTTGTTATTGCCGGGTTATTAATAAATCCCTTATTGTTAGTTTTACATTTGTTGTTTTATTGGTATAAATATAACGATACACGTAGTTACCTATGATTTAGTCAATTTACAATTGGTAGTGTCTATGTTCACTGTAACGGCTAAAGAAGCACATGGTGGCGCCTATATAAAAAAAAAGAACTCTCCCTACAGCTCGCCTCTAAAACTGAGTTAGTTTCTTTAGCCTAAGATCACCGGAGCAATAATGTTATTGGGGTAAGTTGATAAGATCTTAAATAGGTAGGCATTGCGGTAAGTACGTAGACGTAAGATTATTGCTCGTGGGTGCATATCGCAGTTGTAGAAATTTAACTTGGGGTCCTACAAAAATTTCCTCTTGAAGTTTTGCATCTGAGGTTTTTGGGAGCCCCGATTTCTCATTCTTTAATACTGTAGTGGAAATTTTTTGATCGAATGTCCCACTCACAAGAAACAGAGCAATTCTTTGTATAACCTAGTTGTCAACCGAGTAGAATTACTACAACTTTGAGGTCTACGCTGATATACTATTTGTATATTTAGTAATTAATTCTGTTTAGAACAGCTTTCAAACTTAAATTCGAAGCATCGATAAAGACGCTATTCTTCAGGATGGTGTTGGTAACCTAATGCCATCATCAAATCGTTGACATTATTGCAGTATGAAAGATCCTCGTTAGTTGAAAAAATACTATAGTCCTTTCTGACGATTATGATACATAGAAATATGTGTGCCTAGAGGTTCCATCTTTGGCGTCTAGATCCTAGTATTGCTGTTTTAGTTTTCGACAAATTCAGGTCTCCAATAAAATCATTTAATTCTAATTGATTTATTAGGTGTAGTCCACCCTCATTAGATTGCAAATATTGATCATCGCTGGTCGGTAACTTAACATTTGCTTCTTCTGGTTCTGTAACATCATATTCTTCACTCGAAGCACTTATGGCTCTTGCTTCCAAGTAAGGTACTGGACGAGTAGCAGAGGGCAGACTGGCGTAATTAGTATTTTTCTTATTTATATTGGAAAACCCAAAGTTTTCGTGCAGCAAAAGTAGCTATCAATAATGCGTTTGTTCACGCCAAATAATAGGTCATGCAAATAGCATAGCTCTTTTCTGGCTGTTTGACCAGCCCCTCAGAGTAACAACATAGCGTGCGCAGCAAATGCTGGAAGCTCACGTCTTGTTTTGACGCTCAATGGTTAAGCCAAAATAGTGAAAATATAATTTTTCTATTAAAGACGTAATATTCCGTTTATGATGATGGGTAGTTATATTCTCCACATACATAACAGAAACTGTTTGGATCATTTATACATGTACGCGACATTATGAAATAAAAAGATGTTCAGCTCTCACAAACCGACTTACATTGGATCGAGAAAGTTGTGTGTATGTCTTTAGATACCCACATAGCTAGATATCTACCAATTCTCAATTGGGTTGGTTCCGGGGCAAAAAGGGAGTGGTTTAAGTGTTCTAAAGCAGGAAGCTTGCCAGGGCATATTCAGACATGTCCACTCAATGTTCAACAGGACAATATTTTTAGTAGTATCTTTCTTATAGAAATGTAACTTTGAAGTTTTGAAAATCTAGTGCGTTTTTTGAAAAAATTGTTTAAGAAAGTATCTCTATGACGTGATGAAATAAATTTTAAATCAAATTCAGAATTAGCGTGACAAATGACATGAGCTACACATATCGGTGTATAAGAGAACCAAGTTGTGCTTACCAGTGCTATCAGTCGTTGCCGCTAGGAACAATCTCGCACGTCAAAGGTCAAGAAAAAACATTTCAAGACATCTGACGGCCAAGAGAGCCACATCGGCGAGAGCAATATAAAATAAAATTTATTGCCTTTTCGTGATGTGTTCTCTGTTCGTATTCCATTTTATAAATTGTAATCATATAACAGATAGAATAAAATTACTTCAGGTAGCAAAACTATTTAAGGAATGCTTATCTATTTTCAATTTGCGAAGGATATATTCTCTCGCAAAATGCAGTAATTGGCATAAAGCCGAATATGATCGCGAAATTTTCTCCGAACGAGGATTACAGCGCACAACCCGTGTAATTCGTGAGCGGCAAACAGTACCAACTCGAGGATCGGTAATATGTACTTCTGAAGACGTAAAGAGTAAGGTTTAAGTTCTAGGAGAAGATCAAGGTAGGGTAATTTTGAGTGAATTTCTTAGGAGGAATTATTGAAATGAATTCCTAAACCTGATTTTATGTTAAAATAATATATCTGAGATTTTGACAATCTATATATAAATATTATTCAAGGCGATTTTTGTTAATGTTTTAACTAGTAGTGGTAACATAATTAAACATGAATTTGTTTATAATAATAGGAATATTCTTTATTTCCAAATTAATGAAAACAGAACTCTAATTACAGGACACACTATAATTTAAATAAATACATATGCAGAGCAACTAAATATAATTAAAAATAGAAATAAAACTACGGTTCTAATCTTCACTTTTAGTCTTTAATCGTAACACGACAATTGTTTAGCCGGCACAGTGGCTTCCTCAGGTGCTTACATCTAAAGAGTACGTTACAAACTAAATAATATATATATATATATATATATATATATATATATATATATATATATAATAACTTCGTGACCTTGGTATGATATGGTAAACCTAATCAGTAGGCGATTAAAGGTCTGTATATTACTTCAAAATATATGTATTTAAAAAACTCTACATGTTTCGGCTATATACGCCTTTTTCAAGAGAATACAAAATATGAATGACAGGATATAAATGTCAAGTAATTAAGTTGCTATGGTTTAAATTATTCAAAGATACATTCTAGTAATAATAATAAATCATGCCTTAGTATTCCAAAAAATAGATAACAAGGTGTGAAAATATGTGTTGTTCGCTGCTAGCAATTTGTGTCTCCTTCTGGGTATGAACTTGTGTGTTGGTTGCTGCTGGCAGCTTGCGTCTCTCTATGGGTGTGTGGTTTTGTGTGAGAGCGTAAGTGTAGGGTTTTGTATGTCGGTGCGTTCGTGCGTGTGTTTAGTGATCGGTCGCATGAATTTAGAGAGGTCGGATAACCAGCCGTTGCGTAGGGCCGCCAACCCTTTCCCGACAACTTCTTTACAATTCCGTGCAGTACTTCGACGGTCTGACCCCCGCCCCAACGAGGCAAGGCGCAGACAGGCGAAGCGCACCCTGTACGGGGTTGCTCATCGCAACTAAGGGAACACTCTTAGTGGCTACCTCGGTCGACGATGGTCACACTTATGCCATCTTAACGTTTTCCGCCGAAGCGGGGGCATAGCACACACGTCGAACGTGTGTGTGCTGTTAACGGCAGCCTAGCCAGGTTGTCGCCCAGGACCGGTCCTAGTGGTGTGTGCATTGCGCGGCGACGAGATAGCGCCGCGTAGCATGGTTCCTCACTCTTGCTGGAAAATCGGAATGGCACCTGACTGCCCAACGGGCAGACCCCCCTAGAGTTTTGTAGCGCATATGCTAGGCTGCAACCCAGTAGAGGACCACATCAGCAAAAAACAGGAAACAGGGATAGGCAGGGAAAAGCAAGACATGAGTTATTATTACGTATGCGCCCGTGGAGCGACTTAAGATACAAAGTTGTCGGCATTCGCTCAAAACGAGAAGGAAAACCACGAAAACCTGCTCGGACAACTAGACAGGAATCAAAACACGGAACAGTCATCATGATAAGCAAAAGTATATGATATTTAAATGATATTTAAATAACATAAGGTATATAACAAAAAAAAATATAATATGATGGTAAATTGTAGATCGTTACAAAATTAAATTATAGTATATACTGCTTAGATTTTTTATATCATTTCTGTTGTTAATTGAATTTTTTTCCTGTTTAATACTGATCATTTCTTTAATTTGTCTTTTCACTGTGTGTTGTTCTTTATCAATTATCTGTGTGTTTTCAAAATCGAAATGGTGATCGCGTTGTAGTTTGTGTGTAGATAATGCAGTTTTGTCTGTTCTAGAGTATTTGTGGGCTTGTATTCTTTTGTATAAATATTGTTTCGTTTGGCCTATGTAGTAACTATCGCAATCGCGACATGGTATTTTATATACGACATGTGTTTCTCGATTTTTTTCTATTTTAGGTTTAAGTTTTGAAAATAAATGTTTATTAGTATTACTAAGTTTATATGTTGTAGCTATATCATATTTTTTTAAAGTGTGTTTAATTTTTTCCGATAGTTGTGGAACATATGGAATTGTGATATATGTTGTGTCATTGTTCAAATTTTTATTGGTGTCTGCAGTGTTGTATATTTGGTGTAGTCTTTTTTTAATAGTTTGGTCTATAAGTTGTGGTGGATAATTATTATCAGTTAGGATTGTTTTAATTTTTTTGATGTTATCTTTTCTGTATTTAGTATGTGATAGTTTTACTGCCCTATCAGTCAGATTATTTATAATCATTTTATTGAATACTGTAGGAGCGTTTGAGTGGTAATTCATATATCGAAAAGAAGCTGTGGGTTTATTATACCAATTTGTATAAATAGTACCCTGTCTATCATAGCTCAAAGAAATATCAAGAAAATTAATACTGTTATTAAATTCTTCTTCAATAGTGAATTTTAATTTGTTGTGAAAACTGTTGAATTTATTTAAGAGATAGTTTATTTTGTTGGTCGGAATACATGTTATGATATCATCAACGTATCTTTTGAAAAAAATGGGGTGGAAGTCTAATGAATTGATAACGTTTTGTTCTAAATGTTCCATTACTAGATTTGCAATAGGAGCAGCTAAAGGAGAAGAATTTAATAACAGTATTAATTTTCTTGATATTTCTTTGAGCTATGATAGACAGGGTACTATTTATACAAATTGGTATAATAAACCCACAGCTTCTTTTCGATATATGAATTACCACTCAAACGCTCCTACAGTATTCAATAAAATGATTATAAATAATCTGACTGATAGGGCAGTAAAACTATCACATACTAAATACAGAAAAGATAACATCAAAAAAATTAAAACAATCCTAACTGATAATAATTATCCACCACAACTTATAGACCAAACTATTAAAAAAAGAGTACACCAAATATACAACACTGCAGACACCAATAAAAATTTGAACAATGACACAACATATATCACAATTCCATATGTTCCACAACTATCGGAAAAAATTAAACACACTTTAAAAAAATATGATATAGCTACAACATATAAACTTAGTAATACTAATAAACATTTATTTTCAAAACTTAAACCTAAAATAGAAAAAAATCGAGAAACACATGTCGTATATAAAATACCATGTCGCGATTGCGATAGTTACTACATAGGCCAAACGAAACAATATTTATACAAAAGAATACAAGCCCACAAATACTCTAGAACAGACAAAACTGCATTATCTACACACAAACTACAACGCGATCACCATTTCGATTTTGAAAACACACAGATAATTGATAAAGAACAACACACAGTGAAAAGACAAATTAAAGAAATGATCAGTATTAAACAGGAAAAAAATTCAATTAACAACAGAAATGATATAAAAAATCTAAGCAGTATATACTATAATTTAATTTTGTAACGATCTACAATTTACCATCATATTATATTTTTTTTTGTTATATACCTTATGTTATTTAAATATCATTTAAATATCATATACTTTTGCTTATCATGATGACTGTTCCGTGTTTTGATTCCTGTCTAGTTGTCCGAGCAGGTTTTCGTGGTTTTCCTTCTCGTTTTGAGCGAATGCCGACAACTTTGTATCTTAAGTCGCTCCACGGGCGCATACGTAATAATAACTCATGTCTTGCTTTTCCCTGCCTATCCCTGTTTCCTGTTTTTTGCTGATGTGGTCCTCTACTGGGTTGCAGCCTAGCATATGCGCTACAAAACTCTAGGGGGGTCTGCCCGTTGGGCAGTCAGGTGCCATTCCGCCTTTCCAGCAAGAGTGAGGAACCATGCTACGCGGCGCTATCTCGTCGCCGCGCAATGCACACACCACTAGGACCGGTCCTGGGCGACAACCTGGCTAGGCTGCCGTTAACAGCACACACACGTTCGACGTGTGTGCTATGCCCCCGCTTCGGCGGAAAACGTTAAGATGGCATAAGTGTGACCATCGTCGACCGAGGTAGCCACTAAGAGTGTTCCCTTAGTTGCGATGAGCAACCCCGTACAGGGTGCGCTTCGCCTGTCTGCGCCTTGCCTCGTTGGGGCGGGGGTCAGACCGTCGAAGTACTGCACGGAATTGTAAAGAAGTTGTCGGGAAAGGGTTGGCGGCCCTACGCAACGGCTGGTTATCCGACCTCTCTAAATTCATGCGACCGATCACTAAACACACGCACGAACGCACCGACATACAAAACCCTACACTTACGCTCTCACACAAAACCACACACCCATAGAGAGACGCAAGCTGCCAGCAGCAACCAACACACAAGTTCATACCCAGAAGGAGACACAAATTGCTAGCAGCGAACAACACATATTTTCACACCTTGTTATCTATTTTTTGGAATACTAAGGCATGATTTATTATTATTACTAGAATGTATCTTTGAATAATTTAAACCATAGCAACTTAATTACTTGACATTTATATCCTGTCATTCATATTTTGTATTCTCTTGAAAAAGGCGTATATAGCCGAAACATGTAGAGTTTTTTAAATACATATATTTTGAAGTAATATACAGACCTTTAATCGCCTACTGATTAGGTTTACCATATCATACCAAGGTCACGAAGTTATTATATATATATATATATATATATATATATATATATATATATATATATATATAAAATCAAGAAGGATGGCGAGTTTCCTTAGTTTTTTACATAGATTAATTAATTATCCACTATCTAAAGAAAATTATGAAAAAGAATTAAATTTAGTCAAACAAATAGATATCAATAACGGCTACACAGATACTTTAATTGAAAATATGCTGACAAAAAAACTTTTCAAAAAAGCATTCTCTATGGTATATCCTGCAATAAAGGATAAGGAATATTCAAAATTTAGATTACAAACGTACATTGGGACACGTAGTAAGCATATTTCAAGTTATTTAAAAAAAACTTAATATTAACATGGTTTTCAAAACTAATAATAATTTATCCAAACACATTAAAAACAATAAAGATAAAACAGACAAAAATAAGAAATCTGGAGTCTATAAGTTAATGTGTGGATGCGGTAAGATATATGTCGGTCAAACAGGAAGATCGTTTGAAGAACGCTTTGCCGAGCATTGTTCTTCGTTTAAAAATAAAAAACAAGATTCCACTTTTGCGAATCATCTATTAGAAGAAAACCACACTTTCGATAAAGATTTTCAAATTCTGCATTTAGAAAATAAAGGCAACAAATTAACTTTACTTGAAAGTTTAGAAATCAATAAATTAAAACAGTCACAAATTTTATTAAATGACCAATTAGATTTAAATAACTCGCCTTTATTAAATTTATTTACTTCAAATCTGTTTAGACGATAATACAAATGTATATGTAGTTTATTAAACAAATTTTATGCGTAAATATGTTTAGTACCCTGTAATATACAGTTAGGGCCGAGCAGATGTGCCTCATTTTCTCACTACCGACAATACTTGTGTAAATTTTAAAAACATTGTAAAATAATACCATCCTTGTTGATTTTATATTTATATATATATTTTATTTAGTTTGTAACGTACTCTTTAGATGTAAGCACCTGAGGAAGCCACGTGCTGGCGAAACAATTGTCGTGTTACGATTAAAGAGTAAAAGTGAAGATTAGAACCGTAGTTTTATTTCTATTTTAAATTATGGATCTTCATCAAGTAAATGCCGAATCAATTCAATTAATAAATATAGTTACATATAGTATAAGGTAGAAGTAAATAAAAGTAAAGAATACAATGCAAAAAAAGCGAGAAACAATTCGTAATAATAGAATCAGTGGTCGACAATAAATTCAAAACAAGAAGAGATCCGGGTAATATTTGTGTAGATTGTGTGATAATATATGTGATAAAAGCAGCTTTAAATAACATATTCGTCCTGGTGATGGGAATGCTGAATGTGTTTGAAGAATGTGTTAAATGTCTTAGAATTAAAAAAATTAAGCTGTATTGGAAGAGGGATAATCAAGAATGTGTTAAATGTTTTAGAATTAAAAAAAATAAGCTGTATTAGAAGTAGGATAATCAACCATGTCCTTTAATAAATTAAGCAAAAGCTGTCTACTAAGTTGTTCTCTTCTATTATTAAGAAAATTTAAAGAATATAGTTCTAGAAGAGACGTACCTATGCGTCTTTCCGGAGATGGTTTATCACATTAAAATTACAGATATTTCAAAAATCGTCTTCGAACATTTTCCACAGTCTGCCCTTATACAAGGTGTTCACGCAAAAACGTTCCAGCTCCTAGCGCACATATTTTCTGTCGAATTGTAAGAAGCAATACGTCAAATTAAAAGGCTTAAAAAGTATTACAAACTGAAGCTTAAATCTAATTTTTACCTGTTTACCTTGTTTCTTTTTTTTGATAAATTAATAGAGATTTTTTTTTAATTCATTGATGTATCACTATCGATATTTCTGATTTACTTTAGGGTAATAAAATAAATAATAACTAAGATTGACACAGCCGTGGTTTTTAAATAATACTTGGGTTTATTCGCAGTAGGCTTTGAAAAACTACTGAGACATAGCGCTGGCTATGAAAACTAAGTTCCAAAAATTGTATACGACAGTTTTAGTTTGTTTAACTATTTTTTGCAACAAAATGAATAATAGTGAACTTGTTGGCATACCGCAAGTTTATTTTGAGAGTAATAAAAACAGTGGGCAAACGTTGCGTCGGTATCAAGAACGTTTTCCCAATAGACGAGTCCCAAGTCGTCGCAAGTTTGCTCGTTTGGAATCCAACTTACGTCAATATGGAAGTTTCAAAAAACCAAAAAACCAAAATCATACATATCAAGACGAAAATCTTCAGATGATAGTTTTACTGAGCCTTGAAGAAAATCGTTGGACGTCAGTGAGACAAATTTCTGAGAGTTTGAATGTCTCAATCGGAAGCGTACATGCCATTTTAAAGAAGAATAAATGCAAGCCATTCGTATCGCGAAAAAATCACACAATCCAAGGAAACGTTCCACAGCGTCGGATAAATTTTTGTAATTTCTTTTTAAACGAATTAAGTCAGGATTCGTTGTTTTACACAAAAATCACAAAGAAATAAATTTACAAGAAACCCACATATCGCCATCGAACAAAATTCTCTAATAAGGTTTTGGTGAGGGATACTAGGCGACAGGATAGTAGGACCCATTTTCATTGACGGAAATCTCAACCAAGAAAAATATCTCCAAATTTTTACTGAAGATTTACAAGAAATATTAAATAACTTGCCATTAATTGAAAGAAATTAACTATTCTTTCAACAAGATGAGCAACACCACATAGCGCTCTTACGATTAGAGATTATTTAAATACGGAATTTGAAGATAAATGGATAGGAACTTACGGGCCGATACCAATACGCGCCAGGTCTTGTGACATAACACCTTTGGATTTTTTCTTTGGGGATACATTCAAGACACTGTTTATGTTACTCGCCCAGAAATGGCCGAAATTTTGAGAGACAGAATAGCCAACGCTTGTCGGGAAACGTCAGCAGAAATACTAATTAATGCTACCCAAAGTGTGGTGTCTAGATGTCGATAATATCATGAAAGAGACAGTACCCAATTTGAAGATTTTCGTTAATTTGTCATGTCTTTATTTAGTTGTACAGTTATTAAACGCTATCTGTTGTTTAGATTTAGTTATTGAAAAGATTGTTGTTTTCGTACTGAAACATTGTTTCCAAAAACCACGGCTGTGTCAATTTTTTTATCCTTTTTTTAATTACCCTAAAGTAAATCGGAAATATCGATTGTGGTATATCACTAAATTCGGACAAAAAATATTTAAAAAAAAATATGGTTACAATTTGAGAAAAAAAATTGACGTTTGGCCTTGGCAAGGATAAACAGGTAAAAATTAAGTTAAAGCTTCGGTTTGTAGTACTTTTTAAGTCTTTTAATTTAACGTATCGCTTCTTGTACAATCCGAATCCAAATAAGTGGGCTAGGACCTGGGGCGTTTTTACGTGAACACCCTATAAAAGCATTATAATGGTTTTAATATTAACGAATTACCAAGATGCCTACTAGATCTTATAACTAGCAGGTTGGCTGCCATATATAATTTACAAAAAAATGTTTCTGGTACCAAGTGCATCATATTATGCAGCCAAATTGCACTTTAAAAGAATCCTACTACAGTATATTAAAACACAACCATTTCGCTGCACGAGTTCAGTTTAGAAAACGAGCCGCAATAGCAGCGAGTTTTCTAATGAAATAAGGCCTTATGAAACGACTTCTTTATACTATTTTTTCTATTTTGCATTTTTTACATTAATAAATTGAAAGTATTTAATTTGAAAGTTCAGAGTTTTATTTTCATATAAAGCATGCAGTTGGTCACACTGATACTTAACATTTTCAAATTTAAATCTTACTATCCGCGAAGTATAATTTATTACGTATTATTTATTAATTTTCGTTAACATTACTTAATATTTTATTTAAAAGTATAAACATGAGTGACATAGAAACTAATATATCTTATTGTCAATTGTATACTATATACGTTGTTTGTGTAACCTACGTACATATATCATATCTGTTACATGTACTATGGAAATAAACGTGGTACAAACATGATTTTAATCGGTTTAAGTTAGGCTGCGTGTATGTAGTTATATATTAAATATAGGCGTCAAATTTAAATATTCGAATAACATATAAGTCAAAAATGACTTTTGCACGTTACTACGATTTTAAGTACGTTAGCAACGTCACAATACCAAAATATTTAAAAATTGACTTTACATAAAACTTCACACTTTTTTTTAAATCGATAGTACTTAAATTCTTAAAATGAAATGATATTTATTTCTGTGGTCGAACAACGCCAACATTGAAAAATGAAAAAAAGCGAATCGAAATGAAGCTCATTTCGTACTGCTTTGGGTTTCATAATGAGTTCATTACCAACGCAAAATAGAAAAAATATTTTTCAAAGATTTCCTCAAATAATTAACATTTTTACAATAAATAGAAAGCGGTCGTGTACGACTGGTCGGGCAACGGTGGGGTATTTATGCCACTATTGTCAGCGGTCGTGTTGTAGCGGTTGTAATTCAAGTGAGAACTTGTTAAGCGCACTGGCGATTTGTAGATAAGAATGCATTTGAATTCATCAGTGTAGTTCTCGCAGTTGCTACAAGTGTTTGTGTGACAAAAATAAGCAATCGCAGTAAAAAAATGTCAGGTAATTATTAAATTATTTTATCAATTTATATGTAATTTCAAAATAAAAATAATAGAAATTAGAAATTAAGTTGTAATGTTTTAGTTTCGTATAAATAGTTTTACTCTTTGAAACTTTATCATTTTTTCTTATTTCAGATGGCAAATTTGAACAAGATCAATTCGATTCTTCTGCTTCGCACCTAGTACCTATGTTTTTGCCATCTAGCAACGAAGAAGTATTATCTGATTAATTTTTTTCTGATTCGCACGAAAAAATAAAATATTCGAAACAAAAAAGTACAAAAATCAAAAGTAAATTACAGCCTATCGATAGTAAAAAAAAAAATCCGAAAAAATTAGGTTCATATGGAAGTTTCGCTGCTGCTCTTATAAATGATTTATCACCGTGAAATTGTTTCTGGACTTTCGTTGACTACGAAATTATTGAAGATATGGTGAATCAAACGAATTCGTATCCTACTCAAGTATTATGTAGTGCAGATAATATCAAGAATGATTCAGGACTACACAGATGGGCTCCCACTGATAAAAAAGAAATGATAAAATTTATTGTGATAGTGGCTTGCATGGGTTTAGTACGAATGACTTCAATAAACAAGTATTGGAGCAATGATGGCCTGTATAGAAATTTAATTTTTTCGAAAATCATGCCCTGAAATAGATTTTAGTTGCTTCTGCGAATGTGACATTTTTCAGATAATGCCAGTTGTCAAGAAGGGGGATCGCGTACAAAATAAAGCCATTAGTAGAAAAGCTTCCGAAAATTTTTTAAAATGTCAGCGCTGCCGGTCGAACATTTTATATAGACGAGTCCATTATTCCATTTCAAGGCCGATTGCTTATCAAACAGTATATTCCACAAAGAAAGCATAAATATGGAGTAAAACTCTTTAAATGATGTAGTGTTAAAAGGTACACATGGAATCTCCGAATATCTGCTGGCAAAGAAATATATGAGGGTAACGCTTCTGTATCGACCAAAATTGCAATCAACCTGTCAAACGACCTACTGATTTCAGACGAACTATAGTAGCTGATAACTACTACATGAAGCTAGAGTTTACCAGTATTTTGCTGGACAACAAAACTAATTATATTGGCACACTAAGAACTAACCGGCGCGGAACTCCTAAAGAGGTAGAAGGATAAACCTAAAGAAATGGGAACTATTTGAACGAGAAAACGTCTGTTTATTGAAATGGAAAGGTAAGCGAGACCTGCTTCTTCTCTCTACTAAACACACTACTGAAACTGTAAGTGTTCAACGCCTTACTGGCACCAAAGCCGAAAGCGATAATGAAATACATTGAAGTCAAATTGTCAATTGATCAATCTGATCAATTGCCTAGCTATAATTCACGTTTAAGAAAATCGCTCAAATGGTATAGAAATCTTGCTGTAGAGTTCATTTTAGGGACTGCTCTAGTGAATTCTTATGTAATATACAATCAGCTAGCCGACAAAAAATAAAAATGATTTTAGAGAACAAGTGGTAAGGTCCCTCCTAACTTATGAAGGCACCGATGAAGCTACTAGAACTCTGCAAATAGTAACCCCAGCAAGAAAGGCAGCTGAAAACCACAAACTACTTAAAAAGGAAGAGCCTTTGGATAAAGCCAGGTACTATTGCAGAGAATGCTATGCAAAAAAGAATGCGAGAGGTGAGAACCAAAAATCGTTACTTACGTATTACTTATTGTAATACTTCCGATGGGCAGCCCCATTTGCCTTTTGAGTGTTTCAACTTACATTGAAGTAGTTTGAATGTAGATTTTTTAATAAAAAAATGACAACTAAAATTGTTTCTTTTTCATTATTTTATTAAGCAATCCTGAAACTCGCATTGACAGGCTAGGCTTGCATGCCACAGCGATCGTATACCATGGTGAAAGCCGCTCTAATCACGAACTCTGGCAAAATAAATACGAATATTTGGTCGATTACTAAGCGATCGTTACGACCGCCCTGACAAATAGAAAAAAATTACCAAGAAGTCGAATTCTACCGCCGTGGCAGTTAATCTGCTGAACTCAAAAATTTAATAACTCTTATATATATTATGAATACGATTATTAAATCGTAATGATGAATCAACACCTAGATCCCTAACTTCCTCCATTCTGGATATTGGAACATGATCGAAGTATACGAGAATAGAACTGTAGTCGTAAAACGGACATACGAGACAATAGTACATTTGTGGAGTCCAGCACCATTCCATTATGACTACACCACTGATCTACAAATTAAAGATTACGTAAGAATTTCTTGCGATCATTCAACGACGAAGCTCTACACATGATCTTAACATTTCGATAGCGAAGGTTGTAAAAATGACGCAGTTGACGTGATTATTTATATATATATATATATATATATATATATGACATTATGTACCCCATATTGCAAGTAGGTAAGTATACTTACAAAAAATTCTCATAAAGCCACTCATGAAAGTAAAACTAAATAAATAAGGCAATATTTTTTCTAAAAAAAATATTTATATAATAAACATATATTTATATGGCTCCTCTATTTATTTCCAGACACATTCACAGAAAAGAACCACCTCGCCCTATCACCGTAATTATCCAGACCGAGCGCAGAAGTAAATTCGGCGCTACCTGTTGTCAGACAGCCGAGGTACCTCGCATGCCGTCCACATAATTAATGTGAAGTAACGGCGCCCTTCCAAAGGTTAGCACAGCCAATCTCTCTAGAAAACTGCATTTTGTTTGTGCCTTCACTCATACTACGGCTTAACCGCATGTGTAATGTATCAGAATAATTGAAACATACATGAGTAGGTAAACCCCACCAGTTTTGTATAATACAAAGGTATTTTTAATAATATAAAATATTATTAAAAATCTTGTGTGAAGAACACAAATGCAGGTTCACTATTAATATTTTCTGTGAACGTGTCCGAATATATCCCATCCCCAGAGACGTAGATACGTATTTCACCTTTCTACAGGCTCATCGGTACGCCCCTGCTGGAGAAAGGATATTTCCAGACACATTCACAGAAAAGAACCACCTCGCAATATCACCGTAATTATCCAGACCGAACGCAGAAGTAAATTCGGCGCTACCTGTTGTCAGACAGCCGAAGTACCTTGCATACCGTCCACATAAATAATGTGAAGTAACGACGCCCTTCCAAAGGTTAGCACAGCCAATCTCTCTAGAAAACTGCATTTTGTTTGTGCCTTCACTCATACTACGACTTAACCGCATGTGTAATGTATCAGAATAATTGAAACATACATGAGTAGGTAAACCCCACCAGTTTTGTATAATACAAAGGTATTTTTAATAATATAAAATATTATTAAAAATCTGGTGTGAAGAACACAAATGCAGGTTCACTACATACACTAGATACATTACACATGCGGTTAAGCCGTAGTATGAGTGAAGGCACAAACAAAATGCAGTTTTCTAGAGAAATTGGCTGTGCTAACCTTTGGAAAGGCGTCGTTACTTCACATTAATTATGTGGACGGTATGCGAGGTACTTCGGCTGTCTGACAACAGGAAGCGCCGAATTTATTCTGCGCTCGGTCTGGATAATTACGGTGATAGGGCGAGGTGGTTCTTTTCTGTGAATGTGTCTGGAAATATCGTTTCTCCAGCAGGGGCGTACCGATGAGCCTGTAGAAAGGTGAAATACATATCTACGTCTCTGGGGATGGGATATATTCGGACACGTTCACAGAAAATATTAATAGTGAACCTGCATTTGTGTTCTTCACACCAGATTTTTAATAATATTTTATATTATTAAAAATACCTTTGTATTATACAAAACTGGTGGGGTTTACCTACTCATGGACGTTTCAATTATTCTGAAAATATATAACTAAACTTAAATTCGTAAACTTGAAACAAAAAAAGCAAACTAGATTTTATTTTACTTCTAGGTGAAAGAAACACATGTCCTTGTTAACGTCTAAGGTTTTTCGCAAATAGAAAAAATAACTGCTAAGAACACGTTAGATTTTTACCCGCAAAGGTCGTTTTCTTTTAAAACAGAAAAACTTTACATAAATAAAAATTTACGCTGAAATTTTAAAAGCGCAATTATTTTACATTTGGAAATATAGCCACAAAAAAAAAGAAAGAAATAATGTTGCCTCCAATTAATTTAAAATAATATTATGAAATTTATGAATAAATTACGAAGCTTTAAAAAAAAGAAAGTTGATTATGAATAGAAAATTATTAAATACGCATATTTCTATAAATTAAAAATAGGTTAAAATCGTGTTCTTAGCGTTTATAAAAATGGAAAAATTTTGAACAGTATTAATAGAGGAAAAAACAATAGAAAATCTTAGTTCTGTGTCCGAACGTCTGAAGTGGGATGGTCATAATTGGCGCCGATTAATGGTTTGATGTCGCCGGAATAGATGTAATAGATCTTCGGCAAGCTGTAAAAAACTGTGGGAACGTCAGTCGCCCATAGAAAAAAACCACCAGATTGTTCTAGTGGTTTTTTTAAGACACTAAACTTCTATGTCTGTAATTATGTTATTAGGTAATTGGTCCTTCCAATAAAACATATGAGGAGCTTGATTAAATCCATATATGCAGGAGGGCATGAAACAATACCGATACACTTAATATGGCGATAATTAAAGCCCTAATTATCCACGTGGTGACCGAGAGAGAATCGTTGTCAGATATCAACTGGTATCGATCTTCGAACTCAGCGACCAAAAATTCACCGCGCACGCCAATCAGAGCGGGGAAAGCAACAAAGAAAACTAATGCGCAATGATACCTACAGGTACATGAACTTAAGCATGTGAACCTACAAGTAGGTTCAAAATTAATACAACAAAATTGTAAAAAAATCTTATTTGCGACAAATAATTAAGTCTCTAGGAACACGTAAGAATGTTTTTCTACTTTTGTGATCTTTATTACGTGAACAAAAACACACCGCCCCTAAAACTTCAGTTGATCTTGTGTGTTGCTAATTTGTGTCTGTGGTGGGGGAACCAATTCTTACATGGCGTCCACAAAACGCTTGTGTAATCTTCTTGTATTTTCCAGTCTTCTAGACAAATGTGGTCGAATAAGTTCTTGTCCTAAAGTAAGATGAAACTGCTTGCGTCTGCGAGAAGCAGCATGAGATGAAACAGAATTTTTAGTTGTCCATATGACGCGCAGAGACTAAAGCTATACCGATATTACTAGTTCACCTGAAAAAGAACACGTTATACATGGTGTTTCGTCAAATTACGCAATGTTGCCAGAATTCCACTTTGAACATCGATGCCGAAGGGAGGCACAGTTATTACCCCATGTATAATTTTATTCAATTGTGGGAACACAGAGCAGAGAATTACGATCTAATGCGCATATACTTTTGGTACACATTAGAAATAAGGATAACCCAGTTGAATTATTAATTTCATTAATAGTAAGGAAGTTGGATGTTTTGATTTTTCGAATGGCTTACTTCCATTGATTTGCTCATATTTGAGCCACAGTTTTGGTTACGTTTACTACAATAACTGTCGATCCAGGCAGTACTCTAACGCCAAGTATTGGTCAAGAATCTTCTCCAGGAACCCTATTATTTAATATTTTTATTAATAGTCTCATTCGCTCTTGGATTGTAAACTGCTAGCATGCGCGATTGATCTTACCCTTCTGATTCCTGAGGGGGAACAACTGTACCCTAAACAGTTATTTTTCCTAGATTTTTGTGGATTAGGGTTGTAATTTCGGCTAATCTAACTGTTATCCTTATTTGTAATGTGTACCAACAGTATATGCGC
Source organism: Melolontha melolontha (assembly GCA_935421215.2). Lineage (NCBI taxonomy): Eukaryota > Metazoa > Arthropoda > Insecta > Coleoptera > Scarabaeidae > Melolontha > Melolontha melolontha. Next base: position 192,502,002 of record OW285236.1, on the reverse strand, counting down.
ATTACGTCGTAATTTCATGCTCTGTGTTCCAAAAATTGAATAAAATTATACATGGAGTATAACTGTACTCACCTTCGATATCGATGTTCCAAGTGGAATTCTGGTAACATTGCGCAAATTAAACTAAAGCGTGTCTAATGTAATTGGGTTACTCCGTACAAATTTATAATGGTGCATTTACCTGCAATGAAACCGTGTTGTCGGAAAACAAACAGATTTACACTTAAAAATTAATTTTATATTATTTTTATTTATTTATATTTTAATAATAAGTTATATTTTAATAATAATTTTTCCATAATTTTATTTTGCAGTCATATACGGTAAGCTTAAATGAAAACCTACATATTTAATGCAAAATCCATTGTTTAAGCTAAAATCTTTCTTTATTTTCATCATTTGCATCAATTAATGCGCTTCTTTCTTGTTACAGCATGGTACATGTAAGTTTAAACAAATAAAGTAACCTATCGTTTTTTAAATATGCAAGTAGATAGAAGATCTACTGGGTAATATCAAAAGTATCTGGTGTCTATAGCTAGCTATAAAGTATATTTTTAAGATTAATATTTTTTCAAATTCATAATTCAGAATTTTTCGTTTCAAATAGTTCAGGAACTTAACATACGTGAATACCTATGTTAAGCTCCTGGTAGTTCTTAAGAATCGTAGAATTATAATATGAATATTGAATATATTTTGACGGCATAATTATTGTTTGCTTTATCCAAAATACTCGATTTACTCAAAATACTTAACCTAATACAATTTAGTACAAATGTACAAAATAAATCAACTCAAGAGATAATATAATAATAAACACTCTGTCTGCCGATCGCGTAGAGTCAACCGAGCAGAGTGGAGGATCGGCCTCGGTATTGAGAAGTCGTTATCTCGATATCGTTCAACACGTTGCTGCTTTTAATAAGGCTTAACTATGCGCTTTATGTACGAGTTCGTTCATAGCCTCCTATCTTAGGGATTTTCTTTCAGCACGTGACGTTAATTGATAGCATCAATTACCCGTAGGGATTTCTTTTTCGAGCGAGAAGTGGAACGATTCTCACAACAGATATCGTTGCGTTATAACAAAAAAAAACATCCGAAAGTAATCTCGTATGTAATCTTGAAATCAATTTATTTCCTTTAATTTTTATTCGTTTTTCTTTTTTTCTGCGTCTCTATAACAGATGTTTTTTTTTGCCCGCGTGACCGTCGCACTCCAGGTCGTGGTATATCTATGTACATTGTCTTCCCGGCCTACCGTAGCAGTTTTTTTTTTCACCGAGATCAGCTACCTCTGACAAGGTGTCTCCATCACCATCATATATTAAATTTTCCTTTATTAATTTCGCTAGCAAATAATAATAAATTTAGTTCTACGTGTTATAATATTAGGATCAAGTTTTTTTCCGCAATACATATTTAATTTATCTTTATTTGTGTAGCTATGTAATGCGAAGCATCATAACAGTTGTAGTTCCTTAATTTAATAGCATCACTGATTAGTTTTCTTTCATTTGGTCCGCTATATTTATTTTAAACGATTAAAATTTATTTCAAGAGTGCAATCATAATTTCACACCTGTTACTCTTTGACACAAATCCATTGCTATTTTTAGTATTTTATTTTTGTCGGTTTGGCTGTTAACATTATTTCAATTCAAATAAAGTAGTGACTAATTGAATCCGAAACTCTCTTTTCTTTTTGATTTCGTTTCGGACGGCTTGGTTGCGTCATTTACCCGCTGCGTGACTTGCCTGCTTTTGAAATCTCTTTTTCCGAATTTTCGACGTCTAGCGGTACCAAATTCGGTGACGCCCTTTTTGCCACCTCCATTTGGCTTTTTTTTTAGTACCTCTGGGTCTCCCACCCCTAGGCTAAGGCTGTCTTTGTAGTCGGGTGGGCCTCTAGACGTTGGCAGGAGCGGGTAGGTCCACGTTTCCCGAAACTTGGGTTTTTTTTCTTTTGTAGTTACATTATTACCATCGTAGCAAACCTGGCCGTGTCACTTCTTCAAATGAATGTTCTTGTATCCCTTTCGAGAGGTATATATAGTCCTGCTTACGCGTCGAGAAAATTCCGGAGTCTGTCTGGTGTTATTCCAGGAGGCCCTCAAACGTGTTCTCGCGTACGGCGGGTAACGTCATTGCATGACTCATATTACAATACCGTAAATCATAACATGCCTTCAAAAGTTTCCTCATTAGAGACGACCGTGATTTTAGATAATGGTTGGTGACAGTGCACATTATCTGTCACATTCGTATAATTTTAGGAAAGTTTTTGAAGGCACGTTATTTCTCAATGAGTATAGATCAAGTACCGTGATGAAGTTATTCGAGAATAATGTGAAATCAAAGCCAATAAATTTACAAATAACTAGATATTTGCACAGGACTCAAAATTAAAGAATAGATTATTAGATTAAATGTAAAAATAGAACAGATAGAGTAGAAAAAGATAATATAACGTAGAATCAAAGGTGTAGAACAAGTTATGTAAAATAAGAACATTCAATTGGAAAATAATTGCAGCTGGAGGCAGAAGAGATTTATAATGTAGGCAAAAATAAAAGTTTTATCGTTACATAAAGAAGTGCCACTCGTCAGCTTTATTGATCTAAATGTCATAAAATGATCAAATACTTGAGAAACATCACACTACCATTTTAAACTGTAAAAAAATCAAATTAAATTCTAGAATTGTTCTTTTTACATAATTACATGTTCCCACTCCTTATTTATGAAACATTATTATGATTTAGTCATTTATTCTCTATATATTTTATTAAAAACGTTGTGATAACAAAAACAGTACAAGTAAAATTTTTGTTACTTTGAATCTTCCATTCTAGTCGCCTTACAATTACGTACTGTACACCATCCCGTACACTTGGCAGGCGAGTTCTATTACTGTATAATCCTGTCTTATAATTAGGGAATTAAATTAGGTTATGATCGCACCTTGTATAATTACATTACACGCTAAGAGTAGAGTGCTTCGAATTACATTTGCAGTGATTTCTCGTTTCTAATAGACTTTACGAATGTAGTTTGAATGCAGTTGGTTTGGAATATTTAAACTACTAGGTACTTCTTACACTGCTTCCATTTATGTCGTTTCACACATACTCCAATGATTAATTTAGGACGGCAAATGCAATGCAGCGTGAATGTTTCGTAATTACGTTGTCTGAAAAGCGCAAGGAGCATTTAATGATTTTGTTCTATATTCTTTTTGCATACAGTATGAGTTGTTTTCTCCAATCCATGTTTTACCAATACATAATCATAATACAATTAGTAACACTAAGCCTTCCACAACTTCTATTGTTTGTAGAATCTTCTGAAACCATTTAAACTACGTATTTCTAAAAAAGTATATTGTAAGAATTTGTTTTAGAATGCAGCTAGCACACACATATTCCTACGTATTTTCCAGTATAAAGGCTTAAACACATAACTAATTTAATAATTTACATAATCCACATAATTAGAACATGTAGATCAGGGATGCACAGACTCATAGGGAACAGGGGCCACTCGGGAAAATTATAAGCCAAGGACGGGCCACTACAAAGAATATTTATTAACACAAATATTTTTATTTTTAAATAGTATGAATTACTACAAATAATAAAAATAAAAGAACATTCAAAAATGTTTGTTGTAAATATGTAATCGTAATGTAATCTAATCATTACAATGTAATATTTCACGTTTTATTATTTAGATGTATGACATTGCATTGGTCAAACAACTTTGTTTATGTTTGGCTCCACATTACTTGTCGCCACACGTAAAATTGCTTCCAGATTTTCATTTGCCAGACGGTTTCGATTTTTTGTTTTGTTAAGTTTCATCACTGAAAAAGTTTGCTCACAAATATACGTGGATCTAAATAAGCTTGCGCATTTCAATGCATTTATTCGCAACTCTTTATAAGCGGTTTTGTCAACGCAACGGTAAAAGTTGAGTAAATTACCTTCATTAAACTTTTTTCGTAAATTATCATCATTTTGCATGTCTATCAATTCCAGCTGTATTGATTCCGGTGCATTTTCGGGTGAAATGTTGAAAGGATTGCTGAAAATGTGTAATAGAGGTTTAACATTTTTGAAGTCTAGAAAACGATCATGAAAAGCTTGTATTAAAATATCAATTTTTTCAACATAAGCGAAATTGACATCAGTTTTATTGAATTTCTCCATATTTTTTTTTTGTAGTTCGGAAAATGGATGTAATTGGCTGAATTGATTTGTGTCCTGAAAAGACTCAATTTGCATTGAAAGGACGAAACATGATAGTATAACTGCGAAATCAATTGAACTTTGCCTTGGAGTCGCGTATTTAAGACATTCAAGTGATTTGTGATGTCTACAAGAAACGCTAAGTCACACAGCCAATAAGGGTTGTCGTTATTTGTGTTAAGTTAAGTTCGGAGACGTCCTTTTTCTTTTCCGCCAGAAATATTTTGATTTCTTCAATCAAGTTATGAAACCGCTCTAGTGACAACCCATGTCTTAGCCACCTTACTTCAGTGTAAAACAGGAGATCACCATATTCGCTTTCAATATCCTCGAGAAATTGTGTGAATTGTCGTCTTGATGTATAATGCAAGGAAACTGCATTAATTCCTTGGTATCTATGTTTTCAGTTTGTAAATACTCTTTTAACATAGTTATTATCCCAGATTTACTTCCAACCATTGAAGGTGTTCCGTCAGTCGTAATTCCAGATAATTTAGGTAAATTTGACTTGTCAAAGAACTCATACCGATCAGTTTTTCAGACACTTCAAAAATTTGCGTTACACCTCGTAAAAATATTAAGAGTTGCGCAGTGGAACTTATATCTGTAGATTCGTGGAGTGCTATAGAAAAATACTCAAAACTTTTCGATTTCGTAGCTAATTGCTCTTCTGTATTAGCTGCTAATGTGGTAAGTCTTCTTTGAACAGTAATCCGATTTAGTTGAATTTTCTCAAACCTCTTTGCATCTTTCGGACACATTTTTCTTGCGGCGATATCTAAACACTGTTTAACAAACTCACCATCTTTAAAAGGCCGACAAGTTTTCGTTATTATTCGAGATATTTCAAAGCTAACTTCAGTAGCTGTTGCAGCATCTTGAATTGGTTTTGTAAGCATAGCTAGCTGGCCTATTAGTTCCTTTGTAAAGTGGACAAATTTTACAAATTTTTTTTTAACACAAGTATACGGTAACAAACACATGTTACCGTATACTTGTGTTAAAAAATTTGTAAATAAGTTAGTTATATGTCTGATGAAGCTCAGGTTGGAGCGAAACGATCGTTCCAGTGTCAATTAAATAGTGAAATTCATTAAAATTTGTTTTATTTTATTCTGATAATAGTTATAATGGAATTTCATCAAGTAAAGGCTGAAACAATTATATAACTTGTCATCTTATTCTTTCATGTTCTATCTGCATCCGAGAGATTCCCCACATTTTCCCGAATACCCTGTATATGCGAAATATAAAAATATTATTAAATAAGCACGAACTATGTCCTTTCCTAAACACCGCTAACCTTTTGAATATTTAGTACTTTTTCGTTTCATATTTTTTTTTGGTTTTTAGTATATTCTGGCATATTTGCTATTAAATTGTTGTGGATATTTCATGCTCGAGCCGACACCACAGGCTGTAGGTAAATTCTGATTCCAGATTCGGATTCTACGAAGTAAATTTCCGCCAACTGTGCATTTCTTTACGATCAGGCTACTTTTTAAAAGTTAACTTTGACATTATATATATTGAAAAAAGAAAGCGTTTAAATAGAGAGTGACAAAAGAAAAGTGCTATTATTTAAGTCCAAAGAATATATGGTTAACGGATTAACCTATCTTTGTAACACCCGATATATACAAATGAACGATTTTCGTATTTATACGATACAATGGATATTAGAGCTTTTGTTAATGATCACACACAAAGTACTTTCTTCCGTTAGTTAATAAATATTTCATTGTTATCGTTACGTGAGAAAATTGTTTCACCACCAGTGGGTATGTTTGGTATTAATCAACATCAACTGTGTATTCCCTGACTAAATTCAAGTAGCGTGTCAGCCAATTCTAGATGCAGGTATTAGACGCTCAGATAGCGATGTAAGCCAAATCTGTGCCAATATTCGATTGACTCTCGCTCGCGGAATGCCGAAACGCATACTAATCGATGGTGTGTTTGCTATTTAATTGCGTTCTAAATACCGTAAAACATTTACCCAGCACGTCTGTATATTATTGGTTTGCAATCTTGAATGGTATAAGTGACGTAGGTACGTCATTATGGAATAAATATCTGAAAACTATTTCAGACACTTTAATTGCTGCGTCTTACGTATAAATAGCTACTGCTTTTTTAAACTATTTCTGAACAAAGATTGTAAATACCTTCTCTATTTCGTAACTCACATAATCTTTATAACAGTAAATTTCTCAAGCAAAATTAATTTTTAACCATAATAAACACAGACTTCTGCTCTAAGAGAGTCCTACCTGTTACACAACACGTTAGTAAATTACTTTTCGCTTATAAGAGAATCATTGCCTTGGGCAGGTGTGGGCGAATGTGTGGGAAAAACCTAGTCTTGAAATGACTCTATAGCTATACACAAGGTTAATTAGACCCATGAAAAGCTATGGACCAAAAACTAAGCAAAAAAATTTAGTAGATGGCTAAGTGGCATAAAAAGACTAGCATATCTAAGTGTCATTGGGCCCGGAGAGAAACTCCAACAACTGATGAAGAGAAAGGTATATATATGAATTAAACTACCTTTAAGTGTCAATATACAAGAAGAAACAAGGTTGGTATCCTAGAGACTAATTCAAAACCAAATATATATACAGGGTGTCCAGAAACTCTCCTGACAAACGAAGACCGGAGATTCCTCTGATAATTTTAAGACAATTAAACCCAAATTCACCTAGTCCGAAAATGCTTCCTAAGGGAGCTAGAGTTCTTTGAAGATGGCGCCTTGTATTTATTTTTTTTTTAATTCCTCCAGAACGCTTCTATTTAGAAAACAAAAACTGGTATACTTATTTATCCTCCAGAGATGAATCGATTCCATCAATTGCGAATTTCTAGTACTGGTCATAGGCGTCAGTTTTGGGTAGGTAAACGGTTATTTTAAGGCATCACTTTTTTGTCTTTAACTTTTAAGCATTTGTGACACTCGATTATTAAATTTTCAGGTATTCCAGTACTAAAATGTACTCTTACTTTAAGTCGGTAGGATACACCGTTTTCTAGAAAAATCGATTTGTAAATTCTTCTTTTTTTCTTCATTAAAGTTCAATTTATTATGTACCTACTTATTTTTAGCGACGAAGTTGGCTTGGACTATCAAGACATGGATGAAAATTAATTTAATAAATTAAAAACAAATTATTTATTACAATGGAACGAAACTAACAAAAAAAGAACAAGTATCGAAGGTAGATTGTTACAAAAGTTGCTCGATGTGATGACCATTAGTCTCTATGCATAAGTTTACCCTTTTGCTTAGAGAACGCCGAATTCTTGCAAAAATTCTAAAGTTATTTCTAAATTCGTTGCAAGCATCTTGTATCCTTAGCCAGAGTTGTGCGCGATTTTGTTTCGGAACGGAATAAACAAATGCTTTTATGTATCCCCAAACACAATAATCGCAACGATTCAAATCCGGCGACCTTGCTGGCCAAGCAACTGGACCGCCTCTTCCAATACAATGGTCTTCATAGTTATTATCTAGAAAGTCTCGTACATTCCTGCTAAAGTGGGCCGGACAGCCGTCCTGTAGAAACCATAAGTTTTGCCGAATATTTAAACGCACCTCATCTAACAAATCAGGTAAAATATTTTGCAGAAAATGTAAGTAATCAGCACCATTTAAACGAGCAGGTAATTCCACAGGTCCAAGTAGATAATCGTCAACTACTCCTATCCAGACGTTTATGCTAAACCTATGCTGATGCTTAAATTCTTGAACAACGTGAGGATTGTCACCAACGTACGAATAGTAATGTGCATTATGTACATTAAAAATTCCATTTTTTGAGAATGTAGCTTCGTCACCAAACAAAATGTTCCTGAAGAAATCTTCATCTTGATTTTTCTGATTTTGTAACCATTTAGCGAATTCTACGCGAGCAGGAAAATCTCCTTCCTTGTAAAATGAAAAGGATATAAATTTTCTTTGTGTAAGATATTTCCTACGGAAGATTTTGAAATTGTGGGGTACATGGCAGATAGTCTTCGAACACTAATTTCTGGATTTTCCTCAACTTCCATTAAAATAACATCTTCATGTTCTGCTGTTACATCATTATGTCTCCCTGTTTCATTATTTTTTGGAACCACTGAACCTGTTTCTCTTAATCGTTGATGAAGAGCTGTAAATGTTGAGTGAGTGGGATGCTGACGATTGGGAAATTTTTCAGCGTATCTACGTTGCGCCGCTCGAGCGTTACACCTCATTTCGCCAATAAACTAAATGGATATCGGCGTATTCCTCATTAGTAAAAACCATTTTTTTTTTAAATTGAAATCGTTGTGTTTGAATAACACAAAGTAAAAAATGAAAAGATAAACTTCGCGAACTGACAACAATTTGACAATGAAAAACGTAGGTTTTACTTCTGTTGGCAGTTCAGAGCTAACTATTGCAAAAAATAAAAAATTTAACTTTAATGAAGAAAAAACGAAAAATTTACAAATCGATTTTTCTAGAAAACGGTGTATCCTACCGACTTAAAGTAAGAGTACCTTTTAGTACTGGAATACCTGAAAATTTAATAATCTAGTGTCACAAATGCTTAAAAGTTAAAGACAAAAAAGTTATGCCTTAAAATAGCCGTTGACCTACCCAAAATGGACGCCTATGACCGGTACTAGAAATTCGCAATTGATGGAATCGATTCATCTCTGGAGGATAAATAAGCATACCAGTTTTTGTTTTTCTAAATAGAAGCGTTCTGGAGGAATTAAAAAAAATAAATACAAGGCGCCATCTTCAAAGAACTCTAGCTCCCTTAGGAAGCATTTTCGGACTAGGTGAATTTGGGTTAAATTGTCTTAAAATTATCTGAGGAAACTCCGGTCTTCGTTTGTCAGGAGAGTTTCTGGACACCCTGTATAAGCCCAGTCCATAGCACTGAGCGTCTAAACTTCATAGAAAAACTTAAGGCAGGTCCCATTACAGAGAAACCGGACGATGGCTAAATCTAGACATGTACGGATTTTTTCTTTTTTGAGCAGAACAGACATAGCGTAACAGTAGCATCACGAAGATGTTGTCACATGATTAATACTTTTTTCCGGACAAGGTATGAACAACTTGAAGATAGTTACTGGTTTCAGCAGAATGGGGCAATGAGCCACACAGCGAGAATCAGTATTAACGTGCTGCCTGATATGTTTCCCGGCCGTTTATTTTAAGTTCTCGCAACAGGAAAATAATATATTGCCTGACGTAAAAGCGCCAGCGCTTTTCTCTGCCGGGATATCTAAAAAGTCGAGTGTATAATCGTAGACCCAGAAATCTTGAAGATCTTAAACAAAACGTTGTAAACAAAATTGAAACGATTCCATTGGGGATGCTAGGAAGAGTCATGGATGATTTCGTGAGACGGCTAGAAGAATGTGAAGCAGAAGAAGAAGATTCAATTTCTAAATAAAGAACTCCCAGAGTTATGGATTAAAATGTTGTCCCTGTAATTTTTTAATGTTTAGGCAATACAAATTTATTTCATATTAAAAACCGTCAATGCATTTTGGAATTTGGACACAAATTCTTATCATTATTAATCAAACTTCTGAAACTCTCATTAATAAGACAGTTGTTTCATTGTTTAAGACGACCATTTAATCGATTTTCTTTTATGCATTACTACTGTGCGCGCGTAGGCGTTGTCTTAGCGTAATGAAGATGTTTGAAAAATATCGAAATCGGTAGTCGTAACGCATAATTTAGAAGGGAGCCTCTATTTATTGTGTATACTCTTAGTCACTGGAGACGGTCGTGAATTCACTAAACAGATGATAGGTAGCGCCAGTTAGTTTTACGTACGGAAGCTCGACACCGAAAACTAAAAAAAGGGTTGCGCCTTCGTTGGCGCATGCGCTTACAGATTACTAAAAATAAAGCAATACGACGAGCTAAACTAAAGGAGGTGCGCATAAATTCAAAATAATAAATCGAAAATAGTTAATTCTTGTATTATACCAAAGTATTTTTAATAATATAAAAATATTATTAAAAATGGGGTGTGAAGAACACAATACAAGTTCATTTATGTATTTTTGAATGTATCTTCTCCAAAGACGTAGATACGTATTTCACATTTCTACATGATTCTCAATACGCCCCTGTTGGAGAAGACACATTCAAACAAACATAACTACGTTACTATCTAGCCGAAATTATTCAGACAGCGCGTGAAGGAATATTCAACGCCGTCTACATAATAACAGCCGAAGCAGACGTGTTTTCTATAGTCGGTAACCACCGTATCTATACAAAACTGTATTCTCGTGTCTTCACTATTTATCGGCGTGAGCCGAATATGTATATGACAACATAATTTGAAACATACTTGAGTGGGTAAAACCTCACTACATTTGTATAATACCAAAGTATTTTTAATAATATAAAAATATTATTAAAAATGGGGTGTGAAGAACACAATACAAGTTCATTTATGTATTTTTGAATGTATCTTCTCCAAAGACGTAGATACGTATTTCACATTTCTACATGATTCTCAATACGCCCCTGTTGGAGAAGACACATTCAAACAAACATAACTACGTTACTATCTAGCCGAAATTATTCAGACAGCGCGTGAAGGAAATTCGTGTATTGACAAACAAAAAAACAAGATTAACAAAGTGGCTTTCAAGCCGCAATCGAATTCACGCAGTAATATAATGACAAAAGAAAATGAACACTCGGTATATTGTGATATTAAAGTACAATATATTTCAAAAATTTTCAATAAAATTGTATTGAAACTAGAAGTTTAATTACTTATTTCTTAGCGTTATAATGAATTTTCAACAAGTATCTCCTTCGTCAATTAACTATTTAAAATTGTATTGTTCAATAAATTGTTCCAAGAATTTATAAATAAATTGTATTAAACTGCAGAATGTACGCAAAAATATGACAAATTAATTAAATATTCAAGCGATATCAAATCAATTTATACCTAAAATCGAAAATCTAATTCTACCTCAGATCTGTAGCGGAACATTACAATGGAATTGCACACAGTATATTACCTAAGCATTAGTAAAATGATATGAAGAAATATGAATTTAACAAAAATTACAATGTATTTAAATTTCTATAGTTGCGTGGAAATAAATAAATGGAAAATATATCGAAACTGTTACGCAAAATTTACTTAATTGTATGAAATCAACACCATTAACGAATTATTTAAATACGAAATTATTTGAATAATAAATTCTATAACAATATAAATACGATAATTAATTTTAAACTCGTATATTATATAAATACTTTTAATACGTGAACTTCTTCATAATTTAGCAAAATTCCAAATATACATACATACGAATTAACTAAGACTACATGTCGTTTTAATTGAATCAAATAAATGATATCTTGATAAAGGCAATATATAATAAAGAAAGATAAAGTTCAACGAGATTTAAGTGTCACCAAAAAAATAAGTCTTGCATATTACCTCGTCCACTATATGTGTGCAATGGAGATGGAGGGATCTTACAGTTGGTACGTGTTTTCTTATGAACCCACATATTCGGTCAGCAATGTCGGCTTGCGTTCTTTTCTGTCTCCGTTGTTTACTTGGCAGACTGTCTTCTTCGTTGCGAAATATATGTATCCTGATATCGGACAAAGAAGGCCTATGCCCAATTGGGTCTAATTGCTTCGTAATAAGACGCTAAAATTCACTAACGATAACAGATTTTCTCGTAATTTTACACACACATCCTTTTTGAATCCGCTAATAACGATAATTTACCATAAAATTAGGATCTAGTGTGAATTTATATTTTGCTTACAGAACACAACAAGAAAACCACCTACTCATTCGTATGTCCACTAGAAGAATCTTTCAACTTCACACACCGCCCGAAACAGGTCAAATACAATGAGCACAGTTTGTCCAAAATTTTCTGGAAAAAATCAAGATGGGTATGCAAAAAGTGAATTTTGCAACCTAAATCGCAAAGCTTTTGCAGCAAAATTTGAACAACTTTTTCATAGTTCTGGGATTTATGATTTTCTAGAATGTTTCCCAGTACACTTTTGAACACAATCCAGCAGTTGAACTATGTAACTTTATAGAAATAGAAATAAGTAATAAATGAAAAAAAAAGAAATTTCTTTTCTATATGCAAACGGTACTATGTAATAATGCTCGTAACTTGATCGTAATTATTCGTTAACTGTCGGTATAGAAACCTTGTTGTACTAGAATTTATAAAAATATGTAGGGTGCTGTCAAATTTATAAGAAATTTGTATTGGTTTATGTGCATGATTGGTATTTCGTAAATGGTATTGTGCACACGCATAAGTATTACACATTTGGGAATACCTATGTTGTTGTATGTCAGGCATTATCACATAAGGTACGTTTGATATTTTAGGTGTATTATTCGTTATTTTTTTCTTACTTTTACCACTCTCCTTATCTATAACCATCTATAACTATATAGCAGATAATACGACTAAGATTTATATTGTCACTGTTACATATTTCATGTAAAGGTGAAAGTATACAAGATGCTGCCAATGTACAAATACTTTGTTGAACTACAGGAAGATGACGATCGCAGAAGAAACTTTAATCTAGAAAGATGAGTTCTTTGCAACATAACTAATCCCTATGTGCAATTTAGGAGATTATTCGGGGTAAACAATGAACTGTTCCAAATATTAGTCCATCAACTTACATCGTCGATAGCACTTGCCATTCGAAATTCAAAGTTACAGGGAAAGTTGCGAATCCTAGCTGCACTATGTTTTTTGCAACTGAAAGTTACCAATGGGGCATAGGTAAAGAAATTACAATAGCAATGAGTCAATTAAGTCTCAGTAATTGTATGGATTTGCTTCCCAACTGCAGAGGAACAAAAAGAAAATACATAAAAGCATGTTTTATGAGAAGATTTTGAATGAGAGGTGTGATAGGAGCGATAGATGGTACACGTGTTGTCATATTGAAACCTACTCAAGAAGACCATGAACAATAACAGTTAACAACTCTAGTTAACAATCCGCATCTTATTTTGTTATGTATTATCGGCGAACATAACCTTAAATAATATAATATCAGAACATTGCATGCTGCAGTAAATACAAATAGTTGGTAATAAATATCCCTATACGTTTACTGTTTATATGAGAGAGATAAATGTGTTAGAAAGGCCTATAAACCTCTTACTATTTCTATGTCGTTCGATTGTTACTCCGGTTCACCCGATAATTAACGAACTATTTACATAGTACCCATTAATGATATAGAAAGAAATAGCAAAGAAATTTCTCTTATATAACCTTACATGGTGCCATTGCAGGCTTCCCCTTCAATGCAGTCATAGTAGTTTTAAAGCGACTGTCCAAAACCAGTTTTCTAATTTAGGCACCAATGAAGATATATTGCTTAAGTTTTGCGTGAGATGAATCGGGATATTTACTACGAAAGTACTCGAAGCAGTTTCCATTCTTATTCCATGCATTTACAATTTTCTAATTTAGGCACCAATCTAATTTAGGCACCATCTCACGCAAAACTTATATTCCTTAAGTTTTGCGTGAGATGAATCGGGGAATTTACTACAAAGGTACTCGAAGCAGTTTCCATCCATAAACTCTGTCTTTGAGTGAACTCTACAAACGAGTCAGCATACGCTCAGACAATTTTAAACATGTACTTGGGACAAATATTTAATACAAATGCGAATGCATGGGGATAAAACTTGCAAACCGTGTTAAAAACCTTGACTACAACTTCACTAATTCGCTAAAGTTGTGTATCGGGAGACATGATGACAATTTGTCAGCATACGCTCAGACAAGTTTAAACATGTACTTGGGATAAATATTTAATACGAATGCGAATGCAGGGGGATAAAGCTTCCTAACAATTACGAAAACTATAGTTATATACCGATTGGCGCATATCTTGGTAATCCTTTGGAACTATTAAATTGTGAAAAATCTTTACGTCATAGAAACAAACGTTTCGTTTAGCAATTAGTAAGCATGTATAAATACTGGCACATTTCTCTATTTAAACCCCAGATATACTGTATTATTAATTAGTCTTTTCAACGAACCAAATTCATTTAACATTTCGTTATTTGTGTGTACTAGTATTTTGTTGTTGCTTCAACATTTAATTAGAGATTGTGAATTTGTTAGGTTCATATAAAAAGGTTAAATTAAATACAAAACACTAAAAGAAAAGTTTCCATAAAGTTCATAATTTTCTACATTACAATATTCTCTACATTACAAGTTACCCGCTGTTCAATTTCAGTCGTCTCTACATCAAACACTAAACAATTTCATTCTCAAGCAGTTAAGTTATGAAAATATTAGCTCGTTTCCTATCGCTTTGTCTAATTAAAATTTTCGAATGGAATATCGAAATGAAGGACAGAACCGCGACACTGAATCCCTGAAATATTACATTAAGATGACGGAATACAAAGACCCTTAATTAGTAAAAGATGAGGGCGCCCAAAGCGAAATCTTGCAATAATGAGGAAAAATATTTTCTAAAACTGATATTTTCTCGTGCTGTGCCTAAAATTACTAAAAGTAATTTTGTTTTTAATGAATTAAGAAGCAGTAATTTTAAATTTCTGTTTAGATTCATGTTTTATAATTAAAAAATATATAAATAAATATATAAATAAATAATAAATAAATAAATAAATTAAAAATATTCTTATGCCCGACAATGCTTAATCTATATATTAAAAGCCTTACAAATAAATTGCATTAAAAGTATTGCCTCCATTTACAATAACGAAATAAAATATAACAAAATTATTGTTGTCATACGTGGCATACTTCCAAAATACTTGTGATGCTAGTGATGCTTTCCTTATAAATACACAGCCTTACGTTAAATAATAAGACTGTGTTTATAGTACAAAATGGAAACAAACCAATGGCACATGTATTTTATCCAATGTTCCTTCTGAATAGATAATATGCATAGCACAATCGTACAACGACTGCAGCGACCTCTTTTATATATTTTGTTGTGGCATATTCCTAAGAAGCAATGTCGCTGTCCTTCGCATATCTTCAACATCGTTAAAGAGTCTCCTTTTAACAGTAACTTCAGTTTTCGAAAAAGAAAATAGCCACAGAAGGATAAATATGATTAATAGTGTTACGCTTCGCATATACAGCGTGTTTACGAACTATCCCTAAAGAATGAAAGGAGTGATTGTACATACAAAAGTATGAAAAAAAGCTTGCCCGGAAATGCTTCTTAAGGGAGCTATCGCACTTGGAGATGGCGTCGCAAAACTAGTTTTTGGTCAGTTAGTCTTGAACTACATTTAATTTACGATTCAAATTTGGTACATTATTTACACTAATGATAATTTATACTTTCTATGTTTATTGGCCAGTGACTGTCACATACAGTTTGGAGAGGTATCAGGGGCCCTCTATATTCTTGACACTAACATTTTTCCTTTGTGATTAATTATAATTTTTTTGCAAGATTATAATTCTATGATATTTTTAATGTTAAAAAGGTTCCCTTGCTAAACATCGGAAAAACCATTCGTTTTCAAGAAAATACGTTCGATGTGAAGCGGCCTTGTTTTTTCTTATTTCATATTTAGTACAAATATAAAAAACTAAATGGAAGGATTTTGCTACATTACCGCTTAAACAAAAAAAAAAACAATACATCATAATATCATTTGAAAATTATCAATGTCAAAGAATTTTATGGTCATAATAATAATTTCATACAATCTAAATTCAGTTTCTAATTTATTTATTAAAGAACTGGTTTCGTTTACTAGTGAAGAATATGCAGAAATTCATTTAATCTACGGGGAAATTAATTGTAACGCATTAGCGGCACTACGTAGATATGCAGAAAAGTTTCTTAATAGAACGCATCCCGCTTATACAGCTTTTACCGACCTTCACCAAAGGTTGCGGTAAACCAAATCGGTGTTTTCTAAAAAAAAAAGAAACGGGTAGATATCCCGGTTGTAGTTGAGGAACTCGAAGAAGCTATTTTAAACGATCTTGAAGACAACCCAGAATTAAGTGTTCAAAGATTGTCAGCGATGCATCCAGAAATTTCCGTAAAGAGAACTTATGCCCGTTTCATTTTCAAAAGGTGCATGCTATGTTGGAGGGTGATTTCCAGCTCGTGTAGGGTTTTCTGAATGGTTGGGAAATAAGAAATTTGACGACCCAAACTTTTTTTCTCATATTTTATTCTCCGATTAATCTAGTTTTACCAAAGACGGAATTACTAATTTATATAATTCTCATTATTATGCATGCGTAGGGGATAATCCCCATGTTGTGAAAGAACACAGGTTTAGTATTGTGTGGATTGGTATTGTAAGTAGCAATCTAGTTGAAACTATAGTGTTGCCCGGTCGATTAACAGGTGAAGTGTACCTAAATTTTCTTCAGAATATTTTACTCACATTACTAGATGAAGTTCCATTAAATATTTGCCAAACCATGTGGTTTATGCATGATGAGTGTCCGCCTCATTTTAGTAGAATTGTGCGTCAATATCTGAATGATACTTATGGAAAATAGTGGATAGGTAGAGGTGGACCAGTAGAATGGCTAGCTAGGTCTGCTGACTTAAATCCCTGTGATTTTTGTATATGAGGTTTTCTCAAATCTTGTGTGTTCTCTGTTCCAATACAAACGAGCGGGTAGCTTTGGTTACTAATTCAAAATGCCTGCAATGAGTTCAGACAAAAGGAACATATTTATGAACGGATCAGCAATTCTCTAAACAAAAGAATTACATTATATCTTCAAAAAACGGTCATCACGTGGAGAATTTAATATAGGTAGTTTAGAATACAATACTTATAAAATGTTAGTGTCAAGAATTTGTAGGGCCACTGACATAAATCATGTCCCAAACTTTAATCGTAAATTAAGTGTAGTTCATCACTAATTAACCAAAAACAAATTTTGTGACGCTTTCTCTAAAGTGCGGTAGCTCCCTTAAGGAGCATTTCCGGACCTATGTTAATATAAACTTTTTTCATACTTTTATATGTACCATCAGCCCTATCATTCTTTCTAGATTTGTGGACACGCTGTATAAGAATGTTTAATTTAATTTTAAATATTTCTTCGCAAATATATTTCGAATTTAAAATATAAATTTAAACTTAGCCATTTTTTTATGTACATCCGTATTTGCAAATAGATAGTTTTTTGTTATTGTACAACAGCCGACCCTTCAAAATCTATCTGATTGAACGGTCCATCTCAAATATCTAACGTTCGATTACAATTCTCACAAATACATTTGATTTTAACTCAAATTATTTAATTTAATCACCTTTACTTGTTTATAGTTACATCATATCGCATGTCATTTTAAAGTTTGTCTCACAAGAGATATTGTCGAATATGTCGACAGATGAAGTCAGGAAATTCCTTGGAATTTCCATCTTGATGTCGTATCTCAAGTTTCCTCAGATTAGAATGTATTGGGCCGCCTTAACGCGAGTGGAGCGTATTGTTACTAATATGGCCCGCAAAATGTTTTTGGTATTAGAAGGCATTTGAAAGTTGTCGTAGATAATGACATACCGGAGGATGCAAAAAAAGGATAAACTGTGGAAGATCACACCGCTTGCAGACAAAATTCGAAATGATTGTTTATCTTTAGATCGCCGCCCGATAGTAGCTGTTGATGAGCAGATGATCCCTTTTACAGGTGTATGCAACGTTAAACAGTTTGTAAGGGGCTAGCCAAACCCCGAGGGCTAAAAAAATTTCTTACGTGCCACACCAAAAGGATTAATTAGTTTTGGATTTTGAAATTTACCAGAGTAAAGGGACATTACTTGAAGATTGCGATGTAGACCTAGAAATTGGACCATCTGCTGTAATGCGTTTGATGAGGTCATTACTTCCTGATACCCAGGTATTTGTCGATCGTTTTTTTCCACTTTTGGAATATTAATTGAATGAGAAAATCGTGTGTATGGGAACAATAATGAAGTCTAGGATACCAACAACAGCATATTTAACTGCAGAACAAACTGTTAGAAAAGACAGGAAAGTCAACATCGTGCAATGGTTTGATCAAAATCCCATTGTAATAGCCTCAACAGGCTTAGAGGAGCAACCCGCAGATGATTGCATGAGATGGTCTAAAAAAGACTCAAAGTAAGTGCCGGTACCTCGCCCTAACATAATAAAGAATTACAATGACTCCATGGAGGGAATTTATTTAATAGACAGGATAATAAGTTACTAGAGGATTTCTGTTAGAACAAAGAAATGAATGGTAAAAACGATTTTGCATTTGATTGATTTAGCAATAGCTAACTCGTGGATTTTATATCGCGAGGACAGGAAAAATCTGGGTGACAGGAAATCGGACATTTTAAAACTACTTTATTTTAAAATTCAAGTGGCAGACTATTTCCTTAGGGGAAAAACACTGAAATGAGACTTATTTAATTTCCCTTATAACTGATTAACAATCTGCCAAGTTGTTTTATTTTATAGTGAGATGTTTCTGATAAATTTCTTTATTAGATTTTTTAAATTTATTCCTAAGTTCATTGAAAAATGTTTCATATATATATTTATCAACTTTGTTATGTATAACACCTTCATATAATTGCCTCTTAATTATTGTCAACCTTTTAATTTCATGTGTTATCCAGCTTTTGTTATTATCACTGGCTGCTACCAAACGCACCTCAGTATATTTATTTACAATTTACATGAGAATATCATAAAACCTATCACAGCACATATTTATATCCTGGCAAGACAGCACTGAAGACCAATCGACCCATTTCAGGTCTTCACATATCAATTCCAGTTTATTTTGTGTAAAGCACCTCTTTTCGTATTTTAATATATCATTTTTATGTTCTAAATTAGTATGTACACACCATGTAATTTTTTGAGCAAGATAGTCAGACAGTGCCGAACAAAGTACTTCACTATCATAAACATCAACGTCAATACAAATATTATCAATAATTGTCCTGGATGTTGGTGTTATTCTTGTAGGATCATGTATCGTCTGCACAAGGCCAAACATTCTCATAGTTACAATCAATCTTTTGGCTGCCTTATCTTACCGCCTTAAGTCAATATTGAAATCCCCAATCACTATCACAGGGTCACCATCGCAAATGTGGAGAGTCGCAGACATAATGCTCTCAAATATGTCAAGAAATCCCTCTAAATTACCACTCGGAGGTCGGTAAATGTTGATAACAACTAATTTAGGGTTTTGTAGTTTTATAGCACTGCAAGAATTAATTCCCTGCTCATATGTCTGTTAATACTTTAAATTCGATACCAGTCCTTACCAAGATGCAAGAGCCTCCATGAGAAGAGGTTTGTCTGAAGAAACGCGACGCCATTTGGTAGTCGGTAATTGTTATACATTCATAGTTCACCAAATTCAACCAATGTTCAGTCAACGCCAGTATATCAATCTTAACTTCTGAGATTGAATAAATATGGTTATATCATCTGTTTTATAGCGCAGACTTTGGATATTTTGATGCAGCACGGTAAACGCCGATCCGTTGGACACAACCTCCGTTACAACTTTTTCACCGCCATAGCCGAACTTCGAAAATTCGGAGTTCTAAAGGACCTAACTATTACATCAAGTGGCCATAAATTAGAATCAAACATCTAAACCATCATATAGAAAGTTTCTACCTTCTAGTCGAATAGAACCTTTTCTGTTACCACCAAATGGTGGTCCGTAAATATTCACTCATTCATATTATAATTTCTCAGTGTTAAATATTTAATTAAGTTTAATATTCAGTATTCAGGCTTTCATTTAACGCTAAGCATAAGATCGCAGTGTATACGGTCTTACACCTGTGAAACAGTTTACTAATATACTTTTCGACAACTACAGCTTGAAAGTACAAATACAAGTTCCTTCGAACAAGGAGGAATTTCCAAGTTTGTTGAAACATACACATATCACGTAAATTAAGACCAATACATTGTTATTTTTTTGTTCTAAATTGCCATTTTAATTTTTTCATGATTACTATGAGAAACTGTCAGACACGATAATTATTTTGTATGTGTTCAATTAAATATCATTTTATCACTAAGTGCAATGTTTTAAATCTTTCAACGTACATCCATAATTTTATTATATAGAAAACAGTAAGTATTTACTTATTAAGGCCATTTACACTCATCAACTATACTTATATTTCTATATTGAACTGCCTCTATTAATACCAAATCTATAATTTACTATAATTTCGTTTTGTTCACTCAAAACTTTTATTACCCATTAACCCTAATCGTAGAACAATAATTTTATGTTCAGTAAATTGCCTTCACCATATATTTTCCGCTACATACATACTTTCATCACGTGATTGATTTGAATTAGTAAGAGAGAGGGGATGACCGAGCGATAAGGACACACACAAAACAACACACAGGGGTTAAGTTTCCGGAAACACTAGTAAACAATGGAGGGTCTCCTAAGATTTGGAACAATCAGCGGTGTGACTCAGATACATTGTCTTTGTAAAACGTGACTCGACATTATTAATAGTTGCTGCGCTCTTGATTGTAGTTTCCAAAGCTGTGCGGAAAGTTTTTGAGATAATTAACTGAATAGTATTAAGCTCTCTTTATATAGTAACAAGTTAACTATTTCGAACATGTAAGGTACATGGTTTTCTATACAGGGAGTATTTAATAAACGAATTAAAAGAAAGTAGATAATGTTTAAGCTAACTATTTGAATAAGCTTTATTTTTATTAATTCTATAATAATAACGGTAGTTACACGTAACCCCAAGCACCTTTAAAATTGCCACAATTTAATTGTGCGTAATATATTAATACTTAATATATTAATCTGTATAGTTTTCCATGTGGTCAGGATGACGTCAAGATCTAATTCCACTTTTTACCCGCCAAGAGCTAGAACTATCATGTTATTAAGACCTCTAATTAATTATAACTACCATTCTACGATATATACGAGGGCTGATCCCTTTGCTCCACCCCTAACCTCTTTATAAACCAAAAAAATTATTTATTTTCACGTCGTGAAACCTGCTATGTATATATACTGGCCGCCATAAGTAAATGAACATCCAGTAAACGTAGATATATTTTAATGAAATTTATAGGAAGGACGTATTTCATTCGTGTTAAAAAACGATGAAAATTTCAACAAGATACAGCAGAAGAATAATCAAGGTAGGTACCATAGAAATAATAATAATAAACAACAGCTTGTATTTTCTTTTGACATTTATTTGGCGTTGTTTACTTAAGTGTCACTATAAAACATACGTGCAGGCTAGATCGGTGTCATAGTGAGCAAAAATGCCTCCTGTTCGATGACGCGAAAATTTTCATCAATTATCGGAATTTGAACGTGGTAGAATAGTCGCCTTACGAGAAGCCGGATTATCATTTCGTGATGTCGCTAATCGTGTGGGCCGCCGAGTTGCCACAATTGCCCTATGTTGGTGAAGATGGAGAGAAAATAATGAGGAGGGACGCCGTCCACGGCCTGGACGTCCCAGACTCATCACCGGTCGTGAAGATCGTGCTCTTCGTCTTGTGTCTCTTAAAGACCATTTTAAGAGAAATTGGTGATAGATGGAGGGGTTTAGTTCATCAACAGATCTCCATACGCTCTGTCTATCGAATCTTTTGAGCTTAAATCTTACTGTTGATTTCTTTGCTTACCTCTAACTCCACGTCATCGAACTGCACGACTGAAATGGGCTAATAGGTTGCATTGGAATGAAGAATAGAATCGAGTCGTCTTTAGCGACGAATCTCGATTTTGTTTATGGTCGCATGATGGTCGCAGAATGGTCAGAAGACATCCTGGATGAAGAATAAATTTGCAGTTCTTAACAACGACATACGGTTTCAGCTCAAGGTGTAATAGTGTGGGGCGCTATCTGCTATGGAAGTAGATCTCCCTTAGTAATTATTCAAGGAACATTAGATGCGAATAGTTTTATAAACCATGTGTTGAGACCAGTGTTAATCTCATATCTGCAAGAGCTGGTAAATCCCATCTTTCAACGGGGTAATGCTCGGCCACATACAGCAAGGGTAACTATGGAGTTTATGAATAATGCTAATACTGATCTGCTTTAATGGTCAGACTTATCCCCTATAGAACACGTACGGGATATGGAAGGACGAAGGATGATTAATTTACAGCCACCCTCAAACAGTATAGAAATTCTCCGACGACGGATTTTAGAAGTTTGGGATAGCATACCACAGGCTAATGTAAATGCGCTTATTTCGAGTATGCCTAATCGAATATCTGAATGCATAAGAAGTAGAAGATGGCCTACGCATTATTAGTTTTATTATTAATTCTATCTTGTTGAAATTTACATTGTTTCTTAATACGAATTAAATATGTCTTTCCTGTAAATTTCATTTAAATACATCTTCGTTTAATGGGTGTTAATTTACTTATGGCAGCCAGTATACTAACGCTAGAAACCCACAAGTCTGAACCTGTTAAAGCCTGCCTACAGTACTCGAGGTCGAGAGAGTCACATATCAGTACCAAAATGGATCGTGTCGAGCAACGAGCTGTGATTAAATACTTACGTTTAAGAGAGATAACCCCAATTCAAATTTATCAAGATTTGGTGGATACATTAATTGTATCTGGAGTATTGTATGACATAGTTAAAAAGATGTCGTGAGTTTAAATGTGGGAGACAGTTGTGTACGGACGAACATGCAGGTGGAATACCCACAATCGGCATTACCCAAGAAACTGTTAAAAAGGTCCATGACGTGACTATTAGACAAATGGCTGAAGAAACTGGTCTCTCGTACCATGTTGTATATAATATAATTGCAATTGAATTAAACACGAAAAAATTGGCTGTAAGATGTTAACAAAAGCACACAAGCAAACTCTAAAATCATTTGCAGTCATCTTTTAACAAGGTATTGACATGAGAAAGAAAATTTTCTTGCAAGATTAGTGACAATGGATGAGCCCTAGATCCATCAGAGTAAGGAGTGGACACATCGAGGTTCACGACCAATGAAAAAATTCAAAATGGAACCTTTAGCATGGAAGGTAATGCTTTCCGTATTTTGGGAAATACTATTTATATTTTAGCAAATTTCCTTCGGAAGAGGTCCACAATTAAAAGCGCTTATTATACCAATTTAATTCTCAAATTACGTGACCCGATGAGAGGAAAACGTCGTGCGAAGTTGCGCGAAAGTGTTTTTTTGCATCAGCATAACACACAGATGTTACAGATCCGTCACTGCAATAGCTGAAGTGCTTCGAATTAGTTGAGCATCAACCATATTCGCCAGATTTGGCCCCTAGCGATTACCGATTGTATTCAAAACTTAAAGAAGTGTGTTAAACGATTCCCGATGATGTGATATGTGCAGTAAATCAGTAGTTTGCAGATATTGAGCAATCTTCCTTTTGAGAAGCATTAGAAATGCTAGAAAATCGATGGGAAATATCTATTAATCTTAATAGAGATTATGTTGAAAAGTATTTGCCATATTTTTATTGTGAGTAGGTCAGCGGTGGAGTAAAGTGATCCACCCTCGTGCATACATTTTTTCGGGTAGTGTTTAACTTAAGTTTCTGTTTAGTAATTTAGCATACATACGTCTGCTCGTTTCTTATGTATTTGTCCCAGAAATGGAATTATCCGTAGAGCAATAAGGTTATTATTATTAATAATAAAGCTCTGCTGATATAAAACTATAGTATAAGTATTTTGTAATCCCAAATTTGTTGATTTGAAGAGTTTGTGGCACTTGTAAATATAAAATCAATGCAGCTAATGGAGAAGAGTATATAGAGTAAAAAATAAATAAATCACAAATAACAATTTTTAAAATAGCTTTGCTTTTGCAAAGATTTTATACATACAAACACATTTGCACAAGATCGACAAATGATTCTGTCGAGTATAGCACTTCTACACAAGAAAATTTTTCTCGCTTTTTGCTTAATATAGCTGATCCTTTTCTAGCAAATATGTTACCTTCTTCGTACACATCTATCTGGCGCCAGAAGCAATATAATTTTGTTTCGTTTAGCCAGTGAATCAAGTTCATTTAGTCATTCTACGACCGACGAATGATACCTCCAGGCTCGCAAGAGACATTTGACTGTCTGATATTATACTGACCCGGATTCCTTTCACGCACATTCAAGTACAAAATTTACCCTGGTCGGCGGTAAAAGACTTGGTTGGATAGCAAATGTTTTTCTTTATATATAGACACACATTTAACGGATATATTAGAGAAGTATCTCTATTGAAATAAAAGGCAAGGTTAAAAATCCATATATTTATACATTTAACTATAACTTACATGAGAGTAAAAAAGTTGACGAACATAATATTTTTATAATAGAGGAGAAGGTCCGAATATGGGTTACCATTTTGTTTTTTTTATTATATATTTTAAAAGTTCGTCGCAATTGATCTAAAATTTTAGAGGCATGAATGTATTCATTTAAGCCTTAAAACAGATTCTTTGTTTAAAACAATGCTGCCACATATTGCTGTGAGTTTTGCTTGTTGAATAATAGAAAAAATATTTACCCAAGCATATTTTCTTTTGACTCTGTATAATGTTTGGATATTCCAGGGCTATCTTTTAGGGTTGTACTTAACTTGGCCTAGCATCCAATGTCAACGTAAAGTAATACAACAAGACGTAAATTATTAAAAATTCTTTTATTGTTAATTAGTATTTTCACAAATCATATATTTGCAAATTAATATTTCTCATTTCTTAAACTAAAACTTGATTACTGTAACAGAGTTTTACATAAATTTATTCATGAATACCACACATTTGGTTTTGCAGTCTTTGTCTTGGATTTGATTGTAGCTCTCAAATTATCATGCTTGAGTATTACACTAACAAAAGGGGGTATTCGACCTCCTAATGTTAAGCTTTGTACTCAAGGTATATATCAAATATGGATATCTGGCTTCTACTGATACTTTGTTTCTAAATTGAGTGTGCTATTCGACGTCTACTTACGCAAAAGTCTGGTTCCTACAGAATACCACGACTATATTCACACTGCTTATAAAATTGAATTTTACGTCTACCAATGATTATTTGAAAATTTTTACTAGCACAGATATCTTGAGATCACTGGTGGAAATCTAGTTCCTACTTATCGTACTCCGATATCTGGCATACTCTTCAGTAGTATATTTATTATTAATTAATTTAAATTAATAATCCATATGCGTCTTTATATAATTTATTTTAGTTTTATAGACTCCAAACTATCGTGTTTAAATTTTTACTTACTCAAAGCTAAGTTCTGCATACATGTTATCAAATTCCTCTTTGTATTTGTTGCGTCGATAATAAATATATCTTTAGAAATCTGTGAAAATTACACAGTAATATTTATGAGGGTAACAATAATCATTACAATAAATATATTATTTATTCCTACACCGTTTTAAATAAAATAACGTCGAATGAATCAAAGACTGAATACTGAATTAGAAATTAAACAATTAACAATAAATAATGAATATTCTATCGCGTCTAGCACTTTTATATCCCGTGTTTCTTGCTTCTCAGAAATGCATGCCCACCACGCTTAACTAATTTCAAAATTTAATTTTTCTCTACCGTTTTTTAGTTTTGACACCTGTATCTATCCACCTATTATATGCAAATTTGCCTTTTCTTTCATTGTCTGTAGTTATTTTGCATATATAAATTCTAATTTTTTGTATTTATGTGTTTTATAATTTTAATCAAGAGAGTAAAACTTATCTCACTTCTTACTTCCGGGAATTTCCTATTTTTCATGTTCCAGCTTGCAAAAAACCACACGTATTCCGTGCGTGGCTTGACTAGATGTCCTCCGTACTTCTCTCTCCTTGTTCTTACCCTATTCCTTTTGTATTTATTTCCCTTTCATCTCAAATTCTATTTAATTTATTTAACAGCATAATTCGAGCATTGTGGGCATGCGCATTCTAATGTACTTTTGCTTTTCATATTTTGTTTGCTTTGTTTATGTTTTGAACGTAAGAATTTTTATTTGTTATTCTTAATATATCAAAATTTTGTTCGTTTTGTTATACGTGTTGTTATTGTTTTAAGATTAAACTGCTCCCGTTGTAGATTCTAATTAATTTTCTGATTGGTTTACTCTTATTTCTAAATGCATTTGATGCTAATGTCTATATATCTATTATGAATATTGTTCATAAAATATGAACAAATCTGAGATAAATATTACAAATAATATGACTAATACCTAAAAGGAAAACTTATTTTGTATCCTTTTTCTACATTTTTGATACGTAAAGCATTTGTCTATCTAATTAGTAGAGACCGGACACGAGAGGTTGATGACTCTTCACCCACCTGCGTACTATTGAACATTTGTATTTTTTAAGTTTTTAATTTTATTTATATAATTATACTTATAATAATAAAAGGCGTATTAATATTTACTAGCAATATTTTCTCAAGGTTTTCTTTTCTAGATTTTGTTCTCTTTGAATGAAATACATCTTTGTAAATAGAAAAAGTCCTTTCTACATCGCAACTGGTTATAGGTGCATACTGGAAATATTCTTTTATTTCCGCGTATTTTGCAGTTAGATGTGGTGGCATTGTCCCCTAACATAATTGCCGCAATGTAATTAAATCTGGATTTCTATTAAACACTGCGTCTAACTTTTGCCGAATGCCACATCGGAAGTCACTTGGAATACTTTTGAAATTATTAATACCCACTTCTAATGTCGTTAAACCATTATTTAATTTGGGATTTCGATTTTCAAAATAAGTGATTAGTTTTGGCAAATTTCCAAAGTGTTCCTGAAGAAAGTACAACTGATTTTTTAAATGTGGAATTTGTGTTAGTTCCTTGCACTCAGAAATACTCCGAGAATCGTCATATGAACATGCGTCGAAATTTGTAAACTATCGAAATTCTCTTCATAAAATCTTGTAGCTTCCAACCATGTAGCCCATCTAGTTATTACTGAAGAGGGAGGCAGTAACAAAGATGGCAGTTTTCCCTGTAAAGAGCTACTCTCAATGGTGCTTTTCTCAAAACTTTTTTAAACGCGGATACAAGTCTTCTGGAATGGTGTCTTTGATATATTCACAGATTCTGTGGAGAGCATGTGCTACACAAGTAATATGCAACATATTAGGATATATTTGCTTTAATAGTCTGCCTGTTTTTAAGATATATGCAGCACTGTCACTTACAAATAAAAGTACTTTTTCTTTGTACCTGTCGTCCGAATGAAGAATTTTTTAAATACTCTCGTTAATGGTTTTAGCAACTGTTTCCGCATTAACTGTATTTATAACATTTGTTGCTATTACATATGCGTTATATGGAATAGTTGGATATAGTACACCAGCTACGACATTTACCACACAGCGTCCTAATATATCGACAGCTTCGTCGGCACTTATCCAGAGGTACTAATTTGAAAGATGGCTTCTAATGCGTTTTACGGCTTTCGTGTAGCACTTAGAAACATAATATTTGCGTAAGGTGGATTCATCAAGAACATTTCGACCAGTATATTTTTGGAGAAATACTTTTAAAGTGGGATTGTTAAGTTTATTTAATGGAATATTAGCCGCCATAAAAGTTTCACAGAGTTCTTCGTTAAAATTGTCAGATTCCAACAGGTACAATTTCTGTACATGTGTTTGTGATGCTAAGTGACGTTGTACGTGGGATTTCATGGAATTTTTTAACAATATTTTACAGATTTTGCAATAAATTTCGGAATCACTGACAATGGACATACAATCAGTATGACCGTCAATCCAACTCGCCATTGTTTTACGATGCCGTTCTCGACGTTCTTGCATATCATATCTGAAAAAGTAACTTAAACAATGCTCTTGACCTAAATAAATGAAAACTAAGAATGTATGCGTAAGTTATCGAAACTGAACGAAATTCAATGCACACTTACGTCGAAATAATTGAGAGGAGTAGATTCAATCAAACGATATTGAAAACAGGATCTATCACAAAAATTACCATGTAATTAACAGTTAAAACTATGAAAACAAGAAACTAACTCACAGCACTTTATTTATCTTACGAAATATAATCTAAATATTAAATTATTAAAACTCCACACGCTTCTACCTACGCCCATGAAAACAGAAATTTAACTGTAAATATCCAACAAAAAACGCCCCAAAAACGCCTCTCGAGGTGCTACGTCACTTTTGGATAGTCTTTGTAACGTAGTTCTAGATATTCCAAAAGTTTTGGCAGCCTTCAGAATTCTCACTGTATTTGATGTCACAATTAATAACAAAAGATAGCATCCCATTTCTTTGTAAGTGAACCTTTCCCATATGGGACAATCGATAGTTATTACAACCATCAATTCTCATAGTTTCTATCATAAACTGCTGGTGAGTCAAGAATGTTTTATTCAGAGTATCACTATCTAATTCAGTGTAGCATTTATAATGGTATTGATTGATACGTCCACTGTTTTGGAAGAGGTTTTGTGGTGCAACGACTGAATGGCAGATCAAGATCGTTCATATCAGGACTATTTGATGACCGGCAGAACATTTTAATGTTTCAGTTAGTTCTTTGGCAAGTTTCCTTAAAACCTATATCCCAAGGATCGTTATGCGGTTTGACATTATCTTGTTGAGTCTAGATGGTTGAAAGACGATTCGATGTAGGCCATTTCTGTTCAATTGCAAGTAGCAATTTATCGATTATCATTTTTTGTACCCTTCTCTAGTCACATTCGAAATAACTTTTGTTTCCATTGTACCATCAAGGCGATTGTTGTTACTTCTCATAGCAGGTTCTTCAAATATGTAATGCCAAATGCCAAGCTTATCATCAAAATGTTTATTCTGAGACTGGTTGTAGCGAGGACGTCTAGCAGTGGCTAGAAACATTACTTTCATAAGGAAGTGTTTAGTTTTACAGGTCCTGTACGGTTTCTGTTCACCCTTCACCAGGTAACATGTATTAGATGTTTTCGTGACGTAAAACCAGTTTTCGTTTTCATGGATTTGATCAGTCATATCCTTGAAATGAGGTGTTCCACCAGCTACACTGTCTGACTTAAGCATTGATAAACAGTACTTTAACCGTGCAATTTTATTGACATTCGTCAAATATGGCTTTATAATATTGAAATGACGCCTTATTTGTCCTGATTTTAATTGATTATGAACTGCGCTTTTACTAATGCCAATAGAATGTGCAGGACAATTAATAGTACGCCGATAATTAAGTGGACTACTTTAATTGCTTCTATGTCAAGCATTCTTGGTTTTCGACCAACACGTCCCATTTTACGATAGGATACATTAACTACTACTAATCCATCGTTTAATGATTGCTTTTCTCGATGCCATATCCTGGTAACAGTTTTCTCGAATACTCTGAATTTTCTGGCAGTAATTTTGATGAGCTTTCCGTTGTTACTGAGTTCTAATAATAAATGTTAGAAAGCTTGCCGTAAGTTTGGGGCCAAATTAGGTTTCTTTTGTGAAATTTCAACCAAAACGTTGACTGAATTGTCCATATTTGAGGCAAATTTAAAAAGATGTACTTTTATTTTATAAATAATCCAGAAAATTTTAATACGTTTACAAATTACGTATTACTCTTTACTCTTAACTTCACTTTTAGCGTCAAATCTGACATTTACTTATCAGCAGTCAAGGCATGCTTTTCTTAATTTATCATTAAATCTCAAATCGGACACTTATTTCTGGACGGAGGGAGTATCATTTATTGTCCAACAGGGCGAACTCAATTACAGAACAAACAATAAACAAATACAGGTGTACAGTTCTTTCATATAAATCTGGGAAAATTTTAATGTGATACTGCAAGAAATGCTGTAATAAACACAAATTTTCCCGCCTCCAGAGTTACCGCATGCAGAAGAATATTAAAATCTAATTTAAAATATCGTGTTGCTGCAAGATAGCCGTACTTAATTAATGAGCAGAAACAATCACGACTATTATTTGCTCCAAATTATAGTAATAAAGATTTGAATTTTTGGAATCGGGTTATTTTTAGTGATGAGAAGACTTTTCAGTCGACTTACAACGGAAAAATCAAAGTCCAGAAATATAGTCGTCCCAGTAGAACTTCTGGAAGATTCTCAGTTAATGTTTGGGCTTGGATCAGTTGTCAATGTTTAGGAATGTGTTGGCAGATTGAAAACAGTTTTAACGCGATTGCCTACAGAGACATTCTAGAATATATCATGCTTCCAACTGTCAATCATATATTTGCCAATCCCTACTTTATATTTTAGCATGATAATTGTCTGGTTCATACTGCTAGAATTATAAGTACTTGGCTAGGAACTAATAACATCGAGGTTTCGCAGTGGCCTACCAATAGTCGGACTTAAATCCGATCGAGAATGTTTGGGGACTCATGGTTAAGATAATCAATAAACAAAATGCTCAACCAGAAAACGACGAAGTATTGTGGCAATGGATTAAAGAAGCATGGGACGAACTGACAAATAACAATGATTTAGGGCGTTCTTTAATAAATTCCATGCAAATAAGACTGGTAGAAGTTATTGAAAGAAATGGTGGCCAAACAAAATATTAAATTTATTTTTTGTTAAGATATTTCTTTATTATTAATGTTTTCTTATTAAATCAAATCTATTGTTTACTTTATTTCAACAACAACAAAAAAAATGTCCCAGATTTATTTGAACAAGTAGAATTAATACTTACGTTATAAGAATTGCCCCAAATTTATTTGAACAGAACTGTAAATTCATAAATAATAATAATAAAAATATTAATAATTACTCAAAATACAAGTTTATATAATATGTAGCATAATCGAGAGAAGAAGAATGTGCAAGTACCTATATACTATAGCACACTATAAATACTATAAATTCAAAACAGAAAGAAAAAGAAAAACTGAAGTCTTCATCGTCAACGCCGGCTTCCAGTAAATATGTCGACGTATAATTGCCTCAGCATTCTACATCAGGCATGCTAAGTTAACGGACCTTTTCAAAAAATGTATGTAACGATGTATACATTAGCTTGTATTGGTTATAGCCCATATTAAATACCTTAAATAGCTCATATTCTCAACGGGCAGAGGTAAACTCGGCCGTTTTAGGTATTTTAATCTTCCGCGGGCATAATGAGTTTTAAGCTGTATAGGTAAACCCGGCCTGATAGTCCAAGCTGCCCCCAAGCGGACAGAGGTAAACTCGGCCGCTTTAGATATTTTAATCCTCCGCGGTCAAAATAAGTTTTAAGCTGTATAAGTAATTTGAGCCGAATTGTACAGTTATCTAAAGCGGCTGAGGTTACCTCAATAACTCTAGAAAGCGGCTGAGGTTACCTCAATAACTCTAGATACTAATTTTGTTAAATAAAATCACAAATGCATATGACATCATAAAAATTTATTTATATATACAAATTCAAAATATATTTTAATATTAGATAGTTACATAGTGTAACTATAATAATGCGAAGTTAACTTAAGAAATTCTAACGTTGACACTTTCCCATTATTGAAATCATTAATTTTGTTTTGAAGGTATTTTTGCCTTTTCCGAGTGTCCGAATTAGGTACATATGGCTGGTGAATACTTTGCAACTTTACATATATTTCATTTTGAAAATTAATTAGAAAATCAATAAAAACGAATACAGAAGGGTGAGGAGAATTTAAAGTTTTGCTGATATGCGAATGGAACGATTCGCATGCGTTAGTGGTGCGAGCGGCGCTTGCTGTTTTTGATGCCCATAAATGGGGTGGAAAAACGGCATCCTCGGATATGTAAGTGTTGACCAAATAATCAGCAAACAAAGTAACTTTATCATCTTTTGGTTGAATAGCAGATAATGTAAAAACGTAAACATCACTAACATCTTGTGGTTCTAGAAACAACAATCCAAAACAATAACCAATCCATTTTCCAACCTCGCTTCTTTCTTTATAATCTGCTGAAAGTCCAAGTTTTTGAATTGTACGCCACCAAGCTTGCGTTGTATGAAATCTGCATCCAAAATCTGCTACAATTTCGGTGGGACAAAACGACAGAGAATATTCGAAAATATGAAAAATATGAAACGATGAAATAATGTTGATCTCTAATTAGGATCAAAATACCAGGTAAGTATTTGGGCGGCCCAAGTATCTACCGCCCGAGTTTGTAATATGAAGATTATGAAAGAAAATTTCTGGCAGGCCCAGTTTACTTGCGGGATTAGTACATGTTCTGTTAAGCGGCCGAGTTTACTATCGCCCATTCTCAACATCCCATATCTTAGGAGCTATTTAGATTAAAAATTATATTATTTAAAATCGATGCTTCTTTTTAGGATTATTAAATTCTTTGTTCCCTCAATTGGATCAAAACTCTTGGTCGACCACCTTTGGGGAATTTAACGCAGGGTATTCCCTCTTAGCATTCCTTTATAGTTTGATAAATTTTTGATAAAGACATATCCTGTTCACGATAAATGGTAACAATATCGCGCTTGGGCATTCACCCAACTAGATTGTAAATTCCTTTACGAATATCTTAGCTTATAAGACATTTTGATGAACCAGATCACAAAAAACTAAACTGTCACAATTCAAACAAGTTAATTGTAACACATGAGTTCCAGCGACAACTTAACCAAATGTCATTTAGTACAACTACAAATCATCTAAAATTTTTCCGAAAACCGAGACCAGAGACCATACGTTATTGGTATTTTAGGGCAACTCTTGTATATCCGGAGGCATATTTATGAATGTCACAATATTCCAAGTTATCGATTATTTTAATTTCAATAACATTCAATGTAAACGATTTACATGATATTCAAAACAGAAATAATAAATAAAGTTACGTTATATAATACTATATTAAGAAGTACTATAAGATACATTTCTTATATATTTTGTAAATCTATTTCACTTCTAAATTTATACGAACACACGATACATCTTGCTATCACGTCCCTGTAAAATGATTATATGTGTAAAATATTTGTTAGATATTAAAGTTTCACAGTGCGGTAAAAGTTATAAAGGAAATACATAAGTTTCCTGCTACGAGTAGTCTATACAGAAAAGCAACCCACAAATTGTTTAAAGACAAGTTTGAAAGTTTAAATTAGTATCCATGTATTCCTAGCGGTTTCTCACGTATTTTCTAAAGTCCAGTGGGATACTATAAATTAGAACACTACCATTAAATAAGGACAAAGCTCTTCGTTGTAGACTTGTTGATTATCTGATCATGAAGGTTGATTTAGATATATTGAAATATAATTCACTCCTTAGAGGGCAATCGAATATTTATAACAAAAATACAGTTCAAATTGTTTAAGTTTTTTAATGAAACTGCATCTGCATATTACTATGAACCGTGGTTTTGATAATTAATTTACCACCATTCACGAGAAATCTATCCAGCTAGGATACTCAGTCGGTTTACTTTCAAAATGGGACTGCCTGCCTCTCAGGGTTCCAATTGGAAAACGTGGAAAACACAATTGAATTAATAAAATATTTAGGTGCCACTCAAAATTTAATTGAGAAAAATAGTAATAATATCTTTGAGTTACTTATGAGCACAAAAGAAAAAAGTCAATTTAATAATAAACAATAAAATTTAAATGAAACTTTAATACAGAAATAAAAAAAATTCGATCTTTAAAAAGTATAAAGATTAATATTCCCTCATTTAACAATATTATTAAGGTAAAAATAACGCATGGAAGTGACCGCAGCATGCGATCAAAAACCTTAGTGACACCCGATCAAAATTAAAACTAATAAATTACAAAGATGCTTTTTAATTTCTCCCACAAGAAACAAAATCAAAATAAATTGTTCGACAGACCGAAACAAACTCTAACGCATGTGCAACCACATGTAAAAAAATTCCCTTGATATCCCAAGCGTACTAAAATTTTACATTTACAGAAATGTTTTTTATACTAGAAATTTTAAAAAACCGTCTTTGTCATTTATATCAAATAACTAAGATGAAATATCATAACGATAATAATAATACAATAGAAAAATTACAATATCAATTCGTTCAATCTAAAAATAAGATATCTTTTATAAAATATATTACTTACGTAAAAAATATATATTCATATACTCGAGACACATGAGTAAGAAAGCGTTAAAAATCAATTACGACATACACAAACTCGTAAATAAATCGGTAATGATTTAAGCAAGCGCAAAAACACAATTAAATCAAAAAACAAAAACCGAAATTACTAAAACAAAGATAAAGATTTATCTTTTAATAAACACACATTTCTTACTTCACTGAACACAGGCTACGCTTACAAAAAAAAAAAAACAGTTATAAAAATCGTCCACAGCAGATCAAACGGCTTGCTCCAACTGCGCAAGTCAAATATATACAAATATTCATGGTAATAATACACTCAAAAATAATTAAACTTTTCAAAATATTTGTGGGAAAACGTTCATAGCAATATGTATAACTGTCTAATAACTAGCTAGACATACAGTAACATTATATTACGTTATATTAAGAATTGTAAATGAAACTAATGCTTTCATATGGTTATCTATACAATGAACAACTACATATATTAATAATATTTGATTTTCAAGTTGAAGTCTAGAAAAGACATTTTGAAAGTAACTGTATATAAAATTAAATGAATGAAATAATCAACTTTGTTGATAACTGTAAAATAGCAAATCACTATGGTGATATATTGAAATAATGGAGTGTTATTATTTTTCGGTCAAAAATAATAGACCTAAATTTGTAATGTGAATTTAAAAAGCGATTTTATATGAAAATATCAATAATATATTGATAAATAAGTGTTCAAATCAAGTATAATGTTCCTAGTCAACTTTGGATATTAAAATTTTCAATAATATTAACCAAAAATATAAAATACTCTACATTACTTAGGTATAATATACAAAAACGATTTGAATCTCCTGTATTTCCTTTATATTTACTGCATTTGAGCTGTATCGAGGAATATTTTATGGTTTCCGGAAGGTTGTTATCTAATTTGTTTACGAACAGAAGAATTGGTAGGGCCATACCTATATTATCAAATTTATTTATTGAGAGCTACTAAAATGATTGGTTCTTCATTTGACGATCATAATATATTTTAATATCTCGACCCTGTGGCATTGTATTTTACATCCGGAGCAGTTCCAGGATTACTTTAATTCCAATCCGAGTATTTGACAGGCTGTATCCAGACGACAAGAAAATCCTAAAGATGAAACAATATTATTTCAAAGGAAAGTTAGTATTAAATATTGTTACGCTACGCATATAATAATATTTTTATTTATTTTTTATAATCGATATTTCGTCTTTAAATATCTCGATTTAACTTAAGACATTTTTCTGTACATTTTCGTTACAAAGAGAAAGCATCTCTTTTGTTATATCTTAACCGAGACCCTTAGTTTTCTACCTGACCCAACAACGTTACTGTGGAATTTCTTTCTATTTACATTTCGTTTTAAATTGTTTTAACTGAATTACATATATCTTCTTTTATATGTTGTGTTTCATATTATTAGAAAGCTTATGTCACAAGGGTTATTTTAATAATATTTATGCCATCGATAGAACACCTCTTCAGGACCCGCTTCTTAATTAATTATTACTCAAGATATCGACCCCTCTCTTCAACAGGTCATAAAACAGACCGTTTTCAAAACCAGTGTTCTTTCGATACACAACTATCAGTCCGGATCTTCTCGTTACAATGCTCAAAAGTGCAACATCACCCGCCGTACTGGTCAAGTACCGGTGGCATGATCCACGTGCCCCTGCCTCTCACCGCAATTAAAAGGTAATCCTGTATTGTTCTATATATATTATTCTTTTAAGCGAATCCATATTAATTAAACTAATTAATTTCTTGTTCCTCCGGCCAAACATCGCTCTGCATATCTGTCCAGGTATACGACGCACCACGTGACCGCCCATCGCCGCAAATCAAATGTAACTCTGTATTGTTCGATACAGAGATTATTTTATATTAATCGTATTCAATTAAACCTTAATTTTACTGCTCAATTAAACGCTCGTTTCAGAGTATTTTTGTGTTAATTTTCAGTTACTTAATTACCGCTCCTCGTGTATATATTACTTTGATTAATTACTTTTAAATATATCAATTTCAATTTCTTCTTATGTAAATATAAATACAAACTTTAAGGACAACGCTTATGTGTTTATATTTATTTAATTAACCATCATCACACACGTCCTGGAACTTTGATGAAACTTCACCAGCACCACTAATTATTTTATTTATCTTAGAATAATTTCATTATTATTAGCACGGCACATCCCGATATCCAGCCCAAGCACCCGTTTGTAATAATATATATAAAACGATTACTATTTATCAAGTTAATAATATAAACATTCTACTCAAGTCACATATTAAATCTCATTATATTATATAAAAACGTTGTAAGTAACTTACTAACATTATTTATACCAAGAATACCAAGAAAAGTATATAAAGTTACCTGTTATTTTTATGAGACTATTATCCATACTACATACTTCTTGAAACATTCTCTTAGCATAAGTTTCATCTTTCCCCTTATAATATCTCTAATAATCAAAGTATATTAATCAATATTATAATAATAATAGTTATATTTGTCTGTATCTCTCACTCATATTGAAATCTTTATGGATAATAAACAAAGATTTTAGTAGCACATTATCTTTCAATTGTAACTAAACTTATTATCTAAAACATTTATAACCTTCTTATAGGAAATATCTACTTACTGATATATTTCTCCTTTCTATGTCTGAAGCACATCTGCAAGATAAATACAGTTTTCCTATCCGATTTCGTTTGTACCAGGGCAACCATATTTCTATATCTACTGATATTGACTATATCGAAACAATCGATATATATATATATATATATATATATATATATATATAACAAGTGTTCATTTGAAAAATCAATCTAGGTTACTTTGAAATTTTGATAGAATAAGACGCAAATATATTAATATGTGTTTGTTGTTCCGTAAACGTAAATCCAAATGACATTTAATAATGTCAATCACATTTGTTATTTATTTGTATGTATGAAACTGTCAAAATATACGACTTCGTAGGTTAAGTAGTAAATTTTAATTTACGACATACTTCAAAATGTTCTCAGCAAATCACATGCTACTAGATTGACTTTTCAAATGAACACTTGTTATATATATATATATATATATATATATATATATATATATAGTAAACCTAATCAGTAGGCGATTAAAGGTCTGTATATTACTTCAAAATATATGTATTTAAAAAACTCTACATGTTTCGGCTGTATACGCCTTTATCAAGAGAATACAAAATATGAATTTTTTCATTCATATTTTGTATTCTCTTGATAAAGGCGTATACAGCCGAAACATGTAAAGTTTTTTAAATACATATATTTTGAAGTAATATACAGACCTTTAATCGCCTACTGATTAGGTTTACCATATCATACCAAGGTCACGAAGTTATTATATATATATATATATATATATATAACAACAGCCGAGAATATATATATATATATGAAAAGGTCTTTTTGAGGGAATCCAGCTAAATTAAACTCTATTAATTAAGTCAGTTCTTTATTTTTTAGCCCAATATTTCGCACCGAATTCGAGTGCTTCCTCAGGGGATCACTTTAAGAGTAGATGGACATAAATTTATTACTTATTAACAAAAGAAATCAATACTTACAAATGTGAACTTGTTTTTTCTGGAGAAATTACTCATATGTTTCCAATGTTGTAAATTAATAAAACTAATGTCAACGGACGTACACTTAGTCGTTTTGAAATTACATTTAAAAAAACACAGGACAGCCACATCTAAAAGGAAAGCCACATATGCAATATTGACGAACAGAAGAATTAATCGTACACACACAGGTTCTTGTCACAAAGTTAAAACTTAAAATGTTAGAGGATGATAGTGTAAAAGATCCGGCAAAGTTCTATTTGGATTCACAGGCGTGTAACATCGAATTTGAAAAAGTTACTATTCATAATCAAGGTCACAAATTATATACACTGGTGTGCGAAAGTCAATGTGGCTATTATTCAGAATGTGTCGTCTCACAGAATTTCACATTATAAAAGAAAAAACAAAAACGTGTTATATGATAATAAATGAGCAAAAAATTGAGATGGACCAATGTGTTAAACGGTAACCGATAAGTTATTTTGTGTGGTTTGTTGTTTAGAGTTTATGTTTATTGTTAGCAAGTAAGCATAATTTGCACTTAGGTTATTCGTATCAGATCTGAAATTCATCGAATTCGCGTTATTATTGATCTCTACCATTTCCAAAAACTCTCTACACTTTAAGTTGTTTACAGTCTGAAGGACTTTAATATTATTAAAATTAGGTGTGTGTATCATTGTTAATCATATGTGAAGACAAGGCGTATCTGCTCTTACCAGTCCAAATGTCACTGTTGTGCGTGGCGAGTCTAGTTTTTAGCCAAGTGGAGGTATGACCTATGTACACCTGACTGCATTCATTGCGAGGAATGCAATAGACAACGTTGGATCGGAAGGGCAAAGGCGTCAAGTCTTTGGTTTTGCTAAAAAAGTTTCGTACTGGGTTGTAATTGTAAAAACCTAATCTAATTACCTCTGTGGAGAGCACACGAGAGAACCACCAACAATGTAGGGAACTGATACACCAACAATGTAGGGAAGTCTGTAATATTTGAATGTTTTGGGTTGTTCAGCAATGGTATTGTTTGGAATTTGATTGTAGAAAGAAGGTGTGGTGAAAATTAGTTTGTTAATCAAACTACGTGGACAACCGTTATTTGAGAAAATCCCACTCAATATTTTAAGATTTCGTTGTTTGAAGGATGGGTGGCTTATCCTAGAAACCCTTTGCTTCATGCCTAAGATGAGATTTATTTTCTGGCTATTAGAGTGATTAGAGTGGTAATTTAACATTCTATCTGAATTACTGGGTTTTCTATACCAGTCAATCATTAAGTGGTTGTTGTTTCTGATTACCTTCGTGTCTAGGAAAGGCACACCTCCTTCATTTTCACGTTCGATAGTGAATTGAATGTTAGGGTGAAATGAGTTAAATATTTCCAAACGTCATCTATTGCTAGAGTAGGTAGTGCGCAAATTAACTCATCTACATATTTATGTATGAATGCAAATTCAAATGGTAGTACTTTAAGTATGTTATCTAAGGAAATGTATATAGTTTCGAAACGTTACGAAGCAAAAAATCGTTCTATTAGATACATTGATCTGTTTTCAGTAATAGTGAAATTATAGACATATTTAGACTAATTTTGATATTGATATGGAGTGGAAGGCACCACTTTTGTAAATCAAGTTATTATAGTGTAAATGGATCACGATATAAGTCAAGATATTATAGTACATGCTCCAAGTTGAAGCGTCAAGTTAATATGATCTATGAACTTGAATGAGTCCAAAACTGTATACTCTACCTAAAATCCATAAAGTCGAAGTTCCATATAGGCCCATTGTATCTTACACGGGCTCCCCTTGCTACAACATATCTAGACATGTTGCTGATATCCTCTCACAATGCTTTAAAAATAGCAGTCCATATGATATCCATGATTCTTTTACTTTCATTGACAAATATCAAGATTTTCAATTACCAAATTACTTTCAAATAATATTATTGGACGTGATATCTTTGTTCACAAATATACCAACTAGTTTGGTCTTACATGTACTAAAAAACAGATGAGTGAAATATCGGAGGCGACGGATTTAACCTATGACTCCTTTTGTACATTATTGAACTTCATCTTTAATAATAGTTATTTTACTTTTAATAATAAATCATATTCTCAGATATCTGGCTTGCCCATGGGTTCACCGCTCAGCCCGATCCTTGCTAACTTAGTAATGGATTTTTGCTTATCAGATAAAATAATTAATCTTAACATTTTGAAGTCAATATTGTATATAAAGTTTTCCCGTCAATTTTAATTAGGCTATGTTTTACATTTATTTCTATATAGTTTTGCATGTACGATCGCAGAGATCTTCGACCGTTTTTATTCACCCATCAGGCATGTAAAAGCTACAATATTACTCATTTAACTCCTGTAGGAAATATACCGGACTATTCACATATTTGATTTTTATGTATTTTATATTTGTTAATATTTTTGAAGTATATATTCAGTACCTTTCATATTTTTATGTATTGATTATTTAATAATATTTTTGCAGTAAATACAGGGCCGCTCATATGACATGTACTGGATCTATGTTAATAACTGGAAATCCTTTCCAATAAATATTGTTGTGATATAAGTTGTGCGAGTATTGATTTGTAGTGCATCTTCCTTGTATTTTTTTTTATCTTACACCTTGTGGGTACGTTTTATCCTCTACGTCATCCGTGTGAAGTATGACCTCTGATTACAATTCAACAATAATTCACAGTGGCGTACTTTTTAACTATTATTTTCGACGGTGACGCAATAACGATTCGAGAGGAACACCACGCCGTATTTGCTGGGACACTGACTAGTTGAGTTGTATTTTTATTGTCAGCCCACCCACAAAGGCTCGTCCTTGCAACTACCATCTATCGTGACTTTTCAGGAAGTCAGTTTTTCAGTATTTATTTTTGCTCTTACCCGTTGCAATGTAAGATTTTTGAATAAAACGCGTTTGATATATTTGTAAAGTCGCTCAACATGTTCATCGTTCATATCACCGAAATTGTCTAGAAGAAAATTCAGAT
This sequence comes from Melolontha melolontha, assembly GCA_935421215.2. Taxonomy (NCBI): domain Eukaryota; kingdom Metazoa; phylum Arthropoda; class Insecta; order Coleoptera; family Scarabaeidae; genus Melolontha; species Melolontha melolontha. The sequence goes on along the minus strand of OW285236.1, from coordinate 192,460,877 downwards.
GTGAACGGAGGAAATTAATCTTCAGAGATATAATTACTTCGAAATCATTGTAATTTTGCAGCAGTTTATAGACTAGTTGTTCATAATTTTTAGCTTTCCTTGCCACAGTTTTCATAGACTGCTAAGCATGTGCCTATTTTTCATCTAAGGTATTGTCAAAACTGGCATATTTCATTAGCTCCCGGATTTGGGGCCTCGCAAATATTCCCTTCTTTATTTTAGCTTCGCTTATTCTGGAAAATTTGTTTTCCAAATAAAGAAATCTTCATCATCTTTTAAGAAAGGTATATAACCCCTTACCACAATTATTAATCGTATCCTAAATACGTATTTCGACAACTAAGTTGTCATCATCAGTAGGTAAAAACCTACTAATTAAAAGTCGCACATGGGACACAGTAAAGCAAGAGAAACGTGTGGTAATTGTGGTAAGGGGTTATATACCTTTTTTAAATTTTTATTTAACCACAGTCTCCATTGAAAGAATTTTCATCATCTTTGTTCATCCACTTTACAAAATTTTCCATCAATCTAAATTTGATGTGATGATTTGGCAACAGATTTTTTTCTGAATTAACGAAAGTCTCACAAACGATATTCTTAAAACCAGGAATAAAGTTACTCCTTCTGGACCATTGTTTATTTACATAATAATTTTTTCTGCCCCTACTAATCCCTAATTGGATATTTTACTAAGTTCTTGACTTACTCGATATGCTAGACACATTACTTGTACAAAAGTAGCACTCTGAAGAATGCTTTCTTAAATCCCTCCATAGCATTGGAACTACAAACGGCATGTGACATAATATTCCATTCATCCAGAAAGTGACTTTGGAAGCACATGTTACGCAGCAGATGTGCGGGTCCTTAATCTCATTTTGATCATCAATTTTACATCACAAAATGTGCAAAGTGTTATACGAGTAACGACAGTATAGAACTAAACAATTTAGTACATAACACGTAATTCTCGAATACGCCCGCAATTATTCATTGCCGGGAAAGGCACCGAACTCAGATTTATCCAAACTAAAACACTATTTTGTCGCTCTAATTATACAATTCATCAAACTAAGTTTGCATGAGCATGCAGAACACAACACGTCGCGACGACAACTTTCCTGGTTGTTAGGTTAATTAAAAATTTGCGTTAGCCACATCCATCCCACAACGTGCAGATGTATTTCGTTCTTATTGAAACTTGCCAATGCACGGTATCCCGGCTATAGACATGACTTACACTTTCTTCACTACTTGTATATATAGTCAATATATTGAATATACTGCAAAAGAGAATTCAATAATTATTAAAATCTCAATTTACATCTAAATGTCGCTTAATGGGTCGCACTAACTGTACAATTGGTTTTCGAATATCAAAGTTTATCGCAAAAAATTGGTAGAGAATAATAATTGCCAGTTTATTCTCTTAACTATTGTATCCACCCCATTAGCAAGGACCTGTATTCCAGGGGAATCTAAAAAGGAACCTTAGAACTACATCTGCTACGACCATCGGAATCATCATAAGAGCTTCCGAAGAAGTTATATCAACAACATATGAGAACCACTGATCCATTATTAAAAGGAAAAGAGAACAGGTATCCATGTACAGAATATTAAATATCATTAATTAACATAATTTTTATTAAATAAACAAAAGAAAGTTAGAATCTCTCTAAAACAAATAAACTATTACATAGTTCAAAATTTGTAAACACTGTAAAAGGAATATATCAAATACTATCAAGTCAGTTTCCAAACGTAATATTTAGTTATTGTTATATTATTATTTAGTTAGTATTTGATATATTCCTTTTAAAGACGGCAGACTATGTGCCCGAACAGTAGCGTGATGTGGAGGGATCGAGTAGAGGCGTACGACGATCAATTCAGTTGCCGTTGAGACGTTGTAAGCGATACATTGTTAACACAATCGTGTTGAAAATGTCGGGAGTGCGTAGAAACAATGCATCGACTCGGTTGCATGCTAACGTAGTAAAGAAATTTTTACATCGATTTCTCGATTTAATATATGACGGTACCGTAGTGAAATGTTTAGTTTGTGAAACAACTTTATTAACTTGGAAAGCAAGTCAGTGCCAAAGACATATAAATAGTGACAAACATAAATCGAATAATAGTGGACGCAGATCATATAATAAATTTGTGTGTGATTTAACAATGATGTTAATTGCGACCAATATACCAATGCAGAAAGTGGAACACCCAATGTTTCGTCAGTTTTGGAAGAAATACAATCCTACGTGGAAATTACCAGCAAGAAGTACGCTACGGAATTACGTATCGTCAGTGCGTGAGAGAATTGTAAATTGTACGAAAAATACGGTAAAAAAATTCCTGTGGTTAACAATAGACGAAACTACAGATATTAAAAAACAGTCCATCCTAGCCATTCTAGTACGGACGCTGACTCCGCAAGGACCTTCTCCTCCTTATTTACTAACCTGTAAACGAATGCAAGGGTGTACTGCCAGAGCGATATATGATGTATTAATAGAAACACTACACAAATTTGAGATTTTACCGAAGCAAGTGTTAATGTTAGTTACCGATGCTGCCAAGGTTATGTGTTCCACGGCAAACTTACTCAAAACGATTCAACCAAACCTGCTGCATGTCACATGTTTGCTTCACGCTTTACACCTTGTAACAAACACTATACGTACAACTTATCCTGATGTGGATCAACTGATAGGACAAACGAAAGCGGTTTTTCTTAAATCTCCGAAACGGATTCGGCTATTTCATTCGCTGTGTCCTGATATACTCGAGCCACAACCAATTCTTATACGATGGGGTACTTGGTTAGAAGCAGCATTTTATTATTATAAACATTTTGAAAAAATTAAATCAGTGATTTTACAACTAGATGCCAAAGAAGCAGCTGCAATACGGCTCAGCCAGGTTCAATTTAACAATCCACAAGTTGCAGCAAATTTAAAAATTATTTACGACAGTTACGTTCCAATACTGGACGCAATAAAAAATTTACAGAACACTGCGCTGTCCTTATCGGACTCATTAGCAATTATTGACCACGTAAAACTAGTGCTGCATATCCTTGAAGATGAAAAAAGTGATTGTGTCCGTGAAAAATTTAACAGTGTATTAGATAAAAATGTAGATTTTACAAAATTAGGGCAACTTTTTACCAATACTGAAGATCCATTGTACAGATACAAAGAGCGCTTTAACTATGCAAATATAACATCTCTCAACGTCGAACAATCCTTCTCTGTATATAAACATATATATACGTCGTTACGTACGAACCTTTCCGAGACTAATACAGAAACATATATTATGGTGCAGTTTTTTCATCGCGCACATCCGCATTTTTTTGCAACAATGTAAACATGTTAGGTAAGTTATTTATGTTTTTCTTAACGTTTTGTATAGGGATTCGATATATTTATTTTTAAGTAAGCGCACTGTTATTCTGCTAAACTCTCCACGCAACGCCACTGCTGGGGCACATAATCTGCCGTCTTTATTTATAATCGAACGCTTCTTTTCTATATAAGAAGTCATATCAGAGCAATCGCTAACATAAAAGTTTGTATAGTTCCTTTGGATGTTATTAACATTGTTTGAAAAATATAAATACTCTGAAAAAGAAATAGATAGATCAACTATAATAAACGTTTAAAATGTATATCAAATTTATTTATTTGTCGTATGGCTAACATGGATTATACATCTAAAAGTTAAATTTTAAAATAGACGCCATTGATCTAGTCTAACGCGGGGTCAGTTGCTTCAAAGAAGTCACTCATCTCACCACCATATGCTGTAAGGGGGCACTCAGCTGTAATATGGTGAATAATCTGGCAAGGCTCTCCGCATTCGCAAGTTGGTGTATCAGTCATCCCCACTAGGATGAGCCACGACAAATTCCATGGGACGTTCTTATTGCGAGGCAGCTCCATTCCTGATAAGGATAAGGCAGGATCAATGATATGGGCCGCTTGAGTGGGTTTAAACGTTGCCCAATACTCTCTCCATCTATCACTTGGGTTGAAATCTTCTGCTATAAGTCGTTCTGCTAACAGTAGTTGAGGAGACCTCGACTTCAGTCTCGACATGCCAGCATCTGACAAATCATTATGTACTAGAAGATGGGGATTCGATATTATTTCATTATATTCTCTTACCAGGCTTTCCTGTCTCCGGATGGTGGGAGGCGAGATATGGCTTAGAACCGGGAGCCAGGACAGAGGTGTACTTTTTAAACAACCGCAAATAATTCTCATGGTCTCGTTGAGTTTGATATCGATCTTCTTTGCGTGACAGCTGCTTAACCAGACTAGGGCGCAGTATTCAGCTACCGAGTAAACAAGGCTAAGAGCTGATATTCTAAGGGTGGATGCGTTCGCACCAGAAATAGTACCGCAGAGCTTGTGGATTATGTTGTTTCTGGTGTTTATTTTAGCTGCGGTGTTTTCTAGATATTTTTTATATGAGAGTGTATGATCGATTGTTACTCCCAGATATTTTGGGGAAGGATTATAACGTAGTAAATTGTTATTTAAATGCATTTGCGGCTCTAGACGTGCTTGTTTATTATTGAGATGATTAATTCCGTCAAATCCAGGTGCTTTGCCAGATTTAGTCTCATTCAGTGCTTTATCTACCTCCTCTTCCGTTTATGGCCTGGAGTATTCAGGATGGGCTGTTGTTGTTTGGCGGCGGAGTGTTAGTTGCCTCTTAATGTCTGCATTCTGTTGTTTTGTACTTGGGACCTTTGACAGTGCTACAATTCGTCCAGCGATTTGGTCAGCTGATACTTCCAGTGGACCACGAGTGAGTGGGTTAGAGCTGCCTAGTTTCTTCAGTAGTCTCCAAGCTTTCCTACTAGATCTTTTGAAGGCCATACTACCTGTAGTGTCCTCCCATTTTTTGCGACGTTCTATATCCAGACGATTGAGGAGTTTATGCGTTATCTCAGTCTCCGCTGTTCTGAAATTCCTGGTAAAGTTGTTCCGTCTCATTGCTCCATCCCGGAATATATTTTCTACGGAAGCCCCGAGGTACGTACCTTTTTGCTGTAGCTAATATGGCTTTGATGAGTCTATTATAATTGCTGCTTTTTAGGACGACTTTGTCTAAGTGCGCCGCGAATTTATCCCATTGGGGCTTCCCAAGGTTCCACCTACGCCGAGGTGTAGAGTGGATTATCGGGATTTTAATTCCAATTTCGAGAAATACCGGGCGATGTTGGCTATGTGGAAAGTCGTCTAGAACTTTCCTTGAGATTGGAATTGGGTGTTTTCTGGCATTTTCCGACACGAAGCAGATGTCCGGGTTGGTTTCAGTGTCCCATGCAGTTGACCTGAAAATATTACGTTCTTTAGCATCGAAGATTAAGTGGAGATTATGGGTGTTTGCCCAATTCGCAAGGCGTCACTATTCTCATTAATGGTATGATATTTCCAATCAGTGTGATGGCTGTTAAAGTCAACTGCATATATTGTCGGGTATGGATGCGTATCTAATACATTGTCAGGCGAAGACGCTTGTGGTGGCTTATAAACATTGACTACAGTAATATCATCTCTTTTTGTTATTACTTGGTGAAAATATTACACAATTGGCAATAAAAAAAAATAAGTTTATTGTTTTAAGTAAATACTTTCACATGCATGGATTCACATACATGTGAAAGTATTTGCTTAAAGCAATTAACAATTAACTTATTTTTTTTTACCAATTGTGTAATATTTTCTTGAAAACAATACTTCTTTAATCATCCAATTAAATAAAGATACAATCTGTTGTATCTTACGCTATTATGAACCACCCCCGAAGAGAGACGACAACTTGTTCTCCGATTGAAGTTGCTATATTCGAAATAACATCGATAAGAAAAATAACTAACTTGTAAGTGACTGAGTAAAGTGTTAGGGGATTTTTATATTTGGAGAGATAAGTATACTGTTTGAGCCAATTGATACAGCATTATTAAAAAAATCATTTTAATTATTCATAACCATTTAACATTATTAGTACATTTAATTCATTTTTGTATTTATAACCATTTTTAAAGATTCAATTATAAATTCAATTCTATCATTTCAATAATATTTCATATTTCAATCAATTATCACTCATTCATATTTATTCTCTCTTTACCCCCTGTTAGAATATATATATATATATATATATATATATATATATATATATATATATATAGTTTTTTGATTAATAAAAATGCATGGTTAAAAAGCATTCTTCCAAAACGGCTTCGAAAATTGGAAATTAGAAAGAATTAAAAATAAGGGGAAAGATATGGTAATTAAGAAAAATACAGACAATTACAAAAAAATTGTGAGCGATGGACAAATTCTGATGATATATTCGGATTCAGCAGGAAATTACGGAGCTGTTTCTGTAACAAATTCTTTGTATAGTCAGAAGAGCTCCCTGGTTGAAGATTTTAATGTCGAATGAAATAATAATGAGAAAAAATTGTAAACGTATACTTTAAGATTGATAGATGGTGCAATTTACAATGCTCGATAATAAAGGTTTTGCTTTATTCGTTATGATTTATTAAGTACATTATTACTCAATAATCCCTTTAGTTGTTTCGTGAAATGAATCGACTAAATTATTACAGCCCGTGAATTTCTAGAATTGTGTTTAAAATTTATGACCAGAATCCTCGTAGCCCTTGTAATATTAGGTAGTAAGATAATATATAGTCTTAATAGGTACAAAATAACATACTTAGGTAGTCGAATAGATTTCGTTGTTAAGTACCCTGACTGTATAATAACAGCTTCACCATCCAATTACAGTACTCGTAATAGCTTTCTGTTATGCTTTATAAATTGCAATTGTTCCAGCTTTGTTCCATCTATGGAAAGGAACTATTGATCGCGTAAACGACATGTCATTTATTTCATAAAATTTATACAATTTGTTATCATTTATTGAAAATCAAGTTTGTTATTAATTACACTAGCCGACAATTTTTTTTTTTAATAAAAAGCTGAATAGCATATTGTAGTAGAATCAACCAATCTAAATACGATAATGGTCAAGGAAAAGTTGCAACACGTAAGGTGTTCTTGTTATATCGGACAAACCGCATGTAGAACGCTACCATGTAATAGTTATTGAAAAGATGATTTAGCAAGTTTTTTAGCCTGTATATCGACTATATTTATAATTTATATCAAGCTTTAACTGGAATGGTGATAAATAATAACCTAAACAGTATGGCATGGTCAGTTTTAACTTACACCATTTTCTGACGTAAAAGAATTAGTAAAAATAAATTTACTTTTAAATTTATTAGGTAGGTATCTATTCTTGATAATTATATGTGTAAAACTTTTATTATAATATTTTCAGAAAAAAACAGCCAGAATATTTTATTTGTGCTTTTTGTTTAGAAAATAGAACAAAAATTTACAAAACTATAAATTAACAACTACATTCGACTCAACACCAAAAGGAACTCTAGAAAAATTCGGACTGTTAGATCCGGAACACCTACAATTCATGACAAGCAATTAGTACATAGATTTTAAACTAGAATGTCTACAAAAAGGTTTTGTTTAAGTATGACAATACGTTAAGCACGTATAAAGAGTTTGTACAATATGAAACAAATATGTAAATAATTTACATATCTGTAACTATGCACTGAGGACGCCTAGATGGCAGAAACATATGTATTAAGCAGAAGTAAATGCTGAAAATACGAGGTGTATTGTCCATGTGCATAGTTACAGATATGTAAATTATTTACATGTTTGTTTCATATTGTACAAACGCTTTATACGTGCTTAACGTATTGTCATACTTAAACAAAACTTTTTTGTATATTTACCGCCATCTGGCTGGTTATTAATGGACTGCATCTACATACGTATTTTATCGTTTCCCGTAGCAGCTTAGCTGTTCGAACGATAGGTAGCCCTCCAGACAAAGTCTCTTTCGCCCGTAAGATGTCAATTATTAAATAGTTGTCTTCTTATAGGACGGAACTTGCTTGATCTATGCGGGCTATTTCAGTAAATTTAAATACAGATACAAACCAGTTGTTTATAACAGGTTTGTATTAATTTGTATACATTGCTTCACTAGCTTAACTGAGAACGCCTAGACGGCAGAAACATATGTATTAAGCAGAAGTAAATGCTGAAAATACGAGGTGTATTGTCCATGTGCATAGTTACAGATATGTAAATTATTTACATGTTTGTTTCATATTGTACAAACGCTTTATACATGCTTAACGTATTGTCATACTTAAACAAAACCTTTTCGTATATTTACCGCCATCTGGCTGGTTGTTAATAGACTGCATCTACATACGTATTTTATCGTTTCCCGTAGCAGCTTAGCTGTTCGAACGATAGGTAGCCCTCCAGACAAAGTCTCTTTCGCCCGTAAGATGTCAATTATTAAATAGTTGTCTTCTTATAGGACGAAACTTGCTTGATCTATGCGGGCTATTTCAGTAAATTTAAATACAGATACAAACCAGTTGTTTATAACAGGTTTGTATTAATTTGTATATATTGCTTCACTAGCTTAACTGAGGACGCCTAGATGGCAGAAACATATGTATTAAGCAGAAGTAAATGCTGAAAATACGAGGTGTATTGTCCATGTGCATAGTTACAGATATGTAAATTATTTACATGTTTGTTTCATATTGTACTAGAATGTCTTACAAATATGTTTATTACATTTGCCACATATAATAGAATGTCTATCATTATACGGACATAAAGCACACCTAGCTCTTTCTGGGAGTCGTTCTTGGGGCAAATTCTGAACCTCTTGACGAACATTGCCGATTCGCCGAATAACTTCCTTTAATTCTCTAGGAATATTTGTTATTTGAGCACATTGTATTAAATGGTTCTGTATCATTTCTCTGCCTAAAAATATAAGAAAATCTTGTCGCACCAGTTCATTATTTGGACTGGCACAATTGTATATAATTCTCGGCTTTGCTACAGCGATGTCCATCATTCGATACCATATAGTTTGGAGCAATCTTCGTGTGCGTCTTCCTACCTTATAATTGGCACAAAATTAGTCTAAGACATCAACTCCTACTTTTGTCAAATTATAGAAACTAATTATTTCTGGAAGCTTCTTTGTTACGTCTTTTGCTACACCACTATAGTGTATTGACGATATAAAACAAACAGATCGATTATTTTTGGGCGCATATTTAGTAAATCCAAATGTTGAAGAATAGGGTTCTCAGTGTATACAAATGCATTGATCAAATAATATGTACGAGCGTCTCACAAACACATTATGTTTAGACCGTACTTTACAGGCTTATTCTTTATATGCATACGAAAACCAACTAGCATTTCGTCTACAGTCACATATTCTTCACATGAATAATTAACACTACAGTTCTCAATATGGCGGTAAAATAGTTGGGAGATAGCAGCAAGCTTATCGCCATCTGCAATACGTTATGGCTTAGTACTTGGGTCGTCAAATCTCAAGACTGCAAGTAGGAAGCTAAACATTTTTGCGTCATTGTCGCAAAAAAATGTCACGTCCTGTGCCATCTGTGCCGAAAAGCGATCTGATATCCTCCTTACTTGATTTGAAAACACCAGTTGGATAAAGTAGCCCTAGGAATGCTCTCATTTCTACTTTATCAACATGATTAGTAAATTGACAGGATAAAGCCTGATCACCATAAATTACCTACAATTCAGTAATTTTCTCATTTATTTTGTCGATAAGTTCATCTATAATGTTTTCGTCAAGCAACAAACTGAGAGCCCGAGAGGGTTTGTTGATACGGGCTGGCCTTGAAGGACGAGAAATATGTGACACTATGTTAGTCGAACGAGTAAGACTGGATACAGGACATTGTTTTGCCCACATTTTTTTCTTTTTTTCCATAGTAGTAGCCATTCTCACATTCTCGAGAACATCGTTAGATCAACTTCACCAGGTAAATTTTCATTTTCATCATCCCTTTCACTATTACAGTTTGTATCACTGTTATGATTACTAATAATCGTTTCTGCATCAGAAATGTCATTATCGGAGTCCAAAAAATTTTGAACTTACCTTTCTAATTCGTGTTGAGCTAATGGTCTCTTTTTATTGCGCGCACTTGACATTACTGACAAACTTGTAAAAGTTTTGTCCTTATATCTTGATGGAATCTTTCACACTGCTCGTCGCTAACAGCGCCCAAATTCTTAGCAAAAAATGATAAATGGGAATGGAGAAAATGAATTTTTAATGGCATTCCCCAACAAAGCGGTTTGTAGGAGTCTAAAAGTTCGTTAATTAGTTTTTGTAGACAACATCCATATTGTTGCCTAAAAATCCCTTCACTACACTTACAAATGAGTTCCAAGCCCTGAGTTCTTGCGAGGTGAGCTTTTCTATAAAATTAGCATTGTCCAGCAATTTTCTAAATTGTGGTCCAATAAAGAATGCCTTCTTTTAATTTGGCGTCACTTAACATGAGAAAGAGTTGTCTTAGGTATTTAAATCTTTCACCCTCTTTATTTATAGCCCTCACCAAGTTTTCGCAAGTCCAAGTTTAATGTGAAGAGGAGTCTAAAGAACATTTTCTTGGTCCATAAGGGGCACATACTTAACATTTAGAGTTCCCGGTTGAAATTCACTCCTTTCCGTCCAAATTTTACTAACATAATGTTCATTCACTGCAAAACTTGTCCCACACACAAAGAAAAACAGCAATATTTTGTAAATCCTCCCTGAAGTCCTTGTAAAATTACTATAACTTTTAAATCCCCGCATATCTGCCATTTGTATCGGTTGTAGTTTATTGCATCTAAAAGGATGCGCATATTTTCATAGAGTTCTTCATCGTCCCTAAATTAACAAATAGTATAGATGAATTTAAATTTATGTAGTAACACAGCTTTTAAACTATATTTCGACGAGTCTATGATCAAGCGCCACTTACAGGAAGAATGCTGGATGTTGAGTTCCTGCATTAAACTATCGATATCAGTAGATGCACATAACGAATTTTCCATATTCTAAAATGCAGAAAACGTAGCGTTTCTTTTCCTAAAAGTCGTAATTTTTGCTTCTTTGGTTAGTAAGTTCCACTCATTAAGACGGAAAGCAAGAAGTTCTGACTGCTGCTTTGACAACCCCAAATCACGTACTAAATTATTTAACTCACTTTGAACAATCAACTATGGCTCGCCGAAGCTGGGACCTAGAGTTAAATTGGGATCACTTCACTGTTTGTCGGAACTACTTGATGATGCATTATCTGCCAAAACAATATCTTGCCAATCTTATACATCGTGAGCAACATGCCTTATGGCAGAAGGCAAATTCGGATATTTGCTCTTGGGCTTTACTTTTTTGAAATAACCTGCAGTCTTTGACATGCAAAAATAGCAAACGTCAAAATGATTGGTAAGTTCTCGCCATACCATTAGAAACTTACTTCTCTGCAAAAGGCATTTCTCTTCCCTTATATTCACTACACCAATGATACGCTACAGCTGATACATGGGGAGCCCACTGCTTGTTTTGATCTCCTATTTAACGCCAAAATACAGGAAATAGTTTGTTTTTCACACATTCAGAAAATGTTCTGGCTTGTGACTTGATCAGAAATTCTCCAAAAATATAACAACATCGTCTTTCTGATGTACAGAGGAATGTCCTCAACTAGTAGAGGTAGATCGTTCTTCAAAAAAGCCCGGTACGTTTCCCTGTTCAAATTTCCGTCGAAAGTATGTGGTCCGATAACTTCATAATTAGTTATTCTAGCCCAAACGTTTACGGAGAATCTTCTCTGGAAGTGCGTTTTTCGAACAACATGAGGGTTTTCTATTGCGCATGTATGTTTGTTGTGGGAATTACTGATTCTCTTCCTTGTAAATGAAGCTTCGTTACAGAAAATGGTTCTTGAAAACATATCCAGATTATTGCTAGACCATTCATATAGACGAACTGTTTGGGGAAGATCCGTAGCGAGAAGTACTTGTACAGGCTGATAATGATAGGGACGCAGTCCGTTTTCTCGCAAAATGTCTTGCACAGCTGTCCTCGTTTGTCCAGTAAGTACAGAAATTCTTATTTTTCTAACACCAGTATCATTTCCAACAACCTCAAGCACTTCTGCAGCATTTTTTCTTCGAACAAGTGCTCTTTCATAAGTCGGTTTAGGGAATGTACCTGTTAATCGAGGAGTTGTGAAGGTTCTACTAAACCTTTGCTTGCCTGGAACTCGGCAGATTGGGTTGGATTGTATTCTCGTTGATATTCCCGACTGAGGCGATGGTAATACCTTAACTACTTTTAATAGCCATACACGAAAATCGTGTCCGCGTATTCTTCATTTCAATAAACTACAGGCTTGATTTTAACACACACGACGAAATTAAAAAAAGACAATTGTAAATGATGACAATTAACGAACTGGCAAACAACATTTTTTTAGCATCTATCCATATGACCTAAAATTCAAAATTGGATATTTCAAGAACCGTTAGGAATTCGAGAAAAGTGACTAGAATCATTTTTGTTTAAAATTAGTAATCGAAAATAAATACGAAGTATCTCGCATACCTCGGCAGCCACTCGGTAGACATATTTTAGGGTTTAAGTGTCTAAAAGGTTTAAATAAATACATAAATTGTATTACGAGAAGGTTTTTTTAATATTCTGTCTGGTAACTTTTGGAACACACCCACTGTATTTGCTTTTCGTAATTTTTAGCTAGGATTCTTGCAGAAATAAATTTAGAAGAATTAGGATTAAAAAAAAACATTTATTAGAATAAAATTATGTTTTTGGAGTAAAATTTTGTTAACTAATGGAGTAACAAATTAGTTTTATTATACTTAAAACTAAGCTCGATTTAGATAGTTTGAATAATACAACTGGCCAAGAATTAAATTTTCTTTTCTGCTGACTATGATCTGACACTTATGAAACCCATTCGTCTCTATCACCTCAAGTTTTCTTCCTACGGTACGCACTTCTTGTTTGCCGATTTCAAAATTCTTGAAAATCCTTAAGTAAATGCAATAAATTCTTAATTGTTCAAAGAATTGAAAGACATTCCAAATACCTTTATCTCATTAGCGTAATGTCAACAGAAATTTTGCAACCCCGGCGCATTTTACTTGACATATTCGTTGTTGAAAAACTTTTTTAACTACACACAACCATTCACTTCGAATATCAAACTAAGACTGAATAAGATATATGTGTCCTTTTGATTTTTTCTTTGGTGGTCGAAGTTTCCTTCATTTCCACTCCAATTTCATTACCCGGGGTTGTGAATGTTTTGTGTTATTTTGTGTAGGTGTGGACTGAATAAGAGTTTAATAAGTTTAATGTTATATAGGTCATCGTTCTGTTTTAAAATGTACCGCTTTCAAACAACCCCTCATAAAATTTACTACCTGGCAATATAAAAGAGTCTAATGAGCCCATTGGATGTATTAGGGCTTTATTAATATTTTTTCTATTATTAGAAAGGTATTAGCATTGTGAAGATAATAGGCTGAACTGTATTACAAAATTCGTGTCGGCCATTGTTAGTTTTCATAAAATATAGCAATCTAGTTTTAATTTGAACCAGAGGAATAATTTAATCGTATATGTGAAAAACGAATAGTACAACTTAGATAGAAGTTATTTTTCATTTGAAAAAGAAATATCTATGCAGATAAAAATAAATACTTTTAATTTCTTTATATTCACAATTTAGTAAAGTTCCTAAAAAAGAGGGGTAATGATCCCGAAACAATTCATGAACGGATGATTGCGCGTGAAAATTTTATTTTACAATTACATTCTGCCCAAAGCAATTTCATTGGGCAATTTATTGGAAACGATTTCGTGCGCTTCATCTTCTAATGGAATTTGTAAGAGAATTATTAACATTATTAAACGTAACGTCTATTAAATAATAACCAAAATTTGAATTCTAAATCCACAAATTAGAGTAATGTTTACTTTTATTGTAATCATTGTTTCAATTCCTTCTGGCAGAATTACGATTCAGTAATATTTTTCTTAATTCCAGGCTCATTTTCTCAAACTTTATTGTTTCTTAACTTCCATAAACTATCTGCTACGAGGGAGATTTTCATGAATAAAGTTCCCCTTCCGAATATTCATCTCCCATTTATGCGTTCCGGTCAAACCTTTACGTTGGTAGAGTATGTGAATCCCGATTTCCTCATCTACTTGGTAGAATCTACGTAATGTTTTATTTTTCTGTCAAGTTCAAATTATTAATACAGTAATTGAACCTAAAATACTCTGCTAATAGATCTACTACCATCCTAACAACATTCTAGTCAGTAGGTCTGTATAAACTTAGGCAACTATTCCTTGAGAAACTGTTTTGCACATTTCTGGCATAGAGTCCACTCATCTCGAAATGTATTTTCAGTATATTTTTTCATGAGTATCTTCATATTTGTTTTTGCAATGCCATGGGAAGACTACGATCGTATCAAAGATATAAACGAAGTTTGTTGAGCCAATCCACCTGCCTTTTGATTAGTTCTACAACCTCCGTACCACCCGCGGACCAAGGCTGTTATGACTACTGTGTTCATTATGGGCGCAAATACAATTCCATACAAGTTTTGATTTCATCTGCATTATCAAATGCGCCATATCTCATTGCTTGGCTATCGAAGAAAATGGTTTGTCCCACTCCGTCTTTAGTTTCTCCAACACCACAATATAAGGCTGTTTCTTCCGCCTGAAATATCAAAGTATGCTTACTAGTCTCACCTGTATTGTAATCTTTTTGTTGATTCTGTAAACTTCAGCTTCAACGACTTGTTCTATCTTTAAACAGCATACCAGATAAATTCTACAAGTACAAGTGAAGCTTGTTTCCATTTCTCCTAATCATGGCATCGCATTGTTTCTTTGTAAGTGGATCTGCCTTGAACGCTTCTGTCAACTCATTATATCGGTACATTTGATTTGGCTTATGGGAGGCTTGCTTACCTTTAATGTGTGGGCTATTGACTTTACTCCTCCTTATATTTGGGTATCTAAGGAGTAACGCCTCCAACGATGGTTTTTATGGCTTCTGTGAATTCCAGGCATGCAAGTTTTTCCACACCATTTAGTAGTCTGCCAACTCTCTTTTACATAATTTTTGAGCGCCATGTGACTGCTTCATAATTGATCATGGTCCTAACTACCATTGTATATAGCCGACGTGTGTGCAGTGCCCCTCCAATAGCGGGAATGTCAATACGGCACAAAATGCGACCGTCTTCGACCGAAGCACCCGCTAAGAGCACTGCTGCGGTTGGCAACGAGCAACCCCATGCAGACTGCACTTCGCGGGTTTGGGTTCTGCTTCGACGGGATGGGTGTCGGTCCAGCGAAGTACTGCACCCAAAAAAAGGAAGTTTCCGGATTCTCCGATCTCTCAAAAGTAGCGCAACGGGACACAAAACACATGTGCTAACATAGCACATCCCTACACTTGCGCGCTCGCACAAATACAGTGACACAGCCAGAACCAGAGATGACCATAAACAGCCAATAGCGAACAACACAGAAGTTAAGTATTTTTATCTTTAATTTGCATGAAACAGTGAAACAATGGCAACATTAACACACACACGTATATACATACACACAGACCCACACACACCACACACACATACATACACACAAAGCTTGTGGTAAGGACGAAGCAGATCAACACTGCAGAAGCAATTATCGGCGCAGTTTTGAAATTAGTGACTGCTGGTCTCTTCTCCTCGTTACAGCTGCCGCCATTAGTGCGGGGCCGTTGCGGGAACAAATGGATCTGGATCCCGGATGGGACAGGGAAGCCCCAGGACCAGAAGGGATTAAAAATTAGAATGTTTATAACAAATGAAATATTTAAGGAGCAGACTACTTCTGCAGGTTAGGAGCGTAATCGAAAATAGTTAAGCAGAGCGCGGACGAGGTCCGTATTAGCTTAGTTTTAAGATTAGTTAGATTAAGTTATTTAGATAGACTTGACAAACACAAAATTTAGGATCCGGTGTAGAGCAGAGCACCGGAATTTAAAGTAATGCCATGTACCATGTACCTTGTATTATCTTAAATTCAGTTAAAAGAATAAAGTGTATATAGCCATAGAGTAATCTTGATACTAAGTCAACGCACATTCGTCTAAACATGCCTAAGGCAATGGTTGCCTTATTTATAGTATTCAAAATAAGAAAATTTCTCATATTTTAAAGATTTGGACAAATAGTGCCACTAAGTGACAAATGGAATTTCTTTACTTCCCAGCTCTGGTGGCTGCAAGCCTTGAAGCTGTCTTCGTGTACTTCAGCTTCAGGATTGATTATGCGCGTATCAAAATACTTTAAAGATATAATTTTGCTTAAATCACTGTACCATGTTTATGTTTTGAGAAAAATGAAATACGCCTCATTAATTTGGTATCCCATCTGTGCTTGCGATTCTATTCCTTCAGACCGTGTTCTCCGTAAGTTTTTGAAATACCTCGCATTCAAGACCGATACTATCAACCCGGAACGTGGTGCACCCCAGGATGATGTGCTTTTATGCCATGGCATGTCATCTCTAGGCGTAAGAAGGGAGAATATTTGTAGGAAATTCCTAACTAAACTGATAAAAAACGTTATTAACTGCCCGTTTATATTGGAGGGAATGTCGTTTTTGGTTCCTCATATGATCTTCAGGTACGAAGTTACGTTTATGGTTTCCTTCGCGAAGACGAACGTCTTGAAACGGACACCTAGCTATATCCTCTCCAACTTGGCCAACAGAATCCTGGATGATCTGTTTGCTTGAAGATGGCTCGCGAAAAGACAGCACTATTTAAGTCAATAGTTTATTTCATTTCACTGCAATGTCATGTAATTATAATTATAATGTACCATGTAATTGGGCCTAGTCATTTGTGTATTAAAGTATATATTGTTATTATTATTATTAATTGATAAACGCTCTTCTCTGCACCAGTCGTCTACTATATTTAGAGGGTAAGTTGCTATGTAGCAGAAAGTTCTGTGCTTCTCAAACACATACCAATATTAAATGAATGAATCGATATCCTTAATACGAGAATCTTATTCGGGTATTCACCATATTCTTATAATTTTTGATATTTCGATGCTTATACAATCGTATAATTTAAAGTATGTATGCACTATAGTTATTACAAACGGCGGCTTGTGCTGGATATCGGGATGTGGATGTGCCGTGCTAATAGTAATGAAATTATTCTAAGATAAATAAAATAATTAGTGGTACTGGTGAAGTTTCTTCAAAGGTTCAGGACGTGCGTGATGATTGTTAATTAAAATATATATATAACTTACTTACTAAATAAATAAAACACATAGGCGTTGTCCTTAAAGTTTGTATTTATATTTACATAAGAAAGAAATTGAAATTGGTATATTTAAAATTATTTAAACAAAAGTAATATATACACAAGTAGCGGTATTAAATATGTAATTGAAAATTAACACACAATACTCTCAAACGGACGTTTAATTGAGCAGTAAATTGAGGGTTAATTGAATACGATTAATATAAAATAATCTATGTATCGAACAATACAGAGTTACCTTTGGTTGGCGGAGATGGTCACGTGGCCTTCGCAGATATACCTGGTCAAGTACATGTAGGGCGATTCTTAGAAGCGAAAGACACCGGGCGGCATCGTGGCGTGTACTTGGACAGTACGATGAGTAAGGTCTGTGTGTTAGGAGAGAGCTAACGAGAAGATATCTGATAGTTTTTGTGTCGATAGACACTGGTTTTTGAAAACGGTCTGTTTTATGACCTGAGTCGAAGAGAGGGTCGATATCTTGATTAATAATTAATAAGCTGAAGAGTTGTTCTATCGATGGCATAAATATTATTGAAACAACGCTTGTGACATAACCTTTCTAATGATATGAAGCACCACATATAAAAGAAGATGTGTAATTAAATTAAAACAATTTAAAATGTAATGTATCTAGAAATTCCACAGTACGGTTCTTGCCGGGTCAGGTAGAAAATGAAGGGTCTCGTCGGTCAGGATATAACAAAAGAAATGCTTTCTATTTGTAAACGAATATACAGAAGAAAAAATGTCTTAAGTTAAATACTATTTTAAAATCGAGATATTTAAAGAAGAAATATGATTTAAAAATAAATTAAAATATTCTATATGCGGAGCGTAACAATTCGCCCACCCTTTGAAAGGCATTTTTATGTCTATGAGTGTTTTGCATAAGAAATGTTAATTAATTCTAAAGTTTGATTTTTAAGGACAAAATATTTAAAAAAAACGCCTGTGGAGCGGCTTGTGCCTACTGTACCTACACCATGTTACGTATGGCGTAAGGGGAAACCTGTAAACCTCTTAACTAGGCAAGTTTGCGTTTCTTAAAAATCAGAGGTACAGTTAATTAATTGACTTGAGTAATTAATCAGAGTTCGATTAATTAAATGCAAAAAGAAAAAAACTGATCTGATTTGTAAGTCGCTCAGGTGTTAGTCGCGATACAATGTAGTATAAAATATGTAATATCGAAACGAAAAAAGGTGAATAGGCCCTAATCTATCATTACATATCTAACTAACTTGATTAAATTATAATTTCTAATATATAATTGATACCCGTTCGCGCACTATTCACACTGTAGCGGCGATCTTGCTGTTAGTATTTGGCGTCGGTTCTTGGGTTTTCGATGGCGGCTTCTGTCCGTTGTCGGCCGGTTGCTGTTGACTGTCCCCGGTCTTGCAAATCGACGGCGGTCAAGAGAGGCATGTAACGGCGGCGTCGCTCGACTACCTGCTCCGCGTCCCTTCGTTTATGCATTGGATTTCGAAGTCGATTCTGAGAATTTCTTCGCTGTAGCTGCATTGACCTAGTTAACTTAGGCGATTTGGATTTCTGTAAACAACAAACAGCCTCGATTGCACGTGGAGGTGAGATAGGGTTAATTGTAGGATTACATTTGGTTTCATGGTAAGATTCGGGAGCTGTAAAGAATTTAATTGTATTACGATTTTTCTTACCAAAATGTAAACAACGTCGTCCTATATTTAATACCGCGTCTTGCGTTTCGAAGAATGGCATTCCCAAGATTAAATTTTCTCGCAAATCCGGTGCAATTAGAACAGGGACTTCTATTACTTGATTCTGGATGCGTGCACTTACGATTACAGTTCCGATAACAGTCATGTGTGAAAACTTGTGTCCTAATGATGCTGTACTGACCTCGTTTGATGTTATGCGTCGAACAATTGCAGGAGCGGCAAAGTTATGCATCGCTGCGGTGTCCAAGATGGCGTCGACAGAGCGTCCTGTGACTTTCACACATATACGAGGTGTTTTCGATGATGAATTATGCTGTATATAATTCAACGATGGTTCTTGTTTGCTTCGCAGAACTGGGCAGTTGTGATGCCAGTGATTATCAGAACAGTAATCACATGGCGGTAGTCCTTTCGTCGTTAATTGCTTCACTTTGTTGCCTGAAATTAAATTAGATGATAAAGACGATATTTTACTTGCGTAAATGTCTGCTGGATCGCCATGGATGTGGTTGTCTATTTCCATGCATGCTTCTCTTAACGCTTTCGATGTTTCTAGAGGTTTCGGTCCTAACATCACTTTGTATTCGGATCGTAATTGCCTCTTGATTAACGCTGCGATCTTCGTATCATCCCAATTTGGATATAAACGATTGCACAATCGTTTTTTCTTCAAGAGAAAAGGAACTGCGTGTTCATTCTCTTGCTGAAAATGTCCGTATAAAATTTCATGAAGTTTGTCCTTTCGGTTCGTTCGACTTGTAACGTTCAAGAAATAACTCGCTAAAACATACAAAAGAATCAATTTGATTATCGAATTGCTCAAACCATAATGCTGCTTCTCCGTGAAGATATGTTGCGATTTCAATTATCGTTCGTGCAGGGCTTAGTGTTTCTGCTTTCAGATGTGCTTCTAGTTGTTGGAGGAATATTTCAGGGTCCTGGAAAATATCTCCACTAAAAACATCCGGTTTTGGAGGCGATACACGTGGTGTTGCAAATGATCTACAAAATTCCTGTAAAACATTGCTTAAACATTGTATATCTGATGAGTTTTCGTTAGGCGCCACCAAATCATTCGATTTGGAATTAGAAGAGTTGTCCTGTTCTTTTGACTTCACCATGTTACTGTGGATTCGTTGATTACACTTAATCAAATTTTGCCTCATGTTATGGGCGACACTTATTACAAACGGCGGCTTCTGTCCGTTGTCGGCCGGTTAACTGTCCCCGGTCTTGCAAATCGACGGCGGTCAAGAGCAACCGGGCGACAACGGACAGAAGCCGCCGTTTGTAATATAGTTTGATGTGATTATATAACTTCAATAATTTCAAGTTATGTTTCTATTTTGATTAGGCATAGATAAAGACCTACGAATTTTTAATTATTTTTTCTATATTTCAAATTGAAATTAAGGTGTCTGTCAGAATTCATTTATTTAACCAATATGTTAGTTTACAAATTTTCTTTCACACCACTCCACATATTGAGAAAATAACTCAAAAACGATCTAAACATAGAGTAATGTATTACCTTCTGAATATTATATAATACATGTTTATTGTATATATATTTTGCAATTCCCAGGAAATTCTTTTTAGTAGACTTTATATGCGCTTATTTCATTCGAATTACTTGAGATGCTTTGAGATGTTAATTACAACTGTTTTTTTTTCTACTTTGGATTTATAGTAAGTGACTGTAAATAATTGAAATGGTTTTTCTTAAGCCATCAAATACTCTGCAATTTTATGTTGACATACCTGATTTACAAGTTACAGAAGCAAATGAATAAAACGAGTTATTGTTTTTACTTTCAAAATGATCTCTACTGTCGAGAAAAATGCATTGATTGTAATGGCATATTGCGGTAGCGGCTTAAAAAATGAAGATGGCAATTGAATATATACCATGCAGTTGACTATTAATCAGTTTATCAAAATGATCCAGAAGAACAAATTGAATTGAATATCTTATTTTTGAAACAACAGTTTTAATTTCATTGAATTGATTTTGTAACGTGCTCTTTAGCTGTAACTACCTCATGAAACCACTGTGCTGGCGAAACAATTGCGTCGTTTTACGATTAGGTATTTAAAAAGTGAAGATTTAATCATTAGTTTAATTTCTATGTAAAAATAATTCAAAGGTTTTGAAACACTGGTGATGTAGCCAAAGATAAATCTACTGGTCAGTCCACTATTGTTACACCCGACATTTTCGAAGATGCAAATCATATTGTTGAATAAAATCTTCATATTTCGGTACGTCGTCTACTCCAACTAGTAGGTAATTTCCACTAACAATTTATGTGCTTTTTTAGCCTTTCCTAAATCCATTCAAGAACTTGCCTAAGAATCCTCTCGTAAGAACCTGAAAAAAACACTACATTTACACCCGCATAAATTTTTAATTGTCCGTTAAATTTCGCCCAACCGCGTTAATATTTTCGGGAGCGGACACCGAAATCGATTATCCTTGTCGCTTCTCATCTTCAACGGAAAGTTTTCCTCTTTTTAATGACGCACTCTATTTTTTGACAGTCGCATATGATAGGTATTGATCGCCAAGTGTGTTAAGTATATCTTCGTATATTTCTCCAATTACTCCAACTTATCGATTTTCACATTTGCATCTTTCAAAATGTACTACACAGCAATATTATTACTTCAACTTCTTGAAGTAAGATTTTAAAGTGACACTTTTAAAATGTCATTATTTCTTGCCATTATGAAAAGATTTTGTTTTGTTCAAGGAAAATGGCCTAGGCTAACTATATATCAATACCCCCTCGTATATAAATATTAATTGGCCAATGTTGGAAATGCAATAACTCGATAACCGCTCGCCCAATTTGCGTAATTCTTTGATCGTTGTATTCAAAATAGTCCGTTATATATGCAAATCAATTGCAGTTTTGCGAAGCGATATGAATAAAATAAACGCTTTCTACATATACGACGCTAATAATTCGAATTTTTTACTGAAAATAAATTCGCCCTTATCCAGGATACGAAGCTACGTCCTTTGGTTTGACGGAACACGCTCTTAACCCTTGAGCTATTAAGGGATTGAAATTCGAATCATCGGGAAATGCCTTAAATTGCATTACCAACAGATACCTGTTCTTTGATAGTCTAAATCTGACTAAGTCTTTGATACATCTCCGAGCATGCTTCTGCTTAGTGAATTCTCTCTATCGTTGTCTGTACCACGAAAATGAGGTTCCTGGTGACGGCAGCTATTTATTTTCTAGTCTTGACCACAGCAATTCGACAGCATCTTTTGAAAGGCCTAAATCTCTAACAAGGTCATTGATCTCGCTCTTAGATAAAAGTTGGGGTCCTTATACAAGAAAATTTGAACTAGATTCGTCCTATGAAAGTAATATGTTTCCATCCTCACAATTACTCAGGATATCATCCATACAGGAAGATGGGTGTGTAAGTGGTATTTCAAAGCTATAACGTACTGGACGAATAGCTGAGTTAAAGTTTGGGTAAGATGTCTTCTTTTTATTTTTTGTATTGAAGCCTTTATCTACCGTACTGAAATAGCAGTCGGTAGTGTGATTTTGCTGTTTATTCACGCCATATCACAGGAATACCAAAACGAAATGTGTTTTTTACCCTAATACCTTAATGAAGACCTTCCTCGCAGGTTCTTCACACCTTATGAGAAGCCCAGGCTTTGTCAAGAACCATAAGTTTCAACTTGAAGTACGCATAATACAATTTCTTCACGAAATCACTTATGTTTCTTAGATGATTTTTATTAGTATATTCACCACAAACAAAACAAAAGTTATCAGAAGAAATAACACTATCTCTTGGAGCCATAATATATAGACTCGACAAAGAGGGTCAATTTCCAGTGCAGTGCCGAGAGCAACATAGAGAGGAGAAGCGCGCGGCATGGAAACTAAAGCATCGGTATCAAAGCACACTTGTTCAGTATTATTACACTGATCACTGTGAGTGTCAGAACACACATACTTAGAAAATGTCGCATTTAGGTAAGTTTCAGAGACGGCATTGCTATCAATACGCGACCAAATTAAAATAATGCAAGTAATAAGGGGGTTGCGATATGTTCTGCAAGTTCTCCCCCTCTGGCCTGAACCTACCTGGTTATGGTCGTCCCGTGGATAGTACTCTGCCGGCTAACTCAGTCTAGTACAAAGAGTGTCGCGAGCTCCAAGGTAGCTTGATGTAGGTTAGGACGCCACCGTATTAGAAACCCTGCAGAGTTCCCCTAATAATACGGAAGCAGGTGGGACCCTGGTAGCTTCAATAAAAACCAGAGAGACAGCCCCCTATTACCTGCTACCGATATAAACGTGGCTTTGCCTTGCACAACACTTGTAGGAAAGGAATCAAACAAACACAAGATGTCAACAATAACAAGTTTTAATTTAAAGTCAAAGTAGGCTCAACAAATGTTTACTACAAGATTAAATATCAAGACAAATTGGTTTAAGATTGAAGTTAGATCAAATATAACAAAAGACGCACGAAAAGTTACAAAATAATGTCACAAAGTTTAAATATCTAGTCAAAGTAGATTTAATAGAAGTTAAAAACAAAAGCAACAAAAATCGCTTGAAAAGTTACAAAGTGTTAGATAGCAGTACAACTAAATTTACACTTAATCCAATCTAAGTGCGCCAAGGCAAATAAAAAAGGCTTAGTTTGAAAATGAAAATGATTCCAGAATCTCTCAGTAATATTTCCCAAATCACTCTAGTATCGCTCAGGCGCAATACAGAGTACACATAAATACAGGTAGACCTGTCAAGACAACAACACCCTGTATACTCAGGTGGTAAAACTGTGATTATTAAGGATAATTACGATTTAAGATCTAAACATAAGTTAACCAGAACTCAAATTATGTATACGTAATAGTGGTTCTTTACAAATAGTTTACAGAGTATATAAACAAAGAAAACTAGAACTTCGACGTAACCCCAAGATATTTATAATTCTGTACGAAGGCCCGACTGAAGGTTCTAAGCCTCGTACAAAAATCTAATCTAACTACTGACTGCTGGTGAAGCTAGTCAACCAGTTAAATATTGACAATGAAAGGAATTGTTTGAATTCAGGCCAATAAAGCCTATCGGTTAAAGTTTATAGTTAAAGCCTTGTTTGCTATCTAAGTTTTATGAGCAAAATAAAGAGGTTGCACTGAGAAGTGAATAGCTTCTCTAGTGCCCACTTATGATTAAACATTCAATCAATAAATATAAATTTTGAAAAGGATAGTGTCGTGTTTAGTAATAACCAACAACTAATAATAATATAACAGCACCTACTTAGCTTGTCAACTACAATGATCAGATTCCAAAACTTATCTCGTGTAAGCCTTCACAGAGGTAGAACAGGAATGTCGATTCCTAAGATTCATTGGAGATCAGACGCCATTATGCCAGAGATCACCATTCCGCTTGAAGCCGCCATTTTGAGACGCCGTATAAAATTGTTACAAAATTCCAGAATAAGGAAGCCCTGACGCTACCAAAAACACCCTTGAGGGTGGAATGAGGATTTCTGCACGAATCTCCTCCCAAAAGATCGAAATTCTACGTAGCTCCGCTGCGAGGCAAAAAAAAACAGCCTTCCACGTGGTATGGTCCTCGAAGAGATTCCGAAATAAACTTGCTTAATTCCCTTTATTAAAAGGGGCGGTAGCACTAAAATATATCCTAAAGAGGATGAAAGAAACGCATAAGTAAAAATTCAAAAGGAAAAGATATCTCTTACCGCAACGACTAAGTTCACTCACTAAAATAAAACAGATCTAGTACTAACGAAGTTCAAGAACGAAGTTCTCTCATCGAGATGAGAGGATATCGGTTGGGAACCGGTATACGTCACACTCAAGAGCGTAGATCGGTAAATTAAAAGACAAGGAATTAATTTACCAAAAACCCTAACAAGATTCAAGAGTGAACAACGAAACTAACAAGCGGAAAAGTGTTAATTAAAACACCGCAAATAAGGTTAAAAGACAGATTAATCATCTAAACAAAAGTCAAGAGAACTGTAATTGAAAGATAAACCAAAAGTCGTAAAGATGGCGCTACAAGCGAAAGAAAAAGGTGTTCGCAAAATTACGTTAATAATAGGGTTAATCAGACAAAAAACACCCAAATGGTTTCGCAAAATTTTAAGAAAAATTACCACATTAATAGAATTGATTGAAGAGAAACAAGAATTGAATTAATAGCAAATATAGAACGTAGCGTGACTAAGCATATAATTTCGAAAATGTCGGCCAGCGTCGAAGTATAAAAAAAGACCGGGAAAAATATCGAGTATATAGTGGCAACCAAAATATTAGAACATATGTAAATTTTATGAAAATAACAAAGTTTAAAGATGCCTAAGGAGATTGATAATGAGTAACAAAAATAAATAAAAAAGTAATAAACGAAAATGTGGAATAATGAAAAGCCTAAATAGTCTTTACGTACACAAATAATGAAATAAATTCATTAAAAATTCCCGAATGGACTCTAGGTAATTTTCGAGCGTAACAGCGTATTTCGAAGAAACTAGAAAATGTAATAGCGGGTATGCCGGATTTAGAATACGAAGGCGATAAAATTAAATGTGTAAGGTGAGACGACTATTTGTCGTGTACCAGCAGGTGGAAGTGTGAACGCTACCTAAAAACTATAAAACACTGTTCTACAATCCGTGGCAAACGACACAGTGAACAATTAACATTTGATATAGGTGTTTGTTTTATTATGTGTAATCTGCCGTTCATTTTGCTAGACCAAAATGCATTTGTCTCCTTCTGGAGGTAGTATTTGGATTATACCAAGATTATACCATTACCAAGTTGGACATCGATAAGAAATGTTACGTCATCTGCTCGTGACTAGGTTGAAAGAAGAATTAAAGCAGAATCGAAAGGTAAAAAATTGTGGTTATGTGTGGACGAAACAACCGATCGGCAAAAAAATTCTGTGGTAAATGCAATGGAAGAATTTGAACCGTAATCCTCTATCTTACTTGCTTCAAAAAGTTACATTATGTACTAGCAATGAAATTTTAAAAGTGGTGTTGAGCGCATTGAACAAATTTCAAGTTTCAACAAACCAACTTTTAATGTTTGTGAGTGACGGTGCCGCTAACATGCTTTCCTTGGGCGGATCTCTTAAAGAGGAGAGTGGCAATCTGTTACATGTAACATGTAAAATCCATGTTTTGAAACTTGTGGCGCAATTAATACCTAAATGTTATCCACGAGTAAGTGCTTTAATAGATCCTACGAATGCAGTGTTTCTAAAGTCCCCAAAACGTACAAAAAAAATTTCACTAACTGTGTCACAAAGTGCCTGAACCATCACATTTGATTACTACGCGTTGGGGAACATGGTTAGAGGCTGCGTTTCACTACTGCAAAATTTTGTTGATGTAAAAAGTTTGTTTTACAATTCGGTCCGAGATACGCCGAAGCTATCAAGAAAAGCCATAAAATGTTTCAAGAAAGTCAGGTAAAAAGTGAGTTAGAAACTATTCGCAAGAGCTCCTATGGACTAGCGGAGGTAATTGGAAAATTACAAATTGATTCTATGTCGTTTGTGGATTCTGTTCAAATTGTTTATGATGTTCACTGACACCTATGTGCAGTGGAAGGCGAAAAAATGGGTGTGTAATACGAAAATTGGAGAGTGTTATTGAGAAGGATTCAGATTTTCTCATACTAAAACAAATTTGTGAAGGTGCGTCGAAAGATCCATTAAGTTGTCTTAAATTTGCAAATATAGCATCACCCGATGTGTAACCGTCGTTTCCATCATTTAAAAATATTTATTCTGCACGCCGTACTCATTTGACTGAAACAAGTGTTCAAACATATTTAACGATTCAAATATTTAACAGAAGCCACCCAGTTTTTGATTTCATGGAAGCTTTTTAAAACAGAAAGTGTTTCAGCACGTTCTATAATATATTTTTTATCATTATTTTATGTGTAAACATTTTTTTCCACGGTCGGGAGTAGAAATCAGTTTCTATGACATCAAAATTAAAACAGAAGTAGTCGATTATTCCCAAGGGAGTATAATGCTCCCAAGGGAGTTTACATTATGGAGAATGTATACATATATTATACATATACATACTCATGCAGCTCTTACATAAATAAATAAAACAAACAGATACAATAAAGCTAGATCGAAATGAATGTGTCACTTGTCGGACTTTACAACTCCGATCGGCATTTAACATCGATGTTGATATAATCACAATTATTCATTGTGCACTAAACAAACTTTAAACTAAACCAAACTAGCACCTTAATTTGACAATTCTTTTTGTTTGTTTATTTTGTAGTTATGACAATAACTCAACGACTACTAAATAAATGCTCAAATCCGAATACAATAATTCTGGTGCTACTTACTTCATAATGACAAAATATGTGTTTTTAAGTTAATGAGACCGTGGAAAAAATAGTATATACCATTCGGGAGAGATGCTATTTTGTCCTCGGTGCATTGTAACCCTCGGGCTTCACCCTCGGGCTTCAAATTGCACCTCTGCCAAAATAACGCATTTCTCTCCCTTATAGTATAATATACTAATGCGTTCGCATTGCCTATGCTCACTCATAAATTTCGCGAACATAAATGATGCGAGTACGTAAGCGTTACTGAATGCTCGCCTTGATACGGCCGCTAGGCCGATCCACGTTGTTCTCCGCACTGCACTGAAACTTGCCCCTCTTTGCCGACTCAAATAATATATAACTAAAAGGACGAGCATAGTCACATGTAAATGCAAAATGTAAACTTAATGTGGCCTATTCAGCAACCAAGATCCTGAACTTATTTATTACATCGAAAGATGATCGAATCTGAGAATACGCTTGTTTATTCTCATTTCTAATACCCTAGCAAATATGTATAAATGTGCTCAACCCAGAAGTAAGATTCCTCACTTTCCACTAAACGGGTGTTTGACTATAAATGGAGCTACAAACACGAGTTTTGCAAGAAAACTGTACGTGATAGAGGGATATGGAGATCATTTTTGAATTCAGCAGACTAGACTGTGCTGTTTTTTTGGTTGCAGACCTGTGTTATTGTTTATAGAAAACGCAAAACGACTTTCAATTAAGTTTTTCTTTACTTCATAATTACATTTTGTTTGAAAATTATATTTAAATGAAAATAAAGATAATTAAAAACCCCAATCTAATCAGCTTTCTGCAGTGTTTATATGTTTTAAACTTACGTAATTAATAATAAATTATAGAACAATGAAATACTCTAAAGTTTTTAAAACCAAACTATTAAAGTACTTTAATTTTAGTCGAAAGCTGGCTATTAAATTAAAACTCCTAAATTCGAGCTAAGAAACTGTATCCTAGTAGTTTAATCAATAAATGATGGAATGAAAATTTTTATTTTTTAAACATTTTATTTCAGAAAATGTCTGTTAGTTATTAATTCACTTCAATGAAGGGACGACAAAATTTAAAAAGGTATGCTAATACCTCTCTCGAACTAATATTCACAGAAGCAGCAGTCTTTTAATTCGATCTCTAGAACACCAACTACTAGATACGCTCTTTTAATTAATCTCTGTCTAACTTATACAGCATTTTATACTTTATAGTAGAGCAAGAAATAAAATTAACGAGCTACTTGTGCATGACGATGTTTTATTAATGTTATTAGCGCATTTATTTCAATTATGTTATTAGTCTACGCGTACTTAAATTAGCTTTAAACTTCAATGTGCCGGTTAAATTGAGAAAAGGAAACTGTTGCATCGGCTACTTCTATACGTTAGTATATTCATTTTCTAAAAGAGTATTACCTGAAATTATTTTAAATGAAATTAATCATTAGTGATTGAAAATTACAATTAATATGCGGATTTTTATGTTGACTACAAATTATATTATAGACGCCAAATTTGTATATACAGCTGAAATATTAAAAAAATAAACTCATCATTATTTGGATTCTAAATATTATTACCACAAACATATTTCTTTCTCTGATGGATATATAGATCAAAAGGGTTTGTTGCTCCTGAGTAAAAGGTCATACTGTTATACTATACATACGTATATATAGTAAATTAAATCAGTTGGTATACGTATATATATATGTTACTCTTGATGTTCTCGCGGACGTATGATGAAGGTGTAGTTTCTCGGGTTCTTGGCCGCGTGTGAGTTTTGTCCTGAAAAGGACTATTTACTCTACGTTTCAGCGAGACCGCACTCGTCATCTTCAGGAGCTAGTCGGTCTGTCGCTGGTTAGAGCTGTAGATCGTCTAATGTGCGCCTAGCACTACCTCTTCTTATATGCTGCTGTGTCGGGAGCGAAAAAAGTGAAAGCTAAGTGGGACGCCCCCTCCCGACACAGCAGCATATAACAAGAGATAGTGCTAGGCGCACATTAGACGATCTCCAGCTCTAACCAGCGACAGACCGACTAGCTCCTGAAGATGACGAGTGCGATCTCGTTGAAACGTAGAGTAAATAGTCCTTTTCAGGACAAAACTTACACGCGGCCAAGAACCCGAGAAACTACACCTTGATATATATATATATATATATATATATATATATATATATATATATATATATATATATATTGTAGTAGTCCCTGAAAGGAATGTTGAAGAGATAATTCCACAACAGGATAATGTCCCATGTTTAGGCGGCCATAAGATGTAATAAACTGTACCTAATTAAAAAATACAGTTCTACAGATGTGCGACTATAAAATGTTGTACTCTGTAGAATGTGGAAATTTACTACATTCAGTAATTATATTGGTAATATTGATAAGACTCTTATAAATTAATTATTTATCTCAGGCATGTGAAGTAGTCTGTAGATTACGTTTAAAAGCAGCGGAAATAAACATATATTAAAAACTGGTGGGATTTTACCCACTCATGTACGTTTCAATTATTCTGTTACATTACACATGCGCTTAGTCCGTAAGTATGAGTGGAGACAAACAAAATACAGTTTCTAGAGCGAAAGCAGTGCCATCTATAGAAAACGTCGTTGGTTCGCATTGTTTATGTTGACAGAGCGAGGTACTTCGGCCGTCTGACAACACGCAGCGCTGAATTTACTTCTACGCTCGGTCTGGATAATTTCTGTGATATGACGATGTCGTTCTTTTTTGTGAATATGTCTGAAGATATCCTTTCTCCAGCGGGGGCATACCGATGAACCTGTAAAAAGGTGAGGTACGTATCTGCGTCTCTGGGGAACGATATGTTCGGACACGTTCACTAAAAATATTAATATTGAACCTGTATTTGTGTTCTTCACAGAAGATTTTTAATAATATTTTATATTATTAAAAATACCTTTGAATTATACAAAACTGGTGGGGTTTTACCCACTCATGCATGTTTCAATTATTCTGTAATAAAACATTTATTTTAAATCCAAGAATACTACAAAGGTAACAAATACAGGAGTTGGATATGGAATACTTTAACAGGTCGGTATTTGTTTTTAAAACTTTTACTAAAAATAATAATTATACAACAATAACCTAAGTTAATTTATTCTTGCAGGAAATTTAAAGGAAAATACGTTTGGTTGTTTTTCAAAGGAAATATAAATTTTAAGACACTAAATGCATGAATCAAAACTTTATAATACAACGGTGTACTGATAACAGTAATAACCGAAGTGTTCGGAGAAAGAATAACCTTTATGAGGTAATTCAAATCTAAATTGAGCCAAATCAATGAAAGTAAGTTTTTGAATGAACTGTAACTTTTAATTAATATATAGAACAACACATTTGACTTATAAGATGACGTTTCCTGAATAGTTTACTTGAATCATACAGTTACGATTATGTATTTATCTAGGTATAACGAAGATTTTTTCCAGTTCCCAGAAATTTCTGGAAACTGGAAAAATTATTCGTTTTTCTTAAATTCTGGTCCCGAATGACTTTAGAAGATCTAGTATTCAAAGAATTGATGAGTCTGGTACCAAAATACGGTTATTTCTTAGTTTAAAGCAATATTCTCTAAATTTCCATTCGGTCAGCTATTAAAATCTTTAACTTTAAAATGATGCTTGGGTTGATAATTTACTAAATACTTGATTTACGCCGTTCAAATGATTTTCAATTGATAAATTAAACACTATCTTTTGGATATATTGTAAGTACTTTTAGGCGTTATAATATTTTTAATCTCTATTCTTAGCAAATGCGGACTAAGAAAAATGCTATAATTTTACGGAATATGGCGTCCGTATCGTATACAACGACTCTCTGGAAAAGACGCCGATAAAAAAAACAAATAACGTCCTCGTGAAATATGCTCCACAACATCTCATTGAAGCGACGACGGAAATGATGCGGAAATTTATCATTTGAATTAATATTCAAATTTATATCAATTACAATTTCCTTCAGAATTAATTACATATTTACACTAATTATATATTTAAAATTACATATTAAAACTATTCAAAATATTGTATTTGACTTTCTTTTGATTATATTTACTCTTAATTAAATATTTAATTATAATTTTTTATTTTTTCAAAATTTTGTTTAGTTATAAATTAACAAAATTCAAATATATTGTTTGAGGTAATTTGCGTCACAACAATATATATATATATATATATATATATATATATATATATAATATATATATATATATATATAAATATAACAAATGATAAATTATTGGAGTTTTTCGGCTTTTATATGAAATATTTACAAATATCAAATTAGAATGTATGTAATTGCAGAGTAAGTGGGGATGTAAACATTGCTGTCTACAAATTACAAAGCAAAATCATACGAAATTTTTAATTGAAAAATATGGTCTACGTTGGGTCTCGAACCTATGTCTACAGCTTGCTGGGCTGTCGCTTTCACCACTTAGCCACAATAGACCTAGGTTCAAGCTATTTAGAAATGCATTATAAGTAACAGTGTTAATGAATAAGATGTCAGTTATTGAATGTAGATGTCAAGTTGAAAGCAGAAGTCAGTTTTGAAAGTTCATGTCAGTTTTGATAGCAGATGTCAGTTAGTGAAAGCAAATGTCAGTTATTGAAAGCAGATGTCTGTTTTGAAAGCAGGTGTCAGTTATGAAAGCAAACGTCAGATTAGAAAGCAGATGCCTATTTTGAAAGTAGATGTGAGTTATTGAAAGCAGATGTTATATTTAATAAACGGCTAAGAAATTATCTAAACACTTATATAAATATATATAAATATATATATATATATATATATATATATATATATATATATGTATATATCAGTTGATAAATTCTTGGAGTTTTCGGCTTTTATATTAAATATTTTCAAATTAGTATGTAATTTTGCGAAGTAAATGTCAATGTAAACATTGCTGTACGCAAGTCATATGAAATTTTATTTGGAAAATTTTGTCCACGTTGGGACTGATCCCGAATCTACGGTTTGGCGGACCGCCGCTCTAACCAACTGAGTCAGGACGGACCTTGGTTTCAAGTTTATGCAATCCGCCTTATAAGGCACCAAAGGGTGTGTCACGACGAAATTAAACTATCTGTATATTTGAAACTACTTGTACGATATCTATGAAAATTTGTAAACATAGATGACAAACTATGGAAAATTTAAACAAAATATTTCGACAGATATGCTACTTCCAGTTACACAGTTGGATAGCAACTTTGTTATTTTAAATTAAATGTCGTGTATATTATTTCATTTTCAAGTTCTACCTAAAATTTTAGAGTTACTTTGTGAAGGACAGCCTATATCTAAAATGTATACTTTTCAAGATATTAATTATTTTAATATAAAATTGACAGAGGTTGGCCTTTATACTAAGAATTCTATGTGAACATCCCCTAGAACAAATAAAAAATATCTTGCTGTAGTGATCAGTAGGAAGGCCAAAGGTAATATTAAAAGGTATGTTAAAAACTTCTTTACTGTATACAGGGTTTGTACGAAGTGATGGAAAGTTAAACTTAAAAATACCAAATATTTTAATTTTTTTAAATGGAACTACCCATGTTTTCCTATTTTAATGAAATCCACGGCAGAATATAAGGGGAGTTTATGTTCAGTTTCCTATACCTAAATGTATTCGTTTTTGAGATATAACATTGCATTTAGAAAATTTAATTATTTCTGCCATGTTGGTTGTTTTGTCTCTCAACTTTTGCTTGAAAACAACCAAACTGTGTTAAATTTTTAATTATTCTATTTATAGTGTCATGGCTGAGTCGTGGTCGATCTGGGTATCTTATATAACAAATCGGAGATTGTGGCTTATAAGTGAATAAAATAAAGACGTTCAGAACAATCCTTCTGTGAGTGTTTTTGTGCGTTCAAGTGTTACACTGTCTTTCTACTGTTGACGACAACGTGGTTGTAGAAATACGTATTTAGAATCATTAAATTCTATTGTGGTAAAGGTTTTTTAATTTTATTTTATGGGTATCTTATAGCAAACAATGGACATGTTCTAATGACAATCCTGTCACATTCACCATTTATTAAAAGTAAATTTACGTAATCGACATTGTTTAATTCCAAACGATTCATATCTATCACTTTGTAGCAGTGCCAATAATTACAATTGACTATTAGTTTTTAATTATGACAGCGACATACAAGATCTACTAAAATAAAACAATTTCCGGCCAACTTATAATAATGATAAATAACAACCCAGGAGAAATAATTACATTTTTTGAATGTAATGTTAATATCTCAAAAACGATTACGTTTAGATTTAGGAAAGCGAACATAAACTCCCCTTAGTTTCTGCCGTAGAGTTTATTAAAATAGGAAAAATGAGTAGATCCATTTACAAGAATGAAGATGTTTGACTTCTTAAAGTTGAACTCTCCATCACTTCTTCAAACCCTGTATAAAGTATAGAAGTTTTTAACACATCACTTTGACCTTTCTACTGCCCACCACAACAAGATATTTCTTATTTGTTCTAGGGGATGTTCACAAAGAATTATTAATATAAAAGTCTGTATCTGTCAATTCTTTATTAAAAAAATTATTATCTCGGAAAATGTACATTTTAGATATAGGGTATCCTACACAAAGTGTCCCTAAAATTTTTCGTGGAATTTAAAAATTTAATAATATGCAGAGTATTGTATTTAAAATAACAAAGTTGCTGTACACTTCCGGTATAACCGGATATAGCATGTCTGTCAAAATATTTTGCCTAAATTTGCCATAACTTGTAATCCATGTTTACAGATTTTCATAAATATTATGTTAGTAGTTCCCAATACACAGAGAGTTTAATCTCGTCGTGACACTACCTGTATATCAATAATTTTTTATCCCGCCTTAAATTATTTATTTAGAAGTAAATCAATTTTAAAAATGTTAAAAAATTCGTAAAACACTTTGTGGCAATTTATTAATATTTTCAAAAGAAAATCTTTCTTTGGTATTGAGAGATGTTGTATTTTTCTTAGTCCTAGGCCTCATCTACCATTAGGAGATGTTATCAATAAATGTAAACATCGGAAATCAGCATTTGCTGAGCTTGACTGCATATCAAGTTCTGTAATAAGATAATATTCACAATATATTGCTTAATTCCTCATGCACCGCTTCAGCTTTTCCTAAAAACAAGTACATTTCCGCAATTATAGAAAGTTGGAAGAATTAAGGTTGTTTTCAGAAAGACTGATACCTCAAATATTTCAAATTACCGACCGATATATATCTTATAAAACTTTGCCAATGCTTCTAAACACCTTTTATATATTGAAATGTTCAAGCACTACATACAGCACTTTGTTTCCGAATATCATCATGAGTTTATAAAGTCGATGGACACAGGCCAAGTTCTTGCGCACGATGACGAATCGATGATTTTGGATCATCCTCAACACTGGCCTCCACGGCGACGAAATTGTGTTCAGTGCGCACGCTACGCAATCTCGTTGGTGGATAAAAGTCCAAAAGAGTAAAGTGAGCGCGAAATTCAAAATCTTTCAATTGTGTTGCGAGTTGGCCGATGATGTATGCCATAAATTGGACGAAGCTGTCAATGAACATTTTTTATTGAACACTGATTGTGGAAATGAATTTCCACAATTAGTCAACGCTGTTCGGTGTAAGGGTTTGCATTATGAAATGTCAAGTAATACTGAATAAAATGGCGGTACGAGTGTCACATTAACTGTCACAGTATCAGAGTTTCTCCCTATTGAAAAAAAGGTCTTAAAAACACACATTGTAATACACTGTGCCAATTGTAATATTTAACTTGCTTTGTAAATAGTGCAAACGGTTGGGCAATAAAGATGTTATATTACATTATATATTATCATGTGTGTTATGATACGAGAAAGTGACCTTTACGTTTGTAAAAATGTATGGAAAAGTGTTAACTACTTAACGTATTAAGGAAACTATGGCATGTGAAAACATTACACCTCGAAAATATCCTTTGTTGAATTTATAATTTTTTCTATAAATGATAACTTTAAACCTTTGCATTTAAAAATACTCAAACATATTCTAACAAGTGTTCATTTGAAAAGTCAATCTAGGTTACTTTGAAATTTTGATAGAATAAGACCCAAATATATTAGTATGTGTTTGTTGTTCCGTAAACGTAAATCCAAATGACATTTGATAATGTCAATCACAAATATCAGTTAGTGTATAAAATAATCGTGCGTCTATTCTGGTTTAAATAAATTGCTTCTAAGTTTTAAAATAGCTTGCACTTTAGAACATAAATTTTTTTAGTCCAGGCTTATTTTCGAAATGGTAATAAAATTGATGGTTTATGGGTTTATTCAGTTCAAGATTGCATGGTAGAATTTCAAGTTGAGTTTCCACATTTTGTAATAGATTATATACAATTTAAGAATACTTTGGATAGAACTTTAAAATTTTTTTCTGAAACTTGTAGTCTCTTAAGAAAATCAGGCAGCGGAGCAGTTAAGAAACGTACACCTCAAGTTGTCAATCGTGTTGAAGAAATAATGGAAAATGAACCACTAACATCTGTTTGACATTTGACATTTGAGTCAAGAAATAAACCTTTCTGCTGGTACAACTCACAAGTTATTAAAAAAAGATATGCAACTTTATCCATATCGTGTCACAGCGGTACAAGAATTGTTAGAAATTGATTACCCACGTAGACTACAGTTTTGTAATTGGTTTGTAAATATGAACAATAATGGAGAACTTTCGCAAAGAGTCATCTTTACTGATGAAGCAAGGTTTTATAAAACGGGATACCTAAATTCACAAAATACAAGAATTTGTAGTAGTGAAAATCCACATGTAATTAATGAAGAATCGCCACATCCAGAGAAAATTGGTGTTTGGGAAGCGATAAGCCAAAGGCGAATCATTGGACTAATATCTTTTCAGGGAACGTTAACTGCTCAAAGGTATCGTACGGAAATTTTACAACCATTTGTCAATCAGTTGAATGATGATGAACTTCAAAATGCATATTTCCAACAAGACGGAGCACCTTGTCACTGTACTGCAGAATATTTGGATTATTTAAGAGTATTTTTTGATGATCGTATAATTAGTTGAAATACTGAAATTGCCTGGCCTGCACGTTCATGCGATTTAACACCTTGCGAGTTCTTTTTGTGGCCTTATCCAAAAAATAACATATTTCGAACACCTATATTGAATTTGAATGATATGCTATAGAGAATCAAACAGAAATGCATGGAAATTAATAACAATGCAGTAATGTTGCAGAATATCATCAGGAATTGTGAACGGAGGATTTTAAAGTGCATTGATCTTGAAGGACAGCATTTTCAACATTTGTTATAGTTTTCAATAAATGCCTATTATTTGTTATCTATTTGTATGTATGAAACCGTCAAAATACACGACTTCGTAGGTTAAGTAGTAAATTTTAATTTACGACATACTTCAAAATGTTCTCAGTAAATCACATGCTACTAGATTGACTTTTCAAATGAACACTTGTTACAACTGTGTCTGTTATTTAGTTTATAATGCCAAACTAAATTTACATTGTAGTGAGAAGCTCGTCTGAGGTGTACAAACTGCAAGTGATGCCTTCTACGACTGAGTAGAGCGATAGTGGTCTAAAATAATATCAGTGGCCTGCAGTCAAATATCTTGAAATCTATATAAGACTTGCTTTTAAGAATTGACGATTGAAAACAAGTTGCGGGTATATATATATATATATATATATATATATATATTTAG
Source organism: Melolontha melolontha (assembly GCA_935421215.2). Classification (NCBI taxonomy): domain Eukaryota; kingdom Metazoa; phylum Arthropoda; class Insecta; order Coleoptera; family Scarabaeidae; genus Melolontha; species Melolontha melolontha. The sequence continues at coordinate 192,423,558 of OW285236.1, read as the reverse complement.
TGTTTAAAGAATTTTGTTTTTCTTTTTTATTTTATTGGCCGTGTTTTAATATTAAAAATAATAGATTTTTATTCAATAAAAGGTCGCTAAAACCAATAAAAATCTATTATTTTTATATATATATATATATATATATATATATATATATATAATTTCTGCAATCGGTATTGACATAAGGAACACTTGATAAGTACACTGCGGCGAAAACACATATCAATTGTTCATGGTTCAAAACAAATGAGCAAATTCATCGAGACTTCGATTTTACCCCTTTACAAGCACACCTACTGACAATAGCTGCGGAGAGCAAAGGACCCAGAATACTTCGGAGTAAAACACTTGGTCGAAACCCGAAAACACCATCTCCAGGCGAACCGATACCAGAGGAGGAGAAAAGTCCACACCCATTAAAAATTGCGCTGAGAATGGGCTTAAGTAGAAATACGTCCAGTCCTGCAACATGCGCAGTTGTTCATGGGAAAATACTATGGCGTGCTGGAGAAAAGTCCTCGCATTATAGAAGGGACTATATTTAAATATTGCTTCAGGATAATACTTAAATGAATAATCTCAATCGCAAAATACCCGTAAAACTCTTCCACCTAAACAACTCGAGCATACTCGTGACCCTCCATTGACGCGGAAAAGCTCCCATCTGGCCCTCTTTTAAACCAACAAACGATAAGTTTCAGCGAAGCTACGTCAACACCGGTAGCATTCCCGAGAATGTTCCTTGCAAGAATGAACGAAACGTTAGCAATGTAAGAACCTATGTTAAGGACGTTAATCCGCATCCGGAATCTGAGCAGAAATTACATACAACGACCACGGTAGATTAAGAACTAGATCGAATCATGAACTCGTTTAATCAGAAAATTTTCAAGTAATTTATACAATCATAATCTTCCTTTGCGTAAAAATTACACGAACAATTACAAATAATTCGTTATAAATGACAGACAATGAAAAAACATGTGATATCTGCGTTAACAAAACGCTAAGATTAAAATAGCGAAGAAAATATTTAAATTTCATTCCAATAGTATTAAATTTAACGATTACCAAAAATTTGCATGATATAACCTAAATATGTACTAGAATGCTTTAATAAAAAAATCTACTGATTCATTGTACGAATCCCATTAACGCGTAATCTACAGCCAACACCCAAAAATAAAGGTCGACAGTAACCATAACTATAACAGGTCATTCTATTCAATTTTTGGATAATGCAAAATATATATGCTATAATAGTTACAATTATCTTTTACTAATAAATGATCAATACGGCATTATCACGATTCATATGAAGGTTTATATCTACATCGTCTCGGAATTAATCTAGATAAATTTCTAATGTGGTAGTTATAATCTGTATACGTGGAGTTCGCTCGGAAATCCTGTCCTACTTCCCTCTATTTCGTTTTTCATCTTCCTTCATTCCAGCGTTCTCCATTTAATTCGGTTTTATTGCGGACAGATACTATTTTTAGCCAGTCCAAGTTATTCGCCGAAGTTTCCATGGTACGTTGTACGTTTTGCGAAGTAATTAATTAATTATAAACAGCTTTCCCTTGTAATTAAATTTTAATAAAAAATAATTCATTTTCCCAATGTGCGGTTATTTCAGCCTTCACACCCTAAAAACGTACCGCTTGACTGTAATAAAAACAGTGAAACTAGAAAAGATGGTGAGGAATAATAATTGCTTCTACTTAATTTAAATTCGTCATTTATAAAGTACTAAAATAACGGATATAGTTAAAAGAGCTGAAAACTAAAAAAATACGTTTCGTGTGGTTATGTTAATTCGTATCTTTTAGGATTAAATTTATCTTTATTCTTCTTAAATACTTACTTTTTTCTAGGAACGTGATGTATCATATGTGGTAGGTTCCTTAGAATTATTTTCTTATCTTTCAGTATCCTTTGTTGTCGCCACATGTGACTAAAGCACTCATTACAACGATGAATAAGTTTTAAAAACAAATATAACATTGCATTCAATTTAATATAGCAGTGAATAGAGACAATAGACTATTGAATTCAATCTCTTCTAATATCTATTTCCATGTAGTAGTGGGACACGAATTCACTCCACCAGCTCCTCAGGACTTTTATTATCTAGCACTAAATTACTTCGTAAATTTACATGTTTAACCCGTAAACATTTTTCCAACTAATGTCTAAAGTTCGGATTTTTATGCTTTAAATATTATAACGAACTTCGTTCATTAAGGCATAATTGTGTCGAATATTAGCGCTAGTTCTCGTTAATTTTGTAGTTACCTACGTCGCAGCCTCCACCGCTCACATACACATAATTTCTATGCGCCAGCGACTCCCCCAGACGAGTCTTTTCTTTTTTCTGGGTTTTCAAATCACTTATATACCCCGCTTAGTGAAAAATAGTGACGCTTTTTCGATATTTACATTGAATCAGCCGAGGGGCTTCTTGCGCTCCAGCCGTCCAGACTTTCTTTAAATGGGAGACAGTTAAGCGGCCATTACGCAGCTTGTGTCATTATCCCGATACCTTTGGGACAGTTAAGCGGCCTTTATGCAGCTGCTGCCATTATCTCGATATATTTTACTCAGTTAGGCAGCCATTACGCAGCTTCTGAGATTGCTCTACCGATTTTCTTTCGATCCCCAAGCTTCGTAGCTCGGCTCAGTACCATTTCCAGACGCCGAGACGCTTGCACCTGCCTATCTAAAAACCCAGACGCTCAGTAAGTTCTTTCCATTTTGTTCTAAGTCAATGTGATGTTAAATGATCATCCCGCTTCCCGGATCACTTAAATATTGTGCACACAGCTTAAGAATAACCCGCATCACATGCAAAGTTCTTCGTTGGAGTATTTAATTTGATTATCCGCTTCCCCGAAACATAATTACTTAAATAGATGCCGTCTCATGAGCCATTGAGTATATTACAGACAAAATATTGTAAATCGTTTCTGTCATAAAATAACCAAATTTTCTAAGTAAAGTAACGATTTAATTATCCCTAGTCAAGACTTAAAGAACAAAACCCCGTAGAAAAAGGCAATCCCCGTCCTGAATTATTAATTAAAAGAAAAAGAATCACACATGACCTAAATAAAATGTAAGACGCTAAACAAAAGTATAATTAGTATATGAGAATTTTCATTTTAGTTAAGAAAGAAAAACTGAGAGTTCAATTACGCAGGATCGCAACCGTGCGTGTTACACGACATCCTAGAATAAAATACAAATTGAAGAATATAGTTTTTATTTGCTTCATGAATGTAAAAAAAATGCAACAATTGTATTTACTCTAGCGATGTCCTGTTAAGATGTTGCAGATCGATAGTATATGTCTCACATGATATTTAAATATTATTTGTTACATTGCCTGAAATTACATGTATATTATTCCTGGTCGATATAGGTAATGTGTGTTAATAAAACTGGAAATGTATGTATCTATTTATTTATCACTAGAGCAGACCAATTTCAGTGCGCGTCATGAGCGCCGGTATGGTAGTGAAATTCGTAATATATTAGAATAGGGACGCAACATGAGCTTGTTATCGATATAAATAAAGAAGTAGAGACATTTATTCTATCAGAAATAATTAGATATACATTTGGTTTTCTGCTATTAAAGTAATATCCATAAACACACGAAAAATAAGAATAGTACATATTATAGCAGCGTTGTATGTACCTATAAATAAAATGGAAAATGTATGAAGTCAGTGATTGTGTGCACGACAGAGGATTTAAAAGAACACTTACCTTTTAAGCGTCTTTCAAGGATTGACAAACTGGAGAAACTCGATTGTATATTTTCACCATCATGTGCGTTTCTAAGGTTATTTCTGAAAAACATGTCCGCTGTGAGGATAAAATATGTTTGTATTCGGAAAACGAGCGTTCTACATCTAGTGATGTTATATTCGCATAATCAAAATACTTTTTTAAGCAACTTAACGCATCTGTAGACGTGCCCTTACAAATACGTGTTAAGGTGTCAAAATCTGCATTTCTGTCTAAAACACTTTCAAATTTAATTAGAACACTTTCACTTTTTGCGTCTTCTACAGCACACAGTTGTGCGTGAACATCTATAACGATTTGCAGTGATTCCTCTAACGACAGCAACGAATTTTTTAATTTTGTTATTGCTTCTTCTAGTCCCAAGTAATTCTCACGAATACTTTGTAAATCCATTTTAATCTGGGCATCTTGAAATTTTTTCTGGCTTGTATTGATAGCTGCACTTTCTTTCGGATCGAATTATAAAACCACGTCCTTAATTTTTTCAAAATGTTCATGATAGTAAAACCCCGCCCGTAACCATATACATATACCCCAACGTGTCAGAATCGGCTGTGGTGGCTCAGGGGTATGGGGACACAATTCGTGAAATTTCCGAATACGTTTTGGAGATTTCAGGAATAGGTACTGCCTTTGTACTCGATATTAAAGTATCTACCTCTGGATAACGTCTACGAACCTGTTCTGCCACAAGGTGTAGAGCATGGAGTTTACAAGTAAAATGTAACAAGTTAGGACAATATTTTCTAAGAGACCGGCCTACAGGACACATGGTTGCGGCCATAAACTGTCATAAACATTAATACTTGGTCTATCGAAAGTTCTCCTCTGAAATTTTTTCGGTATTACATTGTTCTAGTCGTCTGGATGCTAATAAAATTGAAGACGTTGGTGGATGTGGTACCATATTACGCGCCATCACATTAACCACAGATTTTTTTTTGTCAGTTGTTTCGTCCACACATAACCACAGTTTTTTTATTTTTCAGTTCGGCTTTGATTTTATTTTCAACCTGCTTACGCACCGATGGTAAATTCCTTAGTAACGTTGTCGCGCTCGGTACTGTTTGATTCGCATATTTATTCCAAAATGAAATAAATGACTCATTACTTAACAAGATAAACGGCAGTGTACACACAATCATAGTTACACATAGTTCATGTATAAACTGTTGTCGATTAATTTTGTTATTATTGTGCTTCGAACTGCTTACGCGTTCTTTACAATGTGTTTTTGACCAACACATTAGATATGTATTGCACAATAAACATTTAATTTTTGAGCCATCGTATATTAAGTCCGGGAAATCCATAACAAACTTATTCACTTCGTTTGACAACGGTCGTTTTCTCGATTTATGTGTCTTCTGATGCAATACAAAAAACACACAAAACAACCCAGTAATCCGAAATTATCCGATTAAGCAACCCGTTAAATGAGCTTATTAAAAATTAAGGTAATGTTATAGCTGTCAGTTAGCAATTTTAAACCGCGAAGACAGTTTGATTTAGAAATACCAACCTTCTTTATGCATATCAGACGATGCCTGTCAACGCCATCTCTAGGCATAATTGTCAAACCCGTTAATAAATAATAAATTAATGAAATTTATTAATTTCCCGATTAATTAAAGGCAAGGATATTGTTCTAATTACCTTTCTGGTTATCCTAAATACATTCCGACACCCGCAATTTGTATTCAAGCTAGAATCAAGGTGTAAGCATATCCATCGATCAAATTAAAATCAAATCTATCATTAATTAAATTTTTCTTGATATTAAAATTAGCTGATTATCCGCCCACGCTAAGTACAGCATTACAATATACGCATAAACACGTCACGTTCTTCCCAAAAATATGCCAAATATATGCTTTATTTTTACCACACATTTTTATGAACTTTATCTTTGATGAAGTTCACTTCCTGAAAATCAAGGAAAGAGTAGTAAAACAAATAAAGTTGTCTAAATTACATTTATGCATAAAAAATTATTATTATTACATAATATATGATAAGAACATTGCATAATATATGGCAAAAGATTAAAATTAATAACAAAATAATTTGAAGCATACATGAGTGGGTAAAAACCACACCAATTTGTATAATACAAAAGTATTTTTAATAATATAAAATATTATTAAAAATGGGGTGTGAAGAACACAATACAAGTTATATATTTGTGAATGTATCTCCTCTCCAGAGACGCAGTTACCCACTCATGTATGTTTCAAATTATTTTGTTATATACGCATTCGGTTCGCCCGACAAGTAGTGAAGACACGATAATACAGCTTTTATAGATATGGTTGTTACCGTCTATAGAAGCACGTTGCTTAGTTCGGCAGTTATTATGTAGACAGCGCTGAATATTCTTTCACGCTGTGTCTTAATAATTTCTGGTTAATAGCAAGGTAGTTATGTTTGGTTGAATGTATCTCTTCTCCAGCAGGAGCGTACCGACGATCCTGTAGAAAGGTTAAATACGTATCTGCGTCTCTGGAGAGGAGATACATTCACAAATATATAACTTGTATTGTGTTCTTCACACCCCATTTTTAATAATGTTTTATATTATCAAAAATACTTTTGTATTACAATTAATAACTTCATACATATAATTCTATGGATATTACTTAATAACATAAGTTATTATGTTATTAAGTAACATCCACAGAATTATACGTGTAATTGTTATTAATAACTATTCACTCGCAATGAGATCTATTCAACTTATTACTATACCAATTAATACTTAAGTGCTTTTCTAGATTTTCGACACTGAAATTTTGTCTTCTGTCGTTTAAAATATTTTTATATGTAATACCAAAGTATTTTTAATAATATAAAAAATATTATTAAAAATTGGGTGTGAAGAACACAATACAAGTTCATTTATGTATTTTTGAATGTATCTTCTCCAAAGACGTAGATACGTATTTCACATTTCTACATGATTCTCAATACGCCCCTGTTGGAGAAGACACATTCAAACAAACATAACTACGTTACTATCTAGCCGAAATTATTCAGACAGAGCGTGAAGGAATATTCAGCGCTGTCTAGATAATAAAAGCCGAAGCAGACGTGTTTTCTATAGTCGGTAACCACCGTATCTATAAAAAACTGTATTCTCCTGTCTTCACTACTTATCGGCGTGAGCCGAATATGTATATGACAACATAATTTGAAACATACTTGTGAAGAACACAATACAAGTTCATTTATGTATTTTTGAATGTATCTTCTCCAAAGACGTAGATACGTATTTCACATTTCTACATGATTCTCAATACGCCCCTGTTATATGTTGAAAACGTTGTTTCGACTTCAACTGAAGTTATAGGTGCATATTTTAATGACGTCAGATGTTCAGCAATTTTTCTTTGTATACTTGGACTCGTAGAGGTGCTTTCTTAAATATTTCCATATCCACAATATTGTGGTGATATTCCTAAATCCGAATCTACTAATGTTACTGCTAGATACAATTTCGGAAAAGCAAATCACATGAATTTGTATAGGGATCATAATAACTCGGCTTGGTCGCATTTGAATGTTTACCTTAATGTTAAAATTACAGTTTGCGGTCTTTTCGTAACGATATACTCTGCTATTATCAATCAGCTGCCGAAGTATTCATCATCATGCTATTTTTCCCATACGGTACATACAGGTCAACTTTAATCGAGATGATTAAGCTAAAAGGTTTTGATCACAAAAAAAAATGGATCTTCAGATTCCTCCATGCTTGCTATAGAATTTGCAAGACTGCGACGTATGGAAAAATCGAAAACACTAATCAAAATGAAAAGTGAGATCTCCACAGGCCGTAGAGCTTTTTGGGGATTTATTGACTAACGTTCGGGAAAGTCAATAATCCCTGGCACCATGAGATTAGCAGATGTGGAGATGGTAAATTCTTATGCAATTGTTGAAGCACTTCTTAAAACATTTTCTGATGTCAACCAACCTCTCTCTCTTTCTCTTTCAACAGATAACAAAGAAAGCTACAACAATTTCTTTGTTAAGTCTTTTACCATGAACGAGGATCTGTCAGTTTCAAGTTTCTTAAGACAAATTTTACGTCGGGTTATAACAAGACCGGTGAAACCATGCTAATCTAAAATAGAAAGTAATCTTTTGCTTGATAGTGTTATTATGTAGATGATGATAATACCACTGACAAAACTGAATTTGTTGTAAAAAATCAGGTGGGTGGGTTTGACGGGCAATTGAAATTATATAGGGGTATAAATGTAGCTGTTTTTTCAGATTCGTACGAGAGGATGCATAGAAATACATTCGAATAGATGTTGGAAATATTAAAAACCTATTAGTTGGAATAAATGACGTACAGAAATATGAAGATTTTATTCAGCAATTTAATAAAAATAAATAATCTTTATTGATATAAACAAAAGGCGAAGTGCAGAAATGTCTATCAACTTAATCTATACGCACAAGAGAAATAAGGATTATATTAGTACGTAAATAAGATACAAGTAAGACAAAAATCACTTATATGCCCTGCCACACCATCCATCCGACTAAAAGAAAAGAATACATCAGTAACGTGATTGAAACTCCAAAGCAACCGTAACGGAGAATTAGTAAGTCATCCCATAAAACATTCCTGAAGTAAGTGCTTATGCAATACCATTTTGATAGGAATTAGATTTAGAAGCTTAAGAGAAGTAGGAAGAGAATTATATACGAGTACATTAGCTATTTGGTATGTAAACGATCTTTGGAATAAAGAGATATATGTTTCGGTGTAGTCAATAAGCGCCTGAATCTTAAGTTAAGGTGACGTACGTCCGTTCTAAAAGAAATTGTATTGTGCAAATAAGCTGGAATTTTATAATTTATAAGCCGGTCAAAAAAGGCTATGAAGAAACCGACGTTCCATATTTAGCCATTCTACATCACTTAATTTCTGACTGATCTGTTCGAATCTTCGAAGACCAAATATCAGCCGAAGACACGACCTTTGCAGCTTCTGCATGCGTCTCTTGTCGATCTGATCAAGAGAAGGACTGTACACAATATCCGCAAACGACAGTTGAGATAGGACTAGAGATTCACATATTTAAATTTAAGCCTATTATCGATATGAAGGCGCCAATTCCTTGAGGATTCCATTATATACGCCTCACAACAATATATATATATATATATATATATATATATATATATATATATATATATATATATATAAATAATTGAAACGAAATTATCGACCGTGATATATTATAAAAAATTAATTTAAATTCGGGTAAGCGGTCATTAAAAAAAAATTCCTTTATTAAATAACCCTATATTTCGCAACAGAATTTGTTACTTCTTCAGGGGAAACTACAAGATTAATGAGAAAAATAACAAAAAATAAATAAGAGTATAAAACAGTAGTAAAAATACTTACAAAATGTGGAGTTGAAAAATAATAAAATTGACGTACAAAGAAAAATAAAAATGATTAGGTTTAAAAAAATAAAGTAACTATAGAAACAAGCAATGAGAACTTTTAAAAAACATGTATATGTAAGAGTTAAAACATGAAAAATAAAAAATATAATGCAATATAAATTTAACAAAATATGGACCAAATAACAAAACGATTTAAGATGGTCAACTAACAGTCAAACCAAGTATATTAAAATAAATTATACTGAGACCATTAGTATCAACTCTATAATTTATGTTATTTGTGTCTCTGTTGATGTGGATTACAGTGTGATTTACAAAAAAATCCCATACATTGGTGGTCTTACTCATACAATTGTATCACATTTTAAACAATTTAATAATATTAAAATAGCGAAATACAATACCCATACTTTGAAGAAGTTGTATAGTAAGATCAAAGACATAACACCTTTCTTTTTAAATAGTCATGTTGTCTACAGGATAGCATGTTCGGATTGTTGTGGCGTTTATATAGGTCAGACATCACAGTGGCTAAAACAGCGCATCACTCAGCATAAAAGTGATGTCCGTATTGGTAAGAGATCTTGTGCATTGGTGGACCATGCACTTGATTGTGACCATACTTTCAATTTTGTTGACGTTAAGATTTTAGACGTTGAAAATCACCTTAAAAAAAGAACCTTTTTAGAAATGGTCCACATCAACAGAGACACAAATAACATAAATTATAGATCTGATACTAATGGTCTTAGTATAATTTATTTTAATATACTTGGTTTGACTGCTAGTTGACCATATTAAATCTTTTGTTATTTGGTCCATATTTTGTTGAATTTATATTGCATTATATTTTTTATTTTTCATGGGAATGTAAATGTGATCAAAATGATTTTCTGTATCTGTAGAGGCTACTTGTGAATAGTATCGCGATCGGACACGTAGTAGAAAACAAAGAAGCCGCTGATCGCACATCACTATGTGTGCTGGACAGCATGAAAGTCGGGAATCAAGAAGCGATAATTTATCTCATGGCAGCTAGAGACGCAGAAAAACTTTTTGTGTAGTAGAAAACTTGTAGTTGAAAATGGTCATTTTATGATATAGTTTTTTGAAGGGTAAACCAATAATATTGACAGCTACTGACTGATGTCTTAAGAATTAAGAATTATTTAGAGGCACGAACCAAATAATTGCGATGTTGATGAAATAAGTGTCCTTAAAATATTCCTTGCGAAAAATACTTGAAAACGATTTCCTACTTCATATGATTTAGATGAAGTTCACAGTAGTGATTTAAATGCGGCTATTATTATGCGGTATTAATACGGGGTCGGTATAATTTCGACATGTAGAAAAAATAGCTCGATAATAAATCATGACTAATTAATAAGCAACTAGAAGAGAAGTCGTATGTAATTAAGTAATAAATTAAAATGAAATATATAATAGAAATTCGAAACAAACATTCCAGAATATAATGCATGGGTTGACCGTTCGATCGCAGCAGGTATACTTCAAAGGTTTGGTGTGACCAGCACGATACAAAAGAAATGTTTTCTCTTGCAAATAGGAAGAATCAAATATGGCACAAAATGGCTTGTAGCTTTTAATATATTTAATTCAATATATTCGTGAATATATAGTTTAAAGCAGAATTAAAAACGTACTTGATATATGCGAAGCGATACACCATATTCAATTTGCTGCCCGCTTCACAATAAATGTATTTTACTCGGCAGTAAGGGCCATTTTTAAAGTAAAAACGTACATTATGTTATTTATTTACTTGTTTGACTATTACTTTGTCATACATTTGACAAATTTAAATTTAAAAATCAAGCATGTCAGCATAAAGTTGCAGAATTGTTGTCAGCAAATTGCAATTATCTAGAGTCACCCGTAATTATCTAATAGCAAAGTTGTTGTGATACGCTGAACAGAAACGTGAGATAGAATTATTTAACGTATCTTCTTAGTAATAAAATCAAACTTGGGCAGTTATCGATTAGAATCTAATTAACATTTAATTAGTAATAGCGTGAGTCTTTCGAAAATTCTCCTTTCAGTTTCTTGTACCATCAGTTATCTAGTTGAGCTCCTTATTCAGAAATAAGTTCTACAAATGTTATAATAGGGTTACTCCTTAAATGGCAACTCAGCCTAATACAAAAACTACCTGTCGGAGAGAAGCACACCAAATTATACGTTTATAAAGAAAATTAACGAATGCTTGGAATTTATTTTAATACCTAACATAATTAATTAATTAGTAAGTAGCGTAAACAAACCTAAACTTGTCTTTGTTATCTTTTTGATACTCCCCTACTCTTTAATGTTTGATGTTAGGTAGAAACATTATGTTTATTATGTTACAAAAGTTATTATTGTAAATTTTAAAGCTTTCATGTATTTAAGTAACATTTATTAAGATTTTGCTGTATTATATTTACAAAGCTTAAATTTTTTTTGTATTTTAGAAACTATTATGATGAAGATCTACCAATGGTACCAATGTGAGACAAATACGCAACCTTCGACAATACTTTCACGACAAACGCGAAAACCTGTACACCGCAATAACAAGGCAGATCAAAATAACACACCGTTAAACCTGGCACTAAAAAACTACACACGCGATTCAAATAACAATTTAAGATGGTTTCAAATGAGGAAAATGATATGGAAAGATAAAAATCAATGGAAAACTTTTAAATGCGGATACAAGTCTATCACCTTCTGGAAAGCTATTTCTGATATATTCACAGATTCTAAGGAGAGCATGTGCTACACTAGTGTATGCAGCATATTAGAATATGTTTCCTCAGAGCTAGCTTTCCTGAAGTTGACAGACTTGTATCCGTTTTTCAAAAAGTTTTCAGAAAAGCGCCAATGAGAGTAGTTGTTTACTGGGAAAAACTTCCATCTTTGTCACTGCCTCCCTCCCCAGTAATAACTAGCTGGGGAACTAGATGCGGCTTGGAAGCTACTAGTTTTTATGCAGAGGATATCGATAGTTTACCAAATTTCGTTACATGTTTAAATGATAAAGGTAAAAGAAAATTCACATTTGGTTATTTGTTTCACTGAAATTTTATTACAAAATACACTTGGACAAATTTGTTTCGAACTTCACAGTTCATTCTCAACTGAACAAGAAACGTTTTCTTAAAATAAGAATAGATTATTTAAGTAAAGTGGGAGTAACATTTTGAATAATATACCGGAGTTATGTATTATGGGGGTTTTCCTAGTAATTAACGAGAAACGGCCTTAATAACAGGGGAGATTACGAACTCTGTTTGTTCATTTACTATATTTAATGATTTGTTTATCGCTTTAGATATTTCCATGATTTCTAAAAGGTCTAATCGTTTACTTTTATTTGCAGAGTGTAAAATTTCAAAATTATTTAATGATATCATGTTCTGTTCCTTTATACAATGCTCGGAAATACCTGAACATTTCTTGGAATACAAGATTGCTTTCCTATGTTCTTCTATTCGTGTGTGAAAGCATCTTCCAGTTTGACCTATGTAGAAAGCATCACAGTCTAAACAATTTAATTTATAAACGCCACATTTATCTGCTTTTTGGATTATATCCTTATTATTTGTCCAAAGTTTACCTAGATTTAATTTATTTACTATTATAGTTTTTATGCCTAGATTAACTAATGTATTATTAATTTTATTCGTGGTCTTTCTTATGTAATTTATTAAGCGATAATTACTTGGTTCTAATTGGGGGGCTGCATAAAATAATGTATTAGTCTGTTTATGTTTTTTCTTTGTAATAAGTCTATTAATGATATCTGGACTGTATCCGTTGTTCAGGGCTAAACATTTCAAGACTGCAACTTCTTTATCAAAATTTGGTTTTGAAAGGGGAACGGATATTAATCTAAGTATGAAACTGTTGAAAGAGGACAACTTAATAATATCGGGTTGCTTGCTATCTGCAGATATGAGAGTATCAGTGTATGTGTGTTTTCTGTAAATACTATAATCTAATTTGCCATTTAATTTTGTTAATGTAAGGTCCAAAAAATTTAAACTGTTATCTATTTCTTTTTCTATAGTAAATTGTATTTTTTGATTGATTTCATTTAAACGATTGAAGAATAAATCTAATTGCCTGTCAGTACCGGTCCACACACATAACACATCATCCACATATCTATACCAACTGTGTATACAATTATATATATACTACAAAATATCTTGAATATTTGCATACAACAAAATTATTTTAAATTTAATAATGTATACTACAAACAAAAGATTAGCTATGGGTTCTCCCATGTCGTGTTTATTAGCAGAAATATCTATGTCAAAATTTGAAGAAGATCTGTTTTGTTCTAAAATCCCAGTTGTTAATTGTATACACAGTTGGTATAGATATGTGGATGATGTGTTATGTGTGTGGACCGGTACTGACAGGCAATTAGATTTATTCTTCAATCGTTTAAATGAAATCAATCAAAAAATACAATTTACTATAGAAAAAGAAATAGATAACAGTTTAAATTTTTTGGACCTTACATTAACAAAATTAAATGGCAAATTAGATTATAGTATTTACAGAAAACACACATACACTGATACTCTCATATCTGCAGATAGCAAGCAACCCGATAGTATTAAGTTGTCCTCTTTCAACAGTTTCATACATAGATTAATATCCGTTCCCCTTTCAAAACCAAATTTTGATAAAGAAGTTGCAGTCTTGAAATGTTTAGCCCTGAACAACGGATACAGTCCAGATATCATTAATAGAGTTATTACAAAGAAAAAACATAAACAGACTAATAAATTATTTTATGCAGCCCCCCAATTAGAACCAAGTAATTATCGCTTAATAAATTACATAGGAAAGACCACGAATAAAATTAATAATAGATTAGTTAATCTAGGCATAAAAACTATAATAGTAAATAAATTAAATCTAGGTAAACTTTGGACAAATAATAAGGATATAATCCAAAAAGCAGATAAATGTGGCGTTTATAAATTAAATTGTTTAGACTGTGATGCTTTCTACATAGGTCAAACTGGAAGATGCTTTCGCACATGAATAGAAGAACATAGGAAAGCAATCTTGTATTCCAAGAAATGTTCAGGTATTTCCGAGCATTGTATAAAGGAACAGAACATGATATCATTAAATAATTTTGAAATTTTACACTCTGCAAATAAAAGTAAACGATTAGACCTTTTAGAAATCATGGAAATATCTAAAGCGATAAACAAATCATTAAATATAGTAAATGAACAAACAGAGTTCGTAATCTCCCCTGTTATTAAGGCCGTTTCTCGTTAATTACTAGGAAAACCCCCATAATACATAACTCCGGTATATTATTCAAAATGTTACTCCCACTTTACTTAAATAATCTATTCTTATTTTAAGAAAACGTTTCTTGTTCAGTTGAGAATGAACTGTGAAGTTCGAAACAAATTTGTCCAAGTGTATTTTGTAATAAAATTTCAGTGAAACAAATAACCAAGTGTGAATTTTCTTTTACCTTTATCATTTAATATGTTTCACCAAGTGCCTAGCGAGACCTCAATCAATTACATGTTTAAATGACGATGCTCGAAGTATTTCTGAGTGCAAAGAACTAATACAAATTCCAAATTTAAAAAATCATTTGTACTTTCTTCAGCAACATTTTGGAAATTTTACAAAACTAATAACTTATTTTGAAAATAAAAATCTTAAATTAAATGATGGATTAACCACATTAGATGTGGCTATTAATAATTTGAAAAATATTCCAAGTGACTTCGGATGTGACCTTCGGCAAGAGTTAGACGCAGGTTTTAGTATAAATCCAGATTTAATAACATTGCCGCAGTTCGGTATTGGAACAATGCCTCAAAATATAACTGCTAAATACGCTGAAATAAAAGAATATTTCTAGTATACACCTATAGCCAGTTGTACTTAATTCAAAGAGAACAAATTTTACAGAAGAGAACCTTAAGAAAGTATTGTTAGTTATTTCAAATACTCCTTTACTCAACTTGAACTAGGAAATGAACAAATATAAATGTATTTCGTATTTTATAGATCACCAGCCGTCTGTCTTCCAATTATATAAATAAAATTAAAAACACCACACTACATATTTTACAATGTTACTGGCATTAATGTTCAGTTTGTTCATTAAGGTTGTTTTATTACGCAGCACCTCACTGATATTCTTCAGTTGTTGATAGTCCGTATTTTTTGACAGTACTGCGTTTAATTTATTGATGAAACAATTTTTCTGGAGTTTTGCTAAACGCTTAACCCGGTAGTAAGGGTGCGGCAATAGTGCGTCGGCGGAGCTTAGCATGAAAGCTAATAAAGTTGTAGCAATGAAATTTTACGTACATACGTAGTATGCTACAGTGCATTTTCTATTTTTATTTATATATTTACAGGGTGTTCAAAATTTCCGCAACCACTTTAAATTTTTTTTAAATAGATTTCTATACTTTCTTGTTATTATGATGATAGACACCCAAATTATCTTTGCAATGATATATGACAATGTGCACTTACAACTGTTAGTTTTGGTTCTATTGCAAATTTTGTTAAAATCTTGACAGTTGCAGCGTCTAGCAGTCTTAGCCTGAAAATGGGTGCAGTACCTCATGTAACCCTTTTGTTAACAATTTATGGACTAACACTTTATATGTTTTGAGGGTGAACAATGTGACAATTTATACAGGGTGTCAAATATGTTGTGCCAAAGTTATCGAAGTTTAACGGCTATTTTATCTTTGTTTTTTTAATTGACCCTATAATTTTTTTATTAGTCAACAAATTCCTTGTAAAATTTCCGTTAAAATGGTATCAATAACATAGTACTTATTTCTAGTATTTTCGAAGTTATAATCCTTTAATGGGATATACCTATGGTTATAATTAGAGAACGGACACGCTTACCACCCAGTGCAGTACTGGCGAAAGGCTGTATTTCTAAAATATTTAATTTGATTTATATAATTGGAAAACGAACGGGTGGTGATCTATAAAATTACGAAATACATATTTATTTGTTGAAAAGTTGTATTTATAAAGTTTTTAATTTTATTTATATAATTGGAAAACAAACGGGTGGTAATCTATAAAATTACGAAATACATATGTATTTGTTGAAAAGTTGTATTTTTAAAGTTTTTAATTTTATTTCTATAATTGGAACATTTTTATTTGTTCATTTTGTCGTTCAAGTTGAGTAAAGGAGTATTAATATTGACTAGCAATAGTTTCTCATGGTTTTCTTCTGTCAATTTTGTTCTCTTTGAATTAAGTACAGCAAGCGCCAATTAAGTTGGCGCGAGGAGGGGTAAGTTCGCGCAGGATTAAAAGTAGTGGGGAGATTTGTATTTGGTTTAACATCAAATGTCAGATAATTCTAACCTCTGAGCGTGTATCACTTTATGATCCCCTAGCAAAGACATTATGTTCCGTCAGACGTCAATGACAAATGTATTCTGACAATTACTTGAGTAGTGGGGGAGGACGTCTTTAAAAACGGCTTCTGCGCACCCCCTCCTCGCGCCAACTTAATTGGCGCTTGCTATACATCCTTATAAATAGAAAACGTCCTTTCTACATCGCAACTGGTTATAGGTGCGTACTGGAAATATTCTTTTATTTCTTCATATTTAGCCGTTAGATTTTGTGGAATTGTCTCCATACATAATTGCTGCAATGTAATTAAATCTGGATTTCTATTAAGAATTGCTTCAAACTTTTGCCGAAGGCCACATCCGAAGTCACTTGGAATACTTTTCAAATTATTAACAGCCACATCTAATGTGGTTAATCCGTCATTTAATTTGAGATTTCGATTTTCAAAATAAGTGATTAGTTTTGGCAATTTTCCAAAGTGTTCGTGAAGAAAGTACAACTGATTTTTTAAATTTGGGATTTGTGTGAGCTCCTTGCACTCACCAATCCTTCTAGCATCCTCCTTTAGCAGTGTTACGAAATGTTTTAGACTATCGAAATTCTCAGCATAATAACTAGTAGCTTCCAGCCATGTTCCCCATCTAGTTATTACTGGAGTGGGAGGCAGTGACAGAGATGGAAATTTTTCCCTGAAAAGAGCTACTCTCAATGGTGCTTTTCTGAAAACTTTTTTAAAAGCTGATACAAGTCTATCAACTTCCGGAAAAGTCTCTCTGATATATTCACAGATTCTGTGGAGAGCATGTGCTACACAAGTAATATGCAGCATATTAGGATATGTTTTCTTCAATAGTCTGCCTGTTTTTAACATATACGCAGCACTATCACTGACAAATAAAAGTATTTTTTCTTTGTACGTGGCGTCCGAATGAAGCATTTTCTGCATATTCTCCTTAATGGTTTCAGCAACTGTTTCCGCATCAACTCTATTTATAACACTTGTTGCTATTACATATGAGTTATAGGGAATAGTTGGATGTAGTACACCAGCTACGACATTTGCCACACAGCGTCCTAACATATCCACCGTTTCGTCGGCGCTTATCCATATGTATTGATTTAAAAGATGGCTTCTAATGCGTTCTACTGTTCTCGTATAGCACCTAGAAACATAATATTTGCGTAAAATTGATTCATCAGGAACATTTTGACCAGTATATTTTTGAAGAAATATTTTTAAAGTGGGATTGCTAAGTTTATTTAATGGAATATTACCCGCCATAAAAGTTTTACAGAGTTCAGATGTGTTTGCGATCCTAAGTGACGAATTTTTGACGATATTTTACGGATTTTGTAATAAATTTCGGAATCACTGACAATGGACATACAATCAGTATGACCGTCAATCCAACTCGCCATTGTTTTACAATGCCGTTCTCAACATTCTTCCATATCATGTCTGAAAAAGTAACTTAAACAATGCTCTAGATCTAAATAAATGAAAACTAAAAATGTGTGCGTAAGTTATTGAAACTGAACGAAATTCAATGCACACTCTTACATCGAAATAATTGGTAGAAATAGATTCAATCAAACGATATTAAACAGGATCTACCACAAAAATTACGATGTAATTAACAGTTAAAACTATGAAAACAAGAAACTTACTCACAGCACTTTATTTATCTTACGAAATATAAACTAATAAATAAAATACAATATAAAAACCCCGCTTCTATCTACGCTCATGAAAACACTTTAAAAAGCACTATATTCTCGGAATACAATAGCAGGCTTGTCCATTGTTATCGCGGCGAGACCAGGTGTCCGAGTAAGTCAAACAAGTACTTCCTTGAATTACGCCGGGATGTACTGAGCGACGTTATACACAATTCCAATTGCCGATTGCGTTTTATGGAAATAGCGTCCGTTCTCTAGTTATAATATTCAATATGCGGTGGTGCATCTAATAGTTGGTTGGTTGGCCATGAAATGGTATTAAGCAAAAATTGCTGTGTAACCAAACGTCAAATATCTACTTAAAAATTTTCGTATAAAGTGTTTTTTCTGTAGTTCCTCTTTGCTGTAATCGCGTTTAATTGTTATTATTTAAGTTCGGCTTGTTAATTATCAATTTCCGTTTGTTCGTTATTAGATGTTATCTTGTTGTCAGTTATATCGTTCTGTTGTCATTATTTTTTATTTACATGCCGTAATAGTTTATAGTTGTGTTTCTTTAGAATAAATTTTTTGGAAGAGGAGCTAATAGACATGGTATTTGTTCTTGGCGCTAGCAATAGAAATCCACTTTTAGCATCAAGAACATATGCTATGGAGTATCCTCACCGAAGAGCACCAGATATTAAGACGTTTGAAAATTTGTTGACAAGGTTTCTTCGGACGGGTTCAGTGAATTACGTCAAACATGAAAGAACTGAGACTATGGTTACAGAAGATAATGAAGTGACAGTCGTTCAGTCCGTTGTGGAAAATCCGCGCGTATTTACAAGGACAATTTCGAAAGAACACGGGATCGAAGTCACTACTGTAAGAAGGATTTTAAAAGAACAAAAATTTCGCTCTTACAAAATTCAAAATCATCAAGGCTTATTACAAACGGATTTTGAAAGGAGACTTGTTTACTGTGAATGGCTACTTTTCCAATTACGACAAGATATAACTTTTCTAGATTATGTGCTTTTCACAAATGAAGCAACATTTGCTAATTGTGGAATAACAGAAAAAATTCTCATTATTATGACACTAGAAACCCTCATTTTGTGCAACCCATTTTATACCAACAAAAATGGAGTGTTAACACCTGGGGCGGCATCATAGGAAACACTATTGTAGGTCCATTCTTTTTTAATAATACTTTAAATTGTGAAATCTACACAAATTTCCTACAAAATAATTTACCATTGCTGTTAGAAGACCTACCAGATAACGTCATAAGGAGATTGTGGTACCAACATGATGGTGCTCCTGCACATTACGGTGCTGCTGCAAGAACACATTTAGATAGTAATAGGTGGGTTGGGAGAGGAAGTTTTAGAAGCTGGCCACCGCGATCACCAGATCTAACCCCTTGTGATTTCTTTCTGTGGCCTACTGTAAAAAATATTGTTTACGAAACACCTCTTACAACGGCAGAGAACATGCAGCAACAAATCAGAAACGCTTTTCTCCATTTAAGTGAAAACAACATGGTTCAAAATGTAAGTCTGTCGATGTACAGGCGATTAAGAGCATGTGTAGAGCAGAATGAACATATATTAGAACACATTTTAAATTAATTTTGTTTTATTATGGAAAAATGACAAAATGTAATTCTAAAACTTTAAAAAACAGGTGCTTGTAAAAGTTACTTTGTTTGATATCATTTCATGGCCATCCAACTATTAGATGCAGCACCGCATACTGAATATTATAAACATAGGTATATCCCATTAAAGGGCTATAACTTCGAAAATACTAGAAATAAGTACTATGTTATTGGTACCATTTTAACGGAAATTTTTCAAGGAATTTGCTGACTAATAAAAAAATTATTGGTTCAATTTAAAAAAAAGAGAGCCTTTAAACTTCGATAAATTTGGCACGACATATTTAACACCCTGTATATGTTGTCACGTTGTTCACCCTCAAAACATATAACGTGTTAGTCCATAAATTGGTAACAAAAGAGTTACGTGAGGCACTGCACCCATTTTCACTTAAAATGTTAGACGGCGCAACTGTCAAGATTTCAACAGAATTTGCAATAAAACCAAAACTAACAGTTGTAAGTGCACATTGTCATATATCATTGCAAAGATAATTTAGGTGGCTATCATCATAATAACAATAAAGTATAGCAATCTATTTAGAAAAAAATTGTAAGTGTTTGCGAAAATTTGGAACAACCTGTAAATATATAAATAAAAATAGAAAATTCACTGTAGTATACTACATGTGTACGTAAAATTTCATTGTTACAACTTTATTAGTTTTCATGCTAGGCTTCGCCGACACAGTATTGCCGCACCCGGTATACAGGGTGGTCCTTAAGTTCGTCGAGAAATTTTAGGGTGCGATTCCTTGGGTTATCTTGAGAGAAATAATTCCTATAAACATTTGTCCTAAAGTTTTCCGTTGTAATAATACAGGCTGCTTAATTTTTCACAAAAAAAATTTTTATTTCAAAAATTTAAGAAACGGTTACAATAAACCCTAAAGGTACTGTTGAAAATGACCACCAACAGCTAATATGCAGGCTTCTATCCTCCTATTCAATTGCATACTCACACGCTGAAGAAGGCCGGGAGTGTTTCGAATTGTTTCGCATGCAACAATTATGCGATTTCTTAGGTCATCGAGATCTTGAATTGGGGAAGTATAAACAAGGGATTTTAAATGTCCCCACAGAAAAAAGTCTAGAGGGTTCAAATCAGGTGACCTTGGAGGCCACGGCTGATTCGGAACTTCCACTCCTCGACCTATCCATCTATTCTGATATGTCCTATTTAAAAATTGCCTAGCTTGTAAACTAAAGTGTGCTGGAGCGCCGTCATGCATAAACCAAAGTTCATTTCGGATCAAAAGTGGAATATCTTCTAAAAGGCCAGGCAACTCGTTTTCAAGAAATAGCCGATATGATGCACCATTAAGTCGTATAGGAAAGAAAAAGGGACCAATTAAATAATTATTAATTATCCACGCCCATACATTTAAGGAAAATTGCTCTTGAAAGTGCAACTCCCTTATGGCATGCGGATTTTCATCTGAACATAAATGGTTGTTGTGGAAATTACTAATACCATTTCTGGAGAAGTTCGCCTCGTCAGTAAATAGAATGTAGGTTAGAAATTGTGAATTTTGGGCATTTTTTTGTCGGAACCAATCACAAAGGACTAAGCGTTGCGGAAAGTCAACCAACACAACAGTTCCCTAAATCGATTTCTAAATTTTTGAAATAAAAATTTTTATGTGAAAAATTAATAAGCCTGTATCTCTACAACGGAAAGCTTTAGGACAAATGTTTATAGGAACTATTTCTCTCGAGATTACCCAAGGAATCGCACCCTAAAATTTCTCGAAGAAATTAAGGACCAACCTGTATTTTCTACTATTTCAATTCTGTCTGGTAAAGATATTTCACAAGCCAACAAAATTAAATTTCTATTTTGGTGCCGAGAAGCTGAGAACTGATTTTGGATATATTTATTGTGCTGATTCCAAATATACCTGATTTTTTTCGTAGTAGCTTTAGTTTTTGAGATCAATTCCGTTTTAGTAACAGTCAAAAATAATTAAATAATGATATCTTTACACAAAATATTCTTGTTTTTTTTTTCGGGACAACAGAACTAAAGATCAGCACTGTGTTAACAAAAATTGAGCCTTATGAAACGTCATGGTTTCAGGAAAAGAAAACGTAATCAACGAACCTTTTGTTGCGAGAGGGTAAATCATATTTCCACCGTTGCATATCAAGTTGGGACATATAAAGCAATTCGTGTAGGCTTTAAATCGATATGGACATTGCTTTGTGTACTTAATGTGTAAATTTCTTGAGCCTAGCATGGAAAAACTGAATAAAGATGGCCCTCGGATAAAACAGTTTAGAAAAAAACACTTACCACAGCAATGAACGAGATTGAATCTAATGCTTGATATTCATTTGTTCAAGTAGTAGTAGTATTGCAAGGAACATATTCAGGGCTGCTACGACTACTACTACTTGATATACTGTAGTTGTAGGTCTATTAGTTTGGGATGGAATTATATAGGAGCTGTTCTGGGTCACTAAAACATCATGGTTATGACTGAATTCCTGAAATAAATAGATTTTTCAGGGTTTGTATATAGGGTATCCACAATCACGGTTGATATTATTGGGATTCTTTTGAATTTCAATTACTAAAGCATCCCGACGAAAACCGTGACGCTCCAGTAGACCGGAACTGCTAGCTCCGATACAGAGTTATTGCTGAATAGCGTCCAAACTATGCGAATCTGAAGAATACTTATAAATGGCTAACTGATAATCAAGAAAGAAATTTATTTGTAATTCATCAAAAATGTACAATTTTTTAGAGCCAAGATGTAGCTAAAGTCAGTCCATATCTTTGTTTATCCTATGTTTACCAAAATACTGCTGTAATTCAAGTTCATTGAACTGAAAAAAATAGATAAAATTTCGGACGATACTTTTAATATAAGTTCCTATTCACAGATAGTGAATGTTGTTTTCTTGCCAAAACATAAGCATACTCGGCCGCACATATGGCGCTGTTTGTTTTTTTGTGTGGAGATCAATAATAGCCTTTACGTCGAATATGTCGACAAACCATTGATTAAAATGTGATAAAAAGTAAATACTTTGAACGTTAAACTCCTTTTAAAAGTAAAATTTTTGTGTTTATAACAAGACAAAAGTCATCATTAAACAAAAAGCTTATGTAGCGTGTCCATGACGTGCCCAATAGGATAGATACCTAGTTTTAATTTGTATGGAATTATTAACATATATATTTTTTTTCTTTAAATTTGTGTGTTGTATTGACAAATGTCGATATAACAAATATAATTAGTCGGTAAAGAGAATTACTGATAAATTAGAAGTGGAAGCCCGTATTATCGCCCATATATTTAACTGCGACGGGGCCGGACTCGAAATTATTTTCTCGTTACTACGTGAACATGGAACTGCGATTTCTTGTATGAAGGCATTACTCTCATATAATTTTCACCCACTTGTTTCTTTAGCGCTATACACAATTAGCACTGTATAACCAAATTCCAAACTAACAGACTTTCAAGTTCAGTGCACCAACAGTACTAGCCCTGAAGATGCCTCTTGCAATGGCGGATAAAACATTGGTTAAGAAGGAAGCAGTTACAAGAACGCGGTAGTCGCTCTAAACCCTATGAGCAGTTATGGACAACGGTAGCGGAAACCTACAAGCCAGATATAAAGCATAAAACGTAAAATTTTACAGAAATATATTGTAATATAACTGCAAATTAAGAACTTATCTTCAAGCATTACTTCTTCAAACATTTACAAATTCGTTCACCAAAAGGACAATATTCTGTTTATTCCGCGTCGTTTCAAAAATATCTATTAATATACAGAAATGTTTAATTCTGTCATAAAAATTAAGGAAATTGGAATATTATATCAAGCTACATGTTTATATCTCCTGGTTTGAAGGAAGTTTTCGGTATGTATTGACCAAAGTATGAGTTGAAATAATGCAATAGAATAAATAATAGAATAACACTAATATATTTACAAGATAATTAATTAATTTAATCTTGGATTTCCGTTACACTTAATACAAATGCAGTAATCTGGTATTAATACTAAAGACCGAGAAACTGGCTAATAAATAATATCTTCTTGTAGTGAGATCGCTGAGATCTGGGTTGGAGCTGTAGTGAGATCGCTGAGATCTAAGCTGGCACTATCTTTTTCTCTAACTTATTTTTGGCAAGAAAGTTTTGTCATTTGAAATTGCCATATAAATATTTTACCGTTCTTCAAGGAAAAATATATGATGTAGTTTACCAACGTCCTAAATGCATTAAAACAAACAATATGCACAGGAAATTATGGGAAAATAAAATAAATATTAAATACTAAATACTAAATACACAATACAATTGTTGGCATATTGAATGGCAATCTACCAAATACGTAAATTACCATAAATAGGAAATGAGCCAGAGATAACATACAATATTTCGAAGAATCCAGGAAGAATGTAATAAACCGAACTCTCTAAACCTATCGTAACAATACGAATACAATATACCAATACAATACAGGAAATATGCCAATAAAACTTATACTATTATAAATATTTGCAACTAGCAAGTGGACGGATTTAGAAGAAGGCTATATCTGACTAGACAGGTAATTAACAAAATTAAATATATGGGAAACTCCAAGACCTTTATATGTACACTTTCTATATACACTTCTAGACACTTCTATACACTTTTATATTTACAATTACTATACAATTACGTCTATTTGATTATATTTAAATAAAACTAAAAATACAAATTAAATCTATATTGACCGAACACTACATATAAATCATTGAAACAACAACAGTTTTTGGTGATATCTTCTTAAACCTACTTACTAACAATTAACTCGAAGTAAAACAAGTAATTCGCTTTTATATTTCGAAATAGGAGAGAGTATGCGATCAAAGAAATCCGCCGAATGACTAGAACTCAATGGGAAATAAAACATTGCGAAGCGAAGGACCCACCAGCAATAAGTACCCTAAACTTGGTTAGATTTAATCTCCGAAAGGACATTAAGGTTTCGTTGAAACTGAAACACTTAGGAAAACGATAAATTTATAGAACCTAAATTAACAAGGTGAGCACCTGTTTTACCAGATTACGATCTATGTACAAGCGGAGAAACTGTTCTTAAATAAATAGCACTCATGATATTCGATATACATGATGAAGTGGAAATGTACGATATATTAATATTAATAATTAAATGTATATATTGAATAGCATAAATAATTACAGTTAAATTGCGGAAATTTAGTTTAATTTTTAGTCAATTTTCCAACAATCTTAGAGTTCATCTTGTTGAGATTGCATACTATAAACAGTATAAGTCCATATACGACTTTATACTAAATATATACCATATTTCCTTCTAGGTCAGTGTAATTGGTAAGCTGTTTTTGAATAAAAAAAAGGTTAACAACCTGCTTTCAAATAAAACCAGATTACTTACATAAGTATGTGTAATAATGTATGCTATTTTTCGTACATTAGTAAATTGCAAATAAAGCAATATTGCAAAACACATCAAATTTTTGACGTTTGAAGGCAAAAAAATCGTACTGTTACTGTTAAATAGTCATGTCGTCTACTGGATACCGTGTTCGGATTGTCGTGGTGTGTACATGAGTCAAACATCACAAAGACTGAAAAAGCGTATCACACAACACAAAAGTGATGTCCGTATTGGTAAGAGATTTTGTGCACTAGTAGACCATGCACTTGATCTGGGCCATACATTAAATTTTGCCGATGTCAAAATTGTGGACGCTGAAAACAACCACAAAGAAAGATGTTTTTAAAAATGGTTCACATCAACGGAGGCACAAATAGCGTAAATTCGGATACGAATGGACTAAGTATACTATATTGTAATATACTCGGTTTTGGCGGTTAGTTGCTTTGCCACGTTTTGTTAACTAGTCCTCGTATTATTTAATGTATAGTTTACTTTTGGTTTCGATATTTTTATGACAACAGTTTTTTTGGTATGCTTTATATTTTTATATTTTAACGTGTATGTATATATGTTTTTAAAAGGTTGACGTGAAACCAATAGCTAGTCAATTTAATGTAAGATAATCGATTCTCTTCTTCTTCACTTCTAATTTTCAACTTTGTATTTGTAAGTATTTTATTATTAATATATTCATTAATATATTGTGGCCTGAAGAAATAACCAATGACTACGAAATATAAATGAGTGAAATAAATGAGTTTTTATTTGATAGATCGCTTATCCGATTTAACTAATTATTCACTAACATAGTACGGTCGATAATACTTTCGAGACTGTATACATACATACATACATATACCGCCTAATTCTGAGCAAACGCAACGATCCGAATGTATGAATATTTCTCCCGCTTCGAATAAAATTCCCCTGAATGCTGTAGGCGTGTCAACATCAATGTCATATATCATACATACTTACATATTATGGAGCCGCGTAAGAAAAATTATCTGATTACCAAATTACTATTAAAGGACTATATTGTTTAGTCCTGTGTTATGGTAATGAGTAAATTGCAATACGTTATTCTACAAAGCGTAATGAAATTATTAATAAGCGGTTAAGAAAATTGCAAATAAGGCATCAAGAGATTTAATAAATTAAATTTTAATAATAAAGGTCACAAAAACTGTTCATAGTAAACTAAATAAACTTCAGAAATAAATAAAAACTAAATTAAATTTTAGTAATGTTAAGAAAAATTTACTTTTACAGATAATAAAATAAATTGTTCATAATGAGAAATTCATTATATAATAACGGAAATTCATTCGTTTAAACTCATCACCGTAAAATAATTGATGATGTTTGGAATATTTATAATTACGAAAACCATTTAATTTTAGTATGCGGTTAACGAAAGAGCAGCATATGCCTAAATCGTTGGAAATATCGCTAACTGTCAAATTTGAATTTAGTTCTATTGCAGCGCATACTAAAATGAACGTATCATTAGGAACTCTGCGATTTGGGAATAATGGTTTTAAATTTAGTACAGAACCAGTAATGTCTATTTTCTTTTCTTATTTTCACTATTCAAACGCTTAAGAGACTCCGTATAGGGTGACAGTGGTGACACTAATTTGTGACATTAGTTGTTAAATGGTTGCGCGACAGACTGGTTTCTGATTGGCTAAACGCGTTCAGGGGAATTGTATTCGAAGCGGGAGAAATATTCATACGTTCGGATCGTTGCGTTTGCTCAGAATCAGGCGGTATATATATATATATATATATATATATATATATATATATATATATATGTATATATATATATATATATATAATAACTTCGTGACCTTGGTATGATATGGTAAACCTAATCAGTAGGCGATTAAAGGTCTGTATATTACTTCAAAATATATGTATTTAAAAAACTCTACATGTTTCGGCTGTATACGCCTTTTTCAAGAGAATACAAAATATGAATTCATATTTTGTATTCTCTTGAAAAAGGCGTATACAGCCGAAACATGTAGAGTTTTTTAAATACATATATTTTGAAGTAATATACAGACCTTTAATCGCCTACTGATTAGGTTTACCATATATATATATATATATATATATATATATATATATATATATATTAAAATAATAAGCTTTTTTTGGTTTAGCGACCTTTATTGAAATTAAATTTATTTATCTAACGACGTTTCGACTTTTCTGTGTATAAATAAGTCTTTTTCAAGTATAAATTTAGAACTAAAAAAAACAAAAAAATTACAAACGAAAGGCAAGAATTATATTTACATTATATGAATGAATTAAACGTAAATACGAAGGCCAGAGAGGTATTAGAAATGATTCACATTTTCAAAATAACAAAACAATAAACGACCGAAACGAGATTGATGGACTTTCAAAAAATAATTATCCGCTCATTAAATAATAGAAGAAAACCCCACCCACACAAAAAATCAAAACAAAAAAAATCTTTTTTCCCACTGTAAACACACTGTATTTTCCCAAACACATGGCCTGACCTCCTGACCAAACAAATTTTTAAAACTGAATAATATAAAAATTTCATTTCTATAACGAGACATTAGTTACACGTTCTTGGTGACTATGTTTGGAATGTCTGTTTATTATCGTTTTTGGACGAGTGGTATGTAGGTAGTGTCTCACATGCGGGAGGTTAGTTTAATCTCTTGTCGGACATGTGTTTTTTAAATTCATTTTTGTGTGTTTATATTATGAGTATACGGGGGTGTTTATATAATAGGCAGATATGCGGGGGGTTAGTTTAATCTGTTCTCGGACATGTGTTTTTTTTATATACATATTGCAGTGGAATGTGCTTTTTAATTGCTTATTAATTTTTTTATTCACACTACAACTTATGCTGCCGGCTGTTCAGTCTAGTAGATTCCTTGAGATCACTTCTCCTGGGTCGCTCTTCTCAGATTAGGGCCAGGTTATGTTAGAAGTAAAACAATAAATGTTAATAAATGTCTCGGTTAGCTAATTTACAAATTTTAATCAAAAAAAAATTTAAAAAAATCCCTTTACCGAATGTATAGGGTGCTAAAGCAACATTAACAGTAGCATTAGGAGGAAAGACTCTTTGTGAATATGACTCGCACACAGAGAAAAAACCCCTGTGACTCTCGAACAAACATAAAAATTAATAAATAATGGAGAAATTTGTCAAGTTTGACCTCTACTTTAACCCCTTCAATTTCAAATGTCAAAAACAACAAAGTTATTGAAACCGCGTAAATTGGCTTACAGTCATGCGCAAATAAAACACGACACAATTCAACCCACAACTAAAAAAAAATCCAACCTGAATTTAAAACGTTCTAGAATAATATCTTGAAGAAAAAACTCCACTAACTAAAAAACATGACAACTTTCTCTAGTATTCATATACTACTTCAAAAATCAAAATTATCACAAATAATACATGAAATTATAATAAGCAAAATAATCGTAGTATCAATTATATAAATTAAATATTTTTATCGAACTTACATAGATCTATGCACTGATAACACAAAAAAAAAACTACGTGAGAGATATCATACTTATTTTAGATCCCAAACTCTCGTAAAAATCGAAATAACATTACATGCACATGAATAAAATGCATAAACAAAAATAAAAACCCGATTTTACTTAAAACAGAGAATAAAAAATGAACTTCTTATCCTCTAACAACCGGTCACTTTGCAAATTTAGATATCTCTCACAAAATTTACCACGAAAAATTCCTACATCTACTTCAATAGTACCACAACTGTCCACATCCATACGTTTAAACTAATAAACATACAGAGTCAGTTCAAAAATATAATTACAAATATAATAAATATTAATAAAATTCAACAATTGTTCAAATTTTAAATCTTCCATCTTTTTCTCTCTCTCTGGATAGAAAAATCCACTACACAATCCCCAAATTTATCCGAGAACAAAGTCAGAACATCCCTAATCTTTTTTCAAGGATAAATTTCAGCACTACCACATGAGACAGTGTCGCACCCTGTCTTAGTTCCCCGCACTAACATGTTGTTGAACAGGATCATCCTCGTTCTGATGCTGTAGTGTGATAAACGGTTTCAACATCTCAATATACATTCTGTATAAAATTTTCATGAATATAAATGTCTTATTTGACTTAAGACATGTTATCTGTTATGTCGTTTTGCTTGACATAATTTATTTATGTCATTTTTGACTAGACATAATTTATTAATGTCATATTGCTTGACATTCTCGAATGGGCTTCGTTACATACATCGTAGACGAAGGAACACGCCGAAGTAACAGTCATCATCGTCGAATATTCGAGCACTCTCTCGATCTCATGGACATGAACATCTCCAACGAATTTTCATAAATAAAAGAAAAGCACAATATCAAAATCTCATATACCAACTCATCATCATAAACAAATTCATAACACCATTAATTCCCAAGCAATAACAATAATAATAATAATATCATAAGCTCAATTTCTTCTTCCTATATTTTATAATTTTAATTTTTTTCTTACCACGCAATTCCCATAATCAACAATTTTTTTATACGCAGATAATTCTAATTAATTTTAATTATATCAACAATAATTTTTATCATAACTCATCCTGTATATATCCATTTACTTAATCCTATTCATTACCATGTCAATTAAATCAGCAATTCGTATATCATCATAATCAAATATATTTATTCATTTACCTTTTAACATGCCAATAATTCTTTTTTATAAGTTCATAAATACCATAATTTTATTTTCAATCATATATATATATATCTGTATTATCATATTAATTTTTTCATATAACGACGAAATTTTATTTAAATATACCGACGAAAATTTTTTTCTATAAATACACTTTCATTTTCACTCCAAATATATCATATATTTATTTCATATCTCATCGACGAAATTTTGTAAATTTTTCATATTCAAAATATCCTATAACTTTTTATCACGACGAAATTATGTAAACACCTTTTTATTTTATATATAATTCCTCTTCTTATTCTAATAATTTAATTCTAATTATCCTTTACGTTAAGTTTATTTCAATATCATAAATCAACTCCTATAACATTTCCAAATTTTATTATATATCCTTTATTACATCACATTCCAATTAATTAACTCAAAAGCAAAAATCCTTATATCTCGCATATTTATCTTAATAGTTTACAACAAAATTTTCTCATTAAGTTGGGCCTATTTGAAATATCCGACTGTAAATAATTTGTAGTTTCATTTTTACTTTTACCTTAATATAAAATGTGGGTCTATTTAATTTAAATTTAGTACCCTTATATTTCTTAATTTTCAGAGTCTTGTTTTTAAAAACTTTATTGTTGACATGCATCTGATTTATATTATTTACTAAGCAATTGTATTTTAAAATATAATTACGGGAATTATTGCGTTTACTTACTATATAATTATTCAAATTATATTTATAAATCTCATTTGTAAAAACCAATTTCATTTTAATTTTAGTTTGTTTATCATTAATATCATTAATGACAACTGCTTGTTTATTTAATTCATTGATCATTTTCTCGTGATTACTTTCATCCATCCTACATTCTAACTTTGCATTTGTTTTATTTATATTAAATTCTTTTATCTCGTTAGTTTTAAAATTAATTTTATTTAATATATTTTCTTCGCTTACCCTAATTTGATTATTTCTTCTTCCAACTTCTGTATCCAAATGACTTCCATCGTCCTGTGGCTTAGATTCTTCCCCAGGCACGTCCTCTAAACTTTCTTTTGTAATTGTTGATTCCTCTTCTTCTTGTTCCATTGTTATTAATTCCTTTTCTTCTATTGCTTGTTTTTCCTCGACGTGTGCTATTTTACTTTTAGTTATTGTGTTATCTTTGTTTATTTGATTGTTACTGTTTCTTGGTACCCTTTTTTCCATTATCTCTTCTATTTTTTTCTCTACATGCTCCTGTCGTTGTTTTATTTCCATTTGTTGCTGTTTTATTTCATTGTGATTTTGTTGTATCATATTCATCTGTTGTTGTTTCATTTCCATCATCATTTGCATCATTGTGTGCATCATGTCCATTATCCCTTGACTGCTTTCTCCATTGTGTCCTCCTTCATGTATGTAACCAGCATTACCCATTCTTTGACTTAAATATTTCATTTTAAAAATTTATGTTGTTTTATTTCTGCCAATTATACGTTGGACTCGCCAAATCTATAAATTAGCTTGTATTTCCAAATTATTTGCTTATACTTTCATAATTCCTTTTCTCATTTGCCGACACGTTGGGCTGCCAAAATTATGCAGTGGAATGTGCTTTTTAATTGCTTATTAATTTTTTTATTCACACTACAACTTATGCTGCCGGCTGTTCAGTCTAGTAGATTCCTTGAGATCACTTCTCCTGGGTAGCTCTTCTCAGATTAGGGCCAGGTTATGTTAGAAGTAAAACAATAAATGTTAATAAAAGTCTCGGTTAGCTAATTTACAAATTTTAATAAAAAAAAAATTAAAAAAAATCCCTTTACCGAATGTATAGGTTGCTAAAGCAACATTAACAGTAGCATTAGGAGGAAAGACTCTTTGTGAATATGACTCGCACACAGAGAAAAACCCCCTGTGACTCTCGAACAAAAATAAAAATTAATAAATAATGGAGAAATTTGTCAAGTTTGACCTCTACTTTAACCCCTTCAATTTCAAATGTCAAAAACAACAAAGTTATTGAAACCGCGTAAATTGGCTTACAGTCATGCGCAAATAAAACACGACACAATTCAACCCACAACTAAAAAAAATCCAACCTGAATTTAAAACGTTCTAGAATAATATCTTGAAGAAAAAACTCCACTAACTAAAAAACATGACAACTTTCTCTAGTATTCATATACTACTTCAAAAATCAAAATTATCACAAATAATACATGAAATTATAATAAGCAAAATAATCGTATTATCAATTATATAAATTAAATATTTTTATCGAACTTACATAGATCTATGCACTGATAACACAAAAAAAAAAACTACGTGAGAGATATCCTACTTATTTTAGATCCCAAACTCTCGTAAAAATCGAAATAACATTACATGCACATGAATAAAATGCATAAACAAAAATAAAAACCCGATTTTACTTAAAACAGAGAATAAAAAATGAACTTCTTATCCTCTAACAACTGGTCACTTTGCAAGTTTAGATATCTCTCACAAAATTTACCACGAAAAATTCCTACATCTACTTCAATAGTACCACAACTGTCCACATCCATACGTTTAAACTAATAAACATACAGAGTCAGTTCAAAAATATAATTACAAATATAATAAATATTAATAAAATTCAACAATTGTTCAAATTTTAAATCTTCCATCTTTTTCTCTCTCTCTGGATAGAAAAATCCACTACAATATGTATTTTCATTTTTGTGTGTTCATATGGATCTATGGAATCTATGGAATTTTTGTTTATTTGTATGTGGATGCTTTCTAATATATTTCTTGCCTTGTTATTTTTTGAAGTTTTACCGAAATTGAAAGTATATTTTGTTTGTGTTATATGTTTTTTAGGGCTGTACTATTGCTTGAAAATTTGTGCCCATTTAAGCGTTCTTGTAGATATTGCGTTGTTTGGCCGATGTATACGCCTTTGCAGTCGCTGCATGGAATTTCATAAATAACGTGTTTTCTTTAATGATGGTATTTTGTTTTTTAATTTAAAGTGTAAGTTTTTGAGATTATTGAGTTTTTATGGGCAACTTTTATGTTATAGGGTTTTAAAATTTTGTTTATTTTTTCTGACAGCTTGTTTATATAAGGTATTGGGACATATTCATAAATAGTTTGGGGATTGTTTTCATTGGTTTTGGCGATATTTGTTTTATTTGTGTTGTAATAAACCTGCTCTCATTAATTAGATATAAGTATGTATTTTAATAACCACCTTAATGTATTTAGTATAAGTTTAGTTTAAGATTTTCTTAAGTATTAATCATAACAAGCTTTAACATATTAGCCTTAGTATCTATGTATTCAGATATTAGGATACCTTCTAAATTCGTCATGTTACAATAAATCATTATTTTTGTTGTCAACTATATGTTATTCACTAAATGCCGAGTACATACAAATATCTTTCTATTCATGAACAAAGTGATTTATCTGAAGACATATTTACTGGTTGAATACGTCTTATTTCTTATAAATTATGTTTTCTGTTATTTTTCTGTAAACCAACCATCATGAGTGCACTTAAATGAATTCAGAGCTATAATACTCGACATATTATGCAGAGACATATGTTTAGTCTCGTGTTTGCGTAATATCTACGTTCTCAGGCAAGAGGGTAAAATACCCCAAAACGCCCACCTACGAGGGCGTAGACTTATAATAAACATTTTGAAGATATACGTTTTCTGTAAGATAAAGGTTAGATATAGTTAGATATAGTTAGTTGTTACCGAACCACCGTCTGAATAATATTGTAATCAAACTCATATAATTATATATTTTTATGAAAAATTTAAACATTAACAGTTGAATGTGTAAAATAAAGTAGTTTAAGAAGAAGTGTCGACTTTCATTTTCCGTGGTTCACTACAGTGTTGTATTGTTGATATAATTTTTGTCTTATGATTTTGTTAATGAATGAGAGGGGATAATTTTTTTTTTCTAGAGAATCTTTTGTTTCTGCTAGAATTTCTGGTCTGAAGTCTGGGCTTGTTAGTTTAATGGCTCTATTAATCAATCCCGTCACTACATTCTTTTTATGTGACATTGACTGGTATGAATCGAAATTCGGAAAACGATCAGATGCAGTTGGTTTGTGGTATAACTTTGTTACGATCTTTTTTTCCGGTGCCTATTAATGTTAGATCTAAGAAGTTAATTTTAGGATTATTTTCTTTTTCTATAATGAACTGTAGTTTTGAATTAAATGAATTAAATTTATTTAGTTTTTATTCTGTTTTATCAGAGGGAATGCAAGCAATGCAATCATCGACGTATCTTTTAAAAAGTATGGGTTTAAAACTTTATTTTGAAACTATGTTTTGTTCAAGTTCTTCTAATACAAGTTGTGCAATAATTACCTGGCCGCCATTCCCAAGAAACACTTATTCTTTATTTGATATATATATATATATATATATATATATATATATATATATATATATATACATATATAGATAATTATACCCTGACCTTTCAATGTTATGGTTGATTAAATTAGTCGGCGATTTAAGGTCTATTTTACTTTGACATGATATTTAAAACAATCTTACATGTTCGACACAAAGTGCCTTTATCAAAGAAATTAAAAATATGAATCACATTTATATAATGTGGTTTATATTTTAACAAGCCTTAAATCGACGAATATCTAAATCTACTATAATATACAAAAGTCAAGAAATATTTGTCTAATACCTTAGAAATCACAAGAACCCAAATTTACTGAGTTTAGGCGACAGGAATAACAAATCTCTTTAGCCTAACGTTATCTAGTCTAAACTAGGTGCAAAGGGTTATAAATTTTGTTAACAGATGTGATGATTAAATGTGAAAGGAAAGTATATAGCAATATTCTTCTAGTGATTATTAAAAGAGGTAAGTTCTTTTGAATATAAAGTGTTTATTTCTTTGCTTAATCTACAATAGCTGTTTATAATAATTATATATTATATATATTATATTATATACAACTAATAAAGACACATTATTTTTAAAACAATATTACAGGCTCAAGTACAGGATTAAGTAGTAATTCTTCAATGTAGATTTGAAATTTGCAGAGTAATAAGTAGAGCAGACCAATTTCCGTGCGCGCCATGAGCGCCGGTATGGGAGTGTAATTCGTAATATATTAGAATATGCGATAGAATAGGGACACAACATGAGTTTGTTACCGATATAAGTATATAAGTAGAGACATTTATTCTATCAGAAATAATAAAATATACATTTGGTTTTCTGCTATTAAAGTAATATGCATAAACACACGAAAAATAAGAAGAGTACATATTATAGCAGCGTTGTATGTACCTATAAATAAAATGGAAAATGTATGGAATCAGTGATTGTGTGCACGACAGAGGATTTAAAAAAACACTTACCATTTTAAGCGTCTTCCAAGGATTAACAAACTGGAGAAACTCGATTGTATATTTCCAACATCAGGTACGTTTCTAAGGTTATTTCTGAAAAACATGTCCGCCGTGAGGAAAAAATATGTTTATATTCGGAAAACAAGCGTTCTACATCTAGTGATGTTATATTCGCATAATCAAAATACTTTGTTAAGCAACTTAACGCATCTGTAGACGTGCCGTCACAAATACGTGTTAAGGTGTCAAAATTTGCATTATTGTCTAAAACACTTTCAAATTTAATTAGAAACACTTTCACTTTTTGCGTCTTCTACAGCACACAGTTGTGCGTGAACATTTTTAACGATTTGCAGTGATTCCTCTAACGACAGCAACGAACTTTCTCATTTTGTTATTGCTTCTTCTAGTCCCAAGTAATGCTCACGAATACTTTGTAAATCTATATTAATCTGGGCATCTTGAATTTTTTTCTGGCTTGTATTGATAGCTGCACTTTCTTTTGGATCGAATGATAAAACCACGTCCTTATTTTTTTCAAAATGTTCATAATAGTAAAACCCCGCCCGTAACCATGTACCCCAACGTGTCAGAATCGGCTGTGGTGGCTCAGGGGTATGGGGACACAATTCGTGAAATTTTGGAGATTTCAGGAATACTGCCTTTGTACTCGATATTAAAGCATCTACCTCTGGATAACATCTACGAACCTGTTCTGCCACAAGCTGTAGAGCATGGAGTTTACAAGTAATGTGTAACAAGTTAGGACAATATTTTCTAAGAGACCGGTCTACAGAACACATGGTTGCGGCACCATTGGTCATAAACATTAATACTTGGTCTTTCGAAAGTTTAAATTTTTCCAAAGTATCTAATAGCACCTCTGAAATTTTTTCGGCATTACATTGTTCTAGTCGTCTGGATGCTAATAAAATTGAAGACGTTGGTTGATGTGGTTCCATATTACGCGCCGTCACATTAACTACAGATTGTTTTTCGCTGTCAGATGTTTCGTCCACACATAACCACAGTTTTTTATTTTTCAGTTCGGCTTTGATTTTATTTTCAACCTGTATACGCACTGATGGTAAATTTCTTCGTAACGTTGTCGTGCTCGGTAATGTTTTATTCGCATATTTATTCCAAAATGAAATAAATGAATCATTACTTAACAAGGTAAACAGCAGTGTACACACATTCATAGTTACACATAGTTCATGTATAAACTGTTATTAATTTTGTTATTATTGTGCTTCGAACTGCTTACGTGTTCTTTACAATGTGTTTTTGACCAATACATTAGATATGTATTGCACACTAAACATTTAATTTTTGTGCCATCGTATATTAAGTCCGGGAAATCCATAATAAACTTATCCATTTCGTCTGACAACGGTCATTTTCTCGATTTATGTGTCGACGACATTTTATTATGTATGCTTACACTTACATGCAGTCTAAGCAAGTACCAAACACATACTGAATGCTTTTTATTAGTTCTGATGCAACACAATCATCCTCACATCGACGCATATGGCGCCCACGGAAATTGGTCTGCTCTAGTAATAAGTCTGAAAGCCTTGGGGAATCCCAGGATATTGGTTCAGGGTTTTTAGGATACACAGGAAAGGTTTGCACTTCAATTATGTTTCAATGGATTTCTGCCGTGTCAAGATTCGTTCTAAAACTTTTTAAAGATAAGTAATTATTTTTATTGAATTAAACATTAATAAATAAGAGAGAGAACCTTGTTAATTATTCAATCGAAAAGGACGCCAACACTAGTTGTTTTTATTTTTCCAGTGTTCTTTTATACTCCAGATTTGCACTAATTTTACTTATATTTCGTTTAGTTGAATATACTTAATTAATATCAATCTATCTATTGGATTGATAGTCTTTAATCTTAATTTTAAAATAGATGTTCATGGTTTTTAAAAGCTAATTATTCTAAAATTACATAACCTAAATTTTAAACTCTCATCAAAACATATCTACAGTTATTAGTATTACATAAAAATGTTATCCATCTGTTTAAATATTTTAATTAGTTATATTAAATAAGAATTTTGATATATTAAATGTAAATTATGATTAAAATAGAATAAGTAAATTATTTAATGTATTTAGTAATCTTAAAATGACTTTAATTTTTTGATATAACTAATTAAGTTTTTAAATTCAATTCTGAAAGAGTGAACCAAAATTATACATTTTAGGTGACCCTCAATATCAAAGTACAACGCTTTAGAAATAAATATCATTAATCCTTATGTTAATTTCTATTTCCTATTCTTATATTTTTTAAATAAACTACATCTTATATTTTTATTAATTTTGTCTAAAATATCGTGGGCAATTATAAAAACTATTGAAAAATATAACAAAATAATTCTGTAACATAATTAACATTAATATTTAATAATTTTTTATTTTACTTGTAGCAATGAACGTTGCAAATTTGTGGGATACTTTGAATCTGCTTTAACCTTACCTGCATTTCATATTTTTCAACATATAAAACCCATTTCAAATTACTATTCATTCTTTTAGAAAGAGATAATGAAAAAGTGCGTTCATAAATTAAAATTACGAAATCCCTTTTCTTAAAATGAAATACGATTCCGCAAACCAAAAATTAGGAACGCCTACTATCGTGTACATAAATCAAAAAATATTAATGGCGTTACTAATGCCTTAAATCAACTTTCATACAAACTTTGTTTATTTCTAAAATATTTTATTTATTACTGATATTAATTCAAAACAAATGTGGCTATTTCCAGAAAAATGGCGTTTAAATCAATGGCTTTAAATCATATATCTCGTCTATTCACTCCGACATTATGTTCTTATTCAAGCGCCTGGGAGTTTTTTTGTTACAGGCAAATGTCGATCGTGGTGTT
This sequence comes from Melolontha melolontha, assembly GCA_935421215.2. Taxonomy (NCBI): domain Eukaryota; kingdom Metazoa; phylum Arthropoda; class Insecta; order Coleoptera; family Scarabaeidae; genus Melolontha; species Melolontha melolontha. The sequence goes on along the minus strand of OW285236.1, from coordinate 192,385,100 downwards.
TAACGAGCAATTACTTGCATTTTAGTTTAAGATATTCCTATTTTATATGTTACAATATTTTTCCTCCACATTTTTTCACCTATTTCTTTCTACTTCAATGTTGTAGAAGATATGAAAATTATGACTTCGAAACATCATTAAATTCGAACTAACAATTTCAGAAAGAAACCGACATTGATACGAGGTCCGTTTGACGGTACCGTAACTTTTCTAGAGAGGGTCTTAGGATCATCAAGATTAACACTCTTTTGTCGTTTCATTGCTAATATCGACTACAAATGAAACAGACATGCATTACACACATCTGTACCTGAACACATGGACATACACCTCGTATTTTCAAAAGTTTACTTCAGCCAAAGACACGTGTTTCTGTCTCAACTAGATTTCGTCAGTTTAGCTAGTGAAGTAAAGTTTGATGGATCACCTCTTGCTGTACCGGCATAGCTGGACGAGAGAAAATCGGTATCAGATGTCACTAGATTATCTGGTGTCACCTGATAGGACAAAATTTGCTATACCTATGTGGCGATCCATTAAACTTTTTTGTGAAAACAACAAATTTAGTGCTGCTACGGCAATTATATTGAAGAAAAGCATCATAGGCCATCATGGCTTACTTTGCTTTTTAAATGTGCATGTAGATATCATTTGATCTATAATATCGACTGTTTCATGAAAGACGACAGACTATGTGCCCGAACAGTAGCGTGATGTGGAGGGATCGAGTAAAGGCGAACGACGATCAATTCAGTTGCCATTGAGACGTAAGCGATACATTGTTAACACAATCGTGTTGAAAATGTCGGGAGTGCGTAGAAACAATGCATCGACTCGGTTGCATGCTTACGTAGTAAAGAAATTTTTACATCGGTTTCCCGATTTAATATATGACGGTACCGTAGTGAAATATTTAGTTTGTGAAACAACTTTATTAACTTGGAAAGCAAGTCTGTGCCAAAAACATATAAATAGTGACAAACATAAATCGAATAATAGTGGACGCAGATCATATAATAAATTTATGTGTGATTTAACAATGATGTTAATTGCGACCAATATACCAATGCAGAAAGTGGAACACCCAATGTTTCGTCAGTTTTGGAAGAAATACAATCCTACGTGGAAATTACCAGCAAGAAGTACGCTACGGAATTACGTACCGTCAGTGCGTGAGAGAATTGTAAATTGTACGAAAAATACGGTAAAAAAAATTCCTGTGGTTAAAAATAGACGAAACTACAGATATTAAAAAACAGTCCATCCTAGCCATTCTAGACTCCGTAAGGACCTTCTCCTCCTTATTTACTAACCTGTAAACGAACGCAAGGGTGTACTGCCAGAGCGATATATGATGTATTAATAGAAACACTACACAAATTTGAGATTTTACCGAAGCAAGTGTTAATGTTAGTTACCGATGCTGCCAAGGTTATGTGTTCCACGGCAAACTTACTCAAAACGATTCAACCAAACCTGCTGCATGTCACATGTTTTCTTCACGCTTTACACCTTGTAACAAACACTATACGTACAACTTATCCTGATGTGGATCAACTGATAGGCCAAACGAAAGCGGTTTTTCTTAAATCTCCGAAACGGATTCGGCTATTTCATTCGCTGTGTCCTGATATACCCGAGACGCCGCAACCAATTCTTATACGATGGGGTACTTGGTTAGAAGCAGCATTTTATTATTATAAACATTTTGAAAAAATTAAATCAGTGATTTTACTGGCTCAGCCAGGTTCAATTTAACAATCCTCAAGTTGCAGCAAATTTAAAAATTATTTACCACAGTTACGTTCCAATACTGGACGCAATAAAAAATTTACAGAACACTGCGCTGTCCTTATCGGACTCATTAGCAATTATTGACCACGTAAAACTAGTGCTGCATATCCTTGAAGATGAAAAAAGTGATTGTGTCCGTGAAAAATTTAACAGTGTATTAGATAAAAATGTAGATTTTACAAAATTAGGGCAACTTTTTACCAATACTGAAGATCCGTTGTACAGATACAAAGAGATAACATCTCTCAACGTCGAACAATCCTTCTCTGTATATAAACATATATATACGTCGCTACGTACGAACCTTTCCGAGACTAATACAGAAACATATATTATGGTGCAGTTTTCTCATCGCGCACATCCGCATTTTTTGCAACAATGTAAACTTGTTGGGTAAGTTATTTATGTTTTTTCTTAACGTTTTGTATAGGGATTCGATGTATTTATTTTTAAGTAAGCGCACTGTTATTCTGCTAAACTCTCCACTCAACGCCAATGCTGGGGCACATAGTCTGCCGTCTTTATATGATGCATACTGCTTAGTAAAATTACGCATTTGTTCTTTTTAGGTGCGTAACTTACCATAATTACGTTGCTTTTTAAGCAAAATAAAGGAACTAAAACTAACTAAACGATTTTTCGATGGTTTCATCTGCTTCGGAATATATCGCTTATGTTAACGTAGCATAGCGTTAAGAGTAATATTTTTTCACAAAAGGTACTCTGCCAATGTAACACTCATAAAAAGTTGTCAATTGCCATATTCAGACCAAAATAATGAATACTACGCACTAAAGTTTACACTATTTTAAATCCCAGATTCTCACGTGTAGGTTCCACAGATTGGCGAGCAACATAAGCTATACCACCAAGAGCAAAGCCAAATTTAGATTAGCACACTCAAAAAATTTTCAAGCGATATTTTGCCGATTTACTTGGCATATAGGCATCTGCCTCTGAAGCCAATAAGTTGTTCATCAATTGTTGCACTTTAGGCATTGTTAAATAAATAGATCCCAGATGGAGATACAGGTGGTAATTTATCGGACTGTTAACGCGTTTCTCGAGTTTTTTTCGTCAAATCTAATAAATCATCGTATTTCTTCAAACGAAAGTATAGACATCATGGCTAGATATATGGGATTAACAAATTAATCAGACAAAAATTCCTTGCAGAAACATCTATTTCTCTCAACTCCAAGATAAATAAGTAATCCAAAAAAAGCATATAGTTCAAGAGTTGCCACGTTTTTGATTTCTCAGTATAAACACGCCTTACTTCTTAGTTGATACAAGTAAGTTCCCAATAACTGAAAAGCTCCTCTTGGTGCAGCGGTCATATGTTTCTGTAGCAAGGCAGGTGGACGCCGAATAATATTATGTGGTTGATTTTTCTTTTTAGTTGATGATTCTAGTCCTCATTCCAAGCTGCTTGGTGAAATATAAGAATTAATACCACTAATATTTCCTGCATAAGTATTTCACCGTCATCATCGATACTGGATCCCGAGAACTCATCACAATCTTATTCAAAATCACTCTTCATTATGCCATAATTATATCGCACTCATTTGCCAATTGCCACAACGTATCCCCGAATTTCGGATCACCGAACTTTATACTTTTTATACACGTTTTCGATGTCATTATTGCTTTTGTACTACAACTTCGCTCAATTCAACAAAAAATGACAAAGTATGCTGAGTGGGTGTTTTTTCATCTTGTAGTAAAAGCCGGTTCCAACTTGTACAAACGTGCCGATTCGTTTACTTCAAATTGTCTGACAATTCATGGCAACAATAGCAAGCTGAGACGTGTTAATATAAAAAATTGCGTTTACGTAAATGCATAATAGTGATGATATAAAATTATATTTAATTTTTAAAAAAATGTTCGGCTCGAGGAACCGAATGTTTGTTTCTTCAACCCCGATCACTTGAGTCACGACCCGTGTTTGCTTCACTGTACACAGATTGTAAGGCTATATATACTTCACTTTTTAGATCTTCAGCGACTGTTATTAAATGACTAAATGCATTTTAATCTAAATATATCTATTTACACCATATACATTTATTTTTGGACCTACAGCAGCTTGTAATTTCATGAAGCTGCTGTTGAAACTTGCGTCTCTTGTTTAGGTGTAATTGTTATGTTGATGTTAATGTAAGACTGTGTGTCTTGATATTCTGCTCTGTACTGTTTTGTGTTGTTGCTGAGTTGATACTGTGTTAAAAATAAATGAAAATATACCACTACCCCTGCAAACTATTACATAATTAAATTCACGTGTTTGTTGTATAGTGCATTGGTTGGCATAATAACGGGAAAATTTTCTAACATAAATTTGTCGAAACGGTACCTACGGGTAACAATACCATGGTTTGTGATGGGGTCTTAAAAATCGGGTCTTGTGGATAAGTAAATAATAAAATATCATTACCAATTAAGTATTAGCTGGTGTTGTAAATCTAAGTATGTAGTTCCGGATAAAATTCTATTGTTTAGTAATGGACTTTATTATCCATATTTAAGAAACGTTATCTTAAGATTGGATATCCAGATTAAACACTTTGCTCACTTTGTAATGAACAAGCGAACAAGAAATGTTTGGTTTCAATTCTGTATCCTAGATTTACTAATATTTAACAATTAACCCTAGGATTACCAGGAAAACGGCCTATCGCTACTTACCGCGCGGGTCCATTGGTCCCGTATTACTATATGCTGGGTTTGAGCTAATATTCGGCGATTATTTTGAATTCAATATAGCGTAAGCATTATTATATTTGACTTTTATTTTATTCAACATAAAAATAGGCCATTAGAATAAACCGAAGCAGTAATAATAGTAAGACATAAATATTGTAAAACAAAATATATAAATGACTTATATAAAAGTAAAAGTGAGTTAAACGCATTTCTTACATATAATACTGAGTGTTCACAGCATACATTGGTTTTACAACGTGCACAAATTGTTCTTGTTTTTCTGTCTTTTGAAGATGGACAAACATCACATCTCTTCTTCTTTCTTGGAATCTCAGAACTAGTAGATGCTTCAGCTTCTTCTTCTGCTTCAGTTTTTTTCGTGGTCCTCGTATTCTGCTAGCTTCTTTCCTAGCTCAACTATAAAGTTTCTTCTCTTTTTCAAATCAAAAGCTGAATTAGATTTCAAGAGCTTCTATAGTATGTATGCGTTCATGGCGCTGATGACTATCATGTTGTAAAAAACTACAGGATATCATCTGTTCGTCATCCTTTTCACGGTGTATGATTGTGTCTTTTAGTCCATATTGTCTGCGCCACCTTTTGTTTTATTGCAGTCCAGGATTACCTGAGGTTTCTTCTTTTGGCCACTATCAACATTTTTCTCACTGTGCAGAGTACTCAGCAACGTTACAATCTTGCGTTTCTTTGGGCAGTACGAAATAACCATCGCATCGTCTGTAAAACCAAACTGTGTGGAAAACACTTGACGATTTTTTGGATCACAAAATGAAGATGGTAATTCAGGCTTATTTTTACGGATCGTACCAACTAATGTTAGGTTTTTTGATAAAAAATACTTTGCAAGATTGTACGATGTAAAGAAATTGCCGCAGGTGACATTCCTTCTAGAGTTTTCAATTTCTTCTACTAAACGTTTTACAATCTTTTCGCCTTGATTCTTGTCTCTTTCCTCTCCCTGCTTTCCAGGATAAATTTCCAGTTTCCATGCAAAGGTTGTTACACTATCACAAATGGGCCAAAATTTTATTTAATTTCGTCGAAGTTTTGACGGAATATATTGTCTAAAGGGACGTCTGCCTCTGAAAGTTACAATCTATTGATCAACCGTTATACACCAATTTGGTACATACGCATCTCGCAAATAAGTATTTCATAACTCAAAGCAACCCGTATTGGTGCAATTTTGTCGCCACTCCTTTTTCTTTGTCTTTCCTCTGCATCATCGAATCTAGGTAAACGAAGTATGTTTTGAAATCTATTTCGAGCGATAATAAAATAGTAATAGTTTTTGCGCCAAAGTTGTGTTATAAGATTTGCATACACCTATTAGTATCAAAACTCCAATAAATTTATTTAATTCTTGGACATCCATTTTTATCCAATTTTTGCCGAAAGCGATCTCTCCTTCTTCATTCGTCCACTTTAGGATAATTTCAAGAAGAGGTTTACGAAAATAAATCGAAGAGCAAGAAGCAGGTGTATCGATCTCGCGATTTCCAAAACGTGTTGGTCCTGAACGTTCTCGTAAAATATTGTGTCGTGGTTGCCTTCCGTGATGAGGTAAAATAGGACCTTGGTACCAAACAACTTGTTTGTTCTTTGATATAAAAGAATTAGCTCCAGCCGGATTTCTGTTGTGGTCATCATCGCTGCTCTCAGCAGATTCTTCGCTATCGAATTCTTCTGCTGTGCTTGTATCACCTCCATCGATGAGGCCTTCGACTGCATCTACCTCTCCATCGTCGTCTGAAACTTCATAACCCTTATTATATTCAACGTCACTCATTTCGGCTACTATCGCCTCTACCTCTTTTTGTGTAAGGTATTACTTATTTCTACGATCCATTTTCCGTAATGAGTAAACCACAAAGTAGATAATAACCGCAATAAAAGATTCAGAAATAACTACCTGATAATTGATAAAAAATTATGCTAATATCAAATCGCACATCACAATTGAACAAAATATAAATTTTGTCGTGTTCACAGTAACAAAGTAACCCTACACAGATTTGGCAAGCACTAACGCATTGCTCACGACGTTCGGCTATAAATATGCTGAACCACTATCATTGTAAAACACACTCGCTTTACCTACATTTATACATACGACATATGGGCCAACGGACCCGGTTGGTAAATCTCGAAAGTGTTTTTATACTGCCAAAACCTTTCTTTCTAAAATAATTTTTTTGTCAAAATTTTAAAGCTATAACCCGCACTTAAGAAGTCTATTAATACCAGTAAATTAACCCAACCATAAGTACGATAAAACAATGGTTAGAAATCGTTTCGGGTCGATTGGACCCGCTCGATAGTCCTAAGGTTAAAAATGTTTGAAATTAAAATATTATAAAAGAATATTAAATCTATCCTCAACAAATACCTGTTTAGACGATACCAGAACGCTGGATTAATTTAAGAATATTGAAAACAAATTATAAGCAATCAAATATTACTACGGAACTGGTAGGCCCAGTTTATGCAACGTATAGTTAATAATTCACAAAATTTCAGAAATATTTTTCATTATTGTATATGTATGTTCGATTAAAAATAATGTACACTATTTTTTATGACATACCAGTAACATTTAAATATTTGAATTATGTCAGTTGTCGACAGTCACAATAAAATGGACAGAATGCGCTTAAACTAAGCATTTCTATCCGAAGAAATTATTATTTGAACTAGATATGTCACAGCAATGCTTAATAATTGAAATGCAAAGCTATACCCGAGAAGATAGCATGTTTAAATGATTCGTGTGAATGTCTAGGCCACGCATCTAAAATGACAAAATTAAAATTCCAAAACACAATTCAATAAGTAAAAAAAGTCAATAATACGCTTGTGCAAAACCAAATTTATTATTCCCTTAAGATCGATAAAATTTTAATCAGAATTTAACGGTTTTTCAAATAAGTGTTTGCTGCATTGAAATTCAGATCAGTTATAGCTTTTACATGCATTTACATACGCGTTTTCGATCGGAAACATATACTTTTATTTAACCCTTGTATGACTGATTGCCGTCTATTCGGACCCCACCCTAAGAATTATTTCTATCTTTTATTGTTTTTAATCTTTAGCGTTTATCTGCCTTCTACCATCAGTTTATTTATTTTTTTACATATTATGAGCACACAGTGCCAATTTTTGTTATTTGCCTTTATCACCGTCATCATTTTCTTGTTTGGAGTTCAGCTGGACCTCAGCGCTTCCCTTGTGGCAATAGGACTTCATTTTGTGGTAAGGACGTCGGGAAATAACCAGTATTTAACCCTTAAATAGAAGCATCGGTCTGCGAGACCTTTGGTTCTACATAATGCTCCTGTGTGGCAGCTCGGTTCGGGTTACGTCTCCCCGCTTCATAGTACCTCTTTAACAATCACTGTTCTACACCACCCATGTGTTTCTCCTCAGTTTGTGACTGTTTGTTGAGAGAAGAGTGTCGTTGTTTGCAAACGTACAGATCTCACTGACCGGGTGTTTCGTATTAGACGTTTAATGCCAAGGTATGTAAGACCGCATGTTTCGTATTGTGTATCATTTTAGTAGATTTCAGTATGGATAACCCGTCAACAAGTAGTGGTAAATCCATGAGTAAATCATCACGATGGAGTGAGAGGGTATATTTTAATGATAAAAATTTTGAAAAAAAACTTACTGAGTGGATGTTGGAGAGCGATGACGAATTTGAGGAGGAAATTGATGACTCAGATGAGGATCCTGACTTTATTTTGCATGATGAAGATTTGGAACGAGATGAAGAAAAGGTGGATGGAAAGAATGGAAACGACAGTGATGATGACGACCTTCTTGATCTTTTGGAAGCCGAACAAGAAATTGCAGTGGACACCTCATATGATGTACAAAATGCAACTCCCCAGTTTTTCATTGGAAAAAAGAACAAAGTAGATTTCAAATGGCAAAAACAGGAGCCACCGACAAACAGGAGAACTTCAAGTCATAACGTAATGCTACAATTACCTGGGCTGACTAGAGCAGCCTCTCAATTGGGAAACCCAAACATTAGAGAAATTTGGGAGCGTTTGTTTGATGAACAAATGATTGATGACATTGTCTCGTACACAAACGTGAAACTGCTGCAGGCTAGAAACAAACTCAAATCAACAACACATCCGTCAAACTACCGAAATACAGACTTAGTCGAGATATATGCCTTGATCGGTTTACTAATATATACATCAATCTTTAAATCCGGTCACGAAAATATGCTCTCTCTTTTTGCAAAAGACTTGACAGGAAGACCCATATTTAGAGCAACGATGTCCGTGAAACATTTCGAAATACTGATGACCTGCCTACGTTTTGATGATTCCACAACTCGTGAAGAGAGAAAAAAAATAACCGTGCTGCTCCGATCTCCCAAATATTTGACTCCTTCATACGTAACTCACAAGAGATCTATAGCCTCTCTGAAAATGTAACACTGGATGAAATGCTCGTTGCCTTTAGAGGAATATGTGGGTTTCGCATGTATATGCCGAAGAAACTCGCCAAATATGGGATAAAGATTCAGTGCATGGCTGACTCACGCAGTTCATATCTTTTTAATGCCTACATTTACACTGGAAAGGACAGTGATGGCATTGGACTTTCTGAAGAAGAGAATAAACTTTTGAAACCAACTCAATCAGTTTTGCGCTTGTGCAAACCAATTGAAAAATCAAACAGAAATGTCACTTCAGACAACTGGTTTTCATCCTTAGAGCTGGTGGAAGAATTAAAAAAAGATCACTAACATTTGTTGGTACTATGAAGAAAAATAAAAGTATTCTACCACCAGAGTTCAAGTCTGATAAATCGAGACCAGTTGGATCAGCCCTCTATGGGTTTGAAAATGATATTCCGGCAACACTCTTGTCATTTGTTCCCAAGAAGAATAAAGCAGTTGTACTTATCTCGTCTATGCACCATAATATTGAAACAGGTCCCGATAAGAACAAACCAGAAATCATCTGCTATTATAATAAGACCAAAAGTGGTGTTGACCTTCTTGACTTGAAGTGTGCTCTGTACTCGTCCAACAGGAGAACGAAGAGATGGCCATTAGTTGTTTCTTACTCCCTTCTTAACATAAGCTGCGTCAACAGTTTCATACTTTACTTGTGCTATCGTCAAAACCCAGAAATAAAACGATTACCTTTTATTAAAAGCCTTGCTTATTCTCTGGTGGAGCCACACCTCAGAAGACGCTTCAGTATTCCTAATCTTCCCCGAGATATTAGAGCATTGATACAGGAAGTAATACCGAAAGATGAAAATGCAGCTGCAGGACATGATGAAGTTCCAAGCGACAAGCTTGAGAAAAGGAAGACCTGCTCCAAGTGTCCATCTTCAAAGGACAGAAAAACTTCCTACAAATGTATAAAATGCAGTAATCCAATTTGCCTGCAGTGCAGTAGAAAAGTGTGCATCACCTGTGTAGTACCAAATAAATAAAAATTGTTTTGTTCTTATTTAGTTTTCAATAAATTTGTGTTATTAATCAAAGTTTTGTATGTTTTTGCCCAAAAGACTTTAAAACAAATATGTATTAGCATATATTCAAAAATATCAAGTTCGCAAAAATATAAGGTCTCCCAGACTGAATGTTTCCAATTATGTAGTACAGATCGATGTTTCTGTTTAAGGGTTAACAACACCATGGATTCACCGTGCATCTATTGTAGTCGGGAATCTCAAATGAGCAGCAACAAGCAGTTTTAAGCTTAGGTGCGTGCCGCATCGTAGACAGTATTCATCATTGTGAAAAATAAGTGCACACCGACCGATACGAAGATTTTGTACGAGGGATAAGCTGAATTTACTGAGAATAAAAAAATCTAGTAGACTATGAAAAACAATCATACAGTGTTTATTTGGAGCAAGTCTTTATCTGCCATTTGACGTTTAGTTGAAGTTACGTTTGTTATAACCCAGCTACTTACTTTTTAAAAGTAAAAGGAAATGGAATTAACCAGAGAGCACTTTTGAATCATATTTTATTATGATTTTAAGAGAGGTTTAAGCGCTTGTGAGTGCAAAGGGGTTTACATTCCGTTTTTAGTGAACAAGCGCCTTCCTTGACTACAATTTACCGATGGTATAAGGAGTTTAAACCCGAAAGGAATTATGCTCAGCATTAAAAGGGAGCAGGGCGTCCTCCTTAGGCTGTTAACGGCAAAAACATTGCTTGCAGTTAAAAAATTAATTGAAGACGACAATAAAGCCACTTATGCGACAATAGAGCATCAACTTAAGATTTGATCTTCAGCTGCTAAAACAATCATACACAATTACCTGCATTTAAAAAGTGGTAAGTCGTTTTATGCAGTATCACCTTTCTGACTTCCAAAAAGTAGAAGGTGTAAGAATTTGCTATGAAACTTTGAATTTCTTAAATAATGGCGGGCATGATTTTTTTTTTCAAATGAGTGATGGGTGACGAGACTTATATTCCCTTTTTCGACCTTCCTGCCTGCCAAGAGAGTCGTCTACTGAATCACGAAAATGAGGATATTCCTACAATGACGAAGAAGCAGCAAGCTATGAAAAAGGTTATGTATGCGGTATTCGTCAGAAGTACGGGTTTAGTAAATGGAATTACGCTAGATGAACAAAAGACAGTTACAGCTAATTGGTCCACTTAAAAATGTTTGCCCGAAGTGTTCAGTAGAATTCCAGACAAGGGAATTATGCTCCACCACGACAATGCATCGTCTCATATGGCAGTTTTAACTCTCCAGGTTTTGTCTGAAAAAAATATAAAAGCAATAGAGCATTACTGCGCCGTACTCACCTGATTTAGAATTTTTTTTGGCTTCAACGAAATTTGCGGTGTATAAGGATTTCGTTTAAAGTAGACATTAACGCTAATTTTGAAGGTACTCAGAAGGAAGATTAGTTGGGAGCATTTAAACGGTGTAAAAAAAAAAGAATGGTCAAGTGTATCATTGCCGAAGGGTATACTTTGAGCATTAAAAAAATAAAATCCTAGAAAATATTAACCGCGTTTTTTATTCCCAATAATATCAGCTTCTCCCTCGTAGTACTTGTAAAATGACAAAACAGGTTTAGATAGCTTAGTTACACAGGAGATAACAAGTAATATCGAGAATCAGGATATTGTGGGAAAGCATGATAATGAAAATGATATGGTGGAGTTTATCGAAAATACAGATAATGATGTAGATGTTGAGCCAGAAACAAAGGCTAATCACGACATTCCAAAGTATGTGGCAAAAGATGGAACAGAGTGGTTTTAGTTACCAGTAAATACAAGGCGAAAACGTCCAAGGACCAATATCCTAAGCCACGATTTAGGTTTTATAGAATTTAGTTCTGATATTTCAGTAACAAGAAATGAATTCATGCTTTTTATGTCTCCAGATATTCTAAATTCTATTATAAATGAGAAATAGAAAAGGTCAAGCAATTTTTGATAGATCAAATGATGAACACACTATCAAAAACAAAATGTATGTGCTCGTTGATTCCACAGAAATCGAAACATACATTGGTCTTTTTAGAACATTTGAAGCCCTTCGCTGTTCCAAAGAATCTGTTGAATCACTTTGATGTGAAGATGCTTCCTACTGTCGTCCTACAATTCCTGCTGCAATGTCAAGAGTTCGCTTCATACAAATAACAGCTTTTTGCGATTTCGATTTGACAACTTCGAAGCCAGAAAGCAATTCGAAGCAGAGGACAAATTGGCTCCGCTAAGAGGCGTATTTGAAATGTTTGCCTCCAAATGCAAAAGATCTCTACATTCAAGCAACCATCTTCGTGTATATGAACAACTGTTACTTTTCAGAGTTAAAACACCGCTCAGGATGTATATAAAAGCCAAGCCAGACAAATATCATATAACAATCTATGACTTTGTAGATTGTAGCATTTCTTACTTTGCGAATATGCATGTTTAGTTAAGTAGATCTTGAGCTTTCAAGCTTTATTAGCATACGTTTTTCTTAGTTGATGAATATTTTAGGAACAGTACAGAACAAGTCGAAGAGAGGTCAGGCGCAAAGAGTTGTATTAGGTATGGTTACTCATTTAGAGAGGAGCTATGGCATCACAACAGTTAATTTTCTACTATCTTGGAACAGGCCAATAAACTGTGGGAAGAAAACCACCCCATATCCAGGGAACTGTTACCAGCTCCCTATAAAAAGCAATTTTCGCTTTCGGAAAGAATCGCACTCATGTATCCCATGTCCCACAAAATAATAGGGGTGTTATTTTGTTATCAAGCGAGCAAACTCATGACAAGATATCTGGAGAAGAAACAGGTTACAAACCAGACATAATTCTTCATTGCAATTAAACGGAGAGTAATATCTGTGCAACCGATAAGTTGACAGATGAATACACTGTAAAATAAGAGATCAAAACGGTGGCCTATAGTTTTATTTTCTCAAATGGATTAAAATTATGGCAGATAAAGTATCCAGAATGGAATTAAAATAAATTACAAAAATGCAAAATATTTCTTTTACAACTGGGTAAAAACTGATAAAACAAAATGTTGTTCAGCGACACAATAATAAACAAATTCAGTTTAGTAAGAAGCGATATATGACAAGTGTTTTCCCAGATTTATTAAAAGCTAAAGCAAACGTTAATCAATGTCAGCACTATACCAGAGGACGGCGCTATATATGCCAAAGTTCTGCAAATGGAAAATGTAGAAAAATATGGGACAAATGTAGTGTATATGCTTGTCCACAACATTCCTCAACTCAGCTAATTTGAGATATCTGCAAAAATAACATTTAATTTGTTATTTCGTTAGTTTTTATATATCGAAACTTATTATTTGTTAATAAATAAATGATCGATAATACAGTAAATGAATGAGTACGAACAATACTCGGACATGTTTACATTTTATTTTGCAAAGTTTGTTACAAATAAGGCTAAATTTTGAAAATGCTTTGGGTCCATTTGAACCGCAGTTCGTTGGTTGTACATTTTTTTTTCATTCAGCATACAAAGTAACATACAAAGGTTAATATTTAGTCTTTCCTAATAATTGTTGAATGCATTTACCACAGAATTATCAGTGAAAGCTATGTATGCCACATTAAATTAGAAATTACAGCTTTTGTTTGTAAGGAATATATGTTAAACAACTTAGTACATGTTCCCCTAGTATAACTGTTATTTATGTGCTTAAGTTAAAATGTATATTATGAGTAAAGTACAACAAAAGGACGGCGATGATTCAAAAATTTATTATATTCATAACTTGCTTTACGTCGTAAATTTGAGAAGTTATATTAAATACAGCGACGTAGATGTTACGAGATACATATATGTATTATAATTTAGAATTTTTTGTCGACGAAAACATGAAAAATTATTATTGCTATTTTTTGGTCCTAAATTCGACAAGAATGAATCAAAAATAAATATTTATTAAAATTTTATCTTTTTGATTCATGCATTTTTCTAGTTAATTTGCTGATTCTTTTAGATACAAGTTTTCTTTATTCTTTTATATTTTTCTTTATCTTGGCTACCATGTACAATTAAGAACGCATATTCTAAACTATACTAAATATAATATTCTTACAATTACTAAAATTTTATATTATTAAAAATACCTTTGTATTATACAAAACTGGTGGGGTTTACCTACTCGTGTATGTTTCAATTATTCTGATACATTACACATGCGGTTAGTCCGTAGTATGAGTGAAGACACAAACAAAATGCAGTTTCTAGAGAGATGGCTGTGCCACCTTTGGAAGGGCGTCGTTACTTCACATTGGTTATGTGGACGGGGCGAGGTACTTCGGCTGTCTGACAACAGGCAGCGCTGAATTTACTTTTACGCTCGGTCTGGATAATTACTGTGATGTGGCGATGTGGTTCTTTTTTGTGAATGTGTCTGAAGATATCCTTTCTCCAGCAGGGGCGTACCGATGAGCCTGTAGAAAGGCGAAATACGTATCTACGTCTCTGGGGAGGGATATATTCGGACACGTTCACAAAAATATTAATAGTGAACCTGTATTTGTGTTCTTCACACCAGATTTTTAATAATATTTTATATTATTAAAAATACCTTTGTATAATTGTAACATAAGCTTTCTTATCTTTGAATGAAAAACAAAATTTCAAAAATAGCAATTTGTAGACAAAAACCGGAAGTGCCCGTTTTGATGAAGCTTTTAGAGAAGAACGGTAATCGCGGTTGGTTCGAATTTTAAAGGAAAACAGATTGACAGGAAGAGAAAACGGCAGGTTTTACAATGGTCCGACCCGAGTAACCACTGACATTCTCACAGAACAGCGTTATCTACGTCGAGCTATCAGAAACATAATCCATCACGCATAAATTTGTGTATGTGTTAAATGGGGTATATTCCCGGAACTCTCACACGCTATAGAAACACATACACTCACCAAATACACAAGTACATTTACAAATACCCACACATTCGCAGAAAACTAATGTGCATGTTTGATTTATGGATATTTCCAATATATATTTTCTGAATCAAGATGTGTGCGAATGTTTCGCCAGTTTACAAGTATTAACGAGTAATTTGTGCATGATTTATTTACCTATAAACGGCAAAGTTTCCAAATATTTCAGATGTGTTTTCAACTGACCGTGCGCATTAAAATTTATTCGTTTGGAATAACACGTTTCTAAAAAAATTCGAGTTAGACCTGCTTCACCTTTTGCTGTTATAATGTAATAATTTTATATTTACAAATTTATCGAAATAAAAACACTTGTAACTACAGGCCTGTTATTGTGAGCACAGTTATCGTTTTGCTTATTTTTATTAAACGTATTTACACAAAATGTAGTTAACCATTAGAAGCACTAATATTAGCATAAACTTGGTGAAAAAATAAATAGTTTCTTTCATTTTTTAGCTTTTAATTGATATATTTATATTATCATGCAGATTATGACAATTTTATAACTTTTGTGCTTTTGAAATAAGAAGACATCAATATTGCAAATAGTTAAATGTCCTATAAATCTGTCACATCTATAATAAGTAGCGACCGGACACGACAGGCCGAAGACTCATCGCTCACGGGCATACTATAGAATATTTGTATTTTAAAGAGTTTTTAATTTTATTTATGTAATTGGAAAACAAATGGATGGTGATGTATAAAATATAGAATACATCTTTATTTGTTCATTTTGAAGTTCAAGTTGAGTAAAGGAATATTAATATAGCAATACTTCCTCAAGGTTCTCTTCTGTAAAATTTGTTCTCTTTGAATGAAACAAATACTTGTAGATAGAAAACATCCTTTCTACATCGCAACTGGTTATAGGTGCATACTGGAAATATTCTTTTATTCCAGTGTATTTATGTTAGATTTTAAGGCATTATCCCCATTCGCAATTGCCGCAATGTTATTAAATCTGGATTTCTATTAAAAACTGCGTCAAACTTTTACCGAAGACCACATCCGAAGTCACTTGGAATATTTTTCAAATTATTAACAGACACATCTAATGTGGCTAATCCATCATTTAATTTGAGATATTGATTTTTAAGGTAATTAATTAGTTTTGACAAAGTTCCAAAGTGTTCCTGAAGAAAGTACAATTTATTTTTTAAATTTGGAATTTGTATTTGTTCCTAGCACTCAGAAATACTTCGAGCATCGTCATTTGAACATATAACGAAATTTTGTAAATTGTCGAAATTCTTCGCATAAAAACGAGTAGCTTTCAACCGTCTTTTCCATATAGTTATTACTGGAGAGAGAGGCAGTGACAAAGATGGAAGTTCTTCCCTGTAAAGAGCTGCTCTCAATGTTAATGCATATATTAATGCATATATTAATAAGCTTCTTTTTGGTTTAGCGACCTTTATTGAAATTCAATTTATTTATCTAACGACGTTTCGACTTTTTTGTATATAATTAAGTCTTTTTCAAGTGATTTAGAACTAAAAAAAAAAAAAAATAAAAACGAAAGGTAAGAATTATATTTACATTATATGAATGAATTAAAATTAAGATAATGATTAGAGTAAAGAAAATTAAAATTTAAATTTAAAATTAAAAAATTTAAAATTTAAAGGATACAAAACTCACCAGTTTATTTCGTGTTAAAACACATGCCCAGTGCAATATGCATGGTCGGAAACATGTCGACCCTTCACTACAGGGTCTGGCAGCGTATCTCGGAATCTTAAGTGTTACTAAATATCTTGTTATAGAAATGAAATTTTTATATTATTTCGTTTTAAAATTTGTTTGGTCAGGCCATGTGTTTGGGAAAATACAATGTGTTTACAGTGGCAAAAAAGATTTTTTTGTTTTTTTGTGTGGGTGGGGTTGTCTTCTATTGTTTAATGAGCGGACAATACAGTTTTGAAAGTCCATCAATCTCGTTTCGGTCGTTGATTGTTTTGTTATTTTTGAAAATGTGAATCATTTCTAATACATCTCTAGTCTTTGTATTTTTTTGCTTGGTTATTATTTCTGTATTTTCAAAATCAAAATTGTGTTTTAATGTTATCTGGTGTTTTTTTAAAGCTGTCTGATATTTTGGGTATTTGTGTCCTTTTAATATTTCCTGTAGTAACTGTTTTGTTTGGCCTATGTATACTTTGTCAAAGTCTTTGCAGGGTATGTTATATATTATGTTATATATATATATATTGTATGTGATTGTTTAAACCACCACTTAAACAGTCTACACGAAAGCAATAGAACGCATTAGGAGCCATCTTTCAAATCAGTACCTATCAATAAGTGTCGACGAAACTGTCGATCCATTAGGACGCTGTGTGGTAAATGTTGTAGCTGGAGTATTACATCCAACTATTTCATATAAGGCATATCCAATAGCAACAAAAGTTATAAATACAGTTGATTCGTGAACAATAGGTAAAACCATTTACGAGAATATGCACCAAATGCTTCATCCGGACGACAAGTCCAAAGAAAAAGTATTTTTTTTACTTTTGCATATTACTTGTGTAGCACATGCTCTCCACAGAATCTATTAATATATCAGAGGCACCCTTCCGGAAGTTAATAGACTTGTACCCGCTTTTAAAAAATGTTTCAGAAAAGCACCATTCAGAGTAGCTCTTTACAGGGAAAAACGTCCATCTTTATCACTGCCTCCCTCTCCAGTAACAACTAGATGGAGAACATAGTTAGAAGCTACTAGTTTTGATGCAGTACATCGAAGTATATCTGAGTGCAAGGAACTAATACAAATGCCAAATTTAAAAAATTGTTGTACTTTCTTCAGGAACACTTCGGAAATTTGCCTAAGCTAACCACTTATTTTAAAAATCAAAAACTCAAATTAAATCAGAGAATAACCACATTAGATATGGCTATTAATAATTTGGAATATATTCCAAGTGACTTCGGATGTGGCCTTCGGCAAGAGTTAGACACAGTTTTTAATAGAAATCAGGATTTAATAACACTGCCTCTAAATCTGCTAAATACGCTGAAATAAAAGAATATTTTAAGCATGCACCTATAACCAGTTGCGATGTAGAAAGGACGTTTTCTATTTAGCAGAATGTATTTCATTCAAAGAGAACAAATTTTACAGAAGAGAACCTTGAGAAAGTATTGCTAGTTAATATTAATATTAATTTATGCAACTTGAACTTCAAAATGAACAAATAAAAATGTATTCTGTATTTTATAGATCGCCACCCGTTTGTTTTCCAATTATATAAATAAAATTAAAAACTCTTTAAAAATACTAATTTTCAATAGTACGCCCGTGGGAGATGAGTCATCGGCCACTCGTTTCCGATCCCTAGATATAATCTAATTCTTTTTCCTAAATTCAGTTATATCTAACATATATGAATATATAAAATACTGCAAATTTCGTTTTATGAGGAAACATTAAGTGTAAAATCTAAATTCAACCAAATGTTCGAGAACCTTATTAAATGGTCTAGCCCAGAGGCTCCCAAACTTTTTTCTCTCATATACCACTTTCAAAGTTTTGCTGGTTCCGGAGGACCCCCTGCAGCTACATTTCTACCATATTGCCAAAACTCGACAAAAAATGTGAAGATTAGATCTAACTATGGAAATTTGCGTTGCGGCTGAGTTATTGTTTAATTAATTAATTGATTGTGCTGTGAGTGAATGTCAAAAAAGTAAAGTTAGCCAATCAAAAAAGTGATTCCATCCAACTTTACTCCTTTGACATATACTCACAGCACAAGAAACCAATCAATTCTCACATATTTTATTTAGAAAGCTCCCCATTCGGAGTAGTAAAAATAAAAAGAAAAATAGTATATTTACTTGTGTTGTATTTATTCAAATATGTAATTATTACACTATTAATTAAATTATTATTGTTATCATATTACATTGTAATATCATAACAGTCGTAATATAATTAAAATTAAATATTAATAACGTAACGTAACTTCTACAATGACAATCACAAAATAGTCATAATTTTAGTGGGAAGGATGTACTTTATGGATTGACAGCAAATTATCAATATTTGGCTTCAGTTTTGTTAGGAATAACCGCAAATCTCCCCGTTCTGTGATATTCAATCTGCTCCTTTTTTTTGTTAGAAGGTTTATAACGACACTAAAACTTTTCTCGACAAGATGACGAAGGAAACGCTATCAAAAGCTTTCTCGCAATGCCCCACAGCCCAGGATATTTTTCGGGTATTTCTGCCTGCAGCCAAAATGTTTGATACCCTCTTTTAAATTTCACCTTCAGTTCCTCATTAGTGCTAAGCTCGAGTAGCTCCTCTTGTAATATCACATTCTCCACTTCCGTTTCATAAAGTGGATTTATGATCTATGGTGGTATTTCCATCGTCAGAATATCTTCAAATCTGATTTTGAAGTCATCATGCAGGGCAATTAAAAGTTGAACGTATGTGTGAATATCCTCATCAAGGCATTCTACCTGTGACAAGTTTGAAAACTGGGAAAATTCGCGCCGACTAATATTTTACTTCATAAATTTAAATTTTCCAAGAAAAGCTGAAATTACACCCTTTGTTTTTATTAAATTGAGGCTGTCCCCTGGTAATTGTAAGTTAATGTCATTAAATTTTTTGAACAAATCTGTCAAATACGCGATGTCTGCTTTCAAACTGATCAGGTTTTCTTTTAAATCTGGATCTTTATTTTCCAGAAACTCTAAAACTGATTCAAAAAGTGAGAAAAATCTTGTTAAACATGCACCTTTCGACAACCAGCGTACTTCAGTATGTAAGAGCAGTCGTTGGAAGTCTTCATCATTTTCATCGCACAATTGTGTAAATAAACGCGTATTCAATGCATTGCTTCTTATTTTGTTAACTGCATTAATCACAAATTGAAGCGATTGGTGCAATTTAGCATTCAAATTTTTCGCTACTAGGTGTTGTCGGTGGATGACACAGTGAATTGCAGTTACCTCTGGTATAATTCTTTTAAGATGGCTTATAAACCCACGACATCGCCCGACCATGGCAGGAGCTCCATCTGTTGCCACCGAAATAACATTTGTGAATGGAATCGATTTTTCCCTAAAAAAAATCACTTAGGACATTAAATATTGATTCACCTTAAGTGTCCGTCTCCAAAGTTTTCGCGAATAGTAGCTCTTCATGAATTTCTTCGTCCATAACAAATCGAACATATGCCAATAATAATGCTTCATTACCAGGTAAAGTTGACTCGCCCAGTTGAATAGAAAAATGATAGTTGTTTGCAGATAATTACACAAGAAACTTTCAATATCAGAGCTCATTTCGTCAATACGTCTTTGTACAGTGTTGTTACTTAAAGGAATTCTTTTGAGTATGTCAAATGGAGATTTGTGCAGAACAGTTTTTAAAACCTCTTCAACAGCGGGTAAAATTAACTGTTCTCCAATGGTGTGCGATTTTCCAGATTTCGCTATAAGTAATGAGATATTGTAAGATGCCCGCAAGCCATCATCGTTACTTTCCGACGTTGAAGCGAACATACTGTGCACGGTGGGTCTCTTTTCATATTTTTCCTTCAATGTTTGAAAATATTTCAAATCTCTACCTATTTTATCAGGATGACACCTTCTTAGATGATCTTCGAGCTTCGATGGTTTCATAGAGTCATTGCTCAAAACTTTGTTGCATAAAAGGCATATGGGCAATCGCTTGTCTGCCTTTGATGGAAGAAAACCAAATTTTAAATAATCAACACAGTGCTGTCGACATTTCTTCTTAGATTCAGCCATGTTTCGTATCAGTTACCTACCTGTAAACAAAAAAAAAACTTTGTCGTAGTAATCTTAAGGCGGTCTTACTTAACAGGATATGGCTATTTTAACAGGATTAATTGGATATTGCAATTATTACAACATAAATATATCTCCTATCGCAGGTGGGTTGGAAGAGATTTCTTTTAGGAATAAGCCTCACCTTTTGTACCTACGTATTTTTTTGTAATTTGTCCATTTTTTGTTTACTTACGTGTACAATAAATTGTAAAATAAATAGATAAACAATAAATAAAATAAAAGTATGTATAACAAATAGGCAGGTAAGTACTTACTTTTCCGACAGTGGCAAACACTAACATCGATTCACTTTACTTTACTTTTCTTTTCGAAATTCGGGAAACAAATGAGTAACGTTCATCCGTGGCATTCGTATTTATATTGGTGAAGAATCAAACAAGTTCATGCAAGATTGCAAGCACACACACCACAAGTCGTACTTCGTCCCTTTGCACGTCTGAACAAGCATTGCGGACGGCGGCAGCTTCAGCGCTTTGCAAGTCTCGACACGTTGTACTGAATATGGAATATGCAAGTTTTTACAAGTAACAGTCGCTGAGCTTCTTAAAATATTATCTGCCTACATTTATAGGTGAACTCAAGCCAACATTTTAGTTCTTCACTATCGAAACCAGATAAATTTTCGTGGACCCCGCTTACAAATTGTGAACCCTCATTTTTTTGTCACGCCAACGTAGACCCCCGTCGAGTCTCCCGTGGACCCCTGGGGGTCCACCTGGACCACTTTGGGAATCAATGGTCTAGCCGTTGGCAGCGAGTAGTATTAATCACGCTATGCAAAAGAAAGGCTTTTTCTTGAAACTATATGTATAAAATCTCACAGTGTCTTACGAATTTGTTTTAAAACTTTTAGGGTTGATTTATTTCTAAATAATATAATTTAAAACATCATTAAAAAAATTGGCATTGCTTTATTACTGTACAAAAGTTTATTCTTTCTAGTTCCGACAAACCAAAATTTGTGATTGGTTGAAATTACTATCAGAACCAGGCACAATGAGCGAAAATAACTGAAGTTTAGCATGCATATACTAGTACAAGAGATGCTAGAAACTAAAAATAGCTTAATTGCAATATAGATACCCTCTCTCGATTGTACACGGCCTTACCGTACGTATGTAAATTTCGAGGACGGCGTATAGCCGAGATTAATTTTGAAATGTATTTTGTAAAATTTATTATTTCGAAAAAAAGAAAATGGAATATTGATTTTCTTTTTTATACAGGAATTTGCATAAAACAATTAATAGTGATTGAAAGAATCACTACGGCAAACAAAATTTGCTTTATTAATTCTCGATATTATTTCATTACGCACGTGACGCTTTATTAAGCCATAATTCAGTAAATTACCACCTATCGGTTCGTTTGCCTCGATCCAATAACGCGCCGTTTTTATGGTCGTTAATGCGGGACGTTGTCCACCTACAGCAGTCATCAACGAAGCGCTGAAATTAGTCAATTTATCTAATCCATATTTCTGTCAATACGAAAACCACATTAGCATCAAAGACTGTGTGAACATTAGCGTTTTATTGATTCTGTTCCGGTCCGTAATATACAATACTTTGTGCGAACGAAAAACAATTCCGTAATGCATACACAGGCACGCGATAATAACAATTAAAATTCTCCATCTCAGTACTAAACAGACCCATGTCGGATGCCGTATTATATATGTGTATACTGTACCTTTAACCGGTGTTAATACAAACCAAACATTTACCTATGCTTTCCGCAGAGAGGCGGAACTTGAAAACGTCGCGTTTTCTCTCGTATTGTAAATATTTATCGGGTGGGCCATACGATTTGTCATAATATTTGTCTTTCTGAAAGAGATATTGAGCAGAGGTCGAATAACAATCGTGCAAAAATTCCCTGGTTTCCCCTTTATCCGCCCAAGTACAGGAATAGCTTATGAGGATTGATGACTAGTGGATCGGCTCTTTCGATGGCGCTCATTTTGGACCGATGTTCCCGGGAAAAATATCAGGCTTCAGCCCCAAAGCAATGTCCACGAGAAGCCACAATTTGTAATTTTTACGAATGTCGGCAAGCTCGTTAATAGATTCGAATACTCCACACAAACGGTCGTTTCTGTAAATGAATTGGAAAAAAAGTAAAATTTTCAAACGACACGCTGACCTATATTCATATTGTTTCTGCTGAAATGGTAGTTCGTTCCTGTGTGGACAATGTTTCGCCGACAGAGAAATATATGTGAATGTTCTAAAGGTGAAACTGCGAAGAGAAAAAGCATGTGTCTGTGTCAGAGGAACAATTTATAAATCAAGAGTGTTTTACCACAATAAAAACAATAACCAGCAGCTATCAGATCTAATTAAACTGAAGCAAAGTATCCTTTGATATAATCAAACAATACTTATAAACTTAAGATACTTATATGCGGCTAATAAGCAAAAAAAATTGGAGTAGAAGCCAAATGTGAACTACGAGGTGATATCCAAAAGTTCTCGAAATTTAAACCATCCTCAAACGAGCATAGTTACAATTAAACGCTACAAGGTGGAGCTGTTTACATTCTTCGTGGGTTAGTATGCCAAGCGACGTTATTGGAAGAAGAAACGTTATTTGTTGATGAACAATTTTCCGTTATTTTGTCAGCTCGTGCTTGTGATTTTTAAATTCTCGATTTGAGTGAACAGTGTATCTGTATCAAGTTCTGTTTTAAACTCGGTAAGAGTGCCGTAGAAGCACGCATAATGTTAAAGGAAGCATTCGAGGACCACTTTTTGGGTCAAATACAAACTTCCGATTGGTTTATACTTAAAAAATGGCCAACATCACTTGATGACAATGAATGTTCCCGACGACCATCAACAGGAATTATATCCAAACGTGTTGTTGTTCGGAACACAATTATAAATGATTGTATACAGACGATCGAAGTCATCTGTAATATTGTTGGATTAATTTACGCCACATATCAGTATATCTTATCGGAAGAATTGAACAGGAACCACTGAATTCCAGACCATGAAAATATGAGATTACATACCGTTTACCTGATACGACAGCAGCTTTTGGCGAAAAACAACATGGCCGTTGTTTCTCATCTAGTGTGCTCGCCGGATTTCACCGAATGAGACATTTTGCTCCTTCCAATGATGAAAATAAAATTGAAGAGACAAAGATTGGACACGATAGAGTAGATTGAAACTGAATCGCCGACGGTGCTGAACACATTAACAAAACAAGAGTTTCAGAATTAATTGCATTCCTGAAAGCGCTCTGTGATCGATGTTTCCACTGGCAAGGGGACTACATTAAAGATAGCGGACGTGAATCAAATGTAGGTATTCTGATAATTTTATTTATCCCTACATTCCGGGAACTTTAGGGTACCACCTCCTGTAAAGTTATAATATTGTCATATACAGAGACTGCTTTATTAAATTTTTAACTTAAGAGATATTCATATTTAGAAGACGAAATGCCGGATAGGCTTTATTTCAATAAACCCAAATACACACTCTTAATATTCAGAATGAATTTTTTCTTAATTATCTGAATAACAGGTTTTCATCCATGTTTCAGTTGTATGTGACACCTAGACTTTGTCTATAAGTTATAAAAAAATATAATTTTACTTTGCGTAAAGTATGTCAAGCAACTAATAATGTCAGTAATGAAGTTATTATTTTTATAATTACAACGGCCAAACGGCGCAAGCGTCATTAGACAACTGTAATGAGAATCTCGCTGATCGGGGGTTCGAACCTCAGTCCCGGGGTGTGAGAAGTCGGTTTTCTCGGAATTGGTATCCTCTTCAGTTACCTTTAAATGTTGAAAAAGTGACAGTCATATCAATATTTCTATCCTCTCAAAATGAGGAGGTGTAGCAACAAGGTCATGGAACACTTTACATATAACATATACACTGTAAGCGATTCTGAGAGAAGCTTTCAGTTTAAGTCATTGGACCACTATTCGCACGCCACAAAAATATATACTTAATACGTCCCTGTATGCAAACCTCCTTACCTAAGACGAAAAGAATTGGAATTTCCAGTTGAAAGAATGTTTATAGAAGAGCTTGATAATGAGTAAGTTGTAGGGTAAGTGGTTTCGCAATGATAGAGAATCCAGGAACGCAGCTTCAATAATACGTGCATAATCCCAAAAATCTTATTAGCTGATGTTTGTCTTTGGGTACAGGCCATTTTTCCACAGCTCTTACTTTTTCTGTATCCACAGCAACTCTTTTCCCGGAAAGCACATGTCCAAGGTAATTTGCCTCTTTGCGGAAAGGGTGATACTTTTTTGGACTCAATCTGAGCTTGGCATTTCGCAACCTCTGGAATACTACTTCCAAATTTCTCATGTGATCTTGAAAGGCCTTCCCTACTACAATCACATTATCATGATACAACAAGCAAGTATTTCATGACAGTCACATTAGCACAGTGTCCATGAGTCACTCAAATCTAGCTAGGGCGTTACATAATCCGAATGGCATGACTGTAAACTGTGTAGTCCTGTGCCTAAACTGAAGGTAGTCTTCTCTTTGTCATTGGTGTCCATTACCACTTACCAATAGCCGCTCTTCAAGTCGAGAGTGGAGAGTCTAGTGTATCCTCTATTCTTGGGAGAGGATAACTGTTCTTTTTGGTCACACTATTCAATTGACGATAGTCCACGCAAAACCTGGTAGATTCATCCTTTTTCGTTACAAAGACCACTGGTGAGGGCTCCCAGCAATTACTCCCTGGCGTTCCATGAATTGTATAATTTTCTCGGCTTCCTCACGTTTTGCCAGTTGTAGCCTTCTAAGTCCTCGTCGTATTGGAACTGCATCGCTGGTATTTATTTTATGCATGACGATATTGGTTCTTCCTTTCGTGCCACTTTCAGTTTCAAAGACATCCTTATATTGCTAGATTAGATCTTTAACTTGGCTTTGTTCTCTACTGCTTAGTCCTTGACAATCTGAGTCGATTACCTTGGAAAATTTCTGAGGAACCCGCATTAATCCATTCTTCTTTACCTCTACCGGATGAACGACGCCCGACACTAGCGAACACCACCCCAGTATAGTACCCTTCTTCAATGAAACAGGGTAATAGTTTACATTTATTACCCTTATCGGTACAGTCTTCCGAGTCTTAACCAACATTTTGGCAACTACTATTTCTCGGCCTACCTAGTCATCATCAGCCTTCGGTTCCAACATTATAACACTTCCTTTAAGATAATCACCCTCAATACAAG
Organism: Melolontha melolontha; assembly: GCA_935421215.2. Lineage (NCBI taxonomy): Eukaryota > Metazoa > Arthropoda > Insecta > Coleoptera > Scarabaeidae > Melolontha > Melolontha melolontha. Next base: position 192,359,051 of record OW285236.1, on the reverse strand, counting down.
GCGTCAAAAATGTCTCATTTCGTGCTTCCAGAACAACATTTTCTGCTGTAATTACTTGTGCGTGCCTACAATCTCTCCCATGAAGACACAATTCTTCATTATTTATTTTTAAAGTGCCTTCTTGCATGTTTAACTGGAAGCCGTACGTGTTCATGATGTTTAATCCCAAGATTATTTCTTCTTCTATGTCGTCTATGAGAATACCATGTCGGATTGATGTTAGTCCTATGATAAAATTGACATCTACTTCACTTGCTTAAGTCTCCATTTGCTAGAAAATAACTTTTTATTTCTGGAAATTAAGTCGGGTCGCACGGTGGTTTTCATTGATCCAGTATCGTGGAGCAAGGATAGGGCCTTCCTTCCATAATAGCGTCCACATACAGGCCGTTCGTTTTACGTAGCAAGGATGCGATTTGGACAGTCCTTGGAGCTTCCGGATGCTCTTTTCTGGGAGGTACGTGGGACTTGATGACGTATTCGGCCCGTCATCCGCTCGCCTGACGTGTCAGATTACTCATATCACAATAGTTATACCATCTAACCACTAGCGTTGATACGAGAATATCAGATTAGCATAGCGTAATGCAGATAACAGAGGTAGTTTTGTACTCCTTGGAGTACAATAAAAATTAAGTAAACGGGCAAACTGTAAAGAGGGTTTCTTTTTAGACAAAAATGTTTCCAAAAAGTACATATCGTCAACTTAAATTTACGCTCGTATTAGTTTAAACATTTTATAACACGAATAATTTCGCAGTTTCGTTATAATTCCTACGTCGATAATATAACTACTACGAAGTCATACCGATAATTCAACTGCCACATCACATATAAGCGAAAATCGTAACTCAATTCGTATAAAACACATTTGCACATAACAAGTTTCTTTAATAAATTTCGAAAGTTGACCGTGTGTTCATTTTAAATGTCATTTCTTAATTTTCTAATAATATTTAGGAAATTAAAAGAAACACTATGTATTTAAGTAATGAAAGGGAAAAATAGTTTTTGATAACAAGCATATGAAAGCAATTCTAATCTGTTGTGCTATCATCGTAGACGAATATTGCAATTTCTTTATTGTCAAAAGCAAGCTGTAACGTAGAAGCATCCCACGGTATTTTCCCGTTAATACCTTCGCATCTACACCTGGTTATTTCGAAAGCAACAGTTGAATTTTATGTTAATTCAATAAATACTGTATGGTAATTTATTTGCTTGTAATGCGATTTCATTGTAAATCTCGATCTTGCCTGTTCTTTTACTGCTATTATTAATATTAGATACTAAATCCTATAGATAAAATCTTCTAAAGAAGATTGTCCATACCAAGGATTTGAAACTCCTTGCTAATCTACGAGATGCTACACAGAAACTCCCGCAATACACAATAAATCATTCTTACAACTTATTCACTACCATCCCCTTCAAATTACTCTCCTTCGGCTTGAACACATCGATTTCACCGACCATAACTTGAAGAAGTACTGGAAGTCTTCGCGTGTTAACGCACGAAGTGTTGAACAACACTACCTGCGATTTGATCTAAATCTTCTCAATCATCTTGAAACGGCGTCCTTGTGCTTCAATTTCAACTTCGGAAACAAGAAGAAGTCCCAGTGGGCAAGATCTGGGAAGTAAGGAGGATGTGGTAGTACTATACCAACACCCCAGCATCAGCCTCGTACCTCTGATCTCATATCCTCAGATATGTGGGTAGAGTAAAATGTTTCCCGACTACAGGCTAACGAAGTGTTAAACAACTCGACGACATAATAATAATAATAATCATTATATGTCTTTCGCTTTCTTCATCAATGAAACAAAAAGAAACAGCAATAATAATAATTGTAATAGCAATAATGAGTACGTGTATGAAATTTTCAATAGCTTAAGTAGTCTTCAATAGTAAATGGTTTTAAGTTAATGGTATCTTAAGTAATATGTGTATTTTAAACTCAGAAACGATGTTAACATTTTTAATTTCATTACATAATTTATTGAAGAACTTAAGAGGGAAATACAAATTACCGCTATCACTAATTCGAAAATGTCATTAATAAGAATCCGAATAAGAGGACTAAAAATGAATCCCTGCACAACTTCTGATATTGAAAATCAATTCAAACAAGATAACCCCATTGTTAAGTTAAGTTGTTAAGTCTTTGATAGCGTTTTTCAAATAATTTGGAAAAGTTTATTAATATAATTATTTGCCTGTGGTTATTTATGACATCAGGGTAAACTTTCTTGTATAGAGGTGATTTTCGGACATTTTTTAAATAATATGGAAAATAGCTTGTAATGAACTAATGATTTCTTGTATAATAAGAGGGCTCAGTAAAAGCAATCGGGCAAGTTTTGAAATTCTTTATTGGAGTACCTCTGCTTCTTAGAATTATTTAAAATCCATGGAATTATTAAAAATCTTAATAAATGATAGAAGTTCTTTACTATTAGTGGGAAACAAATAAAATTAATAATATAAAATATTATTAAAAATCTTCCTTCTAATTTATCTCATGCGCCACGGTAAAGAGAAAATTTCAATAAATTTAAACCCATACGTCATCGGTTCTTCTTTTTTAAATTGCTTCATGTTATAGTGATCAATATAGGGCACTAAAGCATCGTCCAAAGAAACCCAAGAACCCAGTGGTTGAAAGAATTCTTAGGAAATTTAGTTCACTATCCATTAGTGGCTGGACTTTATTATCAGTGGTGAAATTATTATTCAAGTGAAAATACCTGTGCAGAACTTCGAATCTATTCCTTGGTAAGCTGTTGCTTACTAAATTTTTAAGTGTTTTAAATTTGCATTAATTGTCTTCTTTTGAATTTTACGATTTTCTACTCAGGTTTATGAAGTGAAATTTGATAGCTAGGACAAACTATGTTAGCTACAATAGCTATAAATCTGGATCTTTTTACTCGACTTCTGGAGTTCCTCAAGGTTCTAACTTGGGCCGGCTTATTAATATTATTAACTAATATATTTATGCACGAACTAATAGCATTACTTGAATGTTATGTAGTGGCTTATGGAGGTGACCTTAAAATATACTACACTATTACGAACAAAACCGATACGGAATTTTTGCAGAAGAACTTAAATACCGTCCACAGTTGATGTCGCATGAATAAATTTAATTTAAATATTTCCAAATGCTGTACTGTGAATTTCACAATCAAAATAAATTATATAAATTCTCTTTATTAGATCGACAGTATTGTTATAGAAAAGCAAATCTATACAAAGGATCTTGGTGTTACATTCGGCAGTAAGTTTACCTTGCTACCCCTAAAAGTATGTAGGCAGCAATACCACAGTTGGAACTAGGACGTGTCCTAATTCCGCCCCTGGTCTACAAAGGCCCCTCGTAAAACTTGCCGGCCAGCTCAGTATAAAAACGCGGGAGCGTCGTGGGCCAACACAACGCAAGATCTTAAATGGGCACCACTACGTTCGGTCTGGCAAGTTTCTAGGTTAACGTAGAACACCCTCGGGCCATAAGGGCAATAGATCACTAAGGGGGTGTTCGGCTACCTGGTATACCAAATCCACAAACACTTTTGCTCGTTAGGGAAATAGGTAAACAAACGCAAACACAATATTAACAGAAACAATAAATTTATTAAACAAACCAATAGATTCAAATAAAAACAAAGTTACAATCTGTATACGCAAAAAGCGACTGAATAATTAAAATACTACTGTAAAGTATACCCAAAATTTGATTAGTTATAGACTAAGTGAAAGAGAGTTAAACGTGATTAAAGTTATGAGATCTGGCGTTTATAGTTCCTCAAAGCTTTGAAGTACCTAACAATTTAAACGCTACACAAACAGTTTTTATCTATAGTAAATTAAAAGAAAATACTGTGACAATATTAAAACAGAAGGATTCACAAATTGGAAATCTCCAAATATTACAGGGCTCAGCCCGTATATGCAAAATGTAACAAAAGAGAATATCAAAAAACTAAGTGTAGTAAAGTGACTTTAAAAGTGGCAAATGAAACAATTATCTTAAGATAGGATAAGAATTAATAAATGAATAATAACAAATGCTTAATTAACAATTTTACGTTACCAGATAAATTAATTTAAAAAAAAATAATATTGAAAAAATTGAATCAAATTTTAACATAAATTAATCGCAATAAAGCCACTAAGATCGGCTGGTTAGATATAATAAATTATTATACGTAAAGATAAATTATTTAACAAATTTAGACAAGAGAAAAAGAAAAAAAAGAAAGAAATTCAGATATCGACAAAATGGTGCCGCCAAAACGGAGCAACACGTGGTTCGAACAGAGAATACTGAAATAGCAGATATCCCCGGGATCTTCGTCTTGTATCAGGAATATGTCACAATTAATTAAATATTCCACACTACCTTGCGGGTAAAATGTATGAGTTTCCAATCGTGGTTACCGGGGTTTCGGGGTTCCAGAAGCTCGTGGAAAATTGGAGCGCCTTTCCGCCGGATTGCTGCCTAAGACAGTATTTCCCGCGCAGTCACAAGTTCAGCATATATACTAAGCCGTAATTAACAGCCCTATATTAATAAGAAAAGAAAACGAATAAATGGAAGTTCAAAGAAACAAAAGAAAACGCAGTACGATGCTGTGGAAAAATTACAGCCGTCCCCATGTTTAAAACTCACCTGAAGCACGTGGTCGAAAAAAAAAACTACACTACACTAATGAATTAATAATGCAATTAAGTCAACATAGACCAAAACCTGCCTACGCAGAAAATTTTTTCTTTTGCTAGATATTTTTATATCTAATTATATTTCTTATGTACTAAGTGCAGATATAATTTACATTAATGGGATACATATACTTATTATCTAAATATTTGACATCTATTTGAAATTATTATCTATACATTACAAATGTTCTGTAAGAGTTACTTAAAGTTATTACACATAGTAAAATATTTCTATCTGTATATCACACATAATAATGTTTGAGACGGTTCTTATGCATCTCCATGTATTTATCGTCTATGCGAATAGTTACGTTTGGTGGCTTATTTATCTCTGTAATAGTAAAAGGACCGTTATATAATGTCTCGAGCTTATTTCCTGCTTCGTTCTTTACTAAAATTTGATCTCCAACACAGAAGTGTGTGGGTTTGCGATTATTCCGGGTGATTCGTTCGGTGGTTCGTTCCGGTCTTTCCACTTAGTTTATTCAGCCTTAAGTGGCTGGCAGGATCGCCAAGTGATGTCAGACGTGATGTCTAACGTGTGCAGGATCGCCATGTGATGTGACCCGGTCCTGAGGGGGCACATCGCTGCGTCAGTACGCAGATGCGTCGATGTATTAAATAATAGACAGGTAACGTTGGGATAACAACATATAATTAGTTAACACTTGTAACGATACAACGATAACAATATACATAATAACAAAATAGACAGTAATCTAAAGGAGGTTTCTATCTTACACTCGCTATGTCATACTGTATATCTAACTATGTCTGACTGTGTCTGACTGTGTCTGACTGTCTGACTGTGTCTTGCGATCTGATGGATCGTCTTATATACATCAGAGTGTGCTCCTTTTGACTAGTGTCCTTAGTTTAATATCAACAAGTGGTGAAAGCGTGTAACGTATATTGAGGACGCTTGCGTATGTAAATCGGATGGACCGAGGTCATGTTTTTATATACAATAGAAGCAAGACCGGGGTCGCATCTTGACTAAGATAAGTAGTACTAAAGTACTAAAGTAGTACTAGTACTAGTAGTAGTAGTACTAAAGTACTAAAGTACTAAAGTACCTTAAAATACATTACTCAATTTGGTTACTACAGAACGCAAATCATTTAATATGCATCAACTCGCCTGCTGTAGTAGTAGTGAGGTGCTTTGTTTGTGAGAAAAGTTTATTATGTTCGAATTCACGCTTGTGCGGGAAACATGTGAATAGTGCAACACACAAACCTTAAAAAAACGGAGAGAGACAGTATAATAATTTTTTTTTTGTGATTTGAATGTGATGTTAAGTGCATGTAATGTACCGGTTGAAAAAATCGGACAAAGAATGTCTCGTAGGTTTGGGAACAAATACAATCCTATGTGGAAACTACCATGTCCGAGGACGCTACGTAAGTATTTACCGACTGTGCGCGAAAAAATGGATAATTATGTAAAAACCGTAGAAAAAAATCAAAGACCGTGGCTCACTAAAGATGAAACTACAGATATAAAAAAAATCTATTGTATCGATCCTTGTGCGGACAATGATCTTGCAAAGACCGTCCATGCCCTTATTTGTTAGTCTGTAAAAGATTGCGAGAATGTACTGCTGAAGCACTTCATAATGTATTAGTTAGCTGCTATGCATAGCCTGAGACAATTATTTAAAGAAGTTCAACCAAACTTACTATACGTTACGTGTCTGCTTCATGCTTTACATCTTGTATCAGACACTATACGAAAATGTTTTCCCGATATGGAGCAACTAATAGAACAGACGAAAGCGGATTTCTTTTAATCTCCGAAACGTATTCGACTCTTTCATTCATAATGTCCTGACATCCCGAAACCGTCACGGCCAATTCGATTGGGTACATGGTTAGAGGCTGCATTTTATTATTTTAAACATTTCGATAAGATAAAGTTAGTGATTTTAGAACTAAACCCTAAAGAAGCAGCTACGTTAAAGCTCGGTCAAATGCAGTTTCGAAATCTTTGAGTTGCAGTCGATTTTCAAATTATTTACAAGAATTAGTTCTAGTAGTAGGCGCAATAAAAAAAATATAGAAAACTTTGTTGTCCATACCAGATTGGGTTGAATTTGTTGTCCACGTAGAAGCAGTGCTACATACTTTAAATGATGAAAAAAGTGTTTGTGTTAGAGATAACTTCAATACTGTATTACGTAAAAATGTTGATTTTACTAGATTAGGACAACTTTTTAAGAACAGTACTGCAAAAAATCCGTTGTTCAAATTTAAAGACCACTATAATAATAATAATAATAACAATAAAGGACTTTATTTAGCGGAGCCCAGCCAAGCTGTTCGACTCAACAATTATTATATACATTTAATACAAAACAATAAGCTAATCAATAATATTTCAACTTAAACTAAACATGTATGCTTTATCTAACAAATATAATAGCACAAGCTTAATAAGAAATAAACGGAAAAGAGACAAAAAGAAGGAGGGAAAAAGGAAGGGGAAGGAACAAGAGGTAACAGAATCTCTACTAATAATAACAAAAATATGCAATCTCTCATTGTGTACTACTCATGTGCAGCCCTCTGTTCCAGCAGTAACTGGGTTTTCAGCTTACTTTTAGAAACATTTACACTGAGACAAGACATGAGGTCCCACGAGAGGAGATTATAATTAGTCGGAGCTGCATACGAACATCGAAACTGCCTGGAATATATTGCACTCCTCCTGGTTAGAAGGATCGTAATGTAACTTGGTGAATTAGATAATAATGTTTTTATGGATAAAAGAACAAAAATGCAAATATCTTCGCCTATCCATACTAAGCCACCCCAATTCATCCAATAGATAAGACACGTGATTATGTCTTAAGCCGAAAATAAATCGAATGCATACATTTTGCATTCTTTGAACCCTGTTTACATATTTGTTGTTTAAGCACGGGCCGTACACATCACAGTAGTCGAACCATGATGAAATTAATGAATTACAGAGCATAGCCCTAAGGCAAGTATTCATAATTTTCCTGTTACTATACAGACACTTTAATACGGCAATGGACTTCTAGGTAAGTTTGTGAACATGTGCTTTAAATCTTAAATACTGTTGTCAATGATCAGGTCCAAATTGTTCACAGTCTCTGTAGTCGCAAGCCTCTGCCCATCAACCGTTATATCCAGACCGTGCACGGCCCCATGTTTACGTTTCGAAAATACTAGCACCTGTGACTTCGAGTGGTTCACCCTTAAGCAATGATCACCGAAAATCCGCAATAGAGTGTCCAAGTCTGAGTTTAGAGAAGCGACATACGCCGGTAACAGACCAATATCAAAAGTACAGTATAGTTGAGTGTCATCCGCATATGAGTGGGTTGTGCCTCAGTCGAATAAATGTTATTTATGCAAACCCTCTTGCGTCTGTTAGCAAGGTAGGATGCAAGCAAGTCACAGGCGTCTACATTAAAGCCAAAATAGCTAAGTTTTGCTATCATCATTTCATGGTGTAATGTATCAAATGCTTTCGAGGAATCAAGAAGAACCAGAGCTTTAACTTTATCATTGTCCAAATTTAGATATTACATCGTTAACGATACTGACAAGTGCGCTCTTTATCTAAAGCCCGACTGGCACTCCGGCAATACATCTGCTGATTGCAAAAATTGACTTTCTCCATAATCTTTGGCAATACAGGCAAAATACTTATAGGTGGCAGATCAGTAAAAATGGATGGATTATTTACCTTGCAAAGTGGGTGTACGACCACCTGTTTCCAAGTGTCAGAAAAGGTACGTGTGACGAAACACCTGTTTATTAAGTAACGAATGTATTCTGCGAGTTCGGGTAAACATAGTTTTAGCATTTGATTACTAATACCATTCGTGCGCATGCATTGCTTTTAATTTTCGAGACGTATCTCGTCACATCAGAAGTACTGAGTAGATGGAAATAAAATCTGGATGTGTTAAATTTATTGTTACTATAAAAAGAGAGAGCCTCAGTGGAGGATTGCTCTACAGAACCAAATGATACGAAATAGTTGCTAATTTCATCGACATTACCTAAATGAGCCGGAATATCCCTTTAATTTTCTTTCTGGTTATATTTAGATCGTTTAAAGTATTCCAGGTTAATCGAACATTGTTTTGTGTATGAACAAATTCCAAGTAAGCCTTTTTCTCCTGTATAACTGCAAAGGTAGTATAATTTCTAATTTTCTTCTAGTAAGTCCAGTCCGCCCGAAAACGGGACGATTTAAATTTAGAAATTGAAATTCTACGTGTTTTGATTAATTTGCAATCACATCCGTAAACCCAGGCGCCTTCGCTTTACTTATGCAAACCGTCTTAAGGGGATCGTAGTTGTTAAATCTATAATATTATAATTTAAATATTCGATTATCATATTCACATCGCTCATGTTATATACAGAATACCAATGTATTAATTGAAACAAGGCGGAATTGAAATATTTAAAGTCGCGATAAGTGCGCGTTTCGGGTCTTGCCCTAGGTTTTTGAATGTTTAACGTGCACAAGGCGCACCTATGATCGGATAAGCTATGTATATCTATCATTCTGATATTAATCATCAGTAATGGGTCACTAACCAAAACTATGTCAATGAGTGTGCTACGAAATTGTGTTATTCTAGTAGGTTCGGTTACAACTTGTATCAAACCTAGTGAGCCGCAAAAAGAATTAAATTTTAATTCATTGTTTGAAACCACATTAATAATAATACTAATAATAATAATATATTTGTATTCAACAGATTTATCCAATTACCAGGCAACTAAATTGAAATTAAAAGTGATAGATATTGAAAAAAAAAGTACATTCAGTTTGCTTATAAATAGAAAAACAAACGCACTTCATATAATAGGCAAGCATTTTACAAATTACTCGTTAAAAAGGAATATGTCATTATATAGTTTATCGGCATTCACTAAAGCATTCTTAAGGGGCGCCTTCATCATTATATTAGTTCTAGCAATAGGCACAGAGAATGTGGGAACGCTTCTTCACGAAGGACGCGGCACATGAAAACTAACTCGAGAAACCAAGCAAGGCGAATCAATCTCCTTGCTGATAATTTTCCTCAAAAATGAAGCATTCATTTGCTCTCTACGCGCACTCAACCATTCCATATTGTGTCGGTGCAAGAGAACATTGTAGTCAATATTACGCTCGGGAAAAGCTCCATCGAATTTGAAAAACATAAACTTTAAAAATCTTCTCTGCACTTTCTCAACCATATGGTATTGGATTGTATAATAAGGATACCACACAACCGATCCATATTCAAGTTTAAAGTGCACAAATACGTAACACAAAGTTGTTAGTGTTCTGGGGTCATCAAAATCCCTGGTGACACGTATAATAAAGCCAAGTGACTTGACAGCTGATGAGGTAACGTTAATCAGATGCTGCGAAAAATTCAACTGGTTATCAAACGTGATACCCAAATCCAAAACACTATTGGAACGCGCAACAGGTTCCCCATGGATTAAATAAGTAGCCGTCAAGGCATTATGTTTCCTCGTGTAAGATACAGAACTGCGTTTGCCAATATTAAGATTGAACTTGTTTTTTATGAACCATTCAACTACTACGTTCAGTGCATTCTGCAAAAAAGTGTTAATTCTAGTACATTTAATATGGTGCGATAAATCTCAAAGTCATCTGCATAGGCAAAAACTGCACAAGATATGGAAGTTAGCAGGTCATTGATAAACATAATGAAAAGTAACGGTACCAAGTTTGAGCCCTGCGGTACACCATAGGTGGAAATGTAAGGCTCTGATCTAAAGCCATTGTAATACACGTAATTGTGCCTATCCTGAAGATAACTATGAAGTAACCTAATCAAAGCATTAAATAGACCAAATGCAAATTTCTGCAGCAATATTATATGGTCAATGGTATCAAAAGCTCGTGTAAAATCAATATATATTACATCAAATTGACCGCCCCCATCGAGCTCTTCAGCTATCTCCTGTGTAATAATAGCAAGATTTCTTGTAGTAGAACGACCAGTCATAAATCCCTGTTGAGACGGCGAAATATATACTCTACGCGACTATTACATCGCTACCTGTCCAACGATATTTTTCTGCGTATAATCAGATATATACACCGTGAAGGACAAATCTCAAAGAAACTACTCTAGAAACGCACTCTATGCTGCAGGTGTTGACTTACGCAAATCCGGATTTTTTCAAATCATCAAAGCATATTGGGTATGTTATTTTGTATATTTTATCTGCATTTTCAATAATTCTCCTATAATTATTTTCTAAATAACGCGCAGTTTTATTTCGGCAAATCCAATGAAGTGACGCCAATGCTGGTCGACCTAAGTGCCCGTCTCTACTGATCATACGCTGACCTTTAATGTGTTAATTAGTCAAAGATATATTGAGCATAATCGTCTAACATCATGTACACAATTTCATTCATTCTAACTAGTACAAATGACCCACCTAATATAACATATCTTAACAAAAAATTCTAGATAAAGTCTATTGATTAATAAAATAAAAATTCTTATATAAATTTAAGTTTAAACACATTTTGCGGTGGTCTATTCTCATTTAAAAGCGGTATTTATAATAATTTATAGAAATTTTAATGTCAAATCATAAATTTAGATAACAATAGTTACACAAGAGCTTATTTTAAATTAAACTCACATACAAATATAGGTAATCATTAGTAATAGTATGAACAGTAATTTGAAAGCGTTCATTTCAGCCAGACCTAAATACTAAATGGATATCTATGCAATCATATTCCATTAAACTTAAAGTGCTTCGTGATATCTAAATCTGAAAATTCTTCTTGCTATATAATAACTTGTCTGATGTTGCTACCAGTGCAAATGGAACGCTACCCAAGTTAAGTTATTCCGCAATTTTATTTTCAAGATCTTCCCGAATCATCTGTCCAACTTCAACGTTAGTAATCTCTATTAAGTTATCTAAGTCTACATCTGTAAACGTAGCGTATTCTGAAATCAAGCTACAGTATTCCCTAGGCGGAGTTTTAAATGATTGGAATAACAGGAGGACTAGATATTTTAACAGAATTAAAACTTACGTTAAAAGGGCGATCAATATGTAGTTGAAGGAACTGTAATAAATATATACTCTAAAAATTATAATGTGAATTAAATTATTTATATAATTCGATTCTTGTTAAAAAAATCTAAACAAAATCTTTCGTTTTACTTTCGTAATAAGAATATTAGATGAACTAAATGCATGTAAGAATTAATGATTATTTAACCTTCTGTCAGGCGCGGTCATAATCGTAATAAGATCAGGCGCACTGTATCAAAATGATCACTATGATCATTCTTTCTTTTCAACCGCGAAAGAAAGTGTTAAAACAAAAAGTAATTACATACTTCTCTTTTGGTATAGGTATTTTGACTGAGAACACTGAAATTAATGAAAATAATGAACATGCGCACTTTAGTAAAGGAATTTATTACAATAATGCTGGAACAGAAGAATATATAATAGCACTTGTTGATTGTGCTTGAAAATGAAAATAGTGCCATATCTAAATACACATAAATTCAAGAACTAAAAAGAAAGTAAAATATAACGGAGGATATAGATTTAAATCTTCAATCTGAGCTCTCATGGTCGTCCTGTTGCAAATTACAAACTATTTGACTGCATTCTGAAGAAAAGCTCTGTAAATGCATGAGACATATTGATTTGTTTCATTTGACACACTTATATTTAGTTAAACGTCTGTTCTCAGTACATATTTCACATCTCTTCCTCTTACTTCCTCTTTCGCTAACTGCTTCCGTATTCTCGTTTTCTTCCACTGGTCTGTACCGCTGAAGTTTCAGTTTTAGGTCCATATGCATCCCCGAAGTATTTGCGCTTCTTCTAATTATATTAGGTAAAACTAGTTCACTTGATAATTGTTTTATGAATTGATTTCTTCTGATAGTGTCCTGATCATTGCCAAAATAGATCACTTGGGCATTGATCCCACTCGTGTTCAACATGGCAAAAAATATTACCATCGTCCAACGACGAACATTCCTAGCCACATTGTAAGAGGCGCATAGCTTATCTGTTGTATCAACACCCCCTTTCGTATGATTGTAAAATGTAATCATCGAAGGCTTTTGCTTATGGCCACTCTCAGAATCTATACAATTATCATTATGTAATGTAGATGCCAAAATTACACATTTTCCTTTTTTTTTGGTATATATGACAATAAGGTACATCCCTTTCTAAATTCAAAAAGGCTACTATATAGATCTTTGCCTTTTGTAGAGCTAAATTCCAACGGAAACTCTCTTTTGTTTTTTTTCATGGTACCTACATTTGAAAGGCCTTTTTCTGTTAGTTTTTCTAATAGTTCCATACTACTAAACCAATTGTCTGCAGTAATATTTCGCCCTGAGTGATATAGAGGCTCAGCCAGTCGTAGAACTACATCCATGGGTTTGTTGCTCAAACAATATGGACCATTTGGTTGCACTCCAGCATATATTTCTAAATTGTGTAAGTAGTAAGTTTGCGAATCGACAAGAGCATATATTTTAATACCGTATTTATTAGGCTTGCTAGGTATGTATTGCTTGAATTCGCACTTACCACGAAAGCCCTGAAGCTTTTCGTCAATAGTAACATTTTCACCCATTGTGTAGGATTTCTGACAATTTTGTACAAATATCATAAATATTTCACGAATAGCTGCTAGTTTATCTAGGCATTGCCGCTCTTTTCGGGTTTCGCGATCATCAAATCGTAAACACCTCACTATGAACTTGAACCGTTTTATACTTATCACAAGCTGGAATTTTTCAACACCATTTCCATCGGCCCCCCATAGATCATTTAAGCTCTTCCTATTGCTTTTATTCACTCCGGCTGAAAACAGAAGACCGATGAATGCTTTTAATTCAATAACGTCAATTGGTCTGGTATCTCTCTCTCTCGTTGAAACAATGGTCTGATTATTTCAATATACTGATTCGTATATTGAAGAATGATTTTCAAAATGAGGCAGATATGATTTTAAGATATGAGGCAACTCCAACATTCCAAAGAAGTTCGTGCTGTTCTTGCCTCACCTATCACTCCCGGCAGTTTTCGAACTATATTGTGTCTTCCGCAGCGCACTCTTTGTGAGGGAGGAGTTTTATTCCATTTCGTAGTGTTGTCTTTCCCAAGGAAGCAGTTTTCTTCACTTTCTGGAAAATCGTCGTCTGATGCATCTTCTTCGATTCCCGAATCTCCTTCACGAGTTTCAGTTACATCTTCACCATCACTTTCGTCCTCGAAATTATCTTGCAAATCAACATTGTCATCAAACATCATCCTTTCCAATTCTTCTACATCTTTCGCATTTGTTAAATCATATTTTTTCTCCTTGCCAGCCATTTTAGGTGTAAGTAAACTGAAATATAAATATTTTTCTTACAAAATATTTCCTATTATTATTCGGGCGCGGTGTATCAATTTGATATTTGCGCGGTGGTTAAATAAAAATAAAACCGATAATGAAATGATTGACATTTATGTATCCATATAAGATAAAGGTACTTATAGCAAACGCCAATTAAGTTGGCGCGAGGAGGGGTAAGTTCGCGCAGGATTAGAAGTAGTGGGGAGATTTGTATTTGGTTTTACATCAAATGTCAGATAATTCTAACCTCTGAGCGTGTATCACTTATGATCCCCTAGCAAAGACATTATGTTCCGTCAAACGTCAATGACAAATTCACAAATATATTCTGACAATTACTTGAGTAGTGGGGGTGGACGTTTATAAAAACGGCATCTGCGCACCCCCTCCACGCGCCAACATAATTGGCGCTTGCTATACATACGCACAAGAATAACTAAATTCTATATTTTTAAATTATAACAAGAACGGGCGCAGTGTATCAAAGTGATATAAAACTCCAGAACTGATCAGCCTAACGGTTGCCATAAAACTAAATGTACTGATAATGTGGGGCATTAGGAAAAATGAAGCTACCAGAAAGTAGATGTCGCTACACATTAAAATTTACAAGTACCAAATGAAACCGTTTGGTGTGTATCAATTGGGTCAGGCGCGCCTGACAGAAGGTTAAATCTCATCCCACACGCAATTGTCGCTTCCTTTATTGCGGTAATTCTACAATCTGACAAGATTACCCCTGCCGAAGAATGTAGACGTAACAACAAGACCATCCAGGTTCTGAGAATTGAAGAAAAATGTATGAAAGCCACTTCTGTGTATCTTGAAACGTGCACATACTGCATTTCGTTCTCATTAGAACTCGTCAGTACACGATATTACGTACGTACGAATACTGTAGACACAATGACTTTCATTTCTATACTGCGTGTATATATACGAAATATGTTGAACTAATATTCGAATATCGTGTACTGCATAACCAAATGCTGGCATATGCACGTTTTAAGATAGACAGATGTAACTTTCATATATTTTTGATTTATTGTCACAACCTGGACGGTTGACGTCGCGCCGAGTTGAGCCTACATTCTTCGACAGGAGCAATATTGTCAGATTGTAAAATTAACGCGACAAATAAAGCGACAATCGCGCGCTGGACGAAATTTTAATACTTATTAATTCATACATCCATTTAGTTCAACACGATTCGCATATATATATATACATATATATATATATATATATATATATATATATATATATATGCAGTATAGAAACGAAAGTCATGTCTGTTCCCAAATATCGAGTTCTAATGAAAACAAAATGCTAGATTATGCACGTCTCAAGATAGACAGACATTTTTCATTTTTTCAGGAATACTAGATTTATTTAATTCATAACATTTAGTACTAGCTATAAGTTTATAATAAGACAAATGTTTTTGAATATTTTGAAAATAACGTTTAAAATTAAAAAAAGACAGAAAATATCTAATGAAATTGAAACAAATATGGAAGTTAGGCAGGGATGTGTAATGAGTTGATGTCGTTCGACATAATACTAGACCATTGATTCCCAAAGTGGTCCAGGTGAACCCCCAGGGGTCCACGGGAGACTCGACGGGGGTCTACGTTGGCGTGACAAAAAAATGGAGGTTCACAATTCGTAAGCGGGGGTCCACGAAAATTTATCTGGTTTCGATAGTGAAGAACTAAAATGTTGGCTTGAGTTCACCTATCAATGTAGGCAGATAATATTTTAAGAAGCTCAGGGACTGTTACTTGTAAAAACTTGCATATTCCATATTCAGTACAACGTGTCGAGACTTGCAAAGCGCTGCCGCTGCCGCCGTCCGCAATGCTTGTTCAGACGTGCAAAGGGACGAAGTACGACTTGTGGTGTGTGTGCTTGCAATCTTGCATGAACTTGTTTGATTCTTCACCAATATAAATACGAATACCACAGATAAACCTTACTCACTTGTTTCTCGAATTTCGAAAAGAAAAGTAAAATAAAGTTAATCGATGTTAGTGTTTGCCACTGTCGGAAAAGTAAGTACTTAGGTACCTGCCTATTTGCTATACATACTTTCATTTTATTTATTATTTATCCATTTATTTTACAATTTATTGTACACGTAAGTAAACAAAAAATGGACAAATTACAAAAAAATACGTGGGTACAAAAGGTGAGGCTTATTCCTAAAAGAAATCTCTTCCAACCCACCTGCGATAGGAGATATATTTATGTTGTAATAAGTATATTTGTAATGTTTGCGTGTAGTAGGTACGTATTAAAAATTAAATACTGAACAGAGCCATTATTAGATACTTCCATAAAAGAACAGAAAGCCGAGAAAGGTTGAACTTCTTGTCCCTACTTTATTAGTAATTTTTTTATTACCCGACTGTGTGGTGGTTCACTAATAATTAAATATATTTTCATAAATTGTACGTGTCTTTATATACTACATACTCGTAACGTGCATCAAAGTAATAAATAAATAATTAAAATCGCGAAGTTTTAATATCAAACTATTATTTACAAGTATTTTCTATCGAATTTACAGAAATATATCAAAATATAATTAATGAAAAAATGTTTTACATTACATTAAAATCGGTTCAGTCGTTTTCATAAAACTCAATTATTGATCTTAGCGATTTATTGATTTTAATAATTAGAATCAGTTTGCCGCCGGTACCTTGTTTATTTCATTGCAATAATCAATTAATCCTGATAAAATAGCCATATCCTGTTAAGTAAGACCGCCTTAAGATTACTACAACAAAGTTTTTCTTTTATTTACAGGTAGGTAACTGATACGAAACATGGCTGAATCTAAGAAGAAACGTCGACAGTACAGTGTTGATTATTTAAAATTTGGTTTTCTTCCATCAAAGGCAGACAAGCGATTGCCCATATGCCCTTCATGCAACAAAGTTTTGAGCAATGACTCTATGAAACCATCGAAGCTCGAAGATCATCTAAGAAGGTGTCATCCTGATAAAATAGGTAAAGATTTGAAATATTTTCAAACATTGAAGGAAAAATATGAAAAGAGACCCACCGTGCACAGTATGTTCGCTTCAACGTCGGAAAGTAACGATGATGGCTTGCGGGCATCTTACAATATCTCATTACTTATAGCGATATCTGGAAAATCGCACACCATCGGAGAACCCGGAGAAATCAGAGAAATTTTACCCGCTGTTGAAGAGGTTTTAAAAACTGTTCTGCACAAATCTCCATTTGATATACTCAAAAGAATTCCTTTGAATAACAACACTGTACAAAGACGTATTGACGATGTGAGCTCTGATATTGAAAGTTTCTTGTGTAATTATCTGCAAACAACTCATTTTTATATTCAACTGGACGAGTCAACCTTACCTGGTAATGAAGCATTATTATTGGCATATGTTCGATTTGTTATGGACGAAAAAATTCATGAAGAGCTACTATTCGCGAAAACTTTGGAGACGGACACTAAAGGTGAATCAATATTTAATTTCACAAACGATATTTCGGTGGCAACAGATGGAGCTCCTGCCATGGCCGGGCGATGTTGTGGGTTTATACGCTATCTTAAAAGAATTATACCAGATGTAACTGCAATTCACTGTGTCATCCACCGACAACACCTAGTAGCAAAAAATTTCAGTGCTAAATTGCACCAATCGCTTTAATTTGTGATTAACGCAGTTAACAAAATAGAAGCAATGCATTGAATACGCGTTTATTTGCACAATTGTGCGATGAAACTTATGTAGACTTCCAACGATTGCTCTTACATATTGAAGTACGCTGGTTGTCGAAAGGTGCATGTTTAACAAGATTTTTCTCACTTTTTGAATCAGTTTTAGAGTTTCTGGAAAGTAAAGATCCAGATTTAAAAGAAAACCTGATCAATTTGAAAGCAGACAGATTTGACAGATTTGTTCAAAAAATTTAATGACATTAACTTACAATTACAAGGGGACAGCCTCAATTTAATAAAAACAAAGGGTTTAATTTCAGCTTTTCTTGGAAAATTGAAATTTATAATGCAAAATATTAATCGGCGCGAATTTTCCCAGTTTTCAAACTTGTCACAGGTAGAATGCCTTGATGAGGATATTCACACATACGTTCAACATTTAATTGCCCTGCATGATGACTTTAAAATCAGATTTGAAGATATTCTGACGATGGAAATACCACCATGGATCATAAATCCACTTGATGAAACGGAAGTGGAGAATGTGATATTACAAGAGGAGCTACTCGAGCTTAGCACTAATGAGGAACTCAAGGTGAAATTTAAAAGAGAGTATCAAACATTTTGGCTGCAGGCAGAAATACCCGAAAAATATCCTGGACTGTGGGGAATTGCGAGAAAGCTTTTGATAGCGTTTCCCTCGTCATATCTTGTCGAGAAAAGTTTTAGTGTAGTTACAAACCTTTTAACAAAAAAAAAGGAGCAGATTGAATAGCACAGAACGGGGAGATTTGCAGTTATTCCTAACAAAATTGAAGCCAAATATTGATAATTTGCTGTCAATCCACAAAGTACATCCCTCCAACTAAAATTATGACTATTTTGTGATTGTCATTGTAGAAGTTACGTTCCGTTATTAATATTTAATTTTAATTATATTACGACTGTTATGATATTACAATGTAATATGATAACAATAATAATTAATAGTGTAATAATTTCATATTTGAATAAATAAAACACAAGGAAATATACTATTTTTCTTTTTCTTTTTACCACTCCGAATGGGGAGTTTTCTTGTGCTGTGAGTAGATGTCAAAGGAGTAAAGTTGGATGGAATCACTTTTTTGATTGGCTAACTTTACTTTTTTGACTTCCACTCACAGCACAATCAATTAATTAATTTAACAATAAGTCAGCCGCAACGCAAATTTCCATAGTTAGATCTAATCTTCACATTTTTTGTCGAGTTTTGGGAATATGGTAGAGATGTAGCTGCAGGGGGTCCACCGGAACCAGCAAAACTTTAAAAGTGGTCTATGAGAAAAAAAAATTTGGGAGCCTCTGTACTAGACGAAGCATTAAAAGAAGTAAGGGAAATGGTAAAACCGCACGAGATCGACTACTGGAGGCTGAAAAGGCTCGAATTAATAGAATTGTGCTATTCAGATAATATAGTATTCATAATTAAAGACGAAAGAACTCTAAATAGAAATCTACAAAACTATGCTGTGGTAAAAATAAAACAAAAGATATTATACTTGGTACAAAGAAAACACACAGTATATATGGAGAGAAGGGTAAACATTTAAATATTTGGATTCAATTATATCAGAAGATGGAAAAATGGGAGACGAAAAAAGTAAGAACTAACAAAAGAAAGTATAAGGGAGTCACTACACCAATTACATGGGTCAACACAGTTTCTTATACAACAATACAAGTAGCTTAAGTATTTTTTTCATGCCGATTCTGAATATGATTCAAAATTTGTTCCATCACGTTATGATTTTGAGATATTTCTTAAATAGTTTTTTTTCAATTTTACAAAATTTCACAGTTACTGATACTACTAAAAATATTGTTCTGCTGAACATTGAATGGACATGTCTGAGCATGTCCTTACTTGTTTCCTACTTCGGAGTACTTAACCGACCCTAGTTTTGCATTGGAACCAATGAAATTAAGAATCGGTAGATATCTGGCTGTGTGGGTATATAAAAGGCTACACACCGCTCTTTCGATTGAATTTAAGCCGGTTTGTGATGGATGAACGACTTTTTATTTCATAGTGTCGCGTACGTGTGTAAATAATCCAAACAATGTCTGTTATGTATGTGGAAAATTCACTACCCACTAGCATAAGCATCACACCTTTAATAATTTTCACTATTTTGACTTAACAATTGAACATAAAGATAAGCCATGGGCTCTCAGAATTTGTGGCGCACGCTGTGCTGTTACTCTAAGGGGCTGGTCAAGCTGTAAGAAAAGCGCGATGCCATTTGCAAGACCTACGATTTGGCGGGAATAGACGGACTATTTGACTGTTTGCTACTTTTGTGCGAAAAATTTCGGGTTTTCCAACAAAAATAAGAAAAATTGAATTGATTCGGCTTCTATGTACTTAATAAAGATCCATAAAATTTAAAATAGAAATAAAACTAATGGTTAAATCTTTTTTAATACCTAATCGTAAAATTGTTTCGTCAGCACAGTGGCTTCATCGGGTAAAGGGCACGTTACAAACTGTAAACTGATTTTGTAACGTGCTCTTTAGCTGTAAATTCCCCGAACCTCGGCGACATGAGTGATGAACACAGCGAAGTATTTTTTTAGAGATACTTCTGTTATTGAAAGACGGTATCGGGGCAGGTGGAACAGCGATTATTGTTAGACCTTGATATGACGATGAACAGTATAAAAGAAAAGTAAAAAGAGAAACATTTTAAACAGGACGATACCATACAGCTCAATATAATAATAACTTTATTAGTATACATGCACAATAAATTTTGAAAAATATAAATCATTGGAAAAATAATGTACCCATCCTCAGAAGACTTAAACTAAAAGTTTTCCTTAACATATTCTATCACAAGGATCTTAAATCTACTCAAACTACTACTGGATTTCATGTGCGTAGGTAAACTATTAAAGAGTTTCGGTCCACTCATAAAGACATTCTTGGTTGTTTGCACCCTATTATAGTTTTCAACATAGAAACCATTGGTTTTTCTGGTTCCGTAGTTTTGAATTTGATCGACCGTTCTTAATTTACCACTTAAGTAAGGAGGCATTATTCCAATTTTAATTTTATAGATGAAAACCATTGTCTTATATACTATGTATTGTTTTACAGTTAATAAACTTAAAGTTTCTAGCATTAGATTAATTGAGGTATATCTATTACATTTTAATACTATCCTCAAAGCCTTATTCTGTAGTTCTTGGAGTTGCGGCATCTCATTCCAATTTATACTAAATAAAATGACAGCAAAAATCAAAATGTGGTGCTATTAAAGACTTAAACAACAACAGCCTGGTATGACTAATTGTGACTTAATCTATTTAAGAAAAATACCTATTTAGAGACTTTATTTGATAAGTATTGAACGTGAGTTTTGAAATCTAAATTAGTATTCAATAATACCCCCAAATATTTCATATTCTTAACTCTGTCTATTTTCTTAGCGTCCATATATAAAACTATATCATCAAAAGTCAATTTAGAAATCTTATATTTAGTACCAATTATCATGAACTTAGTTTTACTTAAATTCTGTGCCATATTATTTTCACATACCCATTTATACAGTTTAGTTAATTGGACAGTCATGCAATTCACTATCTCCCTAATATGATCACCAACTATATATTAACTATATCATTAATGTACAGAATAGAGAATAGTGGACCTAACACTGTTCCCTGGGGCACTCCGTATTTTGTAATAATCTTAACAGACACCTCATTTTTATACTTTACAACTTGATATCTATTACTTAGGTACGATTCAAACCATCCTAATGCTAAGCAAGATATTCCCATTTTATTTAATTTACACAATAACAAGTCTCTGTCAACAGTCTCAAAAGCCCTCCTAATGTCCAAGAATACAGTCGAAACAAACAAACAAACTTTCCTTTATCAATTACTTTCCCACGCGTCTCAAACACTCAACACAACCGTTTCACAGGAATGATATTTTCTGAACTCCGACTGATTGGACTCAATTATAGAATGTGTTTACAATATTCCATTAATTAGACATTCACACACATTTCCAAAACTTTTTCATATACAACCACTAAGTTAATAGGTCTAAATTCCTTATGCCGACATCTTCCGTTAACCTTAGGTACTGATGTCACATATGTCGTTTTCTAATCTTCAGAAAATTTACCATTTCGAAGTGATGTATTGATAACATCGAGAAACCTGTCAGCAAGTACTTCACAGGAATCTCTTAAAACGTTTGATATCTCGCCACCTATCTCCCCAGTACACTTCATAGTTTTTAATATAAATTTTAAAGACGCCATCGATACAGCAGTAAACCAATCCATGTCCTGTACGGCGTGGCATTAATATCATCGAGTATCTCTGGATGATCCATCGACTAGGTATATCTCTCGCAATATTTTCAATACTATTAACAAAAAAGTGATTAAATTTGTATGCAATCTTCTTCTCGTTACCCGTAGTTCTGCCACTGAATTTTATTTAACTATAACCACTTTTACTTTTATTGGGTAGTAATGCTTTCAAGTTTTTCCACAATTTACGACTATTATATCGATTTTGATCTACAATCCTAATGTAATATTTCTTTTCCTTTTTTATAAGCTGTCACTTTGTTTCGCACTATTGTGTAAATTTTCCCATTCGCAGTTTTGCTTAGTAAACACAGTCCGCCTATAGTTTAAGTCTCTTAACTTTCATCATTTCTGTTATACCACTATTCATCCATTTCTTCTGCAAATAACTTTTTCTGAGTATAAGTTCCTCTACATGACGCATTTTCTCCGTTATGTCAACTATGCTGCCAATGAAAGGATTCGCTATATCAACATTATCACCGAATAGCTCCAGTTGATATCATGTAAGTTATGTTGTATACTTTCTTTCCTATAATTTTTCATTTTTATTTTCTTTATTACAGCCTTTTCTAAGTGAGCTTCTTTTTCCTCTTCTGCGGCAATGCTCAAAACGCAGTGTGTCAGTGGTATCACCAATCCGAGGAGTTTTATGAACTTTATACGCTAAATCCTTTTTGTTATCTATAATATAGTCTATTATAGCTTTGCTATGCTCTGTGATTCTAGTAGGTACATTGACAATTTGATTCAGTCCGTGTTTATATAATATTGTTGCACTAGTAATCATGTAGTAGTAATGTACATTGTCCATACCAAATTGATATTATTTCATTTACTTTTCAATGTTTTTTTCCAAAACCTGACGTGTTGGAATAAATTTGTTTTTATTGCTATTATTAGAAACGAAAATTGTACATAGTTTCTAAAGAACAAAATGAAAATCTGTTGACCACTGTTATTAATCCGAAAAGTAAAGTGAAATGTAACAATAACAATTCCTAGATTCGACGCTAATGTCAACAACTGATAGTAATTGACATATAGGAAATAAATACGACAAATGCAGTAACCTATGAAAGTCACAAATCGTGGAAAATAACTGGTCACGTAGGCGACAAACATTTTCGCTCGCATGTTATTTATTTTAACTTTTCATCTTACCTCTGTATCGTTAAGGCCTGTATATCCCATTTCTGATTACAATACTATTTTTTTCTTTCCTTTTCATTTCCCATCGACAATAAAAACGTCATTTTTTCAAGAATACCTAATATTTATACTTCAAAACAAAACAAATTCAATATAAATTTGTGATTTGGGTAAGGCGAAATTCAGTTTTCACATATGTCGAGAAGAAATATATTTTGTATTCGAAATACTAAACTTATACCTTCACGTAACTGTATTTGGAAAATCTTCATGTTCGCGTTAGAAGCAAAAACAAATAAAACTTGATATAGTATTCAGTAACATATTCAAACTAAAAAAAAAATTCCCCGGGAAGTCATTTGCTTTTGTTTCAAAAACAGACGACAGATAATTTTAAAATTTTACTTTGTTTAATCTAATGGAAACCTATATTCTGTCTACATTTTATAAAAATAATAATAATTGCGATAATAAAACTAATTACAAGATACCTACTTTATTTGTAGAAATTATTGAAAGTCATAGGCACTTACGAATAATAAAATACATGAAGTTCTTAAAAAAAGTAGTAAATTTAGCAATAATAGACAAGATTTTTATATTGCCTATTATTGCTAAATTTACTACTCTACTACTAATTATATTACAAGAGAAAGGTTGGAAATTGAAACTATTCTAAGAAACACGATGTACGGTGGTGCGGGCAACTGAAGAAAATGGATGTAACATAACAGGGTAGGAAAGATAACTGGGAAATGAATTAAGGTAGACCTCGTATAGCCTGGGCAATTTATTTATTTATTTAACACATGACTTACATGGACTGAAATTAAAATAAAGTTACACATATATTTACAGAGAACATAGTTTAACACAGAAGTTAAATTTTAAAATCAAAGTCATTGATCCAGTCCAACACGTAATCAGCGACTTCAAAGAAGTCACTCATCTCACCTCCACATGCTAGGATCTCTGCAGTCGTAAGCCAGTGTCAGTCCACATTTATAGAATGAGTCACGACAGAAGCCCCGGGTCGTTTTTATTTTATTAATTATCTTCCATTCGTGCGAGGCAGCTGCTTTCCTGGTAAAGGTACTATAGGATTGGTGATATGGGCAGCTTGCACGGTTTTCAAAGCTTCCCAAAACTTCCTCAGTCTATAATTTAAGTTGAAATTTTCGCTGTAAGTTATTCTGCTAGCGGCAGTGAGGGAGATCTAGACTTCAGTCCCGGCAGACCGGCATCAGGTAGGTCATTGTGTACCGGGAGGTTGGTTTAATAACCAGGCTTTTCGGTCTGAGGATGATGGGTGGTGTATATGGTTTAGTACGGGATGGCAAGGTGGAGGTATGCTTTTTAAACAGCCGCTGATTAATCTCATAGTCCTATTGAGTTTGATGTCGATCATCTTTACGTGGCAGCTGTTTTACGTGGCGACGTTTTAAAAGACAATGAAATAGCAAACCTAGTCAAAAACAAGGGATTATTATGGAAACAGAGCAAAATTTAGCAAGCAATAAGAAAAATTTCCTCTGATTTAGAACTAAAAGAGAAACAGTTCATAAATATTATTATATATGTGTGCGACACTACTCTTCCTTAACTTTTATGTTTTGAAATATCTTATATATATATATAAAAAAATTTTATTTTCTGCAAATCTCTTTATTTTATAAAATATATATATAAAATACTACGAGCCCTAACAACTTAATGTTCGTACGATCATTTATCACATGACTTAAAACGAAGTCACATCACCTTTAGCCTTTATAACAGCTTTTACTCCAGCTGACATGGATTCCACAAGCAACCTGCAATAATTTGGTGTAAAGGATTCCCAAATTTCTGAGAGTTTTGTATTTAATTCACTTATTGTTCCTTAAGTAATTTTCATGTTGTGCCACAAGGTCTCGAAAATATTGAGATCCGGACTGCTTGAAGGCCATGCTAAAACTCTGATATCATGTTCCTCAAAACATTTGTTTGTTGATTTTGCCGTATGGGACGATGCTCCATCCTGTTGAAAAATGTAGTCTGTCGGGATAGAGCTCTTCTACACTAGGAATGAGGCTATTATTTCCTATGCGGAATTTGTAGGCATTAACAATTCCATCTATTATCTCCTTTTTTCCTACACCCTTTCCAGACATACATCTCCAAATCGTCACACCCTTTGCAAATTTCACAATACTTTTTAAACATTCCATATTAAAAGTTTCAGTTTTATCCCGAATAATATGTCACCTACAGAAACATCAAATTTGGGTTCGTCGCTAAATATGACTTTGTACCATCTACTGTCCAGTGCAATTTAGACTAGCTTCAGATTAGACGATTTTTGAATTAGGCTTTTGTTAACAGCGCCGTTTCTTTCGCCTTTAGTAAAATCGTTTAAAATTAAAGAAAACCAAATAATAATATATTGGTATTGTTACGCTTCGTATATAAGAATATTTTAATTTATTTTTAAATAATATATTTCTTCTTTAAATATTTCGATTTAAAATAATATTTAACTTAAGACATTTTTATACATATTCGTGTGCAAGGAGAAACCATGTCTTTTGTTATATCCCTAACAAGGGATACTACGCGGTACTCTACGCGCACTCAAAGATTCCATGTTATGATGCTGAAAAAGAGGATTGTAGTCGATGTTACGTTCGGAAAATCCTCCATCCAATTTTAGAGGCATGAACTTTTAAAAATCTCCACTGCACTTTCTCAACCACCTCCTGTTGAATTGCATAATAAAGATACCACAGACTGATCCATAATCGAGCATATAGAGCACATACATGTAATATAAACTTGTTAATGTTCAGGCGTCTTCAAAATCTCTGGTAACACATATAATAAAGTCAAGTGGCTTGACAACAAATTAAATAATGTTAATCAGAAGATTCAATTGATTATCAATCGTAACACCTAAATCCAAAACAGTATTGGTACAGGCTACATGTTCACCATGGATGAACTAAGTACCTGTTCAGCTTATTATCCATACACCATTTAACTATAACGTTCAATGCCTTCTGCTGACAAGTGACGTCTACTTCGTTTAAAATGGTACGATAGATCTTAAGAATATTTGCATAGACCAAAACTACACAAGGTATAGAAGTTAGCAAGTCATTGATGAACATAATGAAAGCAACGTGGTCTAAATTAGAGCCATGCGGTACACCTGAAGAGGAAGTGTAAGGCCTTAATTCAAAGCCATTATAATAAACATGGTTGTGCTTATCCTTAGGATAACTATGAAGTAATCTTAATTAAAGCATTAGATAGACCAAACGCACTTAATTTCTGCAGGAATATCATCGTCATAATCCGTGACTAAAAAGCTTGGAATACTGTTGTGACCAGCAATACCCGAATTCTTTAACTTTCTAGCGCATACAACAAGGTCACTATAATCAGCATCAACAATAGCAGCTAGAGGAAGGTTAGACATCATATCAGGAAATGACGTAACAAAGGATGACGGCAAAAATACCGATGATGAAGTCGCAGAAAATGCCTTCACTACAACCTGTGGTTCATCATGATGCATATTGTTGAAATATTATAAATAAGATGCTAATAAAGAAACAGAAAAGATTGAGGAGAACATGTTTCTACCCTAAAATAGAAGAAGAAGAAACTAATAATGTCTGGCACTACATTAATTATATGCCGCCAATCACAACAAGCTGAAATAAAATAGTTATGGTCAATAAATTCAATCTGGGTACTGAGCCTATTAACAAAAAAGATCAAACAGAAAAGTTAGATAAATCAGGTGTCCATCAAATAAATTATAGTCATTACGCAGCCATATATAACGGGCAGAGTGGTCGAAAGCTAGAAACAAGAGTAAAAGAACATAACAGATCAATTTTAAACAGCACAAAGAATATAGGTTTCTCAGAACATTACATAGACAATGATTTCTTTTTCGATATGAATGATCGTAAATTGCTGCATAATGTAAACGAAAGCAAGAAACTTACATTATTTGTAAATCTAGAAATTAAAGGAGCCTGAAATGAAAAGAAGAATTTAACAAATATACAGGATTAGTTAAAAGTATGAAGACGGCGATTTATTGTCGTTAATATTCATTTTAGGGATTTATGTTCAATATAAAAGTTTGGTAGGATATTTTGATCTACATTTGAGAATATTTGAATTTTTTTTTCTTCAATTGTTTTTTAGTTACGCCTGTCCGCGCATTTTTTTAAATGGGAACTAGTAAATTTTACTCTACCATTCGATAGAGATTTTTTTTCTCTTTGCAAATTTTTTTTTTTAATTCATTTTAAAAACTTTTTTACAAGAAAAATTAATCAAATTAATAACAAAGTAACTTAAAGTAAGTGTTCAAATTGTCGTCCATTAGTAATTTGACAATGACCCAATCGATTTACAAAACCCCGAACAGAGTTCTGTAAAAAATCTCGGGGAATTTCTTGTATCGGTACATCGCAGATAGACAGAAGCGTAGCGATAAACAAACTTGAGTGACATAATTTTATCAGTGGTTATTGTGTACGTCAAATCTTTGACAGAAATAATTCATTTGTGCAATTTGTTGCTGTTAATATTAACAATGGCGAGTTTAAGTGAACATGAACGAATTGAAATACTTATGATGTTTGGTTATGGAGATAGACGCAGAAGTTTACAAGACGTTAGTAATTTATTTAATGATACGCATCCAAATAGAAATCCTATTTCTAAATCCGTAGTTGGTAAAACTTTAAGACGCTTTGAACAAACGGGTAGCGTTAAAGATTTGCCAAGGAGTGGTAGACCTAGAACAGCAAAAAGCGATGATAACAAACTGGATATTTTATTGGCTGTATCTGAATATCCCCATTTATCAACCAATCAATTAGCGGCCAATTTCAATATTTCACAGTCATCGATCGTGTCTTTTTAAAAAGTGAAAAGTATAAACCTTATAGGGTACACCTTGTACACGAGTTAACGGAGATGATTTTGATAGGAGATTACAATTTTCTGAAGAAATGTTAAATATTTGCAATAATAATGAAAATTCTTTTCTCAGACGAAGCTACTTCTTGCCTTACCGGTGAAGTAAACAGACATAACTGCAGATACTGGTCATCGGAAAATCCCTCTTGGTTTTTGGAGCACCATACGCAGTACCCCCAAAAGGTTAATGTTTGGGTTGGCATTCTAGGCGGTCATATTATCGGTCCCTTTTTCATCAATGGCAATTTAACTTCGGCTCTGTATTTGCAGTTATTGCAAAATGAAATAATACCTGCTAGTGCTACGCTCTATCCTCATGAAAACAATGAACACCTGCCCAATGACGGTATCTGGTTCCAGCAAGATGGCGCCCCACCACATTATGGTGTAAATGTTCGTCAATATCTGGACAACGTTTTTCCCCACAGATGGATTGGAAGACGAGGAACCATTGAATGGCCAGCCCGTTCGCCAGATTTAAGTCCTTTAAGATTTTTTTCTTTGGGGATACGAAAAAAAACAAAGTTTACAAAGAAAAGCCAGATAACGTCGAAGATTTACAAATCCGAATTACCAGAACGATACAAGAAATTCCCCGAGATTTTTTACAGAACTCTGTTCGGGATTTTGTAAATCGATTGGGTCATTGTCAAATTACTAATGGACGACAATTTGAACACTTACTTTTATTTACTTTGTTATTAATTTGTTTAATTTTTTTTGTAAAAAATTTATTAAAATGAATTTAAAAAAAGCAAAAATATTATTGTAAAGAGAAAAAAACCTCTATCGAATGGAAGAGCAAAATTTACCAGTTCCCATTTAAAAAAAATGCGCGAACAGGCGTATCTAAAATAACAATTGAAGAAAAAAAAACAAATAATCACAAATGTAGATCAAAATATGTTAACAAACTTTTATATAGAACATAATTCCCTAAAATGAATATTAACGACAATAAATCGCCGTCTCCATACTTTTAACTAAGCCTGTATATACAGATAATACAAAAGTATTTTTAATAATATAAAATATTATTCAAAATCTGGTGTGAAGAACACAAATACAGGTTCACTATTAATATTTTTTGTGAACGTGTCCGAACATATCCCTCCCCAGAGACGTATTTCGCCTTACCTGTATTTGTGTTCTTCACACCAGATTTTTAATAATATTTTATATTATTAAAAATACCTTTGTATTATACAAAACTGGTGGGGTTTACCTACTCATGTATGTTTCAATTATTCTGATATATATATAGAGATACTTAAGTAATTATGCTAATGACATTGTAACTAGTACTAGTAACTAGTAGATATATATAGTTACCTATGTTCACATTTGTTTAGCCATCTCGTCTCTTTGACAATGGTAAGCTATCTTACCGAAACATATGTTGAGAAATCTAATTAAGTAGTGAAACAGTTAATATCAAATGATTCCATTTATTCGAATTTAATATTGTATAAACATAAAATTATATGTAGAAAACATTTATTTCATTCACATCACTTCGCGAAATAGCAATTGAGTTGATTTGCACGAATTTGCCAACTGCAGGCAAAATATCATATCTCTTCATAATGCAATTTAAGGCATTTCCCGTGATTCGAATTTTAGTCCCTTGATAGCTCAAGGATTAAGGGCGTGGTCCGATAAACCGGAGGACGCAGGTTCGAATCCTGCATAAAAACGAATTTCTTTTTCAGTAAAAAATTCGTTAAATTAGCGTCGTAAATGTAGAAAGCATTTATTTGATTCACATCATTTCGCGAAAATACAATTGATTTGCACAAATTTGCCAACTGCGGGCACAATATAATATCTGTTCTTAATGCAATTTAAGACTTTTCACGTGATTCTAACTTCTTTCCTTATACCTTAAGGGTTAAGAGCGTGGTCCGGCAAACCATAGGACGCAGGTTCGAATCCTGCATAAGGGCGAATTCTTTTCAGTAAAAAAATCGATTAATTAGCGTCGTATATGTAGAAAGTATTTATTTTATTTAATAAAATTATCCCATTGATATACTTAACTCTACGCATAAAATAAATATTGACATTAATTAATTTATTATTTATGTATTATGAGTTTTTAAAACACTTATTACAAATACATATTTAAGTAGCAAAAAGCTAACATTTTGAAAATTATTAATTAAATTCTTCATTCTACAGTTAGAAATATAAATTATGAGAAAATAATCATTTACATTTAAGATACTCAAATTCAAGAAAACTTTTTCTTTATGCAAGTATAACCTTTAAAAGTCATACCTACAATTTCGGGAAAAAGAACATTCGCATATAGCGAAACAGTTACATAGCAAACATTTAAATAATTCGATCAGTTAATGTAACACGGTATATGTGCATACACAAAAGGCATCTATAATTGATAGACTCAAAACAAACCCCGATAAGGGTACGCAAAATAGTTTCCCTAAGTACACATGTTCATGTATGTACTTATGTTAGTCATTATATAAAAAATGCACATATCGGTTGGAAAAATGGTCCAATGTTACGAGGGACCGTTTTTTATCTTCCCGGCAGATTCCTTGGCAGATTTAAATTTTAATGCAATTTCCCATTATGCTTTTTTTTAAATTACATATACTTTAGTAACTTGTGTGCTAATTTACAAAATATTTGCAACATTATTAATTTTATTATCTGTCATTTTGTGTTGTCATGCAATGAATTTGTATCAAAATGAACACTATCGAATATAGAGCCGTTGAAAAGTTCCTTACAAAACAAGGAAAAGCTTCAAAAATTGTTTTTGAAAATATGTTGCCTGTATACGGAAATAATTGTCCATTCAGGTCAACTATTTGCAAGTGTTCAAAATTGTTTAAACATGGTCGAGACACATTGAATGATGATTAAAGCTGATTAATTATATGCACAGAGAAACTGCGTTTATATGCGCATATATTTCCAAAATTCGAAGAAAATATGAGTAGATAGGATTTGCCGATTCTGGATCCTCCTCCTCCTCTGACCTTGAACTTGACCTTATCACGTCACAACCCAACGACCTTGACCTTGAACTTGACCTTATGACGTCCCAACCTAACGACCTTGACCTTGAACTTGACCTTATGACGTCACAACCCAACGACCTTGACCTTATGACGTCACAACCCAACGACCTAGACCTTGAACTTGACCTTATGACGTCCCAACCCAACGACCTTGACCTTGAACTTGAGCTTATGACGTCACTTCAAGGTCATAGACCCTGCAAGGTCATTGACCTTCAATCAACTCAATGACGTCACAACCCAACCCAATGACGTAATACTTACGTAACAACCTCCTCCACACTGATATACGAGGTTCAGTCAAAAACAATGACATCATAACAGACATTACACAAGTAGCAGCTAGCAGGTAGCAGGTAGCAGTTAGCAGGTAGCAGGTATCAGGTAGCAGGTAGCAGGTAGCAGGTAGCAGGTAGCAGTTAGCAGGTAGCAGGTAGCAGGTAGCAGGTAGCAGGTAGCAGGTAGCAGTTAGCAGGTAACAGGTAGCAGGTAGCAGGTAGCAGTTAGCAGGTAGCAGGTAGCAGGTAGCAGGTAGCAGGTAGCAGGTAGCAGGTAGCAGGTAGCAGGTAGCAGGTAGCAGGTAGCAGTTAGCAGGTAGCAGGTAGCAGGTAGCAGCTAGCAGGTAGCAGTTAGCAGGTAACAGGTAGCAGGTAGCAGGTAGCAGGTAGCAGCTAGCAGGTAGCACAATTAATAATATTTCACAATATTATAATTGCCGTTAAATTGATAATCGCGAAACAAGATTTTACAGGAATTTTTTAGCAACCCAGTTAATTATATATCTGAAACGCCACAAGGATACGTAACAACCTCCTCCACCTCCACACTGATATACGAGGTTCAATAAAATTGTGTAACAAAATGGCGGAAGGAGGAGTTAAACAAAAATGCATCAAGCCAAAAGAACATTAGAAAACAAAATGGCGGATGGAGGCAAGTTTGAAAAGCAAAAAAGAAAAAAAATACTTACAAGATGGTAGGCCCCCTTGTGGGGCCCTCTGAAACATAACCACACACACCCCCCTAGTAGGGCCACCGAAAACATAACCTCACAATTTAATAAAACACGAGCAGAGAGAAACACAAGTACACTCGACGAAAGCTAGATGAACACTGAAGGAAGTTACATCCGGCGCGCTATATAATTAAGATAACAATTAAAATGAGCAATACAATATTCTATAAAACCAGCTTTAGGAAATTATTACGGCATATTTTTTTAAACATGATAGGACACGATTTTTCTTGGTGAAACCTGTCTAGACACTTTGAATATTTCACTATTAAGAGAGCAATAAATGAAAGAGGAAAAATAAGTTTAAATATTTATTATATGTACTATATATACAAGGTAAATCACAATAATATAAAATATGATAAATATAAATTACAATATACAGTTATACATGTTTTTTATATAGAAATTCACGAGGAAATTAAATTTTAAAACATTTATTATATATGCTATATTAACAATGTAAATTACAATAATATAAAATTTAATAAATATAAATTAGCAACCCAATCTCATAACTTCAACATCGAAATGGAAAGTATTGTAATGTAGATATAATATTTCTAACATAAATAAAGCATTTAAGGAGTTACTATGACAAGACAATAATCTTTTTATATTGCTGTGTATATCGCCAGACATTTGGGCACAGGATTCCAATGTCGACTTATAAAAATTCACAAAATATAAAGTCTTTAAAACAGTCAACTTTTGATTTAATAATTCCATTAAACTATATATGTTGTCATATGTGTCTTTAGATAAAACAATTTCACGATTACGACTCTTTAGTCGAATTACCTGAATTTTTCTATACGTGCCACATTCCATCTGATGATTAGGGCTGCAACCCTCAGTCTTACAAAATTCCTCCCACTCATCCGCAGTGAAAAAGATGCAGACGGTCGACGAGCGAATTTGAATAATTGGCACAAAACCAGCAGCTGGACTAAGTCCAATAACAATCCACTTAGTACCGCTATTATTAAGCAAATACACAGATTGTCCGACAAGCTGTTTCTCTCTAAGGATAGCATCTTCCTGCTTTTTCAAAGCATCGTCAATGAAATCGTTATAGGTAACCGGCTCACTACCAGCTGTAACAATAGAAATATTATATTAGTCAAAAGTAAATTATAATGTAAAAAATCTACATACCTCTATCCATTTTACTGTTGTGATACACGAAGAAAAAACTCTAAGACTGCCAGTTAGAGCAAGTTGCAGCGGTATATATAGAGTAACAAGAAATAGTGGAGGGGAGAGAATTCAAACCGTTTGGAGACTATAACAGATGTAATATTAAGTGACGCATTTTTTATATATAATTAATAATTACCAATTTAACTCGTCATCCGATTATTCCACGATGTTGTGATGACCCCAAGCTAGGGTATGTATCCCATCCCCATTAATATACCGTTTATCATCAAAAGGAGATAGGGTCAATTTATTTTGTTCAACAGAGGAAATCTCATGTAATTTACTACGAAATAAATTTTGACGTCTATAAATTAATTCATGTTCGAATAAACAAATTTTATAATCTTCCAAACTAATTGCATTTTTTACTATGTTCTGTTTCACTCCCTTAGATTTTTTCACCTGTCTACCTTCATACTGTTATACATGTTTTTATATATAGAAATTCACGAGGAAATTAAATTTTAAAACATTTATTATATATGTGCTATATTAACAATGTAAATTACAATAATATAAAATTTAATAAATATAAATTACAATATACTGTTATACATGTTTTTATATAAAAATTCACATAAAATTTTAACATTTTTTACCGTACAAGAACAATTTGCTTCTTCATGATAAAAACATGGTTCATCAGTCTTAACTAAAACGGGTACATTGTCCGCATATTCCAAGTTGATTATATCTATATTTACAATAGTTTTCAAATAGTCACACTTTTGCCGACCCTTTACATATATTTTACCAAAGTCTCTACAAATATTTTTCAAAACATTTCGTAGAGATTTCAAGTCTACGAGTCCGTCTGAATATTTAATTTTTAAATGATTACTCTGCAGCCAACATACCTCCCTCTTTTCACTAGGCGATAACTGAATATATGGCACTGCGGGTTTAAATAAAAGATGCATCGATCGGGAACCATCGGTGATCGACATCTCCTTAGGCGTAAAATTGTTATTAAAAAAACCTTGTATGTCAACAATCAGGTAAGGCTCGAACCGCTGTTGGTACACTCTAGTCCGATGTAAAGGTGTTAAAATTTCCATTAATTTCTCCTCCAATTGTTTAATTCTTCTATTAAATCTATGTCTGTCTGCTGCAGACATTCTGAATTCAAACCATTCAAAAATTTTAACGTTATCGCTAAACTGTACTCGCTTAGACATTTTTCGCGAAATATAGTAGAAGTGTTATACACGATATCAAAGGACAGACTAAATTAGAATGCAATACAATGGTAAGTATATATATATATCAAAATTTCTTGTACCAACTTGTTTAGCAGTTATCAATTTAACGGTTAAATTATAATATTGCGAAATATTTCACGCCCACATCCGCCACCTACTCCCCAACATAAAAAATTCATGTAAAATCTTGTTTCGCGATTATCAATTTAACGGCAATTATAATATTGTAAAAAAATATTGTGAAATATTATTAATTGCTTAAATATATATCTAAATACTAGAAAAAAACATTTAATAAAGGGGGGTAGTAATCAAATAATCAGAATGATGAATCGATGGTAAATTATTTAACTGACAACCAAATAAATTTAAAAGTTGTTGAGTTTCAATATCGAAAACAAAAACTTCAGCTCGAATATCCCCATCTGGTTCACACACTGTTTCAAAATTTTCATAAATTTTAAACTGTTTATTCCGGTCAAAGTTCGGGTTACAATAATATAGCACATTAACTAAATCATCAATATCAAAGTAGTTTGAATTCCGAAACGCAAACGCCGACATAAATAAACAATCAATATCCAACAATTCTGTAGAGCATATATAATCACATAAACCGCTAGGTAAATCAACTCCGATTCTCTGTATAAACTCAACAAATTTGACATTAGAATCAAATTGCGTATTCATCATACTAGATTGTTAAAGCAACTGAAAAAATACAAGATCAGACCTGTAGTAGAATGGTTGGGTGGGGAGGGGATAGTTTTAAATACTGCTCGAAATATTATAGAAGCTTAGTATACCGAAACTAGCGATTAAGACAAAATGTCTCAACATCTAGAATTGATGTTAGAAGCAGTAAAGTTTGTTTATGAAAATTAGGGTTGGATATATAATATTAAAACAAATCTAATAGAACATATTCCATTGAATGTATTTAAAACGAAAGTGGCTCCGGAATGTATAGGGAACTTCTGGCATTTAATTTCACCCGACAAACAAGTTAAACTAGAAGAATATCGACCGTGTATTATACACTATAATACCGGGGAGGAACAAATTGACGGGCCACCCCCATCTAAAATAAACTGTCCAGTTTGTAAAAAGAGTATTACCCAACAAACCAAAACCGAATTGATATTAGAAGCAGTCAAGTTTGTTTACGAAAATGATGGCCGGCTATTTGGTATTAACACAAATCTAATAGAACATATTCCATTGGATGTATTTAAAACGAAAGTAAAACCAATGTGAATAGAGGACTTCTGGCGTCTAATTTCACCAGACAAACAAGTTGAACTAGAAGAATATCGGCCGCGTTATATACACTATAATACCGGCGTAGAACAAATTGACGGACCAGCGCCCCCTAAAAGAGACTGTTCAGGCTGTAAAAAGAGTATTACCCAACAACTCAAAAAATTTAGAAAACCGAGGCCGAAGAAAATGAAACATTGTTAAATATATTAATGTTATATTTATATTTAAATAAAAATTATTAAAAATCAAATTAAAATAAAACCTAATTTTATTGTTGATATAAATATTACATGCTTTTATGTTTTTAAAAATCATAGAAATAGTCATAAATTTTACAAATCTATATACCTCTAATAATATTTCTAACAACGAAAAATTTTGTATTCTTCCTCATGTAATACTTAAAATATATTAAAATAATGAATTTATCATTCTTTACTAAATTTTGAATTTCTCAATCAAAAATTTAGATATTGACATTTTTTTTTTTTTGATTAAAGATCACGTTTATTTAAACTTAAATAAAACATCTATGGAAAATTTATAAATATCATGTTAAAATAAACAATTATCAATTTGATTGAAATGTTACTTTTAAAATTAAGTAATTGAAGCTTAAATATTATAATAAAATAGAAAAGTGCGATATTTGTTTTATATCTTTTTTATATAGTCTGTAGCAGTATTTAATAAACATAAAAACAATTTTAAGAATGATCTGTATACCTCTACTAGTATTTCTAATAACGAAATTTTATATTCTTCATCATTTAATACTTTAAATATATTAAAATAATGAATTTATCATTCTTTACTAAATTTTGAATTTCTCAATCAAAATTTACATGTTAACAATTTTTTCGAATAAAAATCACGTGTATTTAAACTTAAATAAAACATCTATTGAAGATAGAAATACCTTGTTAAAGTAAACAATATATTATTTTCCAAACATTTGCGACAGTGAAATTAAATCACCGAGAAAAAACTTGTTCTATCATGTTTAAAAAAAATACACATTACTTGGAAATAATCTTTTCCAATAGAATAAACCCTGTATATGCAGTTCATATGTTTTTACATGCCTTAATAAAATAAAACTGTAAAAATCAGCAAAAAAAAAATATTATGAAAAGTTTCACATGTGCGGTGTTGAATGTCGATATTCAGCGTGTTATATTTTTTTAAATTGTAAAAAGTCTGTTAATATATAAATATAGATAATTTTTATTGGAAACGCTGTTATTTATATCGATTTTAAGTGTATCTTGGAACCAATACGCTCTTGCAACAGTGATCCGGCTATTCTGTATACGAGGCCTACTCATAAAAACTATTTAAAAATTGTAGTTCCCCGATCAATCCTTAACTATTGATGAGATAAAATAATGTTAATAACGCAATTATCTGTCACATTTGTGATTTGTCATTAAATGGAGATAAAATGTCAGATCACTGTCATTTAACGGAGAAATTCAGGGGTGCCGTGCATTCAAATTATAATCTAAATTTCAAAATTCCAAATATACACCCTTGTTTCTATACAACATGAGCCATTATGACAGTCATCTATTCATTAGAGATTTGGCAAACGATAATTTAGACATAAACGTTGTTCGGGTTAATAAAGAAAAAATATATTAGTTTTACGAAAAAAGTTTTAAAAAAACATAGATACTAATATTTCACCTATTTTAACAATACGGGTTTAAAATATTTAATTATAAATCTTGACTAACTTACTATTATCCATATATCGGTTACATTGTTCTAACACATCCATCAGCAGCTCTCCTACACCACAGTATTTACTATTTAGTTATGCAAATGCAGTTATAAATAAACAAGTTTTATCCCAAACAAAAAAAAGACTTAAATCATCACCAGCCATATATAAAAAATAAATATTAAAATTTTTATCACCCGAATCAAATTTAAGAACTATCACGCTAAGTTAATATAATAAAAGAATCGAAATTGCTTTAGGGAAGTTTAATTAGTCTAGTATAGTATGTTAACACATTCCTCATCATATTGCTTTGTCATCATATTTTTTATATTAAAGGCGAAATAAGCAAAAAAATTATTTCTTTTACATCGTAATCATATTACACCAGATGTGATTCGCTTAGTAACAGACATGCGTCGACATTATTTTAATGTTGACGCATGTCTTTTTTATTTTCATATGCCGTATGTAATTTAATTTATCTTTGTTTCTAACTATATATGGAGTATATAGTATGTTTCTTGTTTAATATGATTGATTATATAATACTAGTCATTTAGATAATTAAATCTGTGACATTAATTTACCGTAGTATAATCAAAATACACACTCTTTATCGTTTTTATAAGGTAAAATTAAAAATTTCAATTGAATTTATACTGTTACAAGTTAGATATATTGTTTATAGAAGAATCGAAATAATGATTAACAAATTCAATATATAGGGTCCATTTAATAGGCAAACTTAAGAAATTTTAAAGTAACATACTTCAAATGGAATACCTTTTGAATCTTTGTTTTATAGTGACAATCTAAGAAAAAGGTGTTTAAATTAAATTATTTTTTATTTATAACTTGTATAATAATATTCATTTCCATTATTTATATATATTGTTAAAATTTTTTATTTTTTTGTTGAAAACATACTACGTAGAAATCATCTTTCCAATTGAATAAACCCTTATATTCATGTGTAGTTCAACTGGTAGATTATTAATAATAGAATTATTTTACAAATCTGTATACCTCTAATAGTATTTCTAATAACGAAATTTTATATTCTTCATCATTTAATACTTTAAATATATTAAAATAATGAATTTATCATTCTTTACTAAATTTTGAATTTCTCAATCAAAATTTATATGTTAACAATTTTTTCGAATAAAAATCACGTGTATTTAAACTTGATTATTTTTATGTGAATACAACTCATTAGCAAATGATATCACAATATCGGGATTCTTTATCGAATATATAAAATTTAAATTTATATGCTTTTGCCATGTATTGAAAGCTGTTTGAGTAATGTTTATCACTGTAGATGTAGCCATAGCAAAATACCAGAATATATCAGTCTTATTCCATTTATTATAATAAGCTTGAAAGTCTAGCGGAAAATCTCGAATTCCGCACCGAGGCTTGCTCATTAAGTTTAATGTTTCATTATTCAGATCGCCATCGATGGTTAAATTGAAAAATTCTTGAAATTTTATTACTCCATTTGCTATATCTGTGATCGATGTTTCAGACACATCTAAATACCCATATCCCTGTAGATAAGTGGTAACGTTAATCGACAAAACAGTCTGAATTGTATAGAATAAATATATAACTCGGTAGAACATGTTATACTGATGCTGGTCAGATTAAGAATGATTGTCTAGACGAGGTGTTGTTTAAATAAAGAAAAAAATTATGAAAAAATATTTTTTATTACATTTTTTTTTGATACAATTAAAAATCAATTTTTAAATAATTTTACAAGGATACATAACAACCTCCTCCTCCTCCTCCTCCTCCTCCTCCTCATAGGAAACTATTGAAGAAGAAACAAAGAAACAAACAATTACTATACTCACGCAGCCTATACTTATAAATATTAACGATACTTCGATAGTAAAATATACAATCCCTACATGTATGTATACATACCGTATATGTATCCAGGTGAAAAAATATATTGGCATGTGAATGGTAAAATTGATTAAAATGTGTTCATACGTGTAGGTATATAGCTTATGATTTACGAAAATCTAATATTTAATACCTAGTCAAAATAGTTGTTCAATATTTATGTTAGAGAGATTAAAATTGAGATTATACAAGAAATTATTGTAAGTTTACGTTTATGCCTCCAGAATTGTCATTAAGAAAGCTGGTGGTAGAAAACGCATAAAGATATTACCAATACCGAAATCTGGAAGGATTTTGCCTCTGATACCGCTATTTGACAAATAAAATTTTTTTAAAAAATATTATACTATAAAAATTATTATTTATTCTGTTTGTTATAGATTAATAAAGCGCTCATTAAATTTTTTATTCTGGTGTTTAATTTTTTTATTAAAAATATATAAATAGCAGGGTTTATTCTATTGAAAAGATTATTTCTAAGTAATGTGTTTTTTCAAATATCCATTAATATATAACGATTATTTTTTACAATTGAAGGTATTTATAAATTTTTTAATAGATGTTTTATTCAATTTTAACTAAAAAACGGGTATATTATTCCAAGTTGATTACATCTAGATATAAATAACAGCGTTTTAAATAAGAGTTATCTATATATTTGTATATTAACAGACTTTTTTGCAAATTTAAAAAGATAAAATACTTTGAATATTGGCATCCGACACTGTAACATGTGGAACTTTTTCATGATTTTTTTGGCTGATTTTACAGTTTTATTATTTATTAATGACATACGAATTTAATATACAGAGTTTATTCTATTGGAAAGATTATTTCTAAGTAATGTGCTTTTTCAAATATCCATTAATTTTTCTTAGATTGTCATTATAAGACAAAGATTCAAAAGGTATTCCATGAATTCACTATTAACATAGAAAATTATAATTGGTTAAAGGTATCAATTATTTAAAATCAAAAACCAAGAAATTATAATTTTTATCTATTTATAATAGATATACATACCTATGTTAAAAGAGAAATAATATAACAATATAGCGTAGGGTTTATAATGTAAATTAATATATAGATTTTTTCTTTATACCAGTGAATTGAGATATTAACGTTATTGTGGTAAATTATATATATATTACATACAGTATGTAAAGCAATTTCAGTTCTTTTATTATATTAAAACTTAGTGCGATAGTTCTTAAATTTCATTCGGGCGATAAAAAATTTGAATATTTATTTTATATTTATTTTTATGTATATATGGTTGGTGATGACTTAAACCTTATTTTTCGGTTTGGGATATAAATTGTTTTATTTATGACTGCATTTGCATAACTAAACAGTAAATACTGTAGTGTAGAAGGGCTGATGGATGTGTTAGAACAATGTAGCCGACATACGGATAATAGTAAGTTAGTAAAGATTTATAATTAAATATTTTAAAACCGTATTGTTAAGATAGGTGAAATATTAGTATCTACTCAAAAAATGCAGCTCTCCGCAAATTTGCGGTAGCATTTTAAAATAACTATTATATGTTATCTAGATGATTTGAGTTCATTGCTTACATGATGTATACTTAGAGATTTTTTGAAAACAAAAAATATTTATTGAAATCACTTGTATATTGAGACTTTTTAATCTCACAAATTATTCTAATATAATTTATTGTATATCTATATAAGGTATTATAAATATAAGACAATATATAACTTATAATGACTGCATTTGCATAACTAAATAGTAAATACTGTAGTGTAGAAGGGCTGTTGGATGTGTTAGAACAATGTAGCCGACATACGGATAATAGTAAGTTAGTAAAGATTTATAATTAAATATTTTAAAACCGTATTGTTAAGATAGGTGAAATATTAGTATCTACTCAAAAAATGTAGCTCTCCGCAAATTTGTGGTAGCATTTTAAAATAATTATTAAATGTTATCTAGATGATTTGAGTTCATTGCTTACATGATGTATACTTAGAGATTTTTTGAAAACAAAAATATTTATTGAAATCACTTGTATATTGAGACTTTTTAATCTCACAAATTATTCTAATATAATTTATTGTATATCTATATAAGGTATTATAAATATAAGACAATATATAACTTATAATAGCATAAATTCGATTAAAATTTTTGATTTAACCTTATAAAACAATATGTTCATCTAGCTTTCGTCGAGTGTACTTGTGTTTTCTCCGCTCGTGTTTTATTAAATTGTGAAAATTCAAAATTTAGTAAAGAATGATAAATTCATTATTTTTTAATATATTTAAAGTATTAAATGATGATTACAATTTAAAAAAATATAATACGCTGAATATCGAAATCCTACACTGCAACATGTGAAACTTTTCATAATTTTTTTTTTGTTGATTTTACAGTTTTATTAAGGCATGTAAAAACATATGAATTGCATATACAGGGTTTATTCTATTGGAAAGATTATTTCCAAGTAATGTGTATTTTTTTAAACATGATAGAACAAGTTTTTTCTCGGTGATTTAATTTCACTGTCGCAAATGATGGGATAATAATATATTGTTTACTTTAACAAGGTATTTCTATTTTCAATAGATGTTTTATTTAAGTTTAAATACACGTGATTTTTATTCGAAAAAATTGTTAACATGTAAATTTTGATTGAGAAATTCAAAATTTAGTAAAGAATGATAAATTCATTATTTTAATATATTTAAAGTATTAAATGATGACGAATATAAAATTTCGTTATTAGAAATACTATTAGAGGTATACGGATTTGTAAAATAATTCTATTATTAACAATCTACCAGTTGAACTACACATGAATATAAGGGTTTATTCAACTGGAAAGATGATTTCTACGTACTACGTAGTATGTTTTCAACAAAAAAATAAAAAATTTTAACAATATGTATATATAAGTAATGGAAATGAATATTAATATACAAGTTATAAATAAAAAATAATTTAATTTAAACACCTTTTTCTTAGATTGTCACTATAAAAACAAAGATTCAAAAGCATGGCCTGCAGGTAGCAGGTAGCAGGTAGCAGGTATTCGATTCGAATAACAAATTTGCTGAGTTTATACCTGCTAATCGGCAATATTGATAATTTCTTGTGTAAGTTTTTCGTTTGGAGATTTTTTTTTTTAATCTCCGTACGCTTCAATATTTTATTTTTCTTTACCATGATAACTCTCTAACTGGCAAATCGAGACTGTTAACAAACATAACTGTTTAAACTATAACACCCCGTATGAAAATAAAAATTTACTTACTATGCAAATTAAATTACATACGGCATATGAAAATAAAAAAGACATGCGTCAACATTGAAATAATGACTACGCATGTCTGTTACTAAGCGAATCACATCTGGTGTAATATGATTACGATGTAAAAAATAATTATACGGCATATGAAAATAAAAAAGACATGCGTCAACATTAAAAATAATGACGACGCATGTCTGTTACTAAGAGAATCACATCTGGCGTAATATGATTACGATGTAAAAGAAATAATTTTTTTTGCTTATTTCGTGAACGTTTATTCATGAACAAACATGTTTCTATGAGCGGAAATGTTAATAACTGCTGATAAGAATTTTTTGTAATTCAAAACCGGAAATTTGTGCTAATGAGTTGTATTCACATAAAAATAATCAAGTTTAAATACACGTGATTTTTATTCGAAAAAATTGTTAACATGTAAATTTTGATTGAGAAATTCAAAATTTAGTAAAGAATCATAAATTCATTATTTTAATATATTTAAAGTATTAAATGATGAAGAATATAAAATTTCGTTATTAGAAATACTATTAGAGGTATACAGATTTGTAAAATAATTCTATTATTAACAATCTACCAGTTGAACTACACATGAATATAAGGGTTTATTCAATTGGAAAGATGATTTCTACGTAGTATGTTTTCAACAAAAAAATAAAAAATTTTAACAATATATATAAATAATGGAAATGAATATTATTATACAAGTTATAAATAAAAAATAATTTAATTTAAACACCTTTTTCTTAGATTGTCACTATAAAACAAAGATTCAAAAGGTATTCCATTTGAAGTATGTTACTTTAAAATTTCCTAAGTTTGCCTATTAAATGGACCCTATATATTGAATTTGTTAATCATTATTTCGATTCTTCTATAAACAATATATCTAACTTGTAATAGTATAAATTCAATTGAAATTTTTAATTTTACCTTATAAAAACGATAAATAGTGTGTATTTTGATTATACTACGGTAAATTAATGTCATAGATTTAATTATCTAAATGACTAGTATTATATAATCAATCATATTAAACAAGAAACATACTATATACTCCATATATAGTTAGAAACAAAGATAAATTAAATTACATACGGTATATGAAAATAAAAAAGACATGCGTCAACATTAAAATAATGTCGACGCATGTCTGTTACTAAACGAATCACATCTGGTGTAATATGATTACGATGTAAAAGAAATAATTTTTTTGCTTATTTCGCCTTTAATATAAAAAATATGATGACAAAGCAATATGATGAGGAATGTGTTTACATACTATACTAGACTAATTAAACTTCCCTAAAGCAATTTCGATTCTTTTATTATATTAACTTAGCGTGATAGTTCTTAAATTTGATTTGGGTGATAAAAATTTTAATATTTATTTTTTATATATGGCTGGTGATGA
This sequence comes from Melolontha melolontha, assembly GCA_935421215.2. Taxonomy (NCBI): domain Eukaryota; kingdom Metazoa; phylum Arthropoda; class Insecta; order Coleoptera; family Scarabaeidae; genus Melolontha; species Melolontha melolontha. Next base: position 192,314,588 of record OW285236.1, on the reverse strand, counting down.
TTTAAGTCTTTTTTTGTTTGGGATAAAACTTGTTTATTTATAACTGCATTTGCATAACTAAATAGTAAATACTGTGGTGTAGGAGAGCTGCTGATGGATGTGTTAGAACAATGTAACCGATATATGGATAATAGTAAGTTAGTCAAGATTTATACTTAAATATTTTAAACCCGTATTGTTAAGATAGGTGAAATATTAGTATCTATGTTTTTTTAAAACTTTTTTCGTAAAACTAATATATTTTTTCTTTATTAACCCGAACAACGTTTATGTCTAAATTATCGTTTGCCAAATCTCTAATGAATAGATGACTGTCATAATGGCTCATGTTGTATAGAAACAAGGGTGTAATATTTGGAATTTTGAAATTTAGATTATAATTTGAATGCACGGCACCCCTGAATTTCTCCGTTAAATGACAGTGATCTGACATTTTATCTCCATTTAATGACAAATCACAAATGTGACAGATAATTGCGTTATTAACATTATTTTATCTCATCAATAGTTAAGGATTGATCGGGGAACGACAATTTTTAAATAGTTTTTATGAGTAGGCCTCGTATACAGAATAGCCGGATCACTGTTGCAAGAGCGTATTGGTTCCAAGATACACTTAAAATCGATATAAATAACAGCATTTCCAATAAAAATTATCTGTATTTATATATTAACAGACTTTTTACAATTTAAAAAAATATGCACCCCTGAATTTCTCCGTTAAATGACAGTGATCTGATATTTTATCTCCATTTAATGACAAATCACAAAACCCTTTAATATTCAATAAAATAATATTTTTAAGTGTTTTTTTTATCATGAAAAAGTAAATTGTACTATACTCCAATTACGTAAAATCTGCTTTAATTATAATCCCCGCATGTAATTATATATTGTTTCTGTATGTCTGCGCACGTACACGTTTTTAGCAAGCTGTCTTATATTTATATATATATATGTTTATAATAAAAAAACAATTGCATTATTTGCAAATATTTTGTATAAGATCATAATTTTGGTTCGAAAATATATTAACACTTTTTTCTTTTTGATTGAACCTCGTATATCAATTATTTTAAAAGCGAAATAAGCAAAAACATTATTTCTTTTACATCGTAATCATCAAGTATCATATTACACCACAGGCAGCAATTTTTTTAATCTCAAAAATAAAATCAGGAATCATATTACACTAGTCAGCAGTTTAAAAAAAATTATTTTAATATATTTTAAGTATTACATGAGGAAGAATACAAAATTTCGTTGTTAGAAATACTATTAGAGGTATATAGATTTGTAAAATTTATGACTATTTCTATGATTTTTAAAAACATAAAAGCATGTAATATTTATATTAACAATAAAATTAGGTTTTATTTTATTAAAGCATGTAATAACATACGAATTTAATATACAGGGTTTTATTCTATTGAAAAGATTATTTCTAAGTAATGTGTTTTTCAAATATCAGTTAATATATAACGATTATTTTTACACTTGAAGGTATTTATAAATTTTTAATAGATGTTTTATTCAAGTTTAACTAAAAACGGGTATATTATTCCAAGTTGATTACATCTAGATATAAATAACAGCGTTTTAAATAAGAATTATCTATATATTTATATATTAACAGACTTTTTTGCAAATTTAGAAAGATAAAATACTCTGAATATCGACTTCCTACACTGTAACATGTGGAACTTTATCATAATTTTTTGGCTGATTTTACAGTTTTATTTTATTAAGGCTTGTAATAACATACGAATTTAATATACAGGGTTTTATTCTATTGGAAAGATTATTTCTAAGTAATGTGTTTTTTTCAAATATCCATTAATTTTTCTTGGATTGTCATTATAAAACAAAGATTCAAAAGGTATTCCATGAATTTGCTATTAACATAGAAAATTATATTTCAAAATATATGTGAACGTTATATAATTATGCCGGTCTCTCTTAACTCTTCGATTATTGCCAAAATTTTATTATTGTGATTTGTATGATCAGCATTTTCCGATTAAAAGCAACATTTCAATCAAATTGTTACATTTTTTCTGTAAATATGCCTAAGTATCTCATCTATTTTATAATAATACATTCTTAACATTGTTTTTATGGTGATATATATATATTTTATTAAATACTGCTACAGACTATATAAAAAAGATATAAAACAAATATAGCACTTTTCTATTTTATTATAATATTTAAGCTTCAATTACTTATTTTAAAAGTAACATTTCAATCAAATTGATACATTTTCTGTAAATATGACTAAGTATCTTATCTATTTTATAATAATACATTCTTACCATTGTTTTTATGGTGATATATATATACATTTTATATTAAAAAGTATTCCATAAATTTGCTATTAACATAGAAAATTATATTTGAAAATATATGTGAACGTTATATAATTATGCCGGTCTCTCTTAACTCTTCGATTATTACCAAAATTTTATTATTGTGATTTGTATGATCAGCATTTTCCGATTAAAAGCAACATTTCAATCAAATTGTTACATTTTTCTGTAAATATGCCTAAGTATCTCATCTATTTTATAATAATACATTCTTAACATTGTTTTTATGGTGATATATATATATATAATATTAAATACTGCTACAGACTATATAAAAAAGATATAAAACAAATATCGCACTTTTCTATTTTATTATAATATTTAAGCTTCAATTACTTAATTTTAAAAGTAACATTTCAATCAAATTGATACATTTTCTGTAAATATGACTAAGTATCTTATCTATTTTATAATAATACATTCTTACCATTGTTTTTATGGTGATAAATTAACTCCTATATAAAAATGTCCATTTGCGGGTGACATTTTTGTCACTTTGACAGCGATAAAAACCTACATAGCTTTTTATCACCGATAAAAATGCTTCTTCCTCCGATAAAAATGCTTCTTCCTGTTACATATCTAGTAGCCCTGCATCACTTAATTTATTTTGGCAGCTGACAGGTAATAACTATTAAGTATCGTTGAACGTAAAATGTACGAGTCGGTTTGGGGAAATTTCAACAAATATCAAAAGATCAATACCGCAATACACAAGAAATACAAAATCGGCAATATGGAGACAATTTAAATAGTTTTATTCATGTCGTTAATTTATCTTGCCAAAAAACACTCGAGCTTTTCTTTCAATCGGATAAATTTCTTTTTAACTCAATATTTTTCCAATCAGTAATTTCGCTCGAAAAACTTACATTAGAAAAAATCGCTCGACCTTTCGGTCTCGCGATTTTTTCATGTAAGTTTTTCTCGTCAAATTACTGATTGGCAAAATAATTTCGTTACAAAGAGAAATTTATCCGATAAAAAAAAAGCTCTTGTATTTTTACTTATGATAAATATATACATTTTATATTAAAAAGTATTCCATAAATTTGCTATTAACATAGAAAATTATATTTGATTATAGGTATCAATTATTTAAGATCAAATTTTTTAATCTCAAATAACATCAGGTATTATATTACACTAGTCAGCAATTAAAAAAAAAAAAAACATATTCATCATTTTTACATAGCTACAGAACGCCGGACGTGACTTTAACATCGAATAACATCAGGTATCATGTTACACTACAGTCTGCATTTTTATTATGAAATATAATTGTTCTAGAAAAAACATATGGGGGAGAGGGGATAGTTTAATTACTGCTTAAGATATTATATGAGTTAGTATATATGAAACCTTCGTCTAGTGCTCACGTGTTTTTATTCAATTGTGATGTTACGGGGGGGAGGGGGGGTCCGGGCGTGTGCGGTTATGTTTCGGAGGGTGCTTCAGAGGGTCCCACAAAGGGGCTCGAGGGGTGTGTGTGGTGTTTGCTTCTGACGGCCTCCGAGGGGCCTCCATCTTGTAAGTATTTTTTCTTTTTTGCTTTTCAAACTTACTGTGTGGCTATGTTTTTTTTGTTAAGTGCACGCATGTTTTTTTTTTTATTAAATTGTCAGGTTATGTTTCGGTGGGGCGTGTGTGGTTATGTTTCGGAGGGTGCTTCATAGTTAGTATCTCCTTGCAGACACCTCAACCCTTTCGGGGTTATATTTAGCATCAATACTTTACGTTAACATAATTTATTCATACACTTTTTTACATATTTATTTACGTTAACATGTGAATTTATATCTTCCTACTTATCAGTTGAAGAGACAGGTCATTTCAGGAGTTTACCCAAATACGTTAGGCAGTCTATTAGCTGTGGTGCTCGGTCCAAAGAGACATTCGACACCCTAATGTTTTCGGCAGAAACCTACTGACGTTGGGGAAGCTTTATTGCTTTTAAGAGCTAACTCCATATGAAATCTTCCTAACAGGAAGAGCCGTCTACCTTGAGCCTCTGTGTAGCGCCTTTGAATTTCAAGGGGTCATTATGACTATAAATTACTTGACGGTAGACTTGTCCGTGTTCCGAGCTCCTTCCGCCATTTTGTTTTTCTTGATTCAACTTTATATATCAGCGTGGAGGTGGAGGTGGAGGAGGAGGTTGTTACGTATTATTGTGGCGTTTCAGATATATAATTAACTGAGTTGCTAAAAATTCATGTAAAATCTTGTTTCGCGATTATCAATTTAACGGTAATTATAATATTGTGAAATATTATTAATTGTGCTACCTGCTACCTGCTACCTGCTACCTGCTACCTGCTAACTGCTACCTGCTACCTGCTACCTGCTAACAGCTACCTGCTACCTGCTACCTGCTACCTGCTACCTGCTACCTGCTACCTGCTAATTGCTACCTGCTACCTGCTACCTGCTAACTGCTACCTGCTACCTGCTACCTGTTACCTGCTAACTGCTACCTGCTACCTGCTACCTGCTACCTGCTACCTGCTAACTGCTACCTGCTAACTGCTACCTGCTACCTGCTACCTGCTACCTGCTACCTGCTACCTGCTACCTGATACCTGCTACCTGCTAACTGCTACCTGCTACCTGCTACCTGCTACCTGCTACCTGCTAGCTGCTACTTGTGTAATGTCTGTTATGATGTCATTGTTTTTGACTGAACCTCGTATATCAGTGTGGAGGAGGTTGTTACGTAAGTATTACGTCATTGGGTTGGGTTGTGACGTCATTGTTATGTAAGTATGACGTCATTGGGTTGGGTTGTGACGTCATTGAGTTGATTGAAGGTCAATGACCTTGCAGGGTCAATGACCTTGAAGTGACGTCATAAGCTCAAGTTCAAGGTCAAGGTCGTTGGGTTGGGACGTCATAAGGTCAAGTTCAAAGTCAAGGTCGTTGGGTTGTGACGTCATAAGGTCAAGTTCAAGGTCAAGGTCGTTGGGTTGTGACGTCATAAGGTCAAGTTCAAGGTCAAGGTCGTTGGGTTGGGACGTCATAAGGTCAAGTTCAAGGTCAAGGTCGTTGGGTTGTGACGTCATAAGGTCAAGTTCAAGGTCAGAGGAGGAGGAGGATCCAGAATCGGCAAATCCCTTCTACTAATATGCAGAACTTTTATTAAAATATGCAAAAATATGTGATGGTTGCACAACTAAATTATTAGCAAAATATTAAATAATGTCAATATAAATTTAGAGATACCACAAATATACACTAACAGAATAATTTGAAACATACTTGAGTAGGCAAAAACCTCACCAATTTTGTATAATACAAAAGTATTTCTAATAATATAAAATATTTTTAAAAATCTGATGTGAAGAACACAATACAAGTTCATTATTACTATTTTTGTGAAGGTATCCTTCTCCAGAGACTGCTACACTTTTCGCGACCAAAACAAGTCAAACCAAGTAGTCTACGTAGGAGCAAGATGATCAGCTGGGTCACCCTCTCTTGTCCGAACCTACCTGTTGGTGGTCGTCCCGAGGAAAATACTCTGCCGGCCAGCTCAAATGTTTTCGAAGAGTGTCGCGAGTCCAAAAGATCGCGAGGTGGTGTGTGTGTGGCGCCACCGTATTTTCCTGCAAAATATCCCCTGTAAATACGGAAGCGGGTGGGACTCTGGTAGCTCCAAAAGCAAAACAGTATGCCCCTTTACTACTTGTTACCAAATTAATATAAACTTTGCTTATCTCAAACACTCTCAAGTGTTTGAATACAGTATTCATCCACCTGATGAACCCATTGTATGGCGAAACAATGTTGTGGTGGTATTTGCAATAAAAGAATTTTTTGAAACTAGAAGTTTAACTACTTATTTCTTAGCGTTATAATGCAGTTTCAATAAGTATCTCCTTCGTCAATTAACTATTTAAAAGACGATGCTCGAAGTATTTCTGAGTTCAAGGAACTATTACAAATTCCAAATTAAAAAAATCAGCTGTACTTTTTTCAGATACATTTTGGAAATTTGCCAAAACGAAGAATCACTTAGTTTGAAATCTCAAATTAAGTGATGAACTGACTTCCGATGTGGTCTTCGGCAAAAGTTAGACACCGTTTTTAATAAAAATCCAGATTTAATAACATAGCGCCAATTGTGTATGGGGACAATGGCTCAAAACCTAACTACTAAATACGCTGAAATAAAAAAAAAATTTCCAGTATGCACCTATAACCAGTTGCGATGTAGAAAGGACGTTTCGTATCTACAAGGATGTATTTCAACCAAGAGAACACATTTTACAGAAGAGAACCTTGAGAAGGTATTACTAGTTAATATTAATACTCCTTTACTCAATTTCAACTACAAAATAAACAAATAAAATTGTATTTCGTATTTTATACATCACCACCCGTTTGTCTTCCAATTATATAAATAAAAATAAAAACTCTTTAAAAATACAAATTTTCAATAGTACGCCCGTGGGCGATGAGTCATGAGCCTCCCGTGTCCGATCCCTAGTTATTTATTTTCTCCATTTCTTCTGTACCAATTAAAAGGATTGGCCGGCGCAATTTTCATTTAAAATGCCATTCAATAAGTTGGCAATACAACGTCCACAACTGTCTGTTGCGAAATAAATATAATTTTTACCTATTGTTTCCTTAATTTTCATGATAGTTTACGATGAATTATTCAACTTTGAAAATGGAATGTTTGCACTTATGTAGGCGTCATAAACTATTATATTCTATATTTTTACTTGTCGAAGTAAACGATTGATTCAGAGTAGCTCGTAATACATTTTTAAATCTTGTTACATTTCTTTTATGAAGATCAGTTCCTACATGCTGCGTTAATTGAAATTTTTAGTCGCATCATTCATTACATATTAAAATATGAAATTAAACGTAAACAAATATAAACTTACAATTTTACTCCAATCCTTACAAAACACTCTGCCAATATCATCTACATAAAATTCGGATTAAACTTTTATCCAGATCGACACATGTGAATATGATTTCGATATATCAAAAATAGCAAGTTGAAATTACGTGTACATATACTTTCGAGTACTAACTAAACACAACTAGCGATATGACTGACCTATAGTTCAACCTCATTGCTCGTAGATTCACTGGAACGTCTCCGACTTGATAAATACAAATCTGGGATTTCTCGTTGTACGGAAATGCTCATGCGGACTGTTATTGTAATTTCCACATATTATGAATAAATGGTTTTATATATTTTTTACGGTGCACTTAAGGAATAAATTATAAAATATGAGCAAATTTGCAATTTTATATTAAATATGTTCAAGGCAGTATTTATATGCAAAATGCAAAGCAAAAGTAGTTGCGAATGCAAAATATTTTTACGTAATCCGTGTAAATCTGCAATCATTTTGGTAAACATATCATAAATAAAAAATATGGATTTTCATATAATCCCAGCTTTAGTGATGATTTAAGACGGCAGACTATGTGCCCGAACAGTAGCTTGATGTGGAGGGATCGAGTAGAGGCGCACGACGATGAATTCAGTTGCCGTTGAGACGTTGTAAGCGATACATTGTTAACACAGTCGTGTTGAAAATGTCGGGAGTGCGTAGAAACAATGCATCGACTCGGTTGCATGCTTACGTAGTAAAAAAATTTTTACATCGATTTCCCGATTTAATATATGACGGTACCGTAGTGAAATGTTTAGTTTGTGAAACAACTTTATTAACTTGGAAAGCAAGTCAGTGCCAAAGACATATAAATAGTGACAAACATAAATCGAATAATAGTGGACGCAGATCATATAATAAATTTGTGTGTGATTTAACAATGATGTTAATTGCGACCAATATACCAATGCAGAAAGTGGAACACCTAATGTTTCGTCAGTTTTGGACGAAATACAATCCTACGTGGAAGTTACCAGCAAGAAGTACGCTACGGAATTACGTACCGTCAGTGCGTGAGAGAATTGTAAATTGTACGAAAAATACGGTAAAAAAAATGCCTGTGGTTAACAATAGACGAAACTACAGATATTAAAAAACAGTCCATCCTAGCCATTCTAGTATGGACGCTGACTCCGCAAGGACCTTCTCCTCCTTATTTACTAACCTGTAAACGAATGCAAGGGTGTACTGCCAGAGCGATATATGATGTATTAATAGAAACACTACACAAATTTGAGATTTTACCGAAGCAAGTGTTAATGTTAGTTACCGATGCTGCCAAGGTTATGTGTTCCACGGCAAACTTACTCAAAACGATTCAACCAAACCTGCTGCATGTCACATGTTTGCTTCACGATTTACACCTTGTAACAAACATTATACGTACAACTTATCCTGATGTGGATCAACTGATAGGACAAACGAAAGCAGTTTTTTTTTAAATCTCCGAAACGGATTCCGCTATTTCATTCGCTGTGTCCTGATATACCCGAGCCGCCGCAACCAATTCTTATACGATGGGGTACTTGGTTAGAAGCAGCATTTTATTATTATAAACATTTTGAAAAAATTAAATCAGTGATTTTACAACTAGATGCCAAAGAAGCAGCTGCAATACGGCTCAGCCAGGTTCAATTTAACAATCCTCAAGTTGCAGCAAATTTAAAAATTATTTACGACAGTTACGTTCCAATACTGGACGCAATAAAAAATTTACAGAACACCGCGCTGTCCTTATCTGACTCATTAGCAATTATTGACCACGTAAAACTAGTGCTGCATATCCTTGAAGATGAAAAAAGTAATTGAGTCCGAAAAATTTAACAGTGTATTAGATAAAAATGTAGATTTTACAAAATTAGGGCAACTTTTTACCAATACTGAAGATCCATTGTACAGATACAAAGAGCGCTTTAACTATGCAAATATAACATCTCTCAACGTCGAACAATCCTTCTCTGTATATAAACATATATACCGGGTGCGGCAATAGTGTGTCGGCGGAGCTTAGCATGAAAACTAATAAAGTTGTAACAATGAAATTTTACGTACATATGTAGTATGCTACAGTGCATTTTCTAATTTTATTTATATATTTACAGGCTGTTCCAAATTTCCGCCACCACTTTCAATTTTTTTTTTTAATTGATTGCTATACTTTCTTGTTATTATGATGATAGCCACCCAAATTATCTTTGCAATGATATATGACAATGTGCACTTACAACTGTTAGTTTTGGTTTTATTGCAAATTTTGTTAAAATCTTGACAGTTGCAGCGTCTAACATTTTAAGTCTTAGCCTGAAAATGGGTGCAGTGCCTCACGTAACTTTTTTGTTACCAATTTATGGACTAACACGTTATATGTTTTGAGGGTGAACAACGTGACAACATATACAGAGTGTTAAATATGTCGTGCCAAAGTTATGGAAGCTTAAAGGCTATTTTCTCTTTTTTTTTTAATTGAACCTATAATTTTTTTATTAGTCAGCAAAATCCTTGTAAAATTGCCGTTAAAATGGTACCAATAACACAGTACTTATTTCTAGTATTTTCGAAGTTATAACCCTTTAATGGGATATACCTATGTTTATAATATTCAATATGCGGTGCTGCATCTAATAGTTGGGTGGTTGGCCATGAAATGATATTAAGCAAAAATTGCTGTGTAACCAAACGTCAAATATCTACTTAAATTTTCCATATAAAGTGTTTTTCAATAGTTTCTCTTTACTGTAATCGCGTTTAATTGTTATAATTTAAGTTCGGCTAGTTAATTATCAATTTCCGTTTGTTCGTTATTAATTGTTATCTTGTTGTCAGTTATATCATTTTGTTGCCATTATTTTTTATTTCCATGCCGTAATAGTTTATAGTTGTGTTTCTTTAGAATGAATTTTTCGAAGGAGGAGCTAATAGACATGGTATTTGTTCTTGGCGCTAGCAATAGAAATCCACTTTTAGCATCAAGAACATATGCTATGGAGTATCCTCACCGAAGAGCACCAGATATTAAGACGTTTGAAAATTTGTTGACAAGGTTTCTTCGGACGGGTTCAGTGAATTATGTCAAACATGAAAGAACTAAGTCTATGGTTACAGAAGATAATGAAGTGACAGTCGTCCAGTCCGTTGTGGAAAATCCGCGCGTATCTACAAGGATAATTTCGAAAGAACACGGGATAGAAGTCACTGCTGTAAGAAGGATTTTAAAAAAACATAAATTTCACCCTTACAAAATTCAAAATCATCAAGGCTTATTACAAACGGATTTTGAAAGGAGACTTGTTTACTGTGAATGGCTACTTTTCCAATTACGACAAGATCTAACTTTTCTAGATCATGTGCTTTTCACAGATGAAGCAACATTTGCTAATTGTGGAATAACAAACAGAAAAAATTATCATTATTATGACACTAGAAACCCTCATTTTGTGCAACCCATTTTATACCAACAAAAATGGAGTGTTAACACCTGGGGAGGCATCATAGGAAACACTATTGTAGGTCCATTCTTTTTTAATAATACTTTAAATTGTGAAATCTACACAAATTTCCTACAAAATAATTTACCATTGCTGTTAGAAGACCTACCAGATAACGTCATAAGGAGATTGTTGTACCAACATGATGGTGCTCCTGCACATTACGGTGTTGCTGCAAGAACACATTTAGATAGGGTATTCACCAATAGGTGGATTGGGAGAGGAAGCTTTATAAGCTGGCCACCGCGGTCACCAGATCTAACCCCTTGTGATTTTTTTCTGTGGCCTACCGTAAAAAATATAGTTTACGAAACACCTCCTACAACGGCAGAGAACATGCAGCAACGAATCAGAAACGCTTTTCTTCAAGTAAGTGAAAACAACATTGCTCAAAATGTAAGTCTGTCGATGCAGAGGCGATTAAGAGCATGTGTAGAGCAGAATGGAAATATATTTGAACACATTTCAAATTAATTTTGTTTTATTATTGAAAACTTACAAAATGTAATTCTAAAACTAATAATAAAGAATTAAGAAACAGGTGTTTGTAAAAGTTACTTTGTTTGATATCATTTCATGGCCAACCAACTATTAGATGCACCGCATATTGAATATTATAAACATAGGTATATCCCGTTAAAGGGTTATAACTTCGAAAATACTAGAAATAAGTACTATGTTATTGGTACCATTTTAACGGCAATTTTACAAGGAATTTGCTGACTAATAAAAAAATTATAGGTTCAATTTAAAAAAAAAAGAGAAAATAGCCTTTAAACATCGATAACTTTGGCACGACATATTTAACACTCTGTATATGTTGTCACGTTGTTCACCCTCAAAACATATAACGTGTTAGTCCATAAATTGGTAACAAAAAAGTTACGTGAGGCACTGCACCCATTTTCAGGCTAAGACTTAAAATGTTAGACGCTGCAACTGTCAAGATTTTAACAAAATTTGCAATAAAACCAAAACTAACATTTGTAAGTGCACATTGTCATATATCATTGCAAAGATAATTTGGGTGGCTATCATCATAATAACAAGAAAGTATAGCAATCAATTTAAAAAAAAAATTGAAAGTGGTTTCGGAAATTTGGAACACCCTGTAAATATATAAATAAAATTAAAAAATGCACTGTAGCATACTACATGTGTACGTAAAATTTCATTGTTACAACTTTATTAGTTTGCATGCTAAGCTCCGCCGACACACTATTGCCGCACCCGGTATACGTCGCTACGTACGAACCTTTCCGAGACTAATACAGAAACATATATTATGGTGCAGTTTTTTCATCGCGCACATCCGCATTTTTTTGCAACAGTGTAAACATGTTGGGTAAGTTATTTATGTTTTTTCTTAACGTTTTGTATAGGGATTCGATATATTTATTTTTAAGTAAGCGCAATGTTATTCTGCTAAACTCTCCACGCAACGCCACTGCTGGGGCACATAGTCTGCCGTCTTTAGTGATGATCCTTACTTCAGATGTTGTTGAGAAAAACAAGGTAATGAAATATGTAAGATTAAAAAATCGATAATTATTAGGTTTGCAAGGTGTTTCAGAAATCATGGTCGTAGACTTCTACACGAGTACCTTGGAATGACAAAACTTAATGCAGAGTGAGTTCCACGAATACGTTCGCCATTGCAAATACGTATCCGGATAGAGACGTGTCAACAACTCTTAGTTGTTTATGAGAACGAACCAGATTTAATTATTAACCGACTTGTCACTGGTGATGAAACCTAGATCCATCATTATGGTCCAAAATCGAAATGAGAGTCGATGCAGTGGCATGTTAAGGGCTTGAGCCACCCCAAGAAATTTAAAGTCACCCCTTCTGCAGGAAAGATAATAGCAACAGTTTCTTCAGACAATCAAGGAATATTGCTGATTTATTATCTGAATAAGTATTGTATGGTAGATGGAGCGTATTTTGCAAGCTTGATGCAGCGTCTCAGAGATTCTATTAAAATGAAAAGTCGCGGAAATTACAATGCACCAGCGCACAAGTCAAAAGTTTCAAAAGCTGCTCTTGGTGATTGTGGCTTTGAAGAAATTGAACACGTACTTTATAGTCCAGATTAAGCATGTAGTGACTATTTTTTTTCCGAATCCCAAAGAAAAACACAGGAAAATTAAATTTAAGGATCGCGGCGATCTTAGCACCTAGCAGCTGCAGAAAACCACTTTGCAGAGAAATAAGAAGAATATTTTTAAGTTAGATTAAAGATGTTATTAAAACGGTGTAATACATGCATTCAAAGGCAAAGATGCTACATATATTGAAAAACAATTTTTTATGGATGTCTTGATTTATGGTTTTTGTTTTCATGCCTAGTCCAGAAAGATAAAAATGTCCCTTCGTATTTCATACTTCGAGTGAAAAATTTTGTTCGGTCTTATAAATAAATTCAAATCAGGTTCCAAATCTTACTGAAAAACCAGTATTAATAGTGTTGTGGGCAAATTACTACCAACAACAATATAAGTAATTAACTTAAATTTAAAAATAAAATTTTATCAACATTAATTATAATATAAAATACCTGTAAATAATTAGAACTTAAAGGTTTAAAACAAAAACAAAATGTCAAAGGAAATATAAGCAAAATTTGAATATTTTTTACCACTTAGTTTAAATATTTATTAATTTTAAGTTAATTTAACTCTGAAGGAATTGGTAGTTTTGAAAAAATGTATACAAAACTTATATTTGTTACCGTTTCACTTCCTTTGTGTTATTCAGACCAATAGGATGTGAGATAATTTTCAAATTGATGACGCTTTTCGTATTTTGTTGGATATAGCGTCCTTAACAATCGTTGTCAGTAAGTTGTGGACGCCATACTCCAAAAATTCCAAGTATCTTCTGTGCTCCGAAAATTCTTAAAACCGAGATAAAATTTTATACAACAAAAAGTGTTCGAAAATATTTCTAAAAGTTTTTCCTTGAATGTTAGCTATTCATTTTAATTAATTTAGACGACTACGCCAAAGTATTTCCTTATTTAGTTGCTAAAGCAACATTTTTATTTTGAAAATTATAAATGGCAGCCCATTTATATTTGGAATAAAATCGAATTTATTGAGAAGATAACAATAATTTGGTACAGAGCGTGAAGATAGCAGAGCATGTGCAAGTCCTTTTTTAAAATTTTTTGACATGTTCCATACGAAAGCCCTACTTGTTGCGAAACTCTGCGAATAGATGAGGAGATTCGTTAATAATTTGTCTTACATTTTCAATTACGCCACGACTTCTCTTGAGAGGAGGACCGCTTCCTTTTTTCCTTAAAATACTGCCTGTTTGACGAAAAAGATTTACACAATACATTAGCGTATCACGGAAAGTTTTATAGCTAGGAACAGTATTTGGATATCTCTCTTCAAACTCCGCAAGGCAATTTTCTATTGAATGCTGCCAAATACCATCAATTTTTTGAGATGTCAGGAAGTAACATTCTACCATAAACGCTTTATGCATATCATTAAAGGCCATTACTTTTTCTTTTGATGAAACTTAAAATATATATTTGACACTGACAGATGTTTGAAATAACATCTTAATGACTAAAGCTACGACATAATTTTTATATACACTGCCAGCTACGATTGAAAATTTTAATGATCGCTTGTTACTTACCTAGTAGATCAAACTTTAATTTACATCCATAGATGCTATGTCCTATATTGTTTACCATCTAATAAATGTTATTAGTTATTATGAAGGTTATAAAAAACATAAATGTTAACTAGATTGCTTACTTTGAAGTTCATGCTATCCTGATATAGATGTCAGGCTACATAAATTTGGTTTGAAATAACTGATATATCTTCCTGATAAATCAATATAATAAGAATAAAAAAAATATAAAACCTGTATTCTATTGCCCCAAGCCGAGCCAACGGACCAACCACATGATCCTTGAGATAGATATTAAAGATTATAGAGTCTCATTACAGCGTTTGTTTCAATAAATAACAATATTTGCAATTTATATTTTCTTTTTTTTCTCTTCGCGTTGTGAAATTTTCTTCAGGTCATTCCAGGCTTCAACAATAGTAATACTGCCTTTTACTAATTTTATATTTGTAAAATGATGCCATGTTTCTGTCTTCATAATAATATTATGTCTGTTTTCATAATAATATTAATAATATTAACCCCTACTGTCCGATAAAGTGTATCTACTAGCAGAACGATACATTTTTAAGTAGAAGGAGTTCGTGCAGTAACAACATACATTAAGTTAAATGAATAAAATAAGTACACCTATATACAACGTTTTTCACGTAACCCATTCACTAGAAGTTTTCTATATTAACACCCTAGGATACCTTCGAAAATTTGTGGCAGGTAATTTGTGTTAAAATAAAATATTTACATCCATGAACCACTTTCGGTTATACCGAAAGTCATAGCCAATTTTTATATTTTAAATGGAATGCTATACTTTTTATTACTTTTCTAAATTCCTTGGACACTACTATAATACTTCATATTAAGGCTTCTTTTGCAAAAAATTAACCGTTTTTAAATTATTTTGATTTTTGTGAAATTATTTTTTTCAATATACTTTTTAAAACCACATATCTCAGGCGTATTTGATCTGAACTACATCATATTTCTACAGGAGACAGTGAAAGGTATAAGATTCCGAGTAATGTCTAAATATTTAAGAAATCTCTTACAGGGTGTTCGAAATTATTCATTATTTAAATAATCATTAATTAAAGAAAAATCTATTTTTTTTAATGTAACAGCCCGTAGATGAGCAGTAGATGCATCGTATAGGTATAGGCTTCCCTGTGTCTATCTCTCATAGTTTTAGAGTTATTAATTCTTATTTTCTAAATTGAGCATTACCAAAAAAATTGTAGAAGTAAGCCTTGAAAAGTAAATCTGATCTGTTACAATTGTCACAAAGTTTACTTCGTGTCTAACTGGTTTTGTGTTGTTCACAAATATGCAAGATACGTAAATATTTATGCTAATAGAGATATTGTGATTTTATTCTACATTCATGTTAAATCGCTTCAAATTACTAAAAGAACATGTTGACCTTTTAGTGAAAGATATCCAGATTTATCAGGAATGAATAAAACTAAATTCAAAATTATTAATGATTGTTTTCCAAATTGAGCATTATTAGTAGAAAGCTTTGAAAAAAAAATCTAAATAGTTTTCGAATTATACCAATTATATTTAGATTCATCAAAATTCCTGCGAAAAGGTTAGAAAAGAAAATAAACAAAACTGAGAAAATATTTTATATCATATGGGAAACAGAAAGAACTACACACTAATAACCAAAAAACTGAATAAAATCAAAATACTAAAGACCCATAATACGTTAATAATGATATTCGCAAATGTTCAAAATGTCTGCTGTAGTTGTTTTTCTTACTTGCTCACCGTTCAAGTTTCGAAAACCGTCTCTTACTCTAGTTATAAGCTATTCTCTGTTTTGCACGGGAGACGCATAAACCTCATTTTTTATTTGACCCCATCAATAAAAATCAAGGAGAGTTAGATCAGGGGATCTAGGGATCTAAATAGTTTTCGAATTATACCAATTATATTTAGATTCATCAAAATTCCTGCGAAAAGGTTAGAAAAGAAAATAAACAAAACTGAGAAAATATTTTATATCATATGGGATAACAGAAAGAACTACACACTAATAACCAAAAAACTGAAAAAAATCATAATACTAAAGACACATAATACGTTAATAATGATATTCGCAAATGTTCAAAATGTCTGCTGTAGTTGTTTTTCTTACTTGCTCACCGTTCAAGTTTCGAAAACCGTCTCTTACTCTAGTTATAAGCTATTCTCTGTTTTGCACGGGAGACGCATAAACCTCATTTTTTATTTGACCCCATCAATAAAAATCAAGGAGAGTTAGATCAGGGGATCTAGATGGCCAGAACCAAGGCCCATTGCGACTAATCCACTTATCCCCAAAGATATTGGTTAATTTCCGGCATACCTCAAGAGTGAGCGGGTGCTCGATCGATTAAAAACTAACATAGGTTATTCAAAAATGGTAGTCCTACTTTCCTTAAGAATTGTAGATACCTGATGCTTGTAAAATTCTCGTTATAAATTTCGTTTTCAAGGTACGTATGTATAATTATTGCAAAAACATTAGAGCTAAAAGTGTCTTGAAAATTTGCTTCTTTAATGGCATGTGTATTTTGTTGTGCCCAATGATGACAATTTCTTCTATTAAAAATCCTTAAAATTTTAGATAAAAAATTGGGATCTTGATCTCCTGGACAAGAAGCCTGAACTGATTGGAAACAATAAGCATGCATTTTATTTTTCTTTAAAATGCTTTGATGTACATGAAATTCCTACATCTGCAGACGCCGCCGGTATAGAACAAAACAACGATTTCATTACCTTCGTCACCCATAATCGGTTTTAGAACTAACTGTCTTCTTGACTTGAATACCAAAGCGAATGAAATTTGACTCTATTAGCTTGAATTTTGTTTTATGCATTGCTGGTAAATGTGGGTATCTTTCATTAAAAAGTCGACATGTTCTTTCAATAATTTGAAGAGATTCACCATGAATGTAAATTCAAAATATTTCTATTCGAATAAATATTTTTCAATAAAACTCAGAACAATTACCAAAGAAACTTGGGAGAAATATTTCAGAAATCTATACGCAGACATAGAGAACCCTGTAGAAACACAAGAATAAGACATACAAAACGACCCACCAGAAGAGTGCACGCAAATCACTGAAGAGCAAGTAAGAGAGACAACGAGGAAACTTAAGAACAGGAAAACTTCAAACCAAGACTAAATACCAAATGAGCTAATAAAAAATGGAGGAACTGCCACCATAAAAGAATACACAAAACTGTTTAATATCATACTACAACATAGAAGAATACCTAAAGAATGGAAGAACAGCGTAACAGTACCCATCTTCAAAAAAGGAGAAAAAACCGATCCAGCAAACTACCGTGGGATAACATTGTTGAGCACCTCGCTAAAACTCCTAACTAAGATCATTGCGGACAAAATAACCCCAACAATGCCAATAAGCGAAGAACAACAAGGATTTCGAAGAAGTTGATCCACCACTGACGCTCTATTCATACTCAGACAACTGATAGAAAAATCATTAGAGTACAACACCACTGCCTATCTTTGCTTTGTAGATCTAACTAAGGCCTTCGACAGAGTACAACTAAAAGACGTCATCACGATCCTGGAAAACAATAATACGAAGAAAGAAGACGTAGAACTCATTAAGGACCTAAACACGAACACAAGAACGCAAATACGCACAAACCTCACCCTAACGCAACACCTACGAACCACAACAGGCATCCGTCAAGGCGATAGTCTCAGTCCTTTATTATTCAACGCAATCATGGATGAGCTGGTGAAAACTGTAAAGAACACCTGACTAGGATATCGAATGGGCATACACAACATAAATATACTACATATGCTATGCTGATGACGCAGTACTTATTGCGGAATCAGAGGACGACCTACAAAGAATGTTACAAGCTTTCAACAAACAGGCAGGAAAACACAACATGGAAATTTCCATAGACAAGACCAAATGCATGACCATAGCAAAAGAACCTGTACGCTGCAAATTGGTAATAGAAAATAAGACCGTCGACCAAACCATGTCAATCGAATACCTTGGGTGCAAAATTACAAGCGCAGGGTTTTTGGGTGATGAGGTGAGGAAACAAGTAGACAAAGCAGCAGCAATATCGGGACATCTTAGGTATCCAATCTGGAGAAACAAACACCTAAGTACAGAATGCAAATCAAGGATATACAAAACATGCGTACGACCGGTGATGACATATGGTGCGGAGCCGAGACCGGAAACGACGATAACAAAGAAGATACTAAGAACAACTGAAATGAAGACCCTAAGAACGATAACAGGATACACATTACATGATAGGCAAAGAAATACAGATATAAGGGAGAAGTGTCAAACGGATGACGTAGTCAGATGGATACGGAAAAGAAGAATAGAATGGAACCACCATGTCAGCCGAATGACTCCCGACAGAATGGCCAGAATAGTACGAAACAACATACCTCACGGAAGAAGACCCATAGGACGACCACCAAAACGCTGGCGAGACAGCTGGCAATCAAATTCACAAGAACTGTCGCTACAAAGAAACCGGAACTAAACAGGCGATACGCCTATTGAAAGAAGAAGAAGAAGAAGAAGAAAAAGAATAAATATTTAATTCGTCTTGGATATTTGTGAACAATATAAAACCAGTTAGACACGAAATATACTTTGTGACAATTTTGACAGATTAGATATACTTTTCAAGGCTTACTACAACGATTTTTCTTGATAATGTTCAATTTAGAAAATAATCAACAATAACTCTAAAACTATCAGAGATAGACATAGGGAAACTTATACCTGTACGATGCAAAATGTTTCTACTTACTATGGCATACTCATTTATAGGTGTTCTATTTAAAAACATCGATTTTTCTTTAATTAAAGATTACTTAAACAATCAATAAATTTCGAACACCCATAAGAGATTTTTTAAATGTTTATTCATTACTCGGAATCTTATACCTTTCGTTGACTCAAGTAGGAATATGACGAAGTTTAGATCAAATACGCCCGAGATATGTGGTTCTAAAAAGTACATTGAAAAAACAAAGAATTTCACAAAAATCAAAATAATTCAAAAACGGTTAATTTTTTGCAAAATAAACCTTAATATAAAGTGTTATAGTACTTTACAAAGGAATCTAAAAAAGCAATAAAAGTTTAACATTCCATTTAAAATATCCAAGTTGGCTATGACTTCCGGTATAACTGAAAGTGGTTCATGGATGTAAATAATTTACTTTAACACATCAAGTATAAAGATTACGTGCCACAAGTTTATAAATCTGCCCTAAGGCACTAACATAGAAAATTTCTAACTAACGGGTTACATGAAAAACCCTGTATGTAAAAAGCAATGTTTGCATGCGTGTCTGTTATAGACTAAAAAACTATTCAACCGATTTTCGATCGGTTTTTGCAAAACAATCCACGTTATCCCGAGAAGATTTAAAACTATCAATCTGACCAGTATCTGACCAGTAGAAAGAAAGTTATAGTAAAACAATTTAAGATTGACAGTTCGAACAGCTCTGTCGTCTTGAATGATATAATCCCAGTAAAAAATTAAAAGTGTGAAATATCAACCTCACGGAATGAAAATGATGAGGTTGTGTTAATGTTTATATTTTAAATGAACTATATTTATTATTTCTTGACGTAACTTGTAAATAAATAGGATGTTTTATATTTATGAAAGAACATGTATTTAACGTTTTTTTGTTAATAATACAAAGAAAATTAACTTGAATGCCCTACATTTGTACTGGACCATTATTATTTTAATTTGTAGGTGGTATATTATTGACAAGACCTTATATTATGGATGCGGAGGGTAAGGTGTTTGACGATAGAGTTCGAATATTTTCCGCTGGTCTATCTTAATTGGTTTTACTCTAGGACAGGGATGCACAGACTTATAGGGAACAGGGGCCACTCGGGAAAATTATAAGCCAAACAAAGAATACTTACTAAAACAAATATTTTTATTTTTAAATAGTATGAATTACTACAAATGATAAAAATAAAAGAACATTCAAAAATGTTTGTTGTAATTATGTAAGCGTAATGTAATCTAATCATTACAATGTAATATTTCATGTTTTATTAGTTTAATGCATGACATTGCATTGATCTAACAATTTTGTTTGTGTTTGCCTCCACATTACTTGTCGCCACACGTAAAATTGCTTCCAGATTTTCATTTGCCAGACGGTTTCGATTTTTTGTTTTGTTAACCCTTTGTGTTCCAACGGGACTTTTAAGTCCCACCAACTTTAATATGCTAAAAATAATTCAATACGAGCAATACCTCGTTTATTTCTTACGGGACGTTCAAGTACTCTCTAATATAGCATATAAGTAAGTCAGTTGTCTTCTAGATGGCGTTGAATGCTTGCAATAGTTAATATATCAGCCTGTTGAGCATGTAAGGTTATGTACAATTGTGCATTTTTCTAATTACTTTATTGTTTATTGAACAGATATTACGATATATATTTGCCCGATTTTAGACACATTGTGGTTCGAAAAGTCTGAATAGATGTAAATTATTCGGTTCGGGAATTTTATATTTCTGCTGAAACAGTTTTAATTTTAGGGACTTGAAAGTCCCGTTAGATCTGAAATCATGTAAGTAAATATGAATGTATCTTTATTGTATTCCATATTTATTTGAATTGCAGATTGTGTATGTGAAGTGTTATATATAACAAAATGTCGGTAAGGAAATTTTTAAATGATGAAGAACTGTTAGCCGCAGCTGAAGCTGCAGTTACCGAATTGGAACAGCAACAATTACGGATAGAAAATTTGCCGTTGGATAATAATATCGATACTGAAGAAGAAAGCAGCGATGATGAAGAATATGATATCTCTCCATCAATAACTGAAAGCAACCAAGCACGACAGCAATGTATGGAAGAGTTAGAAAGGGAGAATGAGACGAATAAGTCAGGGACTGTTGGAAACAATACACAAACAATACACGGAAAAGAAGAAATAGATAGAAAATGGAAAAAAAGGGGCAATGGACACAGTAGATTCTACGTATTCCTCTCCAGAAGGACCTGTAGAAGAATGTCATACAGGTACGGACTATTTTTTGAAAATGTTAGGGGCATCAACTGTAACTGATATTGTTTATCAAAGCAATTTGTACAGCACACAGAAAAACAAAATCTTGAATTTGAAAGAGAACGAACTATTAGCGTTTATTGGCATAAACTTTTTTATGGGATACCTTGCTCTTCCTAGCTATAAAAATTACTGGATGTCAGCTGAAGATTTAGGTGTTCCATTAGTACCTAAAACGATGTCAAGGAATAGATTTGAACAAATTTTATCACTCCTGCTTCTGAATGATAATGCAGCTATTCCTGAAGGTAATAAAGATAAAATTATCAAAATAAGACCGTTTGTAAATGCGCTAAATGAGCAGTTTAACCTATTATTCAATGGTACTCGAGAACTTTCTGTGGATGAAAGCATTATTTTATTCAAAGGCAGATCTAACATCAAGCAATATAACCCTATGAAACCCATAAAACGGGGTTATAAATTATGGTGCATAGCCGATCAAAGTGGATATATCAAAAAGTTTGTCATATACCAAGGTAAAGATGAGGCAGTTCAAGATAAATTTAGAACTTATGGCCTTGGGGAACGGGTAGTCCTCTCTCTAACAGAAAGCTATTGGAACCAAAACAGAAAAATTTACTTCGATAACTACTTTACAACTGTGAATTTACTTGAAAAGTTGAAGACAGAAGGTACTTTAGCATGCGGCACAATTCGTAGTAATAGACGAGGATTGCCAAAGAATATGATGGTGGACAAACACATGAACAGAGGTAATGTTGACTATAGGGTTTCAGGGATGGATATCACCTTTTTCAAATGGTGTGACAATCGAGTAGTTCACATGCTATCTAATTTTCATGGAACCGGTATGACGAACATAAAACGGTTACAAAAAGATGGAAGACGCATTGAAGTAAATTGTCCAGATATTATACCTGACTATAATCGTTATATGGGCGGTGTTGACCACGCCGATAGACTACGGCAAGCCTACTGTGTAGACAGACGTTCGAAGAAATGGTGGCACAGACTGTTCTTCGGACTTCTGGATATGGTATTTGTAAATAGCTATGTAGTATACAAAAGCATGAATCCAGAAGAACAGATGTCATTGTTGTATGAATTGTAATGAATTACGGTTTTACCACAGTAGGTAAGTCGAAAGCAACCAGTAACCTAACGTCACACAATCAATCTGGAGGCTCTACAACTTCATTGGTCAAGCGTAGGAAATAAAGCTATGGTGTTTCTAAGGATGTCAGACTAGGGAACAGAGTATGTCACTGGACAGTATTCACAAAGGAGCGAAGAAGGTGTGAGGTATGCTCCTCAATGGCAATCGAATCCCGTCCTCACTCCAAATGCTCAGCATGTGGTGTATATCTGTGCGCTAATGAAAGAAAGAATTGTTTTTTGCAGTATCATGAAATGCAATAAAATGTTATTATAAATCTACCGACTTTTCTTATAGTTACTTCAATTCCATATTTTGGCCATTTTGAATACTGACGGGACTTGTAAGTCCCAGTGCCCCCCTATAGTTATTATAAAGCAAAAAAAAATTAAAAAAAAAATGTAGGCATTTTGAAGCCCTCTGAAACCGAAAGAAACATAATTACACTATTTTTTTTATTTTTTAATACCATGGGACACAAAGGGTTTAGTTTCATCACTGAAAACGTTTGTTCACAAATATACGTCGATCCAAATAAGCTTGCGCATTTCAATATTTATTCGCAACTCTTTATAAGCGGTTTTGTCAACGCAACGGTAAAAGTTGTGTAAATTACCTTCATTAAACTTGTTTCGTAAATTATCATCATTTTGCATGTCTATCAATTCCAGCTGTATTAATTCCGGTGAATTTTCGGGTGAAATGTTGAAAGGATTTCTGAAAATGTCTAATAGAGGTTTAACTTTTTTGAAGTCTAGAAAAGGATCATGAAAAGCTTGTATTAAAATATCATTTTTTTCAACATAAGCGAAATTGACATCAGTTTTATTGAATTTCTCCATAATTTTTTTGTAGTTCGGGAAATGGCTGTAATTGGCTGAATTGATTTGTGTCCTGAAAAGACTCAATTTGCATTGAAAGGACGAAACGTGAGAGTATAACTGCGAAATCATTTGATCTTTGCCTTGGAGTCGCGTATTTAAGACATTCAAGAGATTTGTGATGTCTACAAGAAACGCTAAGTCACACAGCCAATCAGGGTTGTCGAGTTCGGGGACGTCCTTTTTCTTTTCCGCCAGAAATATTTTGATTTCTTCAATCAAGTTAAGAAACCGCTCTAGTGACAACCCATGACTTAGCCACCTTACTTCAGTGTAAAACAGGAGATCACCATATTCGCTTTCAATATCCTCGAGAAATTGTGTGAATTGTCGGTGATTGAGACCTCGTGATTTTATTAAGTTTATAGTAGGTACTACAACTTTCATCACATTTTCAAATCCCAATAATTTTGAACAGAGGGCCTCTTGATGTATAATGCAATTAAACTGCATTAATTCCTTGGTATCTATGTTTTTAGTTTGTAAATACTCCTTTATCATAGTTATTATCCCAGATTTACTTCCAACCATTGAAGGTGCTCCGTTAGTCGTAATTCCAGATAATTTCGTTAAATCTAAATCCATATAGAACATTTTTCCAGAAAAGCTTTGAGCATGTCACTCCCCTTGGTTTGACTTGTCAAAGAACTCATACCAATCAGTTCTTCACTTACTTCAAAATTTTGCGTTACACCTCGTAAAAATATTAAGAGTTGCGCAGTGGAACTTATATCTGTAGATTCGTCGAGTGCTATAGAAAAATATTCAAAAATTTTCGATTACGTAGCTAATTGCTCTTCTATATTAGCTGCTAATGTGGTAAGTCTTCTTTGAACAGTCATCCGATTTAGTTGAATTTTCTCAAACCTCTTTGCATCTTTCGGACACATCTTTTTTCCGGCGATATAAAATTATAAAAAACATAAATGTTAACTAGATTGCTTACTTTGAAGTTCATGCTATCCTGATATAGATGTCAGGCTACATAAATTTGGTTTGAAATAACTGATATATCTTCCTGATAAATCAATATAATAAGAATAAAAAAATTATAAAATCTGTATTCTATTGCCTCAAGCCGAGCCAACGGACCAACCACATTATCCTTGAGATAGATAT
The DNA here is from genome assembly GCA_935421215.2 of Melolontha melolontha. Classification (NCBI taxonomy): domain Eukaryota; kingdom Metazoa; phylum Arthropoda; class Insecta; order Coleoptera; family Scarabaeidae; genus Melolontha; species Melolontha melolontha. The sequence goes on along the minus strand of OW285236.1, from coordinate 192,289,896 downwards.
TAAAGATTATAGAGTTGAGAGATTTAGTTGAATTTTCTCAAACCTCTTTGCATCTTTCGGACACATCTTTTTTCCGGCGATATAAAATTATAAAAAACATAAATGTTAACTAGATTGCTTACTTTGAAGTTCATGCTATCCTGATATAGATGTCAGGCTACATAAATTTGGTTTGAAATAACTGATATATCTTCCTGATAAATCAATATAATAAGAATAAAAAAATTATAAAATCTGTATTCTATTGCCTCAAGCCGAGCCAACGGACCAACCACATTATCCTTGAGATAGATATTAAAGATTATAGAGTCTCACTACAGCGTTTGTTTCAATAAATAACAATATTTGCAATTTATATTTTCTTTTTTGTATTTTTTTCTCTTCGCGTTGTGAAATTTTCTTCAGGTCATTCCAGGCTTCAACAATAGTAATACTGCCTTTTACTAATTTTATATTTGTAAAATGATGCCATGTTTCTGTCTTCATAATAATATTATGTCTGTTTTCATAATAATATTAATAATATTAACCCCTACTGTTCGATAAAGTGTATCTACTAGCAGAACGATACATTTTTAAGTAGAAGGAGTTCGTGCAGTAACAACATACATTAAGTCAAATGAATAAAATAAGTACACCTATATACAACGTTTTTCACGTAACCCATCCACTAGAAGTTTTCTATGTTAACACCTTAGGATACCTTTGAAAATTTGTGGCAGGTAATTTGTGTTAAAATAAAATATTTACATCCATGAACCACTTTCGGTTATACCGAAAGTCATAGCCAATTTTTATATTTTAAATGGAATAGCGTACTTTTTATTACTTTTCTAAATTCCTTGGACAATACTATAATACTTCATATTAAAGCTTCTTTTGCAAAAAATTAACCGTTTTTGAATTATTTTGATTTTTGTGAAATTCTTTTTTTCAATATACTTTTTAAAACCACATATCTCAGGTGTATTTGATCTGAACTACATCATATTTCTACAGAAATTTATTCATTATTTAAATAATCATTAATTAAAGAAAAATCTATTTTTTTTAATGTAACAGCCTGTAGATGAGCAGTAGATGCATCGTATAGGTATAGGTTTCCCTATGTCTATCTCTCATAGTTTTAGAGTTATTAATTCTTATTTTCTAAATTGAGCATTACCAAAAAAATTGTAGAAGTAAGCCTTGAAAAGTAAATCTGATCTGTTACAATTGTCACAAAGTTTACTTCGTGCCTAACTGGTTTTATGTTGTTCACAAATATGCAAGATACGTAAATATTTATGCTAATAGAGATATTGTGATTTTATTCTACATTCATGTTGAATCGCTTCAAATTACTAAAAGAACATGTTGACCTTTTAGTGAAAGATATCCAGATTTATCAGGAATGAATAAAACTAAATTCAAAATTATTAATGATTGTTTTCCAAATTGAGCATTATTAGTAGAAAGCTTTGAAAAAAAATCTAAATAGTTTTCGAATTATACGAATTATATTTAGATTCATCAAAATTCCTGCGAAAAGGTTAGAAAAGAAAATAAACAAAACTGAGAAAATATTTTATAACATATGGGATAACAGAAAGAACTACACACTAATAACCAAAAAACTGAATAAAATCAAAATACTAAAGACACATAATACGTTAATAATGATACTTAATTACACTATTTTTTTTATTTTTTAATACCATGGGACACAAAGGGTTTAGTTTCATCACTGAAAACGTTTGTTCACAAATATACGTCGATCCAAATAAGCTTGCGCATTTCAATATTTATTCGCAACTCTTTATAAGCGGTTTTGTCAACGCAACGGTAAAAGTTGAGTAAATTACCTTCATTAAACTTGTTTCGTAAATTATCATCATTTTGCATGTCTATCAATTCCAGCTGTATTAATTCCGGTGAATTTTCGGGTGAAATGTTGAAAGGATTTCTGAAAATGTCTAATAGAGGTTTAACTTTTTTGAAGTCTAGAAAAGGATCATGAAAAGCTTGTATTAAAATATCATTTTTTTCAACATAAGCGAAATTGACATCAGTTTTATTGAATTTCTCCATAATTTTTTTGTAGTTCGGGAAATGGCTGTAATTGGCTGAATTGATTTGTGTCCTGAAAAGACTCAATTTGCATTGAAAGGACGAAACGTGAGAGTATAGCTGCGAAATCATTTGATCTTTGCCTTGGAGTCGCGTATTTAAGACATTCAAGAGATTTGTGATGTCTACAAGAAACGCTAAGTCACACAGCCAATCAGGGTTGTCGAGTTCGGGGACGTCCTTTTTCTTTTCCGCCAGAAATATTTTGATTTCTTCAATCAAGTTAAGAAACCGCTCTAGTGACAACCCATGACTTAGCCACCTTACTTCAGTGTAAAACAGGAGATCACCATATTCGCTTTCAATATCCTCGAGAAATTGTGTGAATTGTCGGTGATTGAGACCTCGTGATTTTATTAAGTTTATAGTAGGTACTACAACTTTCATCACATTTTCAAATCCCAATAATTTTGAACAGAGGGCCTCTTGATGTATAATGCAATTAAACTGCATTAATTCCTTGGTATCTATGTTTTTAGTTTGTAAATACTCTTTTAACATAGTTATTATCCCAGATTTACTTCCAACCATTGAAGGTGCTCCGTTAGTCGTAATTCCAGATAATTTTGTTAAATCTAAATCCATATAGAACATTTTTCCAGAAAAGCTTTGAGCATGTCACTCCCCTTGGTTTGACTTGTCAAAGAACTCATACCAATCAGTTCTTCACTTACTTCAAAATTTTGCGTTACACCTCGTAAAAATATTAAGAGTTGCGCAGTGGAACTTATATCTGTAGATTCGTCGAGTGCTATAGAAAAATATTCAAAAATTTTCGATTACGTAGCTAATTGCTCTTCTATATTAGCTGCTAATGTGGTAAGTCTTCTTTGAACAGTCATCCGATTTAGTTGAATTTTCTCAAACCTCTTTGCATCTTTCGGACACATCTTTTTTCCGGCGATATCTAAACACTGCTTAACAAACTCACCATCTTTAAAAGGCCGACAAGTTTTCGCTATTATTCGAGATATTTCAAAGCTAACTTCAGCAGCTGTTTCAGCATCTTGAATTGGTTTTGTAAACATAGCTTGCTGGCCTATTAGTTCCCTTTGTAAAGTGGAAATTTTTTGCGTTCGATTTTCGCCGGTTAATTTGGTAAAAGTATGATGCTGATTTGAATGGATTTTTACCTACTTTTGTAGTTTTTCGAAAAATTTTTTAAATTCGTTGGCGGGCCGCATAAATGTCGACAGAGGGCCGCATGCGGCACGCGGGCCGCGGTATTTGCATCGCTGCTCTAGGAGCTTAATGATATAATGTCAATAGTAGCAATACTATAATTTAAATGTAGATGGCGTCACGAGGCAGTACACTTAAATATTGTTACAACTTGCAATGACAAACACAAAATTTGATGGCATATCTTTACTCTTCCATTTGATCCATCGCGACTCTTAGAGATGCGACAACAATGTCGACTTTCGAGCTCTGCAAAACTCAAGTAAATAATTTGTGACAATTGTCATTTTCCAAAACAATAGAATGCCATTTGGGCAATTTTTCTACTTTTTTTTGTGTTTTGTAATTTATCGCACAGGATTCGAATAAATTCGGTTCTAGTTTCTGATGAAATGTCGTTGTAAGGTGATACATCTTCATTGTTTCTTTATTGAGAGGATATTTATGGAAGCAATCCTATTATAAAATGTAAATGTTTGATAATGATTATTTGAAAAATAGCATTATACAATTATATCAGGAGTAGCTACTTCAACAAATCTTTCGTGGAATAACATAAATATAAATTACTTTATTTTGTATTTTTGTTCGAGTGTTGCATATTAAAGATCAAAATTTTCAAGATTCTTCTGAACTTAAAACCACCCTACAGTTTATGCTTGTAAAGTTGAATCCTTTTATACCTTCGATGTAACTAAGTCCTGATTACGAACCAGTATATTTTCTGAAATACTGTTGTCCTCTAACGTGGCCTCTGCCTATTTTATATATTTTTTTAATGGATTGTAGAGCTTTCCCTCAGTGAAAAACTTAATTTATTTTTCAAATGTATAAATCGTGTGATAGATCGGATATTTGTTATTAACGTGCTATTAGTAATGCTATTAGCAAGGTGCTTGAATCGTTGGTAGTACTTGCAACTTATTCTAATGTAACTGTTCCGGAACAGAATGCATTCATTCATGGTCATGGTACTGAAACCAACTTATTAACTTATTGTATTTACATTTTCGTGTCAGAGAGGGGTGTCAAGAGGATTCTAGTAGCACTGATTTTAAAAAAGCCTTCGATCAAGCATCAAGCTAATTATTACTTACGTCTTTTAAAACTGGAAAAATACATCATGGAAATGTTACTGCATGGTTACGATAATACTTAACGGATTGTGTTCGAAATATTACCGTAAGTAATATCATGTTTCAAGATGTTGTTACATCTGGTGTAACTCAGGGGGTCATTTTGGGTCTATTTTGTTTTTACTACCCATGAACGGTATACAATTTTTTCTTTATTTCTGTTTTTTTTATGCAAAACACGCCTTTTATGTATTAGTTCTACTAACGACTATGCTACTCTTCAATCAGTCAATGTTAAATGCATTTCACTCATAGTCTATTAGGAACTGCGGGCCAGTAAATATTAATAAAAGTAAGGTCGTATCACTTCCTACGAAAAAAGGTTGTGACTTTATTAGCACAGTACCTTTTGGATAATACTCCTTTTGACAGAGTAGAATCGTTCCAAGATTTTGGAATCATTCTGGTCGGTGATCAGAGATTCCACTTACGCATCGATGATTCCTTGTGCAGAGCTAATAAAATTTATAAATTTATTAAGTGACAGATACTCCATTTTGATAATATTATTACTATTATAAAATTTTATTATTCATCAGTGCCGTCGTTCTTGAAATACTGTTGTATTGTATGGAACTCCTAATAGTGCTATATATCGTGTGCGTATTTAAAAATTCAATATAACATGGTAAATTACCTAATAAGCTAAATATATATGAAAATGTCTACAATTACTTACGTTTTTACCTGTTAGGTTTTGAGTCGTTAGAATCAAGACAGAGGAAAGCATATCTCAAATTTCCAAACTCTTATATTATATTATATAATTATATAAGATGTTAAGTGACTTGTTTATAGACATATGTCCAAGTATACAGATACATATTTGTATTATTTAGTAGCAAAGCTTGATGCGAGCTCTCGAATCGATATGCTAATTTGTTTATGGTATATTTTAGGACTTAGATCTCCTATAATGTCTTAATAAATAAGTAAAAATTTGAATAGATTTTGGGAGATTCCAGCTTTATTGAAATAAAGTAGATGAAAGCTATTCTTACTAACGAAGAAATTTAGCAGATTACAAACAAATTTCACATCAACCTAAAATCAATACAGATGTTTAATATTAATATAAATTTGTCACAACAAAATAGTGAAAACAAGAATACGGTAGAGTGTGCTATGCATTGGAACATTCAACTCAGGCAATTTAATATTTTCGTTCTTGTTGATGTAAATATAGGTCCATATATAAAATATTCAAATAGCCTGTCTATGAACATATATTTACATCGCGTAGTCAAATGTCTTATATAGGAATCGTGACACTCAATCCCATATTTATTATTTATGAATTCCGACGTTCTGTATATACAATAAATTACATCGTATCAACACAAATAGCACTGAAAAAACGATGTGGAGTTATTTTTTAAAGTAATGTATATGTAACAATAGCCTTATACTATCTGGAAGAAAAATGCATGTAAATGTATAAAACATTTTATACAAGCTGATTCCAGACGCAAGAGAAATAGCCTGTCAGTAATAATGAACGAATCTAAATCAACAGATAAGCTACTTCTGAAAAAGAATTCCCTAGGAAGCATTCAAATTAGAAAATTATTATTTTAATTTTGTTTTCCTGTTCGAATTAATAATAATTTTACAAAACTCATTTATATATACTGACATCAATAACATATTAAACAAAGAAGGTACCATAAACCATTCTATTAGTTATGAATATTTTAATATTAACAATTGCCTTAATACTATACCTAACAGAAATATCAACACCAATTTACACACATATACAAAAATTATAGGTACACATACACTCATCATTAAAAACAGTCATAAAACTCGAGGTAGAGGTAATATTATATAAAGGTAACAGCATAGAAATACCTAAAATAGGTCGTCGAAAAATTAATATTTAAATAAACCATAATAGAATCTCGGTGTTCTAACAAAAATACTAAGACGAACCAAGCTAAGACGGGGATATGATCATTAATTACAAAGAACTAAGCCAATTAGACCAATATTAAATAATAACTAAGATATGCTAAATACAATTTAATAAAGAAAAGAGAACACATTACAAAAACTAAAATATAATTAATAAATAAATAACAAGTCAAATAATTAATTAATTAAAAAGAGAAAAACTAACATAACTGGAGCTCACATATCTAAAACTATAAAACAATTACTAAGATATAAAATATTCTGAGACATAAAAGCAACATCACATATTGAAAATGTTAAAATAATGATGTTATGATAAAAATAAATAAAGGCATGTTGAATTGATAATTGAAATGGACAAGGTATAGAAATATATAGTTAGCAGGAATTAATATATGATAGTTGGGAGTAGAGAATTAAGTATAAATAAATAATTTATTATGATTACATGAATATTATGAAAATATTAAAATATAGACAAAAGTGTCTTCTAAAAGGTAGAAGATATACATGTTAAAGGAATGGATTTAAAAATAAGTTTAAAGAATGGAACGTAATGACTAGTATCTATAGAAAGTATTATTTATTATGAAAGCTAAAGCTTATATCAATATATCAATTATAAATAAAGATTAAGTATAACAATTTATAAAAGAATATTAAGCATATCCCATCAATAATAGATAAACAAAATAATAACCCCAATTATAACACCATAATCAAATACCAGAATATTTAATGCAATTAGTACCAGAATATAAAACAAGTTTAAGATCCCAGAAAACAGCCCAGTATTACAGGTATGTTATAGGTCGAAACAACTTATGAAATATGAAAACGGGTGCAAAACTAATTAAAAATAAATATATAACTAATCTACGAAAATAACTTAAAAGCATAAACATATATACAAAAGATATAAGAATAAATTAAAGATTACTATGACACAAGGAAAATACAAACTAATAATTTCTATTATATAAAGAAAATATACATTTTTAAATGAAAGAATCCATCATTAACTTAAGCTAAAATGATCTAAAATATAGAATAATCAATATTTAAAAAAAAAAAAGAAAACGGAGAATCTCAGATAATTCTCATAATTTAAATGAATTCGTTATATTTTTATTGTTTGACACATATTATTTAAGGAAGTACTAGAAGTTAATATTCTTTATTTCACTCTTCTTGACTGGAAAAGAGATATCTTCATACTCTTCAGATATTCCTTTCACGGGGATTAATGTTAAGAGGCAAATAGCACCGTTATTCCAGCTATCTGCAAATGGAAAAGCAGTAATTAATACAAGAATTACAATCAATAGAATGACTACATTTGGCGGACATAATTTGTAAAATTAGTATCGAAATGTTAATAAATTAATATTACTATAACTTTGTATATTTCAGATTAATTTATATTTATTTCATAATTTACTTTTCATATTTTTAATTGTCATTTTCATAATTCAAGTCATTTACGCGAAATTAAAAAGATAGCTAATTTATTTACATTCAAATTTTATATCGATACTAATTGGACACGCCCACTTTTTGAATTTTTACAAAAAACCCGCGAACAGGTTATTCTAGTTCAAAACATAACACATAACCTAACATGGAAAAGCCCGTTGTAACCATTTGTAAATTATTATTTTAATTTTGTTTTCCTGTTCGAATTAACATTTCATTTTCATTTAAATTATTATCAATTGTAATAACTAGAGCTGAGGATGTTTGCGGTACGGCAGGACCGTATGTAGTGCATCCCCACATTTAACTATTTATCTAAATATTCTCTGAAATGATTTGCCGGATCTCATAAATTAATAGAGTGATATTTTAGTATGCACTGGATATTGTTATTATACAAAATCATAATAGCCATTTGTATTTATGGATCATAAATAATAATACGCATGTATTTGTATTTGGTTGTGAATTCAATTTAAACTTAAAACGAATCGTAATATTTTAACGACAAGCCGTCCTTACAATACATGCATTCGAGACAAAGTGTGCAACTCTACGAATAACTTCCATAATTGATCGAAAATGGACATTTTGGAGCTGAAGTAAAGCCCCTATTCTTAGAAAATTTTATTACTGTCGTTAAGAATTATTATTATAAACAACAAAGGCCTTTTATTAGTGTTGAAGTTTTAGTTTCATTGAATTTCCATGTTGTAAGTAGTCAATTGTAAAGTGTTCATTCACAATATTCTAAAACAAGGTGTAAATTTAACTAAAATCCAGAAAAACACATTCTGATAATATATTACTAGATTAGAAGCTGTGTTTATTACTATTTATTATATTATTTTTATAACCAAATGCAATAAAAGCTACGAAAACAAAAGAAACCTCGATTTATTAAAATCTTGTCACACAGCCTTTCAAAGCATGGCAGCACATATTTTGCATATATTTTATATATACTACCTACTTGAACTAGGTGAATGAAGTTAGAAGTTATAAGTTATAACTTCTAACTTCATTCACCTAGTTCAAGTAGGTAGTATATATAAAATATATGCAAAATATGTGCTGCCAGGCTTTGAAAGGCTGTGTGACAAGATTTTAATAAATCGAGGTTTCTTTTGTTTTCGTAGTTTTTATTACATTTGGTTATAAAAATAATATAATAAATAGTAATAAACACAGCTTCTAATCTAGTAATATATTATCAGAATGTGTTTTTCTGGATTTTAATTAAATTTACACCTTGTTTTAGAATATTGTGAATGAACACTTTACAATTGACTACTTACAACATGGAAATTCAATGAAACTAAAACTTCAACACTAATAAAAGGCCTTTGTTGTTTATAATAATAGTTCTTAACGACAGTAATAAAATTTTCTAAGAATAGGGGCTTTACTTCAGCTCCAAAATGTCCATTTTCGATCAATTATGGAAGTTATTCGTAGAGTTGCACACTTTGTCTCGAATGCATGTATTGTAAGGACGGCTTGTCGTTAAAATATTACGATTCGTTTTAAGTTTAAATTGAATTCACAACCAAATACAAATACATGCGTATTATTATTTATGATCCATAAATACAAATGGCTATTATGATTTTGTATAATAACAATATCCAGTGCATACTAAAATATCACTCTATTAATTTATGAGATCCGGCAAATCATTTCAGAGAATATTTAGATAAATAGTTAAATGTGGGGATGCACTACATACGGTCCTGCCGTACCGCAAACATCCTCAGCTCTAGTAATAACAGTAAAAATCAAGGCTATTTTCTTTATTTCTTACAAGGTTTTGGACAGAAATAATTGATAGGGAGCGTCAGTAGAAAATTTTACAACGATTGCCATAAAAGTGCCATATAGTCTTCTTCCTTTTCTATTCAAATTTTTTGGAACTTGTAAAGCCTCTGAAAGGTCACTTTATTTCGACGTTATATATAGGCCCACTTTTTTGCGAAATTTTCAATGGGAAACAAAAAAAATTCATGGGTAAATATAAAGACTTGTTAATCACTAACACGTATTTTTTGACGAGAAATTAAGTAACATGTAAAGGCCAATGTGCGAGTGTGTCGCTGTGACTGAATTGGTCAAAACCTGAATACCTTCGTTTGCTTTGAAAGGCGATTTACAACTTTCAAATAATGCATTGTGCATTTAACCTGGAAAAATGAATTTACACAAGATAAAAGCAATCAGCGTCGTGTCGATATTTGATTTAGCTGGAACTTTCACAGGCTCTTCATTCATGTCACACCATTCTCTTGTTTGCCATTTAGTAGACGGATTCTATTGGAATTAGGACAATTTACTTCTGGAAACGATCTTTTTAGGAATCTCCATGGCTTCATTCAAACAAATTGCGTATAGCTACCACACGACGCTACCATTTTTAATCATAAGAATGCACAATATAGTTGAACATCAATTTAACTAAGTCCTTAAATCTTGCGAAAAATTCGTTATAAGGAAATTTCATTAAATGGGGTAAGAGTTCATGCGTTACACAATATTTATTGTAGTACATACATGTTTAATTTTTTAAGCATAATATAAATAATATATGTGTAAATATATCAATACGTACTATAGCTACACGGAGAAAAATATATAATACTAAAGGACGCCCTGTCTGCACTGCAACACCATTTAAAGAAATGAAATAGATATTTTTTATGTGTAAACCTATATTGAACGAATACTGAAGTATGATTCTTTTTGTCCTAAATTTAACTAATTATAATTATAATTATTTTAATGCCTTCGGGTAGCCAATATTTCTTATTCGGCGTCAGGTACGTACACAAATAAATTTGTCAGTTTACAGGCTACGTACAGCTGTCCATGTTAGAAGCATGGATTTAGTAAATTCAATTCACACACTTGAAGCGATTATCCCGGCGCTTTATTGATTGCTAGTGCGAAGACAAGAAACTATAGCCATTTGAATTCAAATGTCATATCCGTCGGTATTACAGGTATACGTGGTAATAGCACAACTTCTATTTTATATTTGCCATTTGATATTGTGGCTTCGATGATGTCGTTAATCAGCTATTTGACAGCCAGTCTTGTACCATTGTAAAGACGTGACGGATCGATGTTTGGAAGCAGAATATTGATATGCGATGCAAGCCTAACAAATCTAGTGAATTCAAGAATTCGACAAGACAATTGACGATTTCGTCTTGATTTATAATTAATCAACGATCTTGAATTGCCAGATATTGAGGTTTTGGACAAATAAAGAGGTGATATCCGAGACAAATGCTTATTTTTCAGAATTGCCGAAATATTACTTTTTGGATAGTTTAAAGTCGCTGGACTAGGTGTGTAGACTTAGAAGGAGGATTATGTCGAAAAATAAAGTATATTTTCGATTTTTGAAAAATCACTCTCCTGTCAAATCACCCTCGTAGATAAGTTACTACAATTTTAATTGACGATCAATACAGTAACGAAGTTACTATAGTGACACCTATCGAGGTGTATCAGCCATCCAAGAAGTAACAACGACTATATCTGTTCGTCTACGTCAATTGTAACACTGTTATCTTGAGTACACAGTCGCATTGTATGCTATTTATAATAACAAAAAATTAATAATTTTGTTATTACAGTATGATATTAGATACTTATAAAAAAGCAATGCTACTTGTTTCGATTTTAATAATCTTACTTGATAAGAATCGAATTCACTTGTTTTTCAAACAATAAATAATGATTTATGTTACTTCTAGGATAGCCAAACATTATATTCACATATCTTTATTTTACTGCCAATTGTATTGTGTATTACAACAACATGCTAACTTCGAAAGTGTTATTTGATTTACATATCAAAAATCTACCACAATATCACACCACAAGAAAATTGTTTATACAGGGTGCGGCAAAACAAACAGTGCAGTTGCGATGGGCGACTACATCCGCTGTGGTGAGGATGGGAACCTGGGGGGGGATTCATTGTGTCAGGTAACTCACCCCGTTTTCAGTCGTAGCAATGGTTTGGAACGGAGAGCATCGCGCCTTCGTCGTTCGCACGTTTTTTGAAAGCGGTCGTTCTTTCATCATCACTCAGCGGACCTTCCGACGGCACTTTAACATTCCACTTCGTGATCCCGTTCCGCACCGCAATGTTATCGCGAGTTGGGTTCGTGCGCTGGAAGAAACTGGTTCAACAAAAAGGCCTAGGGGTATGGGAAGACCCAGAACAGTGAGAACTCCCGAAAATGTAGCTCTAATGAGAGCAGCTGTTGAACAATCACCAACACGCTCTGCCCGGAGATATGCAACTGCATGCAACTGCATTAAACATGTCCGACCGCTCTGTAAGGAGGATTTTGCATAAAGATTTATTCTTCCATCCCTATAAGATTATGCTGGTTCAGGATTTGATGCCTTCAGATTTTCAAAACCGTGTGAATCGCGCACTTCCATCTCTCTGGAGCCGTAAACAAACAGAATTTCCGTTATTGGTCGGACAATAACCCACGACAAATTCACGAGAGACCTCTCCACTCCCCGAAAGTCACTGTATGGTGTGCCATTTCCAAATTTGGGGTTATTGGACCATACTTTTTTGAGGAGGATGAGCGTGCAACAACCGTCACCGCTCGGCGTTATGTTTCTATGCTCGAAAATTTTTTTGATCCACAATTGGCACGGTTGGCTGAAGAACAAGACCTTGGGGATATTTGGTTCCAACAAGACGGGGTTACGGACCACACAGCGCAGATTTCAATGACAAAACTGCGGCAGATGTTCCCTGCGCGCCTCGTCTCTCTGAAAGGCGACCTGGGATGGCCGGCGAGATCACCGGCTTTGAGCATTTGCGATTTTTTCCTGTGGGGCTACCTCAAGGAAAAGGATTTTCAGCATCGTCCTCACAATTTGGAAGAACTGAAGATCCGTATTACAGAGGAAATCGCCGCCATTCCGATCGATATGTGCCAGAACGCAGTTGAAAACTTCAGAAATCACCTACATCCGTGCATCGCTTCTGGAGGACATCATCTTGCTGATGTGATCTTTAAAACTTAAGTGAAAAAATGGGGTGTAGTACTGACTCAGGCAGAATAAACCACTTTTTCGTAAGTTGTGCCATTTTTTTTTATTGGCCCATCAAAACTGCACTGTTTGTTTTGCCGCACCCTGTACTACATCTACTCTAGAAGATTTAATAATCGTTTTTGTTTACTGAACTACACTTGTAGTGTATATTTCAACAATATATTCACTACAAATATTTTGTCCCCTGTACAACTGTATTTTTCTCAGTGAACATATATTAATTAGTCAGAGAGTTGGTAATTTTTTATTGAACAAAAGGATTAAAAGTGTCTTCTGATACTTGCTCAGGGACATTTTCTGAATATTGTAACCCATGACAAATTGTTTGAAAAACTTTAACTTTATCGTCGATTTTAGGTTTTCTTGCAGATTGATCCAAATCGTGTTCTTCGTCATCATCGCTTTTTGCTATTTCGCTTCTCCGGTTATTTGGTAATCTTCCGAATGCCATCATTATTTAGATATTATCTTGTAGCAATATCTTCATCAACGCCAATATAATCATGAAGTGCAATATTACTATTAATATTGCCGGAAGTGTGTTCTTTAAGAAATTGTTACTTCAGAAGACCGCAATTCATCTTCATTGTCCCAATTCGCTGGAACTTCGCAAAGCCCTGCTTTCGAGAAGTAATGTTTAATAATAGATTCACTCAGTACAAAGGTAGTTCGCGTGTCCTAAGAAAACGCAAGATATTCTGACAAGAAACATTTTATTTTTCAATATAGGCTCCTCGCTCGACACACTTATTTTATCCAAATTAGTAATGCCTTCAATCTAGGTCGACGAATCCAAGCCCTCGAAATAACTATTTACAACAGCGATTACAGCTGAATTAGATGAAAGTCTCTTACCGCCGAGATATTTCTTCAGGTTTGGAAAGAGATGATAATCGGTGGGAGCCTAATCTGGAGAATGGGGTGAATGAGGCAGTTATTCAAATCCCGATTCATGAATTTTTTTATTTTGTCGCTTAATTATTGCAACAAATTGGCATAATACTCTCCATTTATTATTTCCCCTTTTCTAAGAAGTCAACCAACATAATTCCATGAGAATCTAAAAAAACTATGCCCGTCACCTTTCCTGCTGACGTTTTTGGCCTTCTTCGGTGGCGGAGAACCTTTTTGGATTCATCTTTAGTTTTGGGAGTATAATAGTGGACCCAGGTTTCATAGAAGGTAATGAAACGGCGTGCAAAGTCCTTCTGATTCGGGCGAAAGCGAGCCAGAAGGTCACTAGAAACACTCAAATGATTCAATTTTTGCTCCGGTGTGAGTAACCATACCACCCAATGCGCCAAATATTTTTTCATTTCCAATTCTTGAGTTAAAATTCTGTACACACTGTCATTTGAGATACCTACAATGTCTGCCATCTCGCGCAGTTTTACTGGACGGTCATTCAAGACGATACGGTGGACTTTTTCAATCATATCCGGAAGAGTACCACTTTTTGGACGTCCACTACGAGGTTTAACGTCTGTGCCCTTAAATTCGGCAACCCAGTTTTTAACTATTGCAAACGAAGGAGCGGATTCTAATTGTTTTGAAACCAGCACTGCCTTAATTTTGTTTAGTGTTACGCCTTTGAAATGAAAGTTCTGTATCACAGTTCTCAACACAATTTTCTCAATTACTACAAACTCACACGAGACGTTCACTTCAGCGTACTGTCAGAAACAGACTAATTGACAGATAGGTCTGTACTGTCAAATTTAACTTATTAAGGGATGTGTTAGGCCACGTAGTTTCCGCACAATCCTCGTATATGGGTCCATACTTTTGACAATTCAGAAATGCATTCCTACAAGTTGATTACCTGCCTAATATTTGCGAAATTATCTTTTTCAGTTGCAGTTGATAATAATTTTACTAGAATTCTTTCACAATAATGAACTTTTACATTTTCTGTTAATCCTTTGTCCATTGGCTGAAGATTCGAAGTCATATTTCATGGGAAATATATGAGCTGTATGCCTTTCCATCTGCTTGAAATTGTAGAAGAGTTGTCAACAATCGAAGCTATATTTCTTTGTTGCATACTCATCTGCTAATCTAATTTTAGTAGCCAGTTTTAAAAAATCTCGTTTGTCATTCATGTTTTTCTGTTAAAACAATAATCTTCTTCCAACGATTTTGTACTTTCGGAACACATTGGATTTTCGGTTTTTCCAATAACCAAAAGTTTCAATTTTTCACTTGCTATCATATTTTCTCCAACCATTACTGTAATCAGGCGCGGCTCGTGATGACGTTTTGGAAGGGCGCGTACAATGATGCGAGTGCTTCGTGTATTCTCGTGTACTAACTTTAGCGTTTTCTCAGTAAACACCGAAAACACACGAGGCACTCGCATCATTGTACGCGCCCTCCTAAAACGTCATCACGAGCCGCGCCTGGCTGTAATTCTCTCTTTCCTTTCTTTCCCATCGAAACGTTTATCATTTTCAAATGTGTTTGATATACATCTAAAAAACAGCCATCGTTAAAAATGTTCTATTCCCCCAATCATTGTAGCCTGTTTCATTAACATTCCCACTTTCTCCACTAATAACTTTTCCAACAATACCGTACGATTGCTTGCTTGAAAGTTTAGATATCCTAGGGATTCAGTAAACTTCGAAGCTTGTCGCTTAATTAAATATCCTGAGAGTAGAACAGTCTTCTTACGAACCACATGTACCCATTTTAAAACTGCTTGATCAACGTCTTCAAAAATACACATTTCAAACAATTTTTTTCGCGTCCGGCGTTATCACTTGATTTTAAAATGGAATCTAGATTTTTAATTATTGTCAATAAACTAACGAATTTTTCCGCAACGACTCTTTTCTTAATGTATTTATCGATGGTTTCTAATACTTTAGGTTTGTTGTTGATATTTACATAAATATTTCCGTAATCGTTATACAACGTACCCATTTGAAGTGAAACTTAGAGTTATGTGTTTAGTCTTATTTTATGATGCAATCATTCCAAGAATTGTAGTAGGGGAGGTCGGGTACAGTTGTAACAATTTGTACAGATTTTTTTTTTTTGAAGCTATGTTATAAATTTTCCAAATTCAAAAATATAATTCGATATTTGTTACAATACAGCTATAAGTAAAAATTATAATATTGATGTTTATCACTTTAATAACAGAAGAAAAAAAATATGAATGCTTGAACGCAGAATGTTACATATGAACCCGTGGCTGGACAAATGTAACACCCATGGGGGTCAATTGTAACAATGTTTTAATGTTTCAGATATTATTTTTTATTAGTGAATAAAACATGCTTATGTAACATTTAGAGGGTAATTAAACTAATCACTTCCAACATCATTATCATCATCGCAGTTTAAGCAGAAGAAAAAATCCGGTCGTAGTTTATGAACACAATTTTCGTGCGCCCATCCTTTACATTTGTAGCACTGAATCCACGTTGCTCCAGGTTTATTGCTAAATGGTTCTAAACAATACAAACAAAATGAATCTTCCCCTTCGTCATCAGAGAGCATTTCATCTACTGCTATGTGTTTTTTAACTCTCTCAGGAGATTTTTGTTTGTTTGTACATTCCTTAATTTTTTTTGTTCTTTCTTCATCAATTTTAACTAATTTTCTTTTCATTTTGGATGCTTTTTGTTTTCTTATTTTCTGTTCTAGTTCTAGTACCAGTTTGTCTCGCGTATCTCTCAATATAGCGCTGTGTTTTTTTCTTCTTTTTGGCAATTGTTTTTGGGGACGTGCCGCCTTTGGAAGTGGCCGAATGCTTTCAAGGCCTTCAAAGGATGCATATGCATCTCCTGTAGTAACCGGCTTTGTTCTGGAACCTGCTGTTGCCATCTCTGCGATGCCTTTGTTATTTTCCACTCGGGCGTTGTCAGTGGATACAGCTTCTGCTTGGGTGTTCATTGGTAGATCCCTGTCGGTTACTAATGACGTGGAAAATTCGTCGTCGCCGAAAATGTCCTTGTTATATGGCCAAACTCCAGACACCCTAAATCCTCCCATAATATTCATTGGAGTTGTCGCTTTTGGAAAAGCCTCAGCAACTACAGCCGGTATGTCGTAGATGGTCATTGTTTGACCAGGATGTGATTTCATCCAATTATCCATAGCGCCATTCACATAATGTTTAAAAGGGCTGTACACGCCACGATCTAGGGGCTGAACTTGTGCGACGTATGAGGGGGAAAAGATAAAAGCACTATTCCATTTGCCTTTACAAAGGTCTATAGTTGGAACATATAGATGGGAATTATGGTTGTCCAATAATAGCAAAACTTTTTTTTCGGGCGAAGGTCTTACATGCTTTACAAAGTGATTTATGAAAATCTGAAAAGTTTCTTCATTCATCCAGCCTGAGCCATTTGCCTCGCCAATGCATCCAGGAGGTCCGCCTCATATAAAATGGGCTTGAAATTTTTTTCGAGGAAAGACAAATAATGGTGGCACGGTATTTCCGACAGCACTTACAGCTGTGCAAACAGTCACCAAAGTGCCTCGCTCTCCAGAGGTAATGGCACCTATTTGTTTCGAACCTTTTATAGCGACGACCTTGTTCGGCTTTTGCACGGTTGTGACCCCTGTTTCGTCGACATTGTATATATCAGAGGCTTCAAATTTGTATCTCTCAAAAAGGAGGGAAAGTTTATCAAAAAAATTTCCGACATTTGTTTTGTTAAAATTAATCGCTCGTGCATAACTTGTCGCCTCTGGGGTTCTTATAGAGAGACTGGGGTGTCTCCTCATGAAATTCGTAAACCAGTCCTTACCAGCTAGCCCGTTTTCTGACCATTTGGGAGGAACGGTTGTTTCATTTTGTATAGCGAATTGAAAAACCTGTGGACACTTTTTAAATTATATAACATTTTTTCTTATTCTGATTGTTAGTTGATCTACTAACCAATTTGCGTATTTCCTTTGGCGTTAACCCAAAATAAATAAGTGAGGAAATCCGTATATATCTCAAAAACGCTTGCTCTTGTTCTTCTGATAGAATTTTGGTATGTGGATTGTAAGCCATTTCTGGCGAACCTCCATTATTTAATTTTTTCATGTAACGGTTAAGTGTTACATGGCATATATTCAGATCTTTGGCTACTTGTCGTTGAGAGTTATTTCCCTTTATAATTAGATTAGCCGCCCTTTTCATACGTTCATTTGAGGGTCCTCTATTGGTTTTTCTGATTCTTTGACGCGGCATTGTCTCCTACACAATAATGTATAATTAATTCAATATCAAAAGTTTCATGGGTACAAATGTAACATGTTACAATTGTACCAGCTACTAATGTTACATTTGTACCCCCGTGACATTTTTATATATTTGGCTTCAATACAAAAGCTAGACAATACCTAACCACAAAGTACCGGCAGAATATTTTAAAGGTATATCTACGCTAAACATTCACTACGAACTCATTCGAAGAAATAGTAACATGCAGAGGTTATCCTAAATACAAAAAAAGATTTAAAATTTACTTACCTGACTTCAAAATAAACAATCTGTAGTAACTTCTTAATAATAATATACTTCTCGCTCAAACTAACATGTAATGGAGTACGTCACCTGGTCTGCTCATGTGCCGGGTTGTCAAATTTAGAGACTGCGCTAACACATTTTAGAACTGTTGTTACATTCGTACCGCGTTACAATTGTACCCGACCTCCCCTATAGTACGGCCAAGATTATACAGATGGATCACTTGGCCAATTTGAATGTTAATATTTTATTTTTTATAGTCCTTGAGCAGAAGTAAAACAAAGTCAGTGGCTCGTTTTGGAACATGCGCATTTTAGCTTATTAGACGTTGTTGATGCTCTTGTGTGTTTCCATAGAAATACACAATATAAGTTTCTTTCGATTGAGTGCGAGAGTGGTTTTGGTTTTTATTATAAATTTCGGTAGTGCTTTTGCATTTTTCGCAGATTTTTATAATTATTATTTATTACTTAAACAGTGTACGTATATATTTAAGTAATGAATAAATGTATACTGGTAAATTTACTATTCTAATACTTTTTCTTTTGTATTTTTTTAGAGATGGCTCCGACTGTGTTCCAATAATACGGAATATGTTCGGGTTTCATTTTTTTTTCATTTAAAATCTTTAAATAAAGACATGGTTACAATTGTAAAACATTATAAATTAAGAAAATTAGAACATATGTAGCACAGCGTTAATAAAATGTTCAACAAAATAGCAAATAAAACGAAATGATTGTGGTGCTTAATTTCTTAATTAACCCTATATTGCGTAATGTAGCAGAAATGATACAACTAAAAGAAGTGCGTATTAATCTGTACTACAAATATTATAGTCTGCGCAAACTCCTCGTTGCATATAAGCTACAACACTTA
The DNA here is from genome assembly GCA_935421215.2 of Melolontha melolontha. NCBI lineage: Eukaryota > Metazoa > Arthropoda > Insecta > Coleoptera > Scarabaeidae > Melolontha > Melolontha melolontha. Next base: position 192,270,630 of record OW285236.1, on the reverse strand, counting down.
ATGTAACTGGGCATAAGGCATGTATTAGAAACCGTTATTTTTCAAGTTATATTATTATTGACCTAACCCTAATGCATGTGTGACCGTTACTACTAGTGTTCACTGTGATGACAATTAGTGATATAAAGTTTTAAAACGTAAAATTTTCTTCGTAATTGTGTCCGATTTTGTTCTATAAGGTAAAAGTATTTCTAATATATTCTACATTTTCAATATATATATGAAATATATGTAATAGTAGGCTATAAATTTTGTTGTATCATATCTGATACATTGCGTTTTTAGTGTAGAAAATTTACGAACAAATGAATCTGTGTAACAAAAGGAGGCCTCTTACAAATGAAGAGCTGGAAAAGTATGCGCAGCACTTGTGGGATAGTGATGATGGTCTAGAACAAGATGAATCTGACTTCGAACCTGAGAGCACCGAACTGGAAGATATACTAGATATACAAACTTTGCCTATTGTATTTGAAGATGACATGTCAGTAGTTGCGGACGAAGCAGAAACGCTAGATGAATCAATAGAATCTACTATTAGTAACGTAGTAAATACTGATACACTTAAAACATGTGTTCCTAAAAAAAATGCAAATATAATTTGGAAAAAGAAATATTTAGTATTAGGTGATGCTAAAGAGTTCAGAGGTTCTGAAACATTGCCTTCCACATTTATGGACATCGATACCCCGTACGCCTTCTTCAAATACTTTTTTACAGACGAATTGATTACGAAAATAACTTTCCAGACGAATTTGTACGCTAGTCAAATAAATTTAAATAATACAACACATATTTCCGACCAAGACATTCGTAAATACTTGGGTATATGTATTTATATGTCACTTGTACATATGCCGAAAGTGAGATCGTACTGGAGTGCTAACTTAGGATTTACACACATAAAAGAAACAATAAGTCAAAAGAAATTTGAGAAAATTCGTCAAAATCTTCATTTCAATGACAATGACAATATACCTTCAACAAAAGACAACCATTCCGATAAACTTTATAAATTGCGACCAGTAATGGACACATTGTTATTCAGGTATAAAAGTGTACCATTGGAGAAACATTTGTCGATAGACGAACAAATGTATGCGTCCAAAGGTAGACACAGTTTGAAGCAGTATATGCCTGCTAAGTCCCACAAATGGGGATTTAAACTCTTTATTCTCAGTGGTGTTAGTGGTTTTTCATATAATTATGAAATATACACTGGAAAAAAAGACTATGAACTTGTAGGAGGTGAAATAGACTTAGGGGTAACTGGAAATTTGGTGCAACGCCTATGTAGGATTATACCCCACAATAAAAATTTTATCGTATATTTTGATAACTACTACACAAGTTTATCACTTGTATCACATCTGGCACAGAAAGGTATATTTTCTTTAGGAATAGTTAGAAGAAATCGAATACCAAATTGTAAAATTCCTGTCGATAAAGAACTAAATAAACAACAACGAGGTACATCTTATGAGTATGTTTGCAATTTGGAAGGCGTTGACATATCCTGTGTAGCATGGAAGGATAACCGAACCGTATGCCTTTTGTCTAGTTACACAGGTGTACTTCCAAAGACTACTATAAAGCGCTTCGATAGAAAGGAAAAACGTAAAATAGAAGTAGAGTGTCCAAATATTATTACAGAATACAATCGCCACATGGGTGGCGTTGATCTTATGGACAATCTTATTGGCCGATATAAGATTAAAATTAAATCTAAGAAATGGTATCTTAGGTTATTCTACCACATGCTGGACATGACACTTGTTAACGCATGGCTATTATATAAAAGAGTAAATCAGCAGCGTAAAGAAGATTTCTCCATGCGCCTAACCGACTTTAGAACAGAAGTAGCTTATTGTTTGTGCAAAAGTGGAAGTAGCACTATCAGTAAAAGAGGCAGACCATCTGATATAGAAAAGTTAATACAAGCAAAGAGACAACGCTCGGCAACGGCTTCTTACATTCCTCCAAAGGATGTAAGATTAGATGGGTGAAATCATTGGCCAATATACACTGAAACAAGGCTAAGGTGCAAATTACCTACATGCAAACAATTTTCGTACATTAAATGCAACAAATGCAGCTTATTTTTCTGTTTAAATAAAAATAATAATTGTTTCCTAAAATTTCATACCAGTTAAGCTTATACTATACTTTGTTATACAATAACCCCCTTGTATCAAATCTGCTACAACTATATTTTACAAAATAAAAACGTTTTAGAATAGAATATATTTTTTTAAATATTTTTTCCGAGTTCTGAACATAACATAATATTCAGGATTTTTTTTTGAGACCAATAAAAAAAATTGCGCGATATAGGGTTAAGACAGAATTTCGAATTCAGAAGATCTTTTGAATATATAAATAAATTCCGTACGAATTTCTTGATACTCAAAGAATCTGATCATAATTTGAATGTAATAATTGAACATGATTTTTTTTTAACAAAACTTTCTGATTATGTAATTACAGGCTATTATAAATTTATTGTAGCAATAAAGAATTTTGCATATGATGGATATATTTCTGGAATATTTAATAGAAACGAAATTCATGTATTTCAATCCAGTTTTCAAGAACTATTTTATATTTTTTATATTTTAATTATTTTATGTATTAATTAGCTAATAACATGTTTCCTTTTAAATGTACAATATTTTATATATTCAGGGGTCTGGAAATTGTTGAAATATATTTTTTTAAATGCAATTTTAATTTCTGGAATTCAAATATTCATTCACGTGTAATTTTTTAATTATAAATTTTTTTTTTGTTTTAATAATTTCGTTTAAGTGTACAAAATAACAATAACAGCAATTTTTTTCTTTATTTCTACTATTAAGCCTATACCGATAGGTCCAACTCGCAACGGGCCATAGGCAACAATATACGTATGGAACGTAATGCGATATGGCAACGTGTGTACGATGCCTATATTGAGTAACTTTCTTAAAATTTAAATTTATTTTGCAGAATTATTGATTTTTTTACTTTTATCTTTTAGAAAACGTTATTGTTTTTTTATTACTTAAAATTACTTTATATGAAAAATAGTATACCATAAAAGTGTAAACAAAGACAGTATACATTGAAACGAATATTCGTTCAATTTTATTGTCATGAAATTGAATTTGTCAATCGTTGTTAAATTTGTTAGAATGAATAGATATTTATATTTATCCTGGATATTAAATAGAAGACAAAAGAATAAATTACAGGCAGTAGAAATGAAGTATTTAAGAAGAGTTAGAGGAGTTACAAGGATGGACAGAATAAGAAACTTGGAAATACGAAAAGATTTGAAAATGCAGTCAGTGTTAGAATACATTGAACAAAGACAGCTAGGATGGTGGGGACATTTATATAGAATGGAAAATACAAGACAAACAAGAAGGATATGGGAAGCAAGGATAATGAAAAATAAAAGAAGAGGAAGGCCAAGGACAACATGGAATGATGTCATAGCAGAAATACTGGGAAGGAAAGGCAAAACATGGACAGAAGCGAAGAACATGACAAGGAATAGAAATGAATGGAAAACGTTTATAAAAAGCTAGAAGAAGATAAACGCCCTACACCATTGTTATGGTAATAGGGATTTTTGGATTATATATATAATATATTTATCAGAAAATACTAATACTTAAAGCAAACAAATAAGGTGTAGTATAATATCCATTTCTTCCTGCATATTGATTATGCAGCTGATGCTTTCGTAATATGCTCATATTTGTATTTCTACTATTATCGTGATGTTATTATAATACAGATACCAAAATCTCACGTAATATTTCCATCAGCCTTTTATTAACAATAAACAAGTAAAGTACAACTTCGTAGGTCGACAAACGCTCCAGTCTTCATTATCACTGTATTATACATGAACTGTAGGCTTAGTTTCTCGTAGAAATTGAAGTACGTGTCTGTTCCTTTGTAAAATTATAATAAGGGCAGGGGTTAATTTTATTCTGGCATTTTTAAAAATGCAGAGATCAGTTTTGCGACAAACATTCAGCTAATTACAATCTAAAATAAGCAACATTGTAACGTATTTTGGAATTGTGAATATCCGTAGGTAATAAAAAAAAAAAGGAAGTATTGTTTAATTACAACTGTAGCTTCCTCCTGGTTTGAAGGAAGTCGTTATGTATCGACCGAAGTATAAGTTGAAATAATACAAATATGAGCATATTACGAAAGCATCAGCTGCATAATCAATATGCAGGAAGAAATGGATATTATACATTCCTATAACAAAACACTACACCTTATTTGTTTGCTTTAAGTATTAGTATTTTCCGATAAGTATAAATATCTATTCATTCTAACAAATTTAACAACGATTGACAAATTCAATTTCATGACAATACAATTGAATGGATATTCGTTTCAATGTATACTGTCTTTGTTTACACTTTTATGGTATACTATTTTTCATATAAAGTAATTTTAAGTAATAAAAAAACAAAAACGTTTTCTAAAAGATAAAAGTAAAAAAATCAATAATTCTGCAAAATAAATTTAAATTTTAAGAAAGTCACTCTATATAGGCATCGTACACACGTTGCCACATCGCATTACGTTCCATACGTATATTGTTGCCTATGGCCCATTGCGAGTTGGACCTATCGGTATGTATATTGTATCATACAAATATTGTATATAGATATATAAATGTAAGAATATGTCCCTAGTTCGGTTCTAATTCATGTGTTAGTTAGGCTCTGTCCATATGAGTGGCGGTATTATAGAATCCATGGACGAATATAAAATCTGGAACAAAAACACAAAAAGTGCCGATCATAAGTGACACATATGTTGAATCTGTAGTATGGCTGACCATTTCTTAGAACATTTTTATACAGATACTACCTGCTATGAAATTCCAGAAAATATTTTTTTTTAGTTTTACTGAAACTTCGCTAAAGTTGGAGGTTTAGTATTAGCAAATAATTTTGCAAGCAATTTCACTTCAACTAGAATGTTTGGGGAAAAAGCGTTAAATAGAAAAATTCGCTACTCGCAAGTTAGCAATATGGAATCTTCTTTGTACTTGCCAATGTATATGTGACAAGATAACCATTGAATATTAAAACAACATAGATTCAGACAGTATACGAATTTATAAAATATATTTTAGTAAAACAATACTTAGGTAGAATAGAAATTTTTAATTTCATATATAAAACACGTCCTGAACAAAGACATCGCCATCATATAGACAATTAAGTATATTTGAATTTTGAAATTACTTCTTATGAATAAAGAAGGATATAATAATGTGCTATATGTTTCTACTATTTCTACTAAAATGTTTCAATCATAAAATAATCTGCTATATTTTTAATATACGTTCACTTATATTTTGGTGCCCTCTGTTGTCGCTTGGACTATATAAAGGGAGGCGTGACATATTACATTAGTAACATTCAGGTGTCACTGGACACTAATAATAGAAAACAGATACCTATCATAAAAAGCGCCTTACAGGTTTTTATACAAAGAAGTTCCATTTTGTTAAGAGGGCATATCGTAATAGTTCCACTATTTCGCAATAGATGGCGCGCCATACAAATCAAAATGTAATAAAATATTTTAAATGATTATAAAAATATATATCTCACTAACAGTAATTTTGATAGATAATTGTTAAGTAATAATAAGTTAGATTTATGATACCTTAATAGTGTTTATATGTATTTTGTATTATAGTGGAAGAGTGGTCCTTCCTCAAGAGCACTAACATCTAACAATATAAGCAATTAATACAACTATTCACTACATGGTAATTAAGTGGATAATAAAAAACAGTCAGATTTAAGAAAAGTGCTCTGTATTTTTTCGTAAAGAAATATGATAATAGTGCATTTTGCTATCATGTTTAGCAAGAAATTAAACTTATAATATTCCTAACAATAAACAAAAAGGAGACCATATAGGATTCAGTTTTTTTGTTTAATTTTTATAAAATGATTAAAAAAAAACAGGAATATTCTTATTTTAGTTGAAAAACATTATAATTTCTTATTAATTTGTTAAGAACAACTTTATAATAAATCGAAATTAATTTTACGTTATTAATACAACTTACAATAACGGTTATTGTAAGTATATAGTAGGACGGATCCCAGTCATTGTTTACCAGCGATTTACTTGATATAGGTACTCTAGAACAGCGATTTTGAGCCTACTTAGATCCGCGACCTCTCTTTCCCCCCAAATACATCAGGGACAAAAAAAAACCGGACATTTATTTTATAAAAAGAAAAATGAGATGTATGTTAGTCAGAGTTTTTGTAGAGAATGCAATTTAAAATGCATAAATTTGTGATAATTTTGTTACCATGGATACGTGTAAACAAGCCATTGTTATGAGACAAGCCATTTAATTGTCGAAAAAAATTGTCTGCCTTTTTATTCTTTATTATCACTATTTGTTTAATTTTCACGTGTTATTAGTGTTTGAGTGTAAGACGGTAGTCACAACTTATCTTATTACACAATGAGACCCGAATATATTGCTGCAGCCGTTGCTTTACATAATGATGGACGCAGTGTGCGTTACATCGCATATGTCATGAATATGGCTAGAAGTACCATTCATGATGCCTTAAAACGTCTTAGAGAGACGCAAGAATACACCAGGAAACCAGGTTCTGGTCGTCCGCGATGCACAAAGCAAAATGAAGACAGGCGCATGGTGTTGTCAGTTCTTAGGGAGGGCAACCTGCCATCTACGATGGTAGCCCAACGGTTTTTTAACATGCATGGACGTCCAATATCGGCCAAAACAGTTAGAAGAAGGTTGAAAGCAAGTGGACTGATGTCAGCTAAACCTGCAACCGGTCCCAGATTACTAAGGATGCATCGCGTCGAAAGATTTCGCTTTGCACAGAATCATAGAGCCTGGAGAAATGAACAGTGGAGCTGTGTTCTGTTTACAGATGAATCTCGTTTCAATTTACGCTAACCTGATTGACGTGAAAAAGTTTGGAGAAGGATGGGGGAACGATATTCGCAGTACTGTATTTCCGAGAGATCGCAATTTGGAGATGGTGGAGTGATGGTTTGGGCAGGAGTGTGTATGAACGCTCGTACGGAGTTGGTTTTCTTAGACAGAAATCTAACAGCTGATAGGTACATAAATGAATGTTTAGCGAATCATGTGGTGCCACTTGGTCCATATATAGGCAATGATTTTCTTCTAATGAACGACAATGCGCGCCTACACGTCGCTCGCGTTACCACAAATTATCTGCAAGAAGTGAGGATTCGCGTTTTGCCATGGCCAGCAAGGAGTCCTGACGTTAATCCCATTGAGCACGTGTGGGACATGTTGGAACGGCGTATTAGGAGGCGGCAGAGACTATCGGAAAACTTACAGGAGTTAAGAGAAGCACTTCTAGAAAAATGGGAAAACATTCGCCAAGAAGCCATTTCTAACCTGATTCAAGGCATGCCAAGACGTATGGATGCAGTTATCCAATGCCGAGGGAGTAACATGCGTTACTAAAAATGTGATTTCAATGTTACAATCACAAAACATCTAAGCCACATCTGAAAAATAATGTTACTGTGTTTACGCCATTTCCGTTTTGATGAAAATATTTTTTTTCTAATACTGTATTTATGATTAATTCCATGAACTTTTGTTTGTAATGCGTTTTTCTATCATTTAAAATACTTAACCATTAAATTTTATAACATACTAGATCTTTAATTAACAATTTCTGACATAAAACAAGTGTCTCTTTTTGTCTCTGATGTAGTAAATGTAAATAAAGTTAATTTTTCGCGACGCTTACTAAACTAAGCCTTACTATTACTAATTTAATTTTAACAATAATTTTAATGTAAAAAGTTTTTTTAATATCATATAATCACATTGCACAAATTTTATACATTAAGAAAATACCGATTGTATAAAAAATGTAATACGATTAGTATTCCTATTGTTTTATGTTGCTGCGTTTATACTAACGAATATGAACATGGGTGTATGACGTGTACAATTTAGGTGGTCTTTAGATGTATGGAAGAAAATTTTTTTCAAGTTATAGACCGTAACTCCATCTATAAATGTTTGTTTTTGTGTGAAAATACGGTATGCAAAAAATTATGCTTATTGAATAAAGGGAAGGCGTGGCGCACCGCCCCTCAAGGTGACCCCTGTTGGTAAAATGAACAGAAATATATTTTTTTTATGTATTTATATTTTTTAGTATACAATATACCTATAACTTTATTATTATAACTTAATTCAATTTACGGTAACTGCTACGATTTGTAACAAGAATTTGATTATAAAATTTAATTGGAATCAAATTTCAAAAATTGTGGCGGCAACTAAATTATTTACATATCCCGATAATAGTTTACAAGCATAGATATTTTTTTAAATCAATGAGTTCTAAATATAGCTTTTTTATTCCTTTTTTTCGAATACTCTTACGCGTTTTTGTTAAGAAAAGTTGGCATCACTGTGGTGCATCATTTAAGAAAATTAAAAAGGGACTTCTCCTATAAAATGACAATTGATTAAAATTGTCAATTAGAAGAGTGTGTTGCGTAACAGAAATAGTCTTAAAAATAAAATCTTGTGTAAAAAGTGTAAGAAAATGACCGCAAACCTAAGGCAGAAGATTAGAGACGCTTGGATCAAAATTGACAAAATTAACTTTATGAGTGGTGTTGAAGATCAGAAAGTGAAGGATGCAGTTGGGAGTGTATCGGGGATTATAAAATTTGCATCTCAAAATCTTGAAGTAAAACAACCACGTGATGATTATAAAGAGCTTCTTCAATTAGGTATAGTTTTTCTTGGTGGTACAGTTCCGGAATTTACCTTCAAAATGCCTCGAGCATTTCATCACGCCCGTTGGATGTCGACAGCTATTTATTGCCTTAAATTATATTTATTTCGAAACGAATTTAAAATGATGCAATTGGAGATTGTAACGAGTGATCATTAAAATTTTCGCTAAAGTAAGCCATGCACACAAAAAATATGTCCTAACTTAAGTTATTAGAGGAGATCTGTCATTATAATTTCAAACGTCATGATTGTTAAAAAATAATTTGAAATGCTGACTTTTATATTAAATATATTTATAATTTTTATACAAAGTAATAGAATATTATAAAAAATGTGTAAAATGATGACCATTCTCCACCAAGTATAATCGCACTCTATTTCGTAGAGCATTGAAAACATTGAACAGTATTTGCGGTGAGTTATTGATGTGTTAACATTTTTCAATGATTTTATGTCTTAACTCTTGTAGATTATTAATTGGTGAATATTCATATAATCAGCGTACAATAAAAAGTTTGACCTGAGCATAGCTGGCTATTCATTTATGTATAGTACAAAGAGCAGAGGACCCAAAACGAACCCTTATGGAATTCCACTCCTCACAGGAAATGTATGCGATCTAATGCCCAAACATTCAAAAAAATTAGATCGATCGATTAAATGGTTGGAAATATCCTTGACGTAATTGGGACTAATACTAAAATTATTTAATTTATAGATTAAAACATGATGGCGAACTTTGTCGAAGGCTTTACATAGATCAGTATATACAATACCAACTTGCAAGCGTTGATCAAGGGTATTTCCTATATATTTGGTTACAGTCATTAAATTAGTTGTTGTAGATCTGCCACTTACAAATCCGTGTTGTTAAATCGATAATTATGTCACTATTTCACTGTAGACAAGATCAGCGAGGATATTTCAAAGACCTTAGCAAAATTATTAATTAAAGAAATCGGTCGGTAAGACTTTGTCATTTTTATTCCCACTCATAAGACGGGCGTTATTTTACTCAGCTTCCACTGATCAGGGAAACATCCAGTTGACAATATTAGATTATATATGTGCAACAGTGCTAGTGTTTCGTCAACCCTAGTCTTTCTTAAGCTTTTTGAGAGCATTTAAGAAATGTGTCCCAGTCCAAAGTTCGGTTCTGAGGGGCTATGTATTCTTTGTTTTGAGTCCCGAAGACGTTCCACATGTGAAAAGTGACGAAAAGTAATTTTCGAAACCATTAGCGATATAATTAGTATCAGAACAAAGTACTTCAATGTAGTACATGGTTGCAGGCAATCAGAAGATCCATCATGTCACGAATAAAACCCCAAAGTTTATCTGGGTCTCGAGTTATAGAAGTTTCGGCAGAACGTACGTAATTCTAAAAATCCTTGCGAATTTAAGCTCTCACAGCATTCCTATGTCTAGCCAAGCTACGTTTTTATGCAACTGTTGGGTGACGAAGATATTGCTTTCCATAGTACCGTATGCTGAGAATACCAAACGGGATATCTTAGTTTTGTTTTAGTTTTCGGAACTGTCATAGAAAAAAAGTAATCCAATATTCCGTGCAATGTGCCACATTCCAGGTCAACATTTCTCTATTCCAAAACGGAGGCCCATGTCCATGGGAGACAAGATCATACAAACGCACAAGATCAGCCTTTACTAATTATATCTCTGTAATTGTACACCATAAGGTCTCCTGATGTTTTTAGTAATATCCTTCAATGTAATATTAATTAGAATAAAAGGTTGATGACGATCCTCCTCCACAAAACTATCGTCACACCTTTGTATCGAAGAAGTTGCAAAATCTTTAAAGAAAATTACCAAATCCAATAGATGACCATTACAATTGTAAACATCATTGATTTGTACACAGTTACAGAAATTTAAGAAATTGCCCACTCTGTTTGATCTTGGACATGGTTCAGGAAAACTCGGTATGTAGAAATCACCAATCAGGATATGACTACTTCCCAGAAGGGATGAGGACTCAATTACATTAAAGAAGGCGTTGTAAGTAAAGACAGGGGTAGCAGGTAGTATATAAATAGTTACAATATATACGCTTTTAAAATCAAATTTAATACGAACACATAATATATCAACACTAGAAACATCGAGTCAGTAGAAACATCCATTAATTCTGAGCTTATGATTCCTTTAACTGCTAACAAAACTCTACCACCATGGGTAGACTGTTTCAATATATCCTTCTGATAAACGACATAACCACCCGGGAAAAATTCCGTGCTATGCAAACTGTCACCAGTCCATGTTTCAGTTGGCGACACAACACCAAATTCATCCAATCAAGTACATTCCGATAAAAGAAAATGTTTTCGTGTTTAGACCATTCAAATTTTGATAACACAAGGATACTTGGATACATTTCTGTTTTTTTCCATTTATTATTTCAGGCATCCCACTGAGGTACTTTAGGTGAAACTTCCCACCAATATCCTTACGTTGTTTAAATTCCCCAACGATTCCAATTTTTAATCTTTGTTGTCTTAATGTCAAGTTATTCAAATTGTCAAATATTTTCTAGTATACATAAAATTTATTTGTAGTAAACATGACCTGATCTAGTTGCCGTTGGAAACAAAATTTAGTAAATTGTGTGAAGTTTAATATGACATAACATTTTGGTGAATAGTTAATGTCAACAATGTCGTAAAAGCTTGATATAAAAACTATAACACCCTGTATGCTAAGATCAATACCTCGTACAAAATCAGTTTTTTATACATTCAAGTTAATTATAACATTAGGATGTGTGTTACATTAATTTATAAATCCACTTAAAAAATAGTATTAAAAGTAATTTGTGGACTTTTAGAATGATGCGTATTACGTGATTGTTTTTTTTTTTTTGTTAGGATAGGTAAGAAATAGAATTCCGCTATAATATTTATGGTTATAAAAACGCTCGAAAATAACATTGCATTTATGTTTTGTTGTAGTAGGCCTTCAATAACCTGAAACGAATGTCATTTTGTTAAAAATTTTACACTTTCTTATGAATTTTTAGAGCATAATTTATTAAAATGCTTTTTCTTGCAATTTAAATGCTTCTATTTGGTTTATTCTTATATAGAATTAACTTTAGGTGGTTTATGTGTAGAATAAAATCCAAGTAAGCGCCTGTCGTTAAATTTTAATTTAATCAATCAAAGAAGTGCAGTTGATAAAGACTTTATATACGTCGTAATTGTTGTTTTTTAAAGTTATTGCGACTATTTTGGCATTTGTTTGTAGTTCTGTTATTACATGAAAACATTTTTATTTAATATGTGGCTTAAAGCGTGATGATATCATGCATTGCTCCAGCATGGAATATCTCAACAGTATGTCACAAATCTTCTGGGAGTAAACCAATCTAGCATAACTCGACTTGCTAAACGCCTTAGAGAAACTGGTGATGTAAAGAGGAGGCCAAGGCAAGGTAGAAAACGTGCTACTTCGGTGGTGGATGATAGATTTTTAAATTTAAATTGCCTTCGTAATCGCACCACTACTGTAGTACAGCTTAGAGGCATGCTGTATGCCACTCAAGAAATGAGTACAGTACGAAGAAGGTTAGAGAAAGCCAATCATTATGCCCGTCGCCCTGTTAGATACCCTATTTTATTATCACTTCATCGGAGAGCTAAGCTAGCTTTCTGCCGTTTTTATACGAACTGGAATGTTAACGACTGGCAAAGAGTTCTTTTTACAGATGAATACCGGTTTAGTATACAAGGTGCCGGCAGTCGACAGAGAGTGTGGAGACGCCCAGATGAACGTTTTACGGACTGCGCGATTGTAGAGAGGAACCGATTCGGTGGTGGCTCAGGTGATATTTCTATGCATGGCTCTACAGACCTAGTCATTCTTGGCATACCTGCTCTGTATGCTCATAGGTGCATCGAAGAAATCCTGCAAGATCATGTAGTGCTGTTTGCTGTAATACGCGGTCAAGATTTTCTGCTAATGCAGGACAATGCCCGACCCCACACAGCTGCTGTAGTTGATCAATTTAAATGATATTGATATTCACCGTCTGAACTGGCCAGCTTGCAGTCCAGACTTAAATCCCATACAGCATCTATGGGATGAGGTGAAAAGAAAGCTACAAAACAGAAAACACAATATAACTACTCTTAACCAGCTTCAAGAAACTTTACAAGAATAGTGGAATATTGTCGACCCAAACTTTGTGCTAAATTTGACTCAGACCATGCTTCAACGTGTCCAATCTGCTATAAGAGCACGAGGAGGCCATACCAGATATTAACCATAAACAAATTTCGATTATAACAACCATAAGTTCCTCAGGTTTTGTAATTTTTATTAAATAAAAGGATTTTAAAAGCTATAACTTACATAAATTAATGAGTTATTCAAAGAATTAAGACCGGACATAATTTGCACACATTTTTTTGATCATTTAAGATTTCTTGTAATAAATATCATAAAAATCCAAATTATGCGTTAATTTTGCCAGTAGGAGTATTAAAAGTATATGTAAGATGTGGGCTTTACACATTTTTTTGATCATTTAAGATTTCTTGTAATAAATATCATAAAAATCCAAATTATGCGTTAATTTTGCCAGTAGGAGTATTAAAAGTATATGTAAGATGTGGGCTTTACCGGCGTTTAACGACCTGTTTGGTAACAATCTATCTTTAATTAAGACGTAAGTGCCAAACATATCGAACAGACAATCCTTAAAATGAGATCGACAATAAAAAAACTATTTTCTTTTTGTTATTGTCGGTCAACTTTAAGATAGCGTCTATGAACTTTTTATAATATAGTCGATCGCATAATGGTGTGATATTTTTTTTTAATATATTTATCAATTCTTTTTCTCGCGTATGAGAGAGAATTTTGGAAAAATATTTTGGTTGTACATTCTATACAGGGTATTAGGGAATGCTTTAGCCAAAATGGACAGATCGATTTATTTATAAAATACAAACAAAAAGTTATATGCTATTTTTTGTGAAATATGTAGCGTTTTGGAGAAAAAGCATAGTTAAATTTGTTACTAATAAAGACAAGGCACAAACAATAAAACTTCTTATAATCAACACGTTTATTTGTTACAGATGCCTATGATATGCGTGACATTTTAAGCAACGTCAATATGACGTTTAGTTAAGTTAACAAAAATAAAAACAACGAAAAATTTATAAAATTAATGGAAATGTTGAAAATGTCAACCATTTGCTCCAAGACAAGCTTCAGCACGCCTGTTTAGTGACTGACTTACTCGAGTTAGTTTATTCTGCGTATCTTCCCTGGCATTTTCACAACATTCACCATACACAAAGTGCATGTCAGCGTACTCTTCAATGGAATATTGAACCATCTTAAATTGAGCAGAATTAGCGTCAATTTGACATGATGTTTTAATTTTTTTAGATTGCTAAGTAAGATCTTAAATATTTTAATCAACACGTCACTTGATAGAAAAAACGAGATTATATCAGTAGTTACTTAAATTTTTGTGGCCTATCTTTACATCGTGTTTCTCGAAAACCATACGACTAGGAGAAAGGCGATAATAAGTTTTTTTGCAGAACTCTTTATAAAGAATCTATCGTTTAATTTTGGCTAAAGCTAAAGCCTAACGTAGTGTATAATTACGCTTTTCCATTTTCCATACGTTGCCTTTTTATTTCAAGGATACCGGTATATTCACGCTTTTTGATTTATAATATTATAAGTCTTTTAGTTTTTTCTATTAGTTTACTGGTAACGACCTATTTTAACTCGTCTTTACCTATACAATACGGCATTAATTTAAAGGCGAGCAAATTTGTAAGAAAAAAATTTACTAAAAAAAACACTCGGTATTATGTTTCACCAAGAGCCAACCGTGGATTCTATACATTAAATTTGTAAGTACTTACCACAAGTATGTAATGCGAATACTAAATGGCCAATTAGTAATATGCTTATCTACGTTATAGTCCTTTTAATTATATTGCCCGTTTTGTTTATTAAAGTTCAACCAGCATTTTTATGTCCCTCATTGACCTATCTCTTAATGACCAAAATGACCGCCGTGAATCTCACCAATTTCTTTAATGAGACGATCTTTAAGAAATCATTTTTAATATTTTCATTGTTTCATGTCCATTGTTTACTAACCTATAATTAAAACGTCGTCGAAAGTATTTCAAATAATCGCAAATGCAGTATCCTTGAATGAGTTGATACTATATCAGAAACATTATTTTCTTGAAAATTATGATCCATATTTTTTTTCCTTTCGTGGTTCCTTTAGATGACTATTACACCCTGCAATACGTTTTCGGAGAATATAGTGTTCTGTTCAATAAATTAAAATTATAGAGTTTAATATTATAAATTTTTTTCATAACACAGGTGTTCGGCAAAAGACAAAAAGAATGGTTTTGAGCGCGAAACAAGAAAACGATATAGTTCATGCCATTCATGCATCACAGTAGATTTGTAGATGAAATAAACTATAGAAGTTGGGAACTTCCTAGTTTGTAAGTTCGTGTTAAAATTATATAATACGAGGGTCACCTTTTATATTTTTACAAAATCAAAACAACATTTTTGGGAACAAACTATTTTATTGTTTTTCAAAATGTTCGCCTTTATGGTCTATTAACTTTGCATGCGTACCGTAAGATGTGTCTCAGAAACATGGTTTTTAAAAGCTACGACTGCTTCTTGAGGTATTGAAAATCGCTGTCCACGCATTTTCTGTTTCACAGTTGGGAATAAAAAGAAATCATTCGGCAACAAGTCAGATGAATATGGACAATGAGACATTATTTCAACACTTTTCTTCTTTAAATAGTCAACTGTTAGACGTGCTGTATGGGAGCTCGCATTGTCGTGATGAAGAGTAATGCGACGTTTTCGGTTGTTCTTCTTGATTTCGTCTATAACTTTTGGCAAACAAATTACTGTATACCATTCAGCGTTGACAGTTTTTCGATCCCCTAAAGGAATTTTTGCGATGTGTCTTGTATAGCCGAAGAAACAAGCGATTATTTTCTTGGAAGAGCTACTTGCACGGACAGCTTTTGTGGGGTTCGGTTCATCCTGGAACACCCATACAGTAGATTGTTGCCTCGTTTCCGGCTCATACGCACATATCCATGTTTCGTCACCTGTGAAGATGTTGTACACGGATTTTGCGGTTACTACGTTGAATTTTTTGCGCATCTCTTACACCAATTGACACGAGCTGCTTTCTGTGCTTTGGTTAAGTTGTGTGGAATCCATCTGGAATATATTTTTTTTACAAATAAATATTTATGTAAAATCGAATGATTTGCTATCTGCGATATGCCAAGAGATGCCTCTATCTCACTGTAAGTCACATGTCGATCGTGTTCTATCATTTTCCGCATAGCATCAACGTTTTTTGGAATCACAACAGTTTTTGGTCGACTTTTACCTGATTCATCACTCACTGAGGCACGACCATGATGAAATTCTGCAAACCAATTGTAAACTGTTTTCTCTGATGGTGCTTCAGTACCAAAAGTTGACCGAATCTATATAATGCTTTCTTGTGGAGTTAGGCCTTTCCTATAATCGTAAAAAATCATCCAACGAAAACTTTCGGGAGTAATCTCCATTATTTTACAAAATCACTGTCTTAAAACTGTCACTGTCAACAAACTACTGACTCAATTTCTAAGCTATCGCGGATTTCTCATTGACAAATGTCAAAACTTAAGAATATCGTGATTACATATGTCAAGAGCACCATCTAGTGGTCGATTGTAAAAATATAAAATGTGGCCCTCGTATTTTATAGTAATCGACAATACATCAAATACGTCATTATGATTATGTGTATGCTATACTAATTGTCTTTAAAATAAAGAGAGAGGGTATGAAAATTGGAAAGATATAATTATATAAAATTTAAATCCAAAATATTTTCCCAAAATTTCCCTCCATAAGCGAGAAAAAAAAATTACAATGATATTTAAAAAAAAATTTGTCACACCACTGTGTAAACGAGTACATCATCAAATGATATATAAATATGACGAATAATAACAAAACTATTGTTCGTCAGGTCTAAAATCGCCTCCGATTCAATCAGTTGTCGATCGTTCACATGTATACATGTGTACTTTTGACATTATTTACATTTACGTCTTCGATTAAACATAGATCATTACCAAATTGGACGTGAAATGACGCGAAATTACATCGACCTTTAATACATTTCCTTTTAAAAATTCACAGGCAAGTATAAATTTAAACAGCTCGTGATTGAATTATTACATCTCGTAGCAAAGAAACGTTTACGCAATAGACATGCTGATTTAGGTCAGTTCTAAAAGTTTATAAACAGCTGATTTTGTAAGTAAATATATTGAGATTATACGACGATGTCATAGTTTTTAACATCGACAGCTGTTACGTATATAAACATACGCGGCAGCGCATGTGTGTGTCTAACTTCAATCAAGGTGCTCATTATTTAAGCACATTCGGTATATTTTCAATTCATAGTTGGCGCATAATATAGTTTTCAGGGAATTTTTAATTTTTGGGTTCGCGTTGTAATTAACGCAAACAATATTTTGGATTTATATTATTACACCATTCTATTTTTCATACGTTGTCTCTTTATTTCAAGGACAGCCTATATAGGTATCTGTAAGATCGTATGCTTCAATTTACTTACATTTAGAAATGCGTATTGGACTTCAAGTTCTCCGTAGGTTACATATATCTATGTATGTAGTGATAATACTCTATTATAGCTAATGCAGATTAGGTTCAGTAACGCAAAATATAATAACGTATGTCTCGAAAGTTTTGGCACAAGGTACAACTCTATGAAAAAAATTAGAAATATCAAAATATCGGATTGGCTTTGCATACAAAAGTAATTAAATTATTCGTCATTTTAATGACAGTTCAGTTACCGAAATCGATTATGTATTAATGGTTTATAAATTAGAGCTTAGAAAAGGCAGATGCCTAAAGTTCAAATAGTCAACGTTTTGCAAATCAAATTGTGTTGCGGAGAATCATATATCGAGCGATAGGAGAATGTAAGCAAGGTTTGTCATGCCTAAATCTTCCCAAAAGTAGAAGACTGAGACTGTTAATTGGACATAGAGCAAACCAGCTTGTCGAAAGTACCTAGAACAAAATTGGACGGTCATTGAGAAAACTTTCACAACGTTACGGTGCTTCCAAGGATACAATTTCCAAAGAACTGAAAAGAAGAGTTATATAGTA
This sequence comes from Melolontha melolontha, assembly GCA_935421215.2. Classification (NCBI taxonomy): domain Eukaryota; kingdom Metazoa; phylum Arthropoda; class Insecta; order Coleoptera; family Scarabaeidae; genus Melolontha; species Melolontha melolontha. The sequence goes on along the minus strand of OW285236.1, from coordinate 192,252,545 downwards.
TCGCAAGAGAATGAAGTGTCCTAAATATATGCCAAATTAGTAAGCTAGAATGTCGAGATGTTACCGTGCTTTAAGGAGCACTCATTTTATAAATAAGAAAGCCATCGTCATAGATGATTGAAAGTACTTTACTCTTTACTTTACTAAGTAATTCCGAAATTAAAGGAAACTACGAATGTCCAGACAATGTAAAATACAAGCAGAAGGCCAAATTTGCTAATAAAGCTTTATCAGAATAATTGAAACATACATGAGTAGGTAAACCCCACCAGTTTTGTATAATACAAAGGTATTTTTAATAATATAAAATATTATTAAAAATCTGGTGTGAAGAACACAAATACAGGTTCACTATTAATATTTTTGTGAACGTGTCCGAACATATCACTTCCCAGAGACGTAGATACGTATTTCGCCTTTCTACAGGCTCATTAGTACGCCCCTGCCGGAGAAAGGATATCTTCAGACACATTCACAAAAAAGAACCACATCGCCACATCACAGAAATTATCCAGACCGAGCGTAGAAGTAAATTCAGCGCTGCCTGTTGTCAGACAGCCGAAGTACCTCGCCCCGTCCACATATCCAATCTGAAGTAACGACGCCCTTCCAAAGGTGACACAGCCATCTCTCTAGAAACTGCATTTTGTTTGTGTCTTCACTCATACTACGAACTAACCGCATGTGTAATGTATCAGAATAATTGAAACATACATGAGTAGGTAAACCCCACCAGTTTTGTATAATAAAAAAAAAAAAAACCTTTGTATTATACAAAACTGGTGGGGTTTACCTACTCATGTATGTTTCAATTATTCTGATACATTACACATGCGGTTAGTCCGTAGTATGAGTGAAGACACTAGGTATGTAATTATATTTACACTATACCGCAAAAGATATAGTATCACTGAAAGGTATACTCAATAGTTAATAATAATAATAACAATGATAAAACAAATCATTTAATGACATGGATGATATTAAATTTTACTCATTCACTTGAGACAAATAAGGAGAATTAATTAACAGATTAATGAAAATCACAGAAGAAATAAACTCCGATATTAAAATGGAGTTTGTCATAAGTAAATACAAAACACGGCACATTGAAAAGGAAAAAGATAGAAACAGTCTATTACAAAAGAAGCACTAGATAATGTTGAAATAGACTTTATAGAAGAACATGACTCTAACAAATAAATAGCTTAGCTTTTATCAAAATTAAAACATAAACCACACACATATAAATACATTAATTAAAGCGACGACCCGTAGAATAATCGCCATCTTCGAATAATACCTAAATTCTGAAAGCTTAACAAGATCAGTTAAATACCTTCACAATATACACTTTAAAATGCTCCTTTGGAATAATTAGGTGTACACAGACAGATCTTAATAATATTAATTTCGCAACAAGCGCACATATGTAAAAATACGCGAAATTCTTATATTGAATGAAAAGTAGAAAATTATGCGAAAGAGGATTATATGATGTACAGGCACATCATGCCAAACAAACACACAACTTTTGAGAATATTTTCACTATAACCTACATATCGCAATAACAAAAGTATATCAAAACTACATACCGTTAAGACTAGCACTAAAAAACCTAACATATGATTCATATAACGATTCAACGTACATCCCAATTAAGAAAAAGATATGCGAAGAGAAAAATCTCTGCTCCCATTTGGCAAGAGAATACATAGGTGTTGCTGATAGTAACAAATAGTTAGAAAGTGGACAAATTTTCTCAGAGATGATAAGTTTCATCTCAGAAATGCAAGATCATGTAGTACGTACAAGATTCATTATTTATTTAGCGTATGGTTAACATGGATTGAAAATATATACCTAAAACTTAAATTTTAAAATAAAAGCCATTGATCCAGTCCAACACGGAGTCAGTGGCTTTAACGAAGTCACTCATCTCATCTGCAAATGCTGCAACGGCGTACTCAGTTGACATATGGTGAATAGTCTGACTAAGTTCTCCGCATTCGCAAGTTGGTGTTCCAGTCAGTCCCCATTTAGAGAATGAGTCACGACAAATTCTATGGGACGTTCTTATTTTATTAAGTCTTGCATTCACGCGAGGCAGCTCCATCATTGGTAAGGGTACGGTAAGATCGATGATATGGGTCCCTTAAGCGAGATTTTAGGCTTCCCAATAATGTCTTCATCTGTCATTTGGGTTGAAATCTTCAGTTTATCTGCTAACAGAAGTGGGAGATCTATACTTCAACCTCGACAGGCCGCCATCAGCAGGTCACTGTGCACTGGAAGGTAGGGATTCGATATTATTTTATTGTATTCTCTTACCAGGTTTTCCTGTCTCCAGATGGTGGGGGGTACAATATGACTTAGACCCAGGAGCCCAGGTAGACGTGTACTATCTAACAAACGGCTAATTATTCTCATGGTCTCATTGAGTTTTATGTTGACCTTTTTAGCATGACAGCTGTTTAGTCAAACTGGGGCACAGTATTCAGTTACCGAGTAAACAACAGCTGACGTTTTAAGAGTGGGTGCCTTAAATAGTACCGCAAACTTCATAGATTATGTTGTTTCTAGTGGTTATTTTAGCTGTGGTTTTCTCTAAATGTTTTTTTATATGCGTGTTCGATCCATTGCTACTCCTAGATATTTTGGGAAAGGATTATAATTATTATTGAGATGGAAGCATGACACTTCTGTTCTATTTATATTCGAGATTAGTCTCCAATCGGCGAAGTACTTTCCCAGCAGAGACATATATTATTAGGTACCTCTACGGTTTTACTCCGGCATGCAAGAGCCGGGTCATCGGCATATCCAATTCTTTGACTTTATGTGTAGCATGTCAGAAATATACCAATTGAACAGAACAGGTGCAAATACCGATCCTTGAGGCAGTTCATTATTAAAATGCTCTTGCTCTCTCCTGTTATTAGTTGAAAGGGTCTATCGCAAAGCATGTTGTTTAATAAAGATTCTATTCGGCTGCATGATACTACGTTAGAAAAACTTGTAGAGAAAGCCTTTCTCCAGACCGTATCATATGCCGTAGTCTGGTCAACAAACACCACAGTCGTCTTCAGCTGCTTTCGAAACTCCGCCTCAATGCGCGTTGTCGAGCTGAGCACCAGGTCAACACAACTACAGTTGGATCTGAACACAGCCTGTTCAACGGGAAGATGCCCCAATATCAATGAGCTAAGTCGACTTAATAGCAATCGTTATAGAAGCTTACAGTAATAGCTTAATAAGGTTATCGGACGAAAGCTTTCAGGAAGTTTCTTGGGTTCATTCGTTTTCATGACTGCAATTATTTTGAATTTCTTGAGCTCTGTTGAGATATGTCCTGTCAACAGGATGTCTGAATAGAATTTACTCATCCACATCCTTCAGGATGGATTCCGTCGAATCCAGGTGTTTTGTCAGATATAGTGTTGTTTGTCTTTATTTATCTCCTTTACCACGAATGGCCTGGAGTATTCAGGATAAGTTGTTATTGTTTGGCGGCGAAGTGTCAATTGCTTCTTAATGTGTGCGTTCTGTTCTTTTGTACTTGGGACTTTAGTCAGTGTTACAATTTGCGCAGCGATTTGGTCAGTTGATACCTCTAGTTGTGCACGAGCGGCTGGGTTAGAGCTATCTAGTTTCTTCAGGAGGCTTCAAGATTCCTTACTAGATCTTTTGAAGTCCATACTGCCTATCGTGTCTTTCCATTTTTTATGTCGTTTTATGTCCAGACTATTAAGGACTTCATCCGCTATCTCAGAGTCTCCACTATTCTGAAATTCCTGATAAAACTGTTCATTTTCATGACTCCATACCGGGATATATTCTCTATGGAATCCCAGGAGTACATACCTTTTTGTTGTTGCTAATATGGCTTTGACAAATCTATTATAATTGCTGCTTTTCAGAGGGATCTATCTGATGACTTTGTCTAACTGCGCAGCGAATTTATCCCATTGGGCTTTCCCAAGTTTCCACCTAGGTCTTTATGTATAGTATTAGTATATATCAGTATTTTAATTCCGATTTTGAGAACTACCGGACGATATTTGCGGAAGGTCATCTAGAACCTTCGTTGAGATTCAAATTAGGCATTTTTTTGGAATTCTTCAACACGGAGCAGATGCCTGGGTTGGTTTCAGTTTCAATACAGCCGACTTGAAAGTATATCGTTCTTTAGCATCGAAGATTAGGTGGAGGTTGTCGGCCCAATTCGCAAGGTTATTACCATTCCCATCAGTTGTTTGACATTTCCAATCAGTGTGATGACTGTTCAAATTACCTGCATATATTGCAGTGTATAGATACGTATAATACATTATCAGACCAAAGTGCTTCTGGTTGCTTATAAAGCGTTCCCGATATCTTTCGGAACGTAGGTTGCATTTTCATAAGAACAGCGGTAGGTGGGTCCAAGTAAGTCAAATCTTTCAATTTTACTCCTGTAACGTTGTTGGTCTTCGTTTTCTATATTAGTTTCCTGAATAATGGCCTGTCAATGTTTTGGTTTAGCAAGAGCTTTGAAATGTACACACTCTTAACTTTGCTAAGTCCATCGATATTTATTTGGCAATTTTGGATTGTTTTTCCGAGGTTTTCTTTTGTTTGGTCTTGAGAAAGGACATAGTTGGATGATGAAGTATGTGAATCCTAGAGCAATAGCCAGGAGACCCGAAGATATTGTCTGGCTGCCAAAGTTCATTCTAGCTCAGTTAACATCAAGGACGTGAGCTAGTTTACACCCACAATTCAACTACTAATTATGAATTAATAAATAAAGTTACGCAATTTAAATGAAATAAAGGGCACTTTGACTTTTAATTACAAAATTAGCCTTTTACGATAAAAAGTAAGCAAAAAATTATAACGAGAGAACTAATAAATTAATAAACTAATACTAATCAATTTAAAACGAAAAATTAAATCGAAAAGAATAAATAAATAATAATTACAATAAGGATGATAGGAATTATTAAAAATGTCACTTTCATAGCTATTTTTTAAAAGCAGTTATCTCACCAGAACTCGGCGAAAGACCAAATCCATATTTTATCTGAGGCACAACCAGCAGCTAATTCCATTAATGACAAACGCCACAAAATCACACAAAAATTATAATTTGAAATCCAAATTTTTTGTTTGTCGATAATGGTTGAATTAAACGAAAGAGAAAGAATACAAAAATCGATCGGTTTTGGTGCTAGGACAAGAACTCTTCAGGAAGTATCTAGGTAACATTTTTAATTTAATACATCCCAATCGGCAACCAATTTCGCGTTCTGTTTTTATCACAACTTTAGTAAGGTACAATATAAATGGCGATCTTCACAATTTTCAAAGAATTTGTCGTAAAAATTCTACTACAAACAATATTAAGGCGGAAGATATTTCCATATCTCCAGAGGAAAATCCCCATTTATCTACAAACGAGCTGGCCTAAAGTCATGATATCAGTTGTCGTTCAGTAGGAAGAATTGCTATAAAAGAAAAATACCATCCCTCTAAAATTCACTTTGTTCAGGAACTCTCTGATGATGATTTCTACAGAAAACAAGAGTTTTGTGAATTAATGATCAACATTTGCGATAACAATTTTGTAAATAATATGAAGTAGTATTTTCGGATGAGGCAACCACTTATTTGAACGGTACTGTTCATAAGCATAACTGTCGGTATTGAGTACAGAGTAATCCACCACTGGATACAAGAGGTGCATACGCAACACCCTAGAAAGCTTAACGTTTGGGCTGATATTAATGACCAACTTTCACAAAACATCTGGTTTCAGCAGGATGAGCTATCCCCTCACTAATCAGTTATCGTTCGAAATCGATATGATCGAACTTTTTCCCACAGACGGATTGGTTGGAGAGGCGAAATTGAATGACCTGTGCATTCTACAGATCTTAATCCGCTGGATTACTTCTTGTGGGGCTATCTAAGACAGAAAGTGTATCTTACTCTACCTAGAAATTTAGATGTTTTTGCTGAAAGAATTGATGAAGACATACGACGCATTTCACCAGACATGATTTTGAGGGTTACAATAGAATTTACAGACAGATTGGCTGACTGTCAGGAAGTAGGTGGCGCCCATTTTGAAAATCTCATAAATTAAGTCTAACTTTGTTTGTATGACCAGTTTATTTCATTTTCCTTGCTAAATGAATAAATAAACAATTCTTTAGACCACAAATATAGTGTTATAGTTTATTGAAATCGTGCGAAAATACCAAAATGTAAAAAAATACAACGGCGTTCAATTTAAAAAAGTATTTAAAAAATGCTTTTAAAATGGCTCTTCATCCCTAATTTTCGTATCTAAAATTTTATCACAATATCTTTTTTAATTTAGCAGATATTTATATAGTTCTATACGTTTACATAACACTGGCCAACACGATTTTTGCTGACTTTTAAGCGAGACTTGTTTTTTTACTAACTCGGATGTGCTGAATGTGAAAATCATATTACTTTTTTGCGTATCACGCCAAAATTAAACTGCATTCCTAAAACAAAAATACCATCTCTATAAAATTCTATGCTCTTTAAAGAAATCACTAATGCGGTTAGTAAAGTAGTTACTTTACATAAGACTTGTTACAATATAAAGTAAGTAAAAAATTTAATACATAATTCATTTATCTATTTCAATACAATATTAGTCACGACTATAGAGCGAGTATTTAAACAATAATCATTAAAAAAATACAAGAGTATTTGTAAAAGGAGAAACAACAATCAGGGAATAAATAATTCAGGGAATAAATCAGGGAATAAATAAATAAAAATCGAGCATCATATGAGGAGCCCGTCTTTGGTACCGAGTTCCTATGATTTTTAGATTTTGATGAAATCTCTCGCCTGGTTCATCGCTTACAGCACTTAAATTTTCGGGAATTCTATCATGAGGACTATGAAGGAAATGAAGCTTTATGCTCATGTTATAACCTAGGGGGTTAAATTTTTTAAGCATTGATTGCAGTAAATCTTTATAATTGCAGCTTTTTTCTCTAAGAAAGTTGTTCGCGATCCTCGTGAATGAAGTCCAGGCTTCTTTCTCAGCTTCGTTCATAGAGTTGATGAAATTTGGATCTCTCGTCAATGTTCTAATTCCATCAAATACCCCAACTTTAATTTTTGCGTAACTTAGTCGTGGAAACTTTTCACATATGTACTGGAAGCACTTACCATGCAAATCTAGTGCTTTAACATATTGTTTCATAAGACCCAATTTGATGTAAAGAGGTGGAAAAATTACTTTTTCTTGGTCGACTAAAACATTGTTTTCTCCAACATCTAGGGATATTCTGAGAGGCCAATGTTTCTGGATCTGGTTTGGTTTCTAGCTCGACCATCCCTGAGGCACAAAAAGTACGGATATTTTATATATCCTCTTTGAAAGCTAAGTAAAAAATTTACAATTTTGAGATTCACAGAGAAGACCTGTGGTATGTATATTTTTGTAACTTTATAACCTTCTCAATGTCGTCTGTTTCATTTAATTGAACGGAATATTCAACAGGAATTGAACCGAAAATATTCCCGTTGTGTAGTAGGACACACTTGAGGCTTCTGCTGCAACTGTCGATACACAAACGCCACTCACTTGGTTCATATTATACAACACCTATTTTAGTTAGCAAACCTGGAACATTATTACATTAAACAAATTCACATTTGTCCTTTAAATATTGCACAAGATCACATTCCCAGCTACGATAACCAGTTATCTACGCACTTTGCTCAAGTAAGTTCTTTTCATTTAATCTTGAAGCTAGCAGTTCCGATAATTCATTTGATATGCCCAAATCCCTTACTAAATAATTCAATTCTGCTTGAGTAAAACGCTGTGGTTCATAATTAGAAATTATATATCCATAGTCACAATCTACTTCTGAATCTTACTCTTCAATAGCATCTCTTCAGCATACGAGTACTCAAGGGAAGTAAGCTGTTCATGAACTGGCACGGGTATTTTATCGGAATGAGGCACTGGTCGAATCGCAGAGTCGATATTAAGATATGCAATTTTATTCTTATTCTTGTTATTATAACGGGAGGTCTGAACTAAACAAAAATAGCGATCATCTACGTGGGTTTTCGGTTCACGGTTCGGTCACTGCCGCAAATTTTCTACAAATTGTTTACACACATTATGTGGAGCCCATGACTTGTCCTGATCAGCAAGTCTACGTCAATATAAGCCAAATACTTTTTCTAAACGAAAACAGTAAAAGTTACACTTTGACTGGGAACGGTGAAGCTGCCACAAATGTAGCAGAACGAATCGGCGCTATTTACACATCTTCGAGTAATAGACATGATATAGTTTCTTCCCTAGCAATTAACATGTAACTAACGTTTTATTACCACCCTTGTTTACTTTTATTTAGTCCTAAGTGATCTATACTTTCTCATAAAATCTCATTAAACCCTAATATAGTCACTTAATGAATAGGATTAGCTTAATAGACTTTCATTTCTTTATAATTGTTTATTACTTAATTCGTCCATTACGTACTTAAATATTATCAAGTGCAAGTGTTCATTAAGCTAATAAGATATACGTATTTCGAAGTCTGTCAATTCTTTGTACAATCAAAAATTTGCTGCATTTACTTAACGATTTTCAAGATGTAATTCATATTTTATAATTATCACACCGTATATGCTACGTATTACAATTTAGTATTATTAATCTTAATAATATAGTTACGTATTATATTTAGCAATTAAATAATTCACATAGACAAGTCAGGTCAAACATAATTCAGATATTTAAAATAAACCAGTTCAATATTCAATATCGTCATCGCATAAATATAATGAAGTGCAAGAATTGTGAGGTCATCAAAATGCGTTAGAAGCATCTGTATAAACACCGTAATGAACGTAGGTTATATCAGCGATACCACAACAAACATGAAATGTATTAATTAATGTATGCAAAATTAAAATGTTTAGAACTGTTGGAATTAAATTGTAAATAAAGTTTGTATATATACCATAATTTTTGATAAAAAAAGCATTAAGGAATGTACTGTTCTTTAATCACCTATTCATAGACCTTCGAGTCTATTCAACCACCATTTACTCTAATTAAATTTGAACAATTCGTCTCGCGTTTTTTTGCACTAAATTCGACTATTTTTGTTTTTGTATTATTTAAGTACAAAGCATTGTTTTGAAAATACTCGTTCAAGAGATCCAATGAGGTTTCCACTGCATAACATAGATTTCCATATTTATTACACGTTACCAACAATGACGTGTCATTCACGTACATCACCATTTTACTGTTTGGCGCATCATTTACATAAATTATGTAAAGAAGCGGTCCCAAGGGTATTCCTCTCCATATTTCACTTACATTCGATTTAATTCCCTTTACATCCATATAGCTTAAACGCTCCTACAAATAATTGTGAAACCAGTCCAAGGACAAACCTCTGATGTCACATCGAGTTAATAGATCTTTGTGATTTACTAAATCGAATGCTTTACTCAAGTCTATAAATACTCCCACACATGTCCGTCCTGTCTCTAAATTGTTGAACACATCATCCATGAATGCTGTTACTGCGGATATAGTTGAACGTCCTTTGCGGAAACCAAACTGTCTTTCATTCAAAATATTATTTTGCTCTAGGAATTTTGTCAATCTATTAGCTACTATTTTTTCTATTTTTGAAAAAATTTTGGAAAAAACGCTCAACAAAGATATAGGTCTATAGCTACTTGCAAGGTGTCTGGATCCCGATTTGAAAACCGGAATTATTTTCGCAACATATAAGTCACTAATGAATGAACCCTTACTGAAGCAGTTATTTATTATAACCGCCAGTCGAACATTAATTCCAACCAAACACCTCTTTATGAGAACCGTGGTAATACAATCCGGTCCCGATGAATATGTATTATTAAGTATAGCCACAACTGTTCGAATCTCATTTTGAAATCGGCAAACAAGAAGTGCCGTAGAAAAAACTTGACGTGATAAGGACAAATGGGTTTCATATAAATAAAAAATAAATAAATAAATATTTATATAATATTGAAAACAAGTGTCAGAACATAGTCAGCAGACAAAAATATTTTAATTGTTGGCCTGTGTAATAGTTCGTTGCGGGTATACCTTCTATATTTCAGAAAACTTATACATCATATCATAAAAAGTGGTCTTAAAATCGACATTAATTATTTTAACTAGAGAATATGACTTACTAACACAATGCCTCTATTGTACAACTAATTATGAAATCTTTAAAGATACTTAACTCCATATCCACGATATCCTATCAGAAACACTACCTACACATTTAAAAGATTTTACGACGTAAAATTTATAGACTATAAACCAATTTTATTGGCTAAGTTTTATTATTTCTAAGTTCTTGTATTTTCATGTCAGCAATTGAAAGCACTATTTTTCTTATTATGTAATAAAATATTTTCTTTCTGCAGCCATAAAATATTATACAAAACTGATCAAGTCATAAATGATAATTTTCGTAATTATATTTTTACTGCTGAACTTTAAAACAATTGAAATAGGTAATTTTATTACTGGTGCTGCTGCAGTAGCACTTGTATAACAAAAAAGTAATATAAGAGAAGGGTCACATTAAGCTTTATCAAGAGAAACTTTCTTCTTTGTTACTCTCTGGCTATAATTATTAAATGCAAATTTAAGAGTTTTTATCACCATAATATAACGAATTTACACAATAACGTGTGCAGATTACATGTTTTACAGAGCTATAAATTGAAAATTAATTATACATTTCCTGGTAGAAAATGTAAGTTTGCAAAGTCCTCTAAGGTAGTACTTAAGTAAAGTAGTTTTATGACTATTATACAAAATAGAAATTTCTATATACGATGCCTGTAAAATGAGCGACAATTATTTTATTTAATTAACAACCTGTAATTAGTATATATCTTTAAATTGGGACTTTCACAAACTAGCCAACTGTTATAAAACGAATTAGTAAAAGGCACAAATGTAACTGTACAATTGTATAGTCGCATTTGCCCATATGAGTTATTGCCAATGTCAGCATTCAATCGCTTACGGTCAGTAAAATACTATTATTAGGGACCAGACACGTGAGGCCGGTGACTCATCGCCCACGGACGTACTATTGAAAATTTGTATATCTAAGGAGTTTTTAATTTTATTTACATAATTGAAAAACAAACAAGTGCTGATACGAAATACATTTTTATTTGTTCATTTTGTAGTTCAAGTTGAGTAAAGGAGTATTAATATTAATAAGCAATACTTTCTCAAGATTCTCTTCTGTAAAAATTTGTTCTATTTGACTGAAATACATCCTTGTGGGCAGAAAACGTTCTTTCTACATCACAACTGGTTATAGTTGCATACTACAAATCTTCTTTTATTTCAGCATATTTAGCAGTTATATTTTGAGGCAATGTACCCATTCACGATTGCCACAATGTTATTAAATCCGGATTTTTATTGAAAACTGCGCCTAACTCTTACCGAAGACCACATCCGAAGTCAGTTAGAATATTTTTCAAATTATTAATAGCTACATATAATGTGGTTAATCCATGATTTAATTTGAGATATTTATTTTCAAAATAAGTGATTAGTTTTGGCAAATTTCCAAACTGCTCCTGCAGAAAGTACAACTGATTTTTTAAATTTGGAATTAGTATTAGTTCCTTGCACTCAGAAATACTTCTTCTTCTTCTTCTTTAGGTGCCGTCTCCGCTTCGAAGGTTGGCAATCATCATAGCAATTCTTACTTTTGAAACCGCAGCTCTAAACAGTTCATTATTATTGCATCCAAACCAGTCCCTAAGGTTCTTCAGCCATGAATTTCGTCTTCTTCCTACAGATCTCTTGCCCGGGATTTCTCCCTGCATAATTATTTGTAGTATTTGATATTTTTCTCCCCTCATGACATGTCCCATGTACAGCAGTTTTTTTCTCTTTATTGTCGGAATCACTTCTCTCTCCTTATGCATACGTCTCATCACTTCTATGTTGGTTTTTCTCTCTGCCCATGAGATCTTCAATATTCTCCGGTAGACCCACGTCTCAAATGCCTCCAATCTCCTCATGTCGGTTACCTTTAGCGTCCAGGCCTCCATCCCATATTATAGTATAGACAGCACATAGCATCTCATCAGTCGTATTTTTAAGTCAAGGTTTAAATCTCGGCAGCAGAAAAGCCTTTTCATCCTTGTAAAGGTGCTTCTCGCCTGTTCTATTCTGACTCGTATTTCTTGGGAGCTGTCATTGTTTTCATTAATGATCGTGCCTAGGTATTTGTATTGTCTTACTCTCTCAATAGACTAGTTCTTCACATATATCTTACGATTATCTTTAGTTGTTTTTGTTATCAGCATATATTTTGTTTTGCTTATGTTCAGGGTTAGTCCATACTCTTCGCTTACTGTGACCATTCTGTTAATTAGCGTCTGTAGGTCCTCGTGTGTTCCAGCTAAAATAACTGTATCGTCAGCGTACCTCAGATTATTTATTGTCATGCCGTTAATCTTAATGCCCATGTCCCGATCATCAAGTGCTCTATTTACTATGTCCTCCGAGTACAGATTAAAGAGCATTGGCGACAGTATACACCCCTGACGAAAACCTCTTCGTATTTCTATTTCCTCTGATGTCGTGTCTTCTATTCGTACTGCTGCTTTTTGGCCATAGTATAGGTTTGAGATTAATCTTATGTCTCTGAGGTCTATCCTTCTCTTGACCAATGTTTCTATGAGTTGATCATGTCTAACTTTATCAAATGCTTTATTATAATCTATAAAGCAGGCGTATATGTCCTGGTTTACGTCTAGGCATCTTTGTGATAGGACATTTAGTGCAAATAGTGCTTTCCATGTTCCCAGGCCTTTACGGAATCCAAACTGACCATCGCTGATATCTACATCTAATTTCCTGAATATTCTATTATGGACCACCTTCAACAGGACTTTCAATGTGTGACCCATCAGGCTTATTGTGCGGTAGTCAGAGCAATGCCTGGCATTTTTCTTTTTTGGAAGGGTTATAAAAGTTGATAGCAACCACTCATTTGGTATTATTCCTGTTCTATATATGGTATTAATTACTTCTACCAAAACATGAATCCGGTCCGCCTCTATCAGTTTAAGAATTTCTAAGAAATACTTCGAGCATCGTCATTTAAACAAGTAACCAAATTTTTTAAACTCTCGAAATTCGCAGCATAGAAACTAGTAGCTTCCAACCATGTTCCCCTTTTAGTTATTACTAGAGAGGGAGGCAGCGACAAAGATGGAAATTTTCCGGGTAAAGAGCTACTCTCTATGGTGCTTTTCAGAAAACTTTTTCGAAAGCGGATACAAGTTTATCAACTTCCGGAAAGGTGTCTCTGATATATTCACAGATTCTATGCAGAGCGCGTGCTAGACATGTAATATGCAGCATATTAGGATATATTTCCTTTAATAATCTGCCTGTTTTTAACTTATATGTTGCACTGTCACTGACAAATAAAAGTATTTTTGCTTTGTACGTGTCGTCCGAATGAAGTATTTGGTGCATATTCTCGTAAATAGCTTTAGCTACTGTTTCCGCATCAACTGTATTTATAACTTTTGTTGCTATTACATATGCGTTATATGAATAGGTCGATGTAGTACACCAGCTACAACATTTAACGCACAGCGTCGTAATGTATCGACAATTTCGTCGATACAGTTACTGATTTGAAAGATGGCTTATAATGCGTTCTACTGCTTTGGTTCATCAGAAACATTTAGACCAGTATATTTTTGGAAAAATGTCTTGAAGGTGGGATTGTGAAGTTTATTTAATAGAATATCTGCCGCCGCTAGTGTCACAGAATTCTTCACCAGAATTGTCAGATTCCAACGGTTCTAATTTCTGTGTATGTGTATGACGTTTTACGTGCGATTTCCTGGAATTTTTTAACGATATTTCACAGACTTTGCAATAAATTTCGGAATCACTGGCAATGGACATACAATCAGTATGACCCTTAATCCAACTTGCCATTGTTTCACGATGCCATTCTCGACGTTGTTCCATATCATATCTGAAAAAGTAACTTATACAATGTTCTAGATCTAAATAAATGAAAATTAAAAATGCACGCGTAAGTTATTGAAACATAACGAAATTCACTCGACACTTACGTCAAAATAATTTGGAGAAGTAGATTCGATGGAGCGATATTGAACAGGATCTATTACAAAAATTACAAAGTATATGATTAACAGTTAAAACAATGAAAAAAGAAACTAACTCACCGTACTTTATTTATCTTAGGAAATATAAACTAATTAAATAAAATAAATTATAAAAACTCTTCACGGTTCTATCTACACCCATAAACAAAAGAGTTTCGATGTTATAGACTATTTATATGGTACATCGTAATTTCGGCTTAATGCGTCCGGTCTCTAATTATAATGTGTCCTTCACAAAAAATATTACTGTTTGTCAGCTCATATGCGCTAACTTATATAATAAATATTAAAAAATTGTTGCAGTATGTTGTATAATGTTTAATGAAGACAAATGAATACAAATTTTGCGGAAACTTGAAATAGAACAAATAGTTTTCTACAAAATCAATACTGCATTTAGTGTCTTTATTAGAGTTATAACATACTCTTCTCGTAGGAGTCCCAGATACAATTTTAAAATAGGGAATCTTCACAAAGTCTATCCTGATTATTTTCTCCTGGCCTGGTCTCTTTTGCAGGATTATGTTATGCGAGATGTGGCCTTAAAATAACGAGACAAATTCTATAAAACTTTTTATTTTAAATTTATACATATTTAATTATTATCCCCTTCGATATGCACCCCTCCACTACCACTACACCGCTTCATTAGAATTCTCCATTGGGTAAAACAGTGCTGAAAGCCTTCCTCTGCGAGCTCTTTCATGTCGTGTGCCGCAAGTCTTGTTTCTTTATAGCAGGTTTGGCATTGGAGAACAGACAAGGTCACATGCTACCAGGTCAGGCGCATAAGCCGAATGGTTTAACACTGGAATGTACTCGCCTCCATGGAGGCCATTGTGGGTTTCCTTCCGGCAACTATTTGTAAAAGCATGGCTGCGATCCAGAGACTGAAGGCCCATGGCGTATTTTGTCCTAATAAGGTTGTAGGGGCTATACAAATATTACAAGAACTATACTGAGAGGGCCGATATTTCAAATGGCGGGCAGTATGGCACCTGAGATTATCTTTACAGGTAACCTGAACATATACCGACTAGGATATAGGCGAAAAGTCGCTCGAGCGATTGTGGTGCCCAGCACTTGGTACACAGATGGATCACAATTCAATCGGGGCACAGGCGCAGGTATATGCGGAATGTGCCCCAGAAGGGATATATCGATAAGTCTGGGGAAACATACGACGGTTTTCCATCCTGAACTGTTTGCTTTCGCAGCCTGTGCCGAGAAAATTCTGAAAGTCGGCTGCGCTAACAAAAAAATCAACATAATGGCTGATAGTCAGACAGCTATTAAAGCCATTATGAATCAATTTACAAGGTCTAAACTGATGAAATATTGTGAAAAGGTCCTGAATAAACTGGCATAAGATGTGTCGCTGATATGGGTTCCATGACATGAGGTAGTTAAAGGCTAAGAGATAGCCGAGGAACTGGCCAAGGAAGGTACTAATAGGAACTTCATATGACCACAACCTGTATGTAGAATCGCTAAGAATTTCGCTAAAAGGGAGATCTGGTTATTGATAGAAAGAGAACATAAAAGAATTAAAGACTAACGGAAGGTCAACTTCATACTAAAACACTACTAAGGAAGCTGACCGCTAGATTTTCATCCAACCTAATTCGTAGTAACAAAAAAGAAATTAGAATAATTACCGATTTAATAACCGGACATTGTTCTTTAAAGAAGCATCTGTACAGCATGGGCTTGGTTAGCAAGTCCTGTTCTAGGAGATATAAGAAACAGGAGAAAACTAGCCTTGATGTAATATGCACGTGCAAAAAACTAAAGGGATTCAGACAGAAACATTTCGGAAGGGATCTATTGGATCCTACGAGGATACTCAAACTTCCCCTGAGCAGGATAACGGCTTTTATCGAGATACAAGACTAACAGAGTGGAACTGAGAAATTGATTGGGGGTGGTACAAAGAGCACTGAGCTCAAATTCCTGGACGTTCTGACGTCCAAGCCAAAACGGAAAAAGAAGACTGGGATGTTATACTTGGCTAAAGACGTCTTGACAGACAATGGAGTGTGCATTTTTTGCCAATTACTAAGTTCCAGCATTCGCAGGCATAGTTAATCGATAGTCCGATCGGATCAGATTACCGATTTTTTATTATTCCATCCAATCAACGCCATATACTTCTTTTAATAATGGTACGTCTCAGTAGCAATTTTTCTAAATTTTTTATGAAATTTCAAGGCAATTCTTTTATCATTCTTTTGGCAAAACAAAAAAGAGATCTTATACAAACCAAGGCCACGGCCAGCCTATTATTTCTGCAGACACTGGAGTGGTGGTAATCGAAAGAGAAGGACTCTATATTGAAAGACACTATAGAACTGTCGGTCGTACGACTGTGGTGCATACGTAGTTCGTCTGTAGTAGCATCTGTCTCGTTATTTTGTAGCCACACCAAGTACTCTGCTGTTGAAGAATTTTACAATGTGCTTGATACGATTATCGTTTCATCTTTGCTTAAGAACCATTACGAAAAGTCTCCAGATTTCCTCCATGGTTCTCCAAGGCTATTAAGGAGTCTACTGCCATTAAAAATGGTGTTCTGCAGAATATTATTATTTCAGTAGAAGGTTTTCATAGTGTCAGAAGAAAATTGAACTTAGCAATTCCTATGACTCTAGTTTAAGACTGCTGCTTTTCATTATACTCATCCATGATCTGTTAACTTCCATACCTTGTACATCACAGTCCTATACAAATGATGTATTAAGATCTGTTATACCATTTTCAAATAGACGTCGTTTGTCGACAGAATGCGTTGCAGGAAAACAAAACTAAATCTGGATGTTGTCAAATGTAGTTCTTCTGTATGCCTTAAGAATCACTTAATCTATTCATGCTAACAGTGCTACCAGTTTCGATAATGTTTAGCATTTGCGCATTACTTTACAATAGCCATGTTTTGAATACCGTGAATACTCTCATATTATATAACTTGTTGGCTTATGGTGCACTATCCAATTTATAGAAATTCTCCTATAATCTCTCAATTGCGGCTCTTCGTTCTGTTTTCCAGATTAAATTCTCTTGGGATGCTGTTGATTATATACATATTGCTGTGAACTTTGCTTTCAAATATTATATTTAAATGAATGATTTGTGTTGGCAGTTACACAAGCATAATTTTGTTGAGTACAATCTTTGGGTATCTCAGGGCTGCCTTTTTGATTCTGCACAACTAGGCCTAGCGTCCAAAGTAATTGCAAAGAAATAATACAACAAGAAGTACTTGTTTAAAAATATTTTATTGCTTGTTTGTATTTTTACATCTCATTTTTGTTGTAACTTAAAATATCTCATTCTTGACCTATATCTTAACCTATCAATGCAACTTGAAATTTACACATATTATTTAGTGAGTCATACACGGATAGTATTGGAGCTTTAATTCTGATTCAAAATGAATCTCGCAAACAAAGACTCTTGAGAATTTCACTCGCAAAAGATATTTGCCCTCCAATTGAGAGTAGTACTCAAAGCCTATCTCTGACCGAAATGTGGATCTCTGGTCTCTACTGATAACTTTCTACAAAGCAGATGTACTATTCAGCGCCTATTTAAGTGGAAAACGAGTACCTACAGAATAGGATGTTTATCTTCACACTGTATAAGTATTTTCTTATTTTCGCGCCTATCTCTGAACGTTCTGAATCTAGGATTTTAAAACAGCACCAATATTTCGAGAATATTCAGGGAAAACTACTTCTTCGTCAAACGCGGATATCTGACTTAAGATACAGTTTAATTGTGTATTTATGATGAATTAATATTTAGAATAATGATCCACATGCACTTCCTAATTTAACTAACTCTAGATGCTACAATTTTTATCGTGTATAAAATTTTACTTGCTCGAAGTTAAATTGTGCACACAAAATTTTTGAACTCCACCTGGTATATTATTAAATTTTATAATACTAATGAGAATAATAATGATAACAATATTAATTATTAAAAATGAAATTAATCTTTTATTTATTCTTACTTAAATTTAATGCCGATAGGCTTAAATTTTTAGATTATATGCTATATTCTAATTGCGATTTTTGGAATCAATAAGCGCAAAGTTAAGTTAAACTGATCAATTCGAAATGTATCGGTGAATTCCTATTTTTCTGTGCTTTTCCACTTTTATACGGCAGCGTTCCTTTCTTCTAAGAATTCGGTTTCTACTCCAAATAATTTATTTCTGTTTTCTCTAATTTTCATGGTTATTTAATAGTACCACCCCTGTGTATTTTTATTTATCATGGGTAATTTTAATTTTTCCATCTCTATGCGTTGTCTCCCTGTCTATATATGTTTTCCTTTTTGTTGTAATTTTGATATTTGTAAATTTTTATTGTAGAATATTGAACTTTTAGTCTCACCTTCCAAGAACAGCGTGGATTTTAGGTCCAGTCTTGCTAGCTTTTCTTGGAAAGTTTTCTACGTAGTACTACTCTTTTTCTCGTAGTATTTTATTTCTCTTTCTTCCCTTGTTTGTGCATATGATGTCGTCTTGTTCTTTGCTTTCACTCGTATGCCTGTTATACATCCACGTTATCGTCATTGAGCGCATGCTTTTGTTGTTTTGTTTACATCGTAACGTTACTGCATTAATTGCTTTATCTGTGTTTGATAATGTTTGTTTACTTTTTGTTGCTGATATTCTTGTTGTTTTAGATTTTACTGGTCGAGATATCCCGCTTCTATCGCTTATATAATTAATTTCTCTTATTTTAAAATAGCATTGGACGTCTTATGTCAATGCATCCATTTTGGCAAGGTTACATTTACAAAATATAATGAATTAAAATTAAATATGGTTACTAACGTTAATACTGTATAAAGAAGAGATTATTTAATAACCTTTTATAATCTTACTGGTGTGTATAGCATGTTTTATTAACTTACTTACATTCTAAGCATTTAATAATCAAATTGACCTAAAATTTATTGCCATAATGTTACTTGTTTACCTATTAATTCTTGGAAATATACATCTAAAATTTTAATACTACATTAAGATATGATATGCAAGGTGCATTTAAAATACACAACCTCTGTTGATTTCTTTGAAATATGTTTTGGCTTAACCGGTTATGTTTAATTAATTTATACGTTATTAATTCTATTTTTAATATTTACCCATAGTTAATTTCAGCAATATGTAAATATACTAAATATTGTCAGAATTAATAACATAGGCTCATCACACAAAGAAAGAAATGTTGGTCTAAATCGTAAATATGTAGGTATGGCACGACATACCCAAGCGAAATGAGTTATCTAAACGATATAAGTTCGAGATTGGTATAGCATTGCACCGTTAAATTTCCATATTCATTTTGACGAGCAAGCCAAAACGTATTTAAATCTTCAGACGTAAATTGCAGTTATAGCGCTTTGTCGGCAAATATTTCGATAAGCTGGTCGTGAATTTCAACTGGTAACTTAGCAGCGGCAACACCGTTTTCACTAAAAGGATTCAATACCCATTGCTTCGAGAACTGAGTTTCTAGCTTTCATTTTCGCCCATTTCATCACATAGTTTAGCAAACA
Organism: Melolontha melolontha; assembly: GCA_935421215.2. Lineage (NCBI taxonomy): Eukaryota > Metazoa > Arthropoda > Insecta > Coleoptera > Scarabaeidae > Melolontha > Melolontha melolontha. The sequence continues at coordinate 192,232,723 of OW285236.1, read as the reverse complement.
GCCTGTTCGCTAACGGTCGGCTTTTAATAAAATTAACCATTTTTCAGCTTCAGAAAAGGTTTGATTGATATTTTCCGTCGTGTTTTTTACGATAAAAGCATGTCTGTGAAGGAAGCAGTGCGTCCTTTCCGCCCTTAGTATAAAACGATCTTTGTGCATTCTTGTGATAAAGCGTAAATCTATTTGGTTAATTCCTATGCACCATAAACCAACACGTTATATAATATGAGAATATTCACGGTATTCGAAACATGGCTATTGTAAAGTAATACGCAAATCCGAAACGCTATCGAAACTGGTAGCACTTTTAGCAAGTGATTTTTAAGGCATACAAAAGAACTACATTTGTTAACATCCAGATTAAGTTCGGTTTTCCTGCCGACAAACGACGTCTAGTTGAAAATGGTATACAGATCTTAAAAAATCATTTGCATAGGGCCATGATGTACAAGGTATGGAAGCTAACAGATCATAGATGAGTATAATGAAAAGTAACAGTCCTAAACTAGGGACCTGTGGTACGACTGTGTTAGAAGTATAGGACTTTGACCTAAATCAATTATGTTAGGGCATGTGCCTATTACACTGGTGAAATGGTTGAATTAAAACACTAAAACTTCCAAATGCACTTAATTCCTACAATAATGTCATATTATCAATGGCATTGAATGCCAAACTAAGATTACTATAGTCAAGGGTTGAAAATAAATCTATACAACAAACCCGTGAATTATAAATTTTTGACTGCTTTGACTACCGAACTGTAGCTGTCCAGTACACCCTTACAGGCAAAAGACAATTTGATGTGCAATATGTATTCAAATGTGAAGTCATTTGAGATGAATCTGAAACTGTTCATCAAGCATGCTGATGAAAGATCTTTTGCCGAACTGCAAGAAAGCAGTGGAAGAAGCTGGAATGGATTTTGAATGGCAGAATACTAAAATTAAAAGTGTATTAATACAATACCGAACTGACTGTGAAAACCGGTTCGCTGATTTAAAAAAAATGTCTCATGAAATGGAGATTTTAGAAAACTCTTTTCTAGTGGAAACAGATAATGCACCAAGCAATTTACAAGTAAATATTATTGATCTGTAAAGTAATACCACATTTAAAACGGATTTTAAGAAGACCACGAACTTGATGGGTTTCTACGGAAATTTGCTTTCGAATTGAAAATATTTGCTCAGCAAATTATAACAATATTTGAAAGTACTCGTATATATTTGTGTGAACAGACTTTTCAATTCTTAATTACATTAAAAATAAGCACGATTCTCGGGTAACTGATGCAGATTTGGACACGCGTCTTCGCGTCTAAAATGCGTTAAAAAAACTTGCAAGTCAAATACAGTCGCAAGAATCGCATTAGTTTCCGTTTCATATCAGTGAGGTATTAACCATATTGTATTGCTTACCTCTTACAGTTACATTCGCTGCCTTCTATGTATTTAATATACGTAAAACTACAGTAAATGTTATTAAAAATAACAATAGTAATGTTTTATTTAAAATATTTGCATACAAAGTTATGATACGGCACGCACTGATCCTTACGTAAACTTTGAGGCCCTCTTATAACAAAAGGTTACCGACACTTGCTCTAGACAATAAACGAATAATGTAAGATGCAACCTTCTTTTAATTATAACAACTTACCTGAAGGTAATGGATACTTTTACGGTTTCTCTGCAAATCTCTTTACTTGCCCCATTTAAGTATTTTAAAATTTTTATTGAAGAGTTTTCATTATCTGACTTGTCTAAAATGTCAATGAACACTTACAAGGGACACCTCTTATATTTTTACAATCAACCACTATCTAGTGGCATCTGGTGCTTTTGACATATATAATCACTATATTCTTAAGGTTTGACATTTGTCAATGAAAAATCCGCGATAGCTTAGAAATTGAGTCAGTAGTTTGTTGACAGTGACAGTTACAGCAAAGTAGATCAATTTGTTTCCGGAATCATTTACATTTTCCAAGTATATCGATCGTCTGGAAAATTGGTTATATCCAGAAAGTATCAACACTTATTTCACTTGTGGAAATGTCTTCAGTGCGATTGTGTTGTGTTGTATATAAATTACTAAAATTTGTAACAAAAAAAATAACCTCGCCATCTATAAATAAAGAGAATAACCCTAAAGGTATTATAGAATTTTTTAGTCCGGAGATTTCTTTCCAGTTCAGAAAAATAGGGGTTATATTCATCGCCTTCCACCGATAGTTGGTTTGCATTTTCGCTTTCTTCTAAGTTACTTGCTTTCAACTCTTTGGGACCGGGTACGTTAATAATGGACTGTCAAAATAATCATTTCGAAATTATGATGGTTCTTCGTGTTACACTTCGTATATATAAGAATGTTTTAATTTAATTTTAAATTATATTTCTTCAAATATATTTCGAATTTAAAATATGAATTCAGACATAAACATTTTCTGTATATATCCGTTTGCAAAGAGAAAGCCTTCCTTTTGTTATCATTCTGATCAATTAACCCTGTAGTTAACCCTTCCAAAAAAAATCTACCTAATACCAGATTGAACGTTCAACTCAAGTAACTACGATCTTTCCGAATTCCTACAAATACGTTTCATTTTTAAAACGTAGATAATAATAAATTACGTACGTCTTCATAATTATATCATGTCACATATCGTTTTAAAACTTTCTTCATAAGGGATACTTTAATGATATTTATGTCATCGATATCGCAACTCGTAGCTCGCGTTTTTAATTAGTTCATTATTCAAGACATCAACAGCTTCAATTTACTCTCTCTCAAAAACTGGGCCATAAAAACCTTTTTCCAGACGAGTGCCAACTGCCATGCCGTAACCATTGTTTCTTCGTAACAGCTAACTCTGCGTATTGTTGAAGTACCTACTCACCCCATGTGGGTACATTTCTAAGGTAACTCTGTATTGTTCGATGCAGAGATTATTTTATTTTAATTGCATTCACATTAATTTAGTTAATTATGTTTATTCGTCCTCCTGCCAAACATCGCTCTCCATACTTATTCAAGTACTTGCCGCGAACTACGTGTACGACCACTCTGTATTGTTCGATGCAGAGGTTATTTTATATTAATCACATTTTGAATTCACGTTTAATTTATGACATAATTTTAATTCCTTTTCGGGGTATTGTTTGTTCATTAATTTTTAATTACTTATTTGCCGCTCCCTGTATATATTGCTACTTTCATTTAATAATTTCAATACATTTTAAATATCTCAATTTCTTACGTAAATATAAAAATTTTAAGGACAACGTTGCTGTGTTTTACTTACTTAATAAATTGTAATATAGTTATTTCAGCATATTACGCACGTCCTGGACCTTTGATGCATCACCAATACCACCATTTATTATTTAAACATTTACAGTATTGTTAGGACACTCCAGCTAGTCCAGTAAGAATCAACACGAGCCACAAGCGTCCATCTTGTAAGGATTTGGCGCTCCCACGTGGTCAAATACAATACAACATAACCCCATCTAGCGTTCCAGTAACAGTTTACAGACTTGCATATTGTCAAGAAGTGAACGGTCATCATTTCGAAAACTTTCTTAACTGATATTGATTTTGTTTATATTTTTTGCGTTCAACTTTCTTGTTCTGAATAAAATTTGCATTATTAGATTTAATTAAATATCTTTGTCGTTGTTGAACAAAAGAGTTGCAAACTTTATTATTGCTGAACTCACAGAGCAGAGCTCTATTGAGATTCGTAAAAATATACAGGTGTTTCATTTAAACTAAAAAAGTTAACATGATTTCTGGTTAAATCGTAGATCTGATTTGAAAATAAATATGCTTTTTTAATTCCCTATCTGCAGTAACTTAAACGTGGAAAAAAGTTGCCGTATCAAGATATTTGAATGGATCCATACATTTGCCAAACCCTGTATATTACTTTTATTTAATCTCTTTAATGCATTTCAAATCATAATTTCTTTCTTCTAAATATTAAATAAGACTTTAGATATAACGTTCTTATCTTTTATTTTATTAAATAAGTTGTAATATATTTATTTCAACATGCGACACACGACCTCGGCCTTCGATGCATCATCTCACCATTTGTTATTTAACCCTTAGTTGGTCGTGTGGGGTGCAGATGATCCAAACACATTTTCAAAACGACATTACTTCATTAGGCAACCAAGTATACACGCTTTATTGTAATCCTTTAGTAACCTAACAAGAAAAAATTGGTTAGGTAACATAACATACTAAATAAGTTTGCACGTGTCCTAAGAAAAATTTGTGAAGTCATTTTTACCCCATTCAACTAATTGCTTTACTTCCCTTAGACTACGTAGGTAGTTACGTGCTCGTAGCTATGTCTTCGTTTTGGTCGCGAATTCGCGTCTTCTTTTATTTTATTCCGCTATGTTTATTTTGAACCAAACTGTAGTACTTTCGCTTGCGTGTGTATATCTTCACATACAGTAATTACGTATTAGTTTTTCTTCGTGGTCTTCCTCCCCTCTCGATTCTCGAGTGGCGATGACTTCTAGAGGAAGAGACTGAGATCGCTATCGATAGAGAGAAGGTCGCTGGCTGTCATTCGTCATTGTTTTGTAATGGTTTATTGAAGGGCTTTATTGCTTTAAGTAGTGTTCTGTTTTTTTTTGTCAGCCCTCTCGTTTGAGCGAGGTTATAATTAAGTCGCTACAATTTTAATTGTAACTACAATTACCCGACAGCGGATTTCTTTGTGACGATAAGAGCCGCCTGATTCCGTCTCAACGATATACTATATTGCGTTGTTAACCATCAGACATTATCCTGGTACGTAATTTTGGAATTCACTTATTAATTATACTTTTCTTATTCATTCTTTTTTTTTGTTCTGTGTTCCAGATAACAGGTGTCTTTTTTTTCTCTCTACCAACGCAAACGTCGTACACAGGAACGAAGCCGACCATGCTAACGAACATCCCTGCTTGCTGGAAAGAGACGGACACACAGCTAAGACTTTAAAAATATTTCTTTATTAATTTAAACTGTAATGTTTTGCAATTAGTTTTCTTTGTTGAATTTTTTTTTGATTCAATTTTCCTTTGTTAGTTATTTAACTTAGTAATTACGTCATTACAGACATCCTTTTCATTTTTATTTAGTCAATTTAATTGCCTTTCTAACTAGTATATCTCATTTGAAATTGCCATACGTTTTTTTGTTTGTTAAATTTATTTCGACAGAGTTTTATATAAATTAGACATATGTTCCTCACGTGGACAACAACTTATTTTTGCTTCTAAAATATCGAAGGAGTTGGTTTTTTGCTTCGTTTTCTTTAGCGCAGAAAACGTGTGTATTATTTTGTGTGTATTAAGCACGTTAGAATAAAACTTGTTTTCTAGATTTGTAAATCTGTACATTAAAATTTTGTATTGCATATTCCTCATTAATTTTGCTCATTTTAATTTAATTTTTTTTTTCTCTAATTATATCTAACCGTTAACTTTAATTAATTATATCCTCAGACCACAACTCTGCAAATTTACACCAATTTATTACTTATAAATATTTGCATTTAACAAAATCTCTCTACATGTACTGGGTCTGTTCAAAAGATCGGACTTTCCATTTTTGTTTTTAAATTAACTGTGAACCAACGGAATACATACGTATTTTGATGGGGTGTGAACTATCTGTGCACAAACGGTCTGTGGATAATTAACGTACTCAATTTGTCTTTTTTTTTGAAACTAGCAAATTTGATTCTTTTTTTTTATTATTTCAAGTTTGTTTCGTAAATAAAGTCTGATTACATCTGGCTGAATCTTTCTTTTTTTTACGTTTCGAACGGCCTGGTTGCGTACCCTACTCACTGCGCGTCTTGCCTACTTTTGATGATCACAGTTTCCGAATTTTGGGACGTCTAGCGGTTCTAAATTCGGTGACGCCCTATACCACCTTAATTCGTGTCCTGAAGTAGCTTTGGGTCTCCCCACTCTTGGCCGAGACTGTCTTTAAAGCCGAGTGGGCCGCTAGACGTTGGCAGGGGTGGGTAGGTGAGGCAATCCTCGTGGCCCGAAACTTGGTTACTCTCTTTTCTATTGTCTCGATATACAGAGCGTAGCAAGGTATCTACTTTTTAAGTATTTGTTAGTCTACACATTGATTACGGATATAATAGATATAAATACAACATAATCTCAAAAAATTTTTATAATTTTGCATATTTATACCCAGTAACGCGCCAAGTATCTTCGGCGCCGTCGTGCGAAATACTGATAGGCGCCTTTACTCTATATGTATTGAGCCAAAATTACCAGCCACTCTCCCACAGTTCAACATTGAAATTTATGACGAACTCTTTAGACTTGTTAGTACTGGTAGGTATTTTTTATTTGAGGCAAACAATAGGTTCACATACAAGAAAATATTATTAAAATTTTTATTGCACACTGAAACAACAGTAACAGTAAAATTTAACTTATCACAAGTGGCCGTAGGCGCCTTTAAGGCATTGGCGCCGTTGTGCGCTGCACGACCTTGCCCATATGGACGGCGCGTCACTGTTTATACCAAGAATTCCCTATTTATGGTTTCTCACATGATATATGTATGTTTCATAGAACCAAGAGAAAACGGATAGTAAAATAGTAAGAAATCAAAGAGATTTCTTACTCAAAAGGAATTAGATGAAGCTGCACGAAAAATTATGGAATAAGGTTCCGAAGATGAATATGATATACAGAGCGACTCCGAAAATGAACACCATGTGAGTACAGCTGAAAGCGAACCTAATATTTTAGACGTAGCTTGTGATAAAAATGAAGCTGAGAAATGAAGCGAGTAGTGAGGACAAAAAACATTTCTTAGGAAAAGACACACAGTTCAAGTGGAACAAATATATTACTGATTCCGTCGAGAATTAGATCCAAAAAGATTATATCATATCTTCCCGGCCCTAAAGGTAACGCAAAACGCCGTTAGTTCCATTAAGAAAATATGCTATACGTAGTCGTGACAAAAACTAACGAATATATTGACTCATAATAACAAATTTAATGAGAGGAAGAGACGCGCAAAATACCAAATTATCTGAAATAAAAGTTTTTTTTTAGGAACTTCACTCATGTGTGGTATGCTGAGAGCTGCACATCTAAATTTCTTAGAAATGTGGAGTATTACTAATGGAAGCGGAATCAAATTTATTAGACTATATATGAGCTCCAGAAGATTTATCTTTCTGATAAGATGTATCAGATTCGATTCACTGCATACAAGACCAGAACGCTCACATCAGAGAAATATTTGATATATTTGTTGAGTAATGTAGACAAAACTATTCACCGGGAGAATATCTCACCATTGACGAAAGGCTTCGCTTTTAGAGGGTGTGTTGGTTTTAAGCAATAGATTCCCAGCAAACCGGCAAAATATGACCTAAAATGTACTCTTTGGTAGATGCAAGAGCCTCTTATACATATAATTTGGAAATGTATGTGGGAAAGCAACCAAATGATCAATATGCCAATGATAACTCTCCTAGTAATGTCGTGAAACGATTCGTAGAACCAATTAAAGGTTCCACGCATAACATCACAGATGATTGGTAAATTCTTTTCTTACTATTGTTGGTTCGCTTAGAAAAAATATGAAAGAAATTTCGACTCAGTTTATTCCAAGTAAACATCGTACACCAAAAAGCTTTATATTTGGATACAGCAGGAACATGTTATTGGTCTGTATGTACCAAAAAGAATCAATCTGTGGTACTACTTTCAACGATGCACGATCAATTTGTGACTGATGTTTAAATAAAGGATGATAGAAAACCGGAGGTTGTCACATTTTACAATGCCACTAAGGCCGGAGTTGATGTCATGGATCAAGTGTGTGGCTCTTATTGCTGTTCACGAAGAACCAAGCGGTGGACTTTTACCATATTCTGTTCATTACGGAATATAACAGCAATAAATGCTTGCGTAAAATATAATTATTATAAAGATCCAAAACATAAATTAAAACGACGAAGTTTTCTCAAAGAAGTGACTGAGTTTTGCAAGAGAATATCTTAATTTTAGAAAGAGTTTTGCTACCTACGCGAGAAGTAGGCGCAGCGATGGCGCCTGAAGATGATCGAAAACTAGCAAAACCGTAGTCGTATCGCACAAGGTCTGAAGCTTCTATTTACGGTGTATGCCCTTAGTCAGTGAACACGGGTGTAGGTGACTATAATAGTACTTTTGCTTACAGAAACTCAGTCTGAAAATTGAGAAAAGGGACTGCGCGTTTTTCGACGCATGCGCTTAGACTGCTCAAAACACACGCTATATACTTACTAAGTAACAATACCAAAATTCTGCACACGATACCTGAAAGGAAATCTTTAAAGGGGAAAAACCAAAGGCAAAGAAAACAAATACGTGGAATCAATTAACTCGTATATTCACGATAAAAAAAAATTCATCGTCATATATCGTATAATATGCAGCTGGACATGAAAAAAACATTTAGTTTCACAAGGGGCAATAAAAAATTCTATGTACGATCTATGTACGAATATGGCACATAATTTAGAATTTAATTTCAATTAAGGAAAGGTTAATTTTATGTTTAAATGCAAAAGAAATATATTAATCTACTAACATTATTTTTAAGTTAAAATATAAAAGAGGTTGAAGTTACAATGAGTGGTGCTCTAAAATGTTACCTTAAATTAATTACGGCAGCATATATAAAAGAAAACAAAATATCAAATGAAATTAGGCTGTACAATTTAATAATAACCACATGAATTACTTGGTTCTCTAAATACGTCTTGTCCCTTGGAGATGATAGTTATCATCGCCATTTTGAGAGGAAAACTCGCTTCGATACGGTTTTTTTATTCTTTCTGGCTTGGTGGTAACAAACTAATTTTAGCCCCGTGATAGTCCCAGATGTTACAGGATGCAGTGCCTAGATGCGGTCTTCAACAGAGCTTTCTTTTCCGAAGATCGGATCGGAACGCCGGCTTGAACCTCTTTATGCGATATAAAGATATGTCGAAAAGCCGTAACTATAGCTTTCTTTACTGCAGATTTGCACTACCTTACAAGGCTTAACTTAACACCACGAAGGTCGGAGCTCGAATCCCGCAATCACCCGCTGGCATAGTAAACGATAAGGGGGTGATACAGTTACCAAATTTTAAACACAGATAGCGATATACGTACCCGTTGAACGTATTTAAATGATTCGCAAATAAATTAAGATACCAGGACTTGACAATAAATAAGGGAAAACAAAAAATGTAAATTAAAGCGTAACGGGAAGATTTGTTAAAACAAAAGACCGTTGAAGAGAAAACTGGTTGATTTTTCAAATAAAGAAGCATCCAGTGTGGAGCCGAACACACCAAACAAAAAGCAAATGAGGTACGATATTTGTCCGAGAAAAAATGATAAGAAACAATAAAACTATGTATGAAGTGCGCTAACAACGTCTGCAAAATTAATTCCTTATTCCTATGTACAAAATGTTTCAATTTTTCACTCGACTTAAATAAGCCATGTAGTTGGGTAATGTTTCTGTTATACTTTTTTATCATGTAATCATTTGCTATGTACTCAATAAGGACTATTATTATTATTATTATTATATTGAATAGCAACAGTAAGATCATTTACACCCTACGCGACTAATTATGTGACTGTTATTGGGCGCGAGTAACTAAGGGTTAAATCACTCAAACATTACTTTTAGGACTTTTAGGACGCTACAGTTTTCACCGAATGAATCAACACAAGCCACAAACGTCCATTTTTCTAACAATTTGGCGCTCCCACGTGGCGATATACCTTACCAAACTAGCATTCTTGTAACAATGTTATTATTAAGGGATTAGAATTATTGGAAGGAAAATATGAAATAAAACACAAGGCTCTATTCTATACATTTATTAAATGTATAATACTAAGTATCCACTATATTTACTACATGATCTTTTTTAATTATTACGACACACTAAATCGTAATTATAGTTTTACGAAACATATACATTAAGAATATAAAGTCAAAGACATACAGAAACTGAAGACTGCTACACATTTTGTCATTGTGTTATGCTAATTCTTAAACGTGCATACATTCACCCTTCGTATTATATACCTACTACGAAAAAAAAACAAACAAATTCGTAGAATAAGATCACTTTCAAATAATTCGGATCATTTCTGAGAATCGTTCATAAAAATAGTATCACGTATATCTTTAAATAAATAATTATCACAAGGTGCTAAGTTTTTATCATCAATATTGATTGCGATTTCTTAGACCACAGAGTTATAATTAATAAACCTTAGTAATTATCATATAAAAGAGACACATATATAGTATATACATATTACAATGTATTTTAACATTACTGTTTACTGGAAACAATTATTTGGCATGCTGAAACATTGTTTTTAATCATTTTATGATTTGTTTATTAATGGACAGAAGCTTGACGCCTGTATTAAAATTCTTATATCTAGTATTACTTTTTTTATTCTTGGACAAAAACCTTAACCAAGAGACAAGATGTAACTTACAACAATATTTCTATTTACAGCGTAGGTACTTTTTATATATAGTAAGTTCGAAATATCTGTCCATGATAATAATTTTCAAAAAGTGCCCCACTAAAGCGACTTAAACAATTTTTAGTAGGCAATTTTCACAGCATTTGGAGAAACAGGTATATATTCCTTGGTTGCACGAATACATATATGTATACGTGGGATGTCTTCTATGTTATGCATACCTGGGCATAGAGGGCGCCTCTAATCAAATATCTGAACCAAAAATTAACCCCTATCTTTAGTTAGTCTAAATCCAAAGTTTCAGTATGATACGTGCAGTGTTGTAGCTACCACGAACTGTTAAAGTTGACAAGATAGTTGAAAATTGGAATTAAATCGTGAAAATTTTCGCGCAATAATTTTTTATAGTTTTCGAACGCAATTATCTCAACAAGAAAACCTTACCGAGTTACTTTCTGTTTTCGGTAACGAAGCACCACATTAGTCAACAATTTCTCGTTGGTATGGAGAATTCAAACGTAGACGGATTAGTCTTAGCGTGCCATTCAAACCATTCAAAAGCAGGTCCACCAAAAAACTGCAGTCACTCAGGAAGACGTCGTTGCTGTGCGCAAGCTGATCAACGAAGATCGACATGTGACATATCGCGGCATCATTGGGGATCTCACAGACTTCAATTTAAAAAATTTTTCATGAAGAATTGTGTGTAAAAAAATTACGAAGAACAGAAAACAGCTAGGGTGTGCTATGCCGCTTGAACGCAGAAAAAATCTAAAAACGTGTAGAAGATCGTGAGTGGTATCTTGTATTTATTCATGCGAGCCAGAAAATAAAAGGCAGTCGTCTTAGGTGTTCCAAAGTGAAGAAAACTCGACAAAACTCATCCGATTTCGAAGTCTCTCCAAAAAGATGGTCGCGACATTTGTCTAGAAAGCAGGTCATGTTACAACAATTTCTCGCAAGACAATTGAATTACTAACGCAACAAAACGTCGAATTGTTAGACCATCCTCCGCACAGTCCTGACCTAAGTCCCAATAATTTCTTTATTTTTCCTAAAATCACGGACGGTGTTCGTGGTCAATGGTTCCAGTCGTCAGAAGGATCAGTAGATGCCTTCAAAAACGCAATTTTGTTTCTACCAACAAACGAGTGAATAACTGCTTCCAGAGTTGTTTCGAATGCATTAATATTCGTGGTGAAAACTTCGAAAAACAATAGAGTCTCTAAAAGCTATCTACTGTTTTCTTCCAGCTCTATATGCAAAATATAAAAGACAGCCATCGGATATCAATTTAAACCAACCGCTGATGGTTGCATTAACGTCACTAACTTAGATTATTTTAATAGTCCTACACTGACGACAGTTCTATATGCTTGTTTTGTGTTGTTATTGCTTTTTGTTGCTAAACTTTTTATATATTTTTGATTTCTAATTAAATAAGAACTAATTAATGTCATTGCCCTTAGTGAGAAATGGCAAATATCAAAAATGGCTACGTGCTAAGTGGATGCTAATTAAAGCAGTCTATTGCTAATTGCGAACAGTTGAGATTGCAGATCTTATACATGTGTAGTTATTGAATGTATTTTATATGTTACTCAATTTTATTCTACACAATGTTACAATTTCAGTTGCAGGATATTAACATAAGTACATACATGAGAAAAAAAGAGAGAAACCAAGAAATTAAAATAAAATTGTAAATCATATCACAAATAACGTATTTGCCAAAAGAGTTTCCAATTATTTTATTGTAGTAGGCTTGTTTGATCAAATAAATTCCGTTTCTGTCAAATGATTTTCCTTATTTGTCAATCTAATTTCATGTGCACAAATATTTGCATTATTGCAATAGAAAATAATAACAATAATCGTCAGAGAAGGAAGACAAGATAAACAACGAAGTCCGCAAATTAATCATTAATTCTTTGAATAATGGTGCTGCGGCAAAGAATGTAGGACTATAGTTTGGAGTTTTGTTGGGATATAGTTAGTAAAATTTATACAACATTAGAAGAACTAATAATATTGTAAAAGTAAGTCCAGGACATAGGCAACAAAAATGATTATATGCTCCAAAAGAACAGATTTGTGACTGGGTTGACTTGGACTGTTTTTTAACCCTCCACCAGTTGCAAGAAAAGTGCTTAAACCAATGACCACTTTTTCAACAAATGCCCCTATCCACAATTGATAGAGCACTTAGGAAGTTTCATTGTTCTTTTTAAAAAGTGTTATTTGTTCCTGAATGGAACAGGAACGGATATAATTCAAGCTCGCTTTGATTACGCTGTGGAGTATAACAGAATTATGTAGGAATGCAAAAAAATTTTTTTTGTTGACGAATAGAGATTAAAAATATATTCTCGCGTTTCATATGGAAGATCTGTGAAAAAGACTAAAGCATCAAAAATAAAAGGACAGTTAAGAGGGAGTAATTATTCTATTTCTGCTGCAATTAACGCAAATTTCTTGTATTTGTTTCAAATTCAAAATGTGCCCTTTAATACAGTGCACTTTTCTGAATTCCTCACAACGTTACTTCAACATTTACATAATGATCGTTAGAGAGCATAACCATTTAATAGTATTGCTTCCAGCCATTTGTTAAATCCAATAGAGGAATTAATCAATCAATGGAAATATGTAATAAGAAGAACACAGTCAACGAGTAAAAATTAATTATATGAGGCAGTACACAATGTATCTGAGCGTATATGTACAAAAAATTGTTCAAATTATGTTCAACACATGGAGTCATATTTACACGATTGTTTACACAAAATAGTTATGTACGATACAAGTGTTAAAAGTGCGATTTTATTTCACGAGTAAAAGTTTGCGACACGAGCGTTAGCGAGTGTCGCAATTTACGAGTGAAATAAAATAGTATTTTTAACATGTGTATCGTACAATATTTCTTCTACAAACACAATTTTTATTATAAAATCTAATGAATCAGCTCATGAATACGTTTTGACACAACTGGACGCAACCGTTAAATTACGTCAACTTAATTTGTCACAATTTGTACAAAAGATGAGTTCGTGTATTAATAAAGAAAATGAAGTAATACCGAGTGCAATAATTGAAGCCGCTGATAAAGCGACATTAGATTTGTTGCCCTCAAAATCTAGGCAACAATATGAAATTGCGTACAAAAGGTTTATGGAAAGGTGGAAATGCAATAATGTGATAGGTAAATTTTGCGAAAATGTTCTACTAGCATATTTTAAAGAAAGGTCTAAAATTTGGAAATCTTCTACTCTTTGGTCACATTTTTCGATGATAAAGCGTTTGCTAAATATAAAAGACATCCATGATATTAGTAAATATTATAAACTTATTGCATTTTTGAAACGGAAAGGAGAAGGTTACCTACCAAGAAAATCAAAAATATTGACAAGACAAGAAATTGATAGATTTATTTCTGAAGCATCAGATGAAAAATATATGCTGTTCAAAGTAGCTGTTGTTATGGGTATATTTGGCGCTTGTCGCCGGGAAGAGTTATACCGTATGACTGTGGATGACATTGAAGATAGAGGAAATGTGTTAGTGGTTACTATACCAGATACTAAAACCAATACTCAAAGAATATTTACCGTTATTAGCGCATATATAAACTTGTATCGCAAATACAAAGCATTACGTCCATCTAATATAAAACATCGACGTTTATTTATTAAATACGCTAATAATAAATGCATAAGACAAGCGGTTGGAATAAATTCGTTTGGAAAGATGCCTGCAATTATCGCAATGTTTTTGAAATTGCCGAATCCAGAATCTTATACGGGACATTGCTTCCGACGTTCATCTGCTACTTTGCTAGCAGATTCTGGTGCAAGCTTGTGCTCAATTAAGCGACATGGAGGCTTGAAAAGTTCCACCGTTGCTGAAGGTTACCTAGAGGATTCTCTAGAAAATAAAAACAAAATTGCTCACTCCATCTTCCCAGATCTATCTAATAATTCTATTGCAAATGATAATTTAAATCACGATATTTTAGTTCCTATGAACTATTTGTCTGCAAATAATAATTCTGCAAGTACAGCAACACATGGAATAAATATCTCCAATTGCACAAACTGTACATTTAATATTAATTATCCAAAGAATTTCTAATTTTCTTTGTAATAAAAATCATTTGATATGTACGGAATTTTCTCTTGTCATTTTTGACAAACTGTCATTTACTTTTAACACAAGTGTTAAAAGTGGCATTTTTAACACGCTATGCTATAAAATCGCATTTTTAAGTGAAGTTAGCCCTGTCAAAATGTCAACTTTTAACGGTGTTTGTAGAAAAATGAAATTTTGAATTAAGTTATGTTTATATTACATAGATTGTGTGTGTTTGTATCTAAATAAGATCAAATTGATTTCTCATTTTAATGTATAAATTGCTTTGTTTTTTATAAAATGTGAAAACATATAAACAATTGGTATAAAGGGAAAGTAATTTGAAAAAAAAAGAAATTCCATAAAATGTAAAAGAAAATGACTAATATACTATATCTAATATTGTAGGTGTTTATCCCACACTAAATTCTCTTAAACTCAAAAAACCAAAAAAAAAAAACAGTTAAAACAATCAATATTTATGGCAATAAACAAAAAGTAAGAATATTTAATAGTTATCATAGATAAATTGTTTGTAAGTGAACAAATTATAGAAGTAGTTGTCGACCATAACCTAGACAGGAAATTTGATCAACACATTGATTCGAGGAAATGGTTGATAAAAAGTATAGGAAGGACGTGTGAAGAATTGTGAAACAAAAAAATTAAAGAAACATGGTAGCATTGAACCATCAACTTCATGGTGAAGAAGGCTATGAATGAAGTTAAGGCTGCGTCGCTGAACTTGCGCAAGTAGACGCTTTTATACTTGATAAAATGATACTATATGAAGCTGGTGCATTCCAAGCGAAATCTCACCAATATAATTGTATAAGGAATTGAATACGCTCAAGAATGTTTAGATATATTGTTGATATATTTAAATTTCCAAAGGTTAACGCTCAAGCCTTTGATTGATTTCATATATGTTATATTAGTTTCTCCAAGCTGATAATTGAAATGCACAATATTTACTTGTTTTACGAATGACAATATTGTAAACGGTTATGCACCAATTCTATATGTTAACTATATCAGTTTATAGTAGTAGATAATCTCTTCGGTTGTGGCTCAAGAGAAATTTTTAAGGAATTACTATTACAATAAAAACAATATAAATTTTACAAATTAATAATTATTTTAATTTTCAACCGACATTCAAATAGGTATGTGTTTGCTATTAAAATACCCTATATACAATATTTAGTGCAGTGTACGTATTTATCTTTTATATTTATTACTTCGAAGGACTGCACCAATAATTTTACGAAAATGTTGACAGAAGGCTTTGTAATTTTTTTCTTTTGACTGATTTTACTATCTTAAAATTTTATTAGTAGTACCACACATCTGAAGTCAATATTTTAAATTCAGTGAATTATGTAAATTTGAGAAGATCCGTAATAGATAAAGAAAATTGTGTATTATTCCAATCATACACCGTTCGTCAAGAAGGATTATAAAATTTAGTTCTTAATTTAAAAATTAAATTTAAATAAAGAGTAGGCTTTGTAGTTATTTGAAAAACATCAAATACCTATTATTGACAGATGTCAAAATGGACAGTTATATTCAACAAAATATTGGTCAAATATTCTGCAAAGAATTCCGTTAAAAAGTGAAATCATTTATCCAAGTGCAGTGTGCGTTCCCAATAAATTTAAGTATTTTACGTCGACTTAGGAAATTTCAAAATAGTGGATCAGTATTAAATAACAAACCAACAAGGAGGCCCAAATCTGCCAGTAATTTTCAAGACCAAAATAGAGTCCGTCATGCAACTACTCGTAGACATAATAGAACTCTTGGCAAGCAAATGAAATCTGTACAATATTGCCACATTCCAATTCCAATTCCAATTCCAATTCCAATTCCAATTCCAATTCCAAAACAGTTCAAGAGAACAAAATCTAATTCAATATTGCTATGCTTGCTGAAATTTTAGTCCGCACTTGGACCAACTTTGACCGAACAAGTTCACTGGGAAATCTATTGGCCAAGTAGTCGCTACTAATCTCGTCTATCCAAAAGGCATGTGAAATTTTTGAAAAATTGTTACATTGAATATTGTTGCTATGAAAATGGACAAACCATAACAGTAACATCAGAAACATGTTCCCAAATGCTTGAAATATTTTTCTTGCCTCAAATCGCACAAGAGAGAAATAAATACTGGTTCCAATAAGATGTACCAATCAGTCACAATGCTAAGATTTAAGCGGAAACTTTACGCCAGGCACTGCCTGATCGTTTGGTGAAAATAGTAATTAAATTTGGTCCCTAAGATTGCCAGATTTTAGTGTTCCAGATTTTTTCTATGGCTTTTTTAAAAAGTAAAATTAATGCTTAAAAATCTAGAAATTTTGATAAACTAAAAGAAATATTAGAAAAGCGATTGAAACTATACCCCAATCGTTTTCAGATGGTTTGTAATATTTATCGTTAAATACTTATTTAGTAATTAAATTGTAAAATTATTTTTAGCGAACACGTATTTATCCAAATAACTAGATTGATATTTTAATTTATTATTCTCTATACGAGGGATGCCTTTTATATTTCGGGAATAGGCGATCCTGGTGCTGCCACCTGACAACCAATGTCTCTATCGAAAAGTTCGACATTTTTGACAGAATGCTTACTCAGAACATTTTAACGCACAGGTGCTATTTGTGTTGTTTACTGTGACTTAAACAATTCATCTCTGCCTAAAAATGGAATTAACTCGTGAACATTTCCGAGCGACTATTTTTTTACAACTTTCGACGTGGATTATAGAAACATCAGTGGATCGATGAACTTAATTCGACTTTTGACGATGAATTACAATAAAAAAGCCAGTGTATATCGGTGGTAGACTGAAGTCAATAGTGGCCGTGCTTCTCTCACTGACGAATTTTGTGAAGGTCGTCCAAAATCGGTTGTTGTTCCGAAAAACTTTGCTGCTTTGCTAGAACTGATATTGTAAGATCGCCATATGACATATTGTGAGATAGAGGTATCCTCGGGCATTAGTAGAACCAGTATACATTCAATTTTGCATGAAGAGTTGACAGTCAAAAAAATTGTTCGCGTTGGATTCCATCCAATTTGACAATCGCTCCAAAAAAAGGCATCATAAAAGGTGACGAATCATGGAGTTACCCGAAAGAAAACAGCAGTCGACTATATGGGTCTTCCACGATGAACCGAATCCAACAAAAGTTATTTGGCGTACGAAACACTTTGAAGCAAATGGTCGCTTCTTTCTTAGGAAAAACCAGACATGTGGCAATGCAACGTCAATTCTGAATAAAAGACAAACATTTGCTTGCCAGAAGTATTCGAAATAATAAGGGAAGCCAACCGCCGAAGGCGTATCATTCTCCACTAGGACAATGCGGGCTCAAGCAAAAGAGCTTTTTACAACTGAAAAAGTGGAATTGATGGGTCATCCGCCGTAAAGCTCTGATTTGCCACCAAATGACTTCTATAGCCGTAAATTAAAAATAAATTAGAAGGTCAACGTTTTTCGATGCCTGATTAAGCGGTTGACGCTTTAAAAATGCATGTTTTGGAGTTTACCTTAATCAGAGTGGAAATAGTGCTTCGAAGCTTAAGCGCATGCAACAGTGTCGAGAATATTTTGAAAAACAATAAAGCTAGGTACGATGATTAATTTTAGTTTCTGTCCTCAATACGCGAAATATAAAAGGCAGCCCTCGTATCGTGATTCCTGCAATCCAATTTTCTGAAACTAGGTGATGGTACTATCACCTAGTTTCAGTCGCGTAAATATATCAAAATAATCTTTTGACTTACTTTGCTATAAATGAAAAACATGAGAAATGATTTCATGTACAAGTTATGAGGGAAATTATATATTACAATCTGAATAATTGCAGATAGTAGTTGGTAATTTCCGAAAGTGTCGTTAGATGGTAGACATTGTTGCTTCAAAATGTCTCTGTTAGCAGGTGGTGATTGCTTCAAAGCTTTGAAATAATTACTGAGCTTCAAGAGTATTCATCAGAAAAGTAGTGGCCTGTTTTGCGCTTTTTATAATCAAATCAAATGCATGTATAAGCCATGTGGGTATATCACTTCTGAGATAACTTCGTAAGAAATTATACTACTGGCGGAGGAGATAATTTAAGGTGACAGATGAATAACTATAGAGAGCTTGGCCAAAAAGTAGGATTTTCTCATGGTTATAATATTTTCTTAGCAATAGAGGATTTACCAAAAGAATAGGATATCGATGTGTAAACACATCGCGTGTATAAAAATTAAGACAAATATGTTTGAACATATTCGTATACAGATATATTTGTATTAATGTGTATGTTTACACATCGACATGCTATTTTTTCGGTATATTGATCTGGCTAACAGTTAATGGACTACACAATTTTATGTTTCTTTTTTCCCTGTAATGGCGTAGCCATTCGAGAGAAAGCACCGACGAGATTCTCTAGTCCGTCAGATGTTACGAGATATCTCTTGTCAGCTGACGGAATAAGTTTAAGCTTTTCTTGTGGTAGACAATCGTACAAAGGCAATTCTTTACCCCGCGATGAGATCATTAGACATCATTTAACATATTTATATTTATTAATTAATAGAATATTTATTGATGGTTAAGGTATTGAAAGCCAGATGGATATGTGACTGGAGCAATAAAATTTTTGATGCAGCAGATGTTAAGGCGACGATAGAATGATACGATAAGTAAATTAACGCAGGTGATATCATATCTTACAACAAAAATGATTTTCAAAAAAGAAATTGCGGTGAATATTATTTTAAATGTGATTTATGAATATTTGCTTAGCATTCCCTCTTAATTAAATAACTACATACTTATTAAATAATTAAATAACTACATACTTATTAAATAATTAAATAATACTTACTAAAAATCAAGTCGAGATCTCGCTTGTGTAATTCATCTCTATTATCAATGTTTAATGTAACTCTGAATGTATTGCTAGAAAATAATGCATATATTCTAACATCAGTTATTTTTAGAATTTTTTTTTGTCTTCAATTATAAACAATTTTCTTAATAGTTCAATTTTTGTAATTTACCTTGCTTTCTAAATTCAGTAACATATTTGCTCGTTATTTGTGCGTTGAAACATTATGAGGATCGAATGTAATTTTCTGATTCATAGTAAATTAAGCAAATGTAAAACAAGCTAAGAATATATTTCCAATGGTACTAGCAAAAATATCCTAGTTCTTTGTATACCTAGTCTTTTTTAAATATTTTTGGGGATTATCTTCATTTAGGTATGCCAAGTTTGGATAGAAGCAGATTCTCGATTAAGATATTGAATTTCAATTAATGATTGTTGTAGATTCCAAATTTGCTTTGTCTTACTTGACTTTGTAATAGCAGCATATTTTATTATTTAATGAACATTTTTTATTGTGAAGAAATAAACAAGAATAGAAGAATTAAATCTAGACTCAAAAGCCCAATTTAAGATACCCTTATCGTCTTCGGATGGTCCTGATTTAAACATTTCTATACAAGAATATATTTTTCAATGTACTAGTATAAAGTTACTTTATATGTTGGGGATATGAACATTATTATTTAACCTCGTACGTTATATCGTTTATTTATTAAAGTTTGTTCTCGAGGATGGTATGAGAAATACCAGTGTTTGGAGACAGATGACACTTCACGTGAAAATCTGCATTACCGGATGTGAGTACTATTTCTTAGTTGACGTCTATCAAAAGTTCGGAGAAATTAATCGAGTAGTGCTCATTTGATAGCTGTTTAGTGAGCAAGTTTATGTAATGAGTGATCATTAAAATTTTCACTCAAGTAACCCAAGTATACAAGAAGCATGTCGTAACTTAAGTTATTAGAGATCAGTCAATATGTTTTCAAACATCATGATTGCTATAAAATAAATTACAATGTTAGATTTTATATTAAATATATTTATAATTTTTATAAAAGATGTGAGAAGTAACATTCTACCATAAAAGCTTTATGCATATCGTTAAAAGCCATTATTTTATATTTTGGTCACACTATATGATATAAAATTGACATATATGGTAAACATCTTACTGACTTAAGTCACGACATATTTTTTTATATACACTGCCTGCTAGGAGTGAAAATTTTAATGATCACTCGTTATTTCTGAAATCATGGAAAAATTCAGTGATTTCTTTGTTTTGGTCGGGAAAACTTGTGTGGATTTCAAAGAAAAGTTGGATGCAGATATATAAGGACTATGCACCTTCGATGACTACTCTAGTTATGATGTTCGTAATATGTATTTACTACTTTCTTTACAATCCGTAAGCAAATAAGGAAATTCGCCATTTTTGCTTGAAATTTTGCAATATTTGACAAGTTTCACTCAAAGTAATATTCAAGCAATCTCATTCTTCGATAAAAATGAGTGAGCTACTTTAAAAGGGTACATACATATTTACATATTTACTTTATATTGCTGTAGTGAATTGGCGCCCTAATGAAGCACCTATAAAATGCGTAGGTGGTATTAAACGAAAGAAGTTTCGAAGATTTCTTCTCTTAAATAAAATTAGAATAGCAAAGTTTAGCTATCTTACAATATGTATATACAGGTAATTAAGTTTATATTAGATCTTTTAAAATACTGTTTTAGAAAATTATGTAATATGGAACTTGTAACCTAGCTTTCTTAGTATATTTCTATATTCAAAAACATCAATTAGTTTATCTTTAAAAGATAGATATTTAGAACTAAATTACCATAAAATACACATTTGTTGGAAACGTTTTTATATCAACTTATGTTAATATTTCTACATGGTAGTTACCTGAAATTGTGCTTCAACATTTTGAGCTTGGCTCATGTAAGTATTTCTAAATATGTATATAATTTGCTAGAAATATTTTCTGTACACACATACGATGCTATAGGTGTGGTACACTTTGCTAATTCAGATACCTATTCTATCCTAAATATTTTTTATTTTAATGAGTAATATTATTATTTACTCTAATATATATTTATTCAATTATCATTTAAGAATTACTATGACACTATGTTTATAACATATATTAAACAATACCTTGAAAATTGTCGTCAAAATATTCGTACAAAATTGCTTTTTGCTTAAAGCAATAGTGTGCACTGCTGGAATTTATTTCGAACTTACTGTAGAATTAGGAAAACAATATAGATTATTTGCGATTACGTGCAAAACAGCACAAACAAATATATACATTCATATATTAACACATTTTATTTAGTCTCTGTTGAAATTTTTAACTGTCTACAGAGCACTGCAAAACTAATTTAAATATACAAAAGAAAGCCTTTTCATAACAATATTGTACAAAATAAAAAAAAAATTAGTACTTCGAATAATATTTTCGATTTCTTAATAATTAGGAACGCGTATGTATGCATAATTATATACTTATATACATATATGGAAACGTATACACCGTGCTCCAAAAGTAAAGGATAATGTCTGTAATTCTTTTTTTTTGCATGGCCGTCAATGTTAAATTGACAAAATTCCTTGAGGAACAAACTCAAGGATATGGCTTGCTAACTAGCCATGCCTGTACTAGTACCGCAGAAACTTCAAGATTCTCAATAAAGAACCTCTATAGAAAAACATGGATCGAGAAAATTTCAAGAAAGCCCGGAAAAAATTAAACTAAAAGTTTGGTAAAGCTTGGGAAATAAACTTAAATAGTACTTTTTGGAGATAGTATAGAAAGCTTGGGAAGCAAATATAATATGAATGGATTGGAAAAAAATGATGAGTCGACCTCTGGAAATTATAAATAGTATTTAAAGCATATACCAAGCCAACTGAGAAAAGAAAACTCTCAAGGGAATCCATAGAAAGGAAATTAGGGAAAAAGCAAATTATTTTGGAAACAACGATAAATAACAAAAAAAATACATTAATTCTTGTAAATATCATTGAGGAGAAATAAAAAAAAATCTATTATGTGGGAATATATGCAAAGGTTAGAAAAAGACATAATATATGCAAAGGTTAGAAAAAGACATATCTGCCCGTGCAGATACTGATATTTCACTGTCTTTACAGATCATCACAGCACGTTATCCGGAGACAGATATGACTTCCACTTCTACACTACGTGTACATTCATACATATATACGAACTGTGATGAACTTCATGCGTACGAGAATTAATAATTATTAAATCTGATTTTACATGCGATTGTCGCTATTTATATATATATAAAATTATTTTGTGACCGTTGTGTGTTATGGTAGATTTAATTAGTTGGCGATTTAAGGACTGGTTTTACTTAAAAAGCATGTAAAATTGTTTTAAATATATGCATTTTTAAGTAAAACCAGGCCTTAAATCGCCAACTAATTAAATCTGTTATATATATAATAAGGTAGCGGATTCTTTGAAATAATAAAGAAAGCCAAAAAACAGAAAATAATCTCTGTCTTGCTACTGTTCATAACAGTAATGAGTAAAGTGCGTCAATTTCGTGAAGGTGGGGTTGAAATTGTATTCGTACGACATAACATTAATCTTGGACTCGTGGAAATATTAAATATACAAGTAAACTATATATAATAAATAGAGAACGGTAAAATAGAAATGAATATCGATAAATTTGAGAGTATACTTGAGAACGAGAAGAAAAATAGAGCACTAATTAAATATAAAGTACAGCACATAAGAATGGTAACTGAATATTGATATTTGGGAATAAAGATTACAAATAATAGAAAAATAGATTCAGAAGCATCAAACAGAGTAAACAAACAAATAATAAATACTAAGCGCTAAATAAATCATTATAAAGCAAACTAAGTACATTTGGCGTGAAGAATAACGAACTAGAGACGTCAGATATGAGAAGAAGGACTTGGTTTTATTTTATCAAATCGAAAGGATTTGACCCTAAAAAGGTAAAACAATATTGCAAATGAATAGGATAGCAAAGAAATTTCAAAGTTAGTGGAATTGACTAGTGCATGAATAAAAATATAGAATATCCGGCGCAGAAAAGAAGGCTAAAAGCAATAAAAAAAAAGAATTTAATAAAGAAGTATAATATTGCTTCTGAAATAGAAGATCAAATATGTAGAATTCAGAAAGCTTAAAGAAATTCAACTTAAACTACATACACCTAATTCCTCATGAAAAATGAATGTTGTTTACTAATAATAGCAGCAGCACCTAAACTCGTTGGTAGAGTGTTGTGAAACATTAAATATTTATTTACGAGAAGCTACTTATTTGAAAAAATAATTGCTGCGAAATCCCAACGATAAAATGAGATCTTGTAGTAGATCTTCAATTTTCATTTTAGATAATTTATAAGCAATAAGGATTATTAGGACTCCCATATTTATTCCAAAATTGTGTCATTTAAACGAAATGTTCACTCGTGAAAAAGAAATACTTTTGTTATACTGCTCCTTTTCTAGAAGTTCTATCTACCACTAACTTAAATTTTTTTCCTGATCTATGTGAGCCTTCCTAATATTTCTTTAAATTTGAAAAGTTTTAAAACTAATTAAGCTTTTCGTTTAGCAGAATAATTTTCTAAATAAGGACGTCCAAAAATGGAAAAAATCACTTTGCAACAAGTGAAAGATTTAATAATAATTATAATAGTTCCCAGTAACAAGCCTTGAAACCCCAAGGGATTGTAACATGGTAAGTTTGTTAACATTTAAGCCATATGGTACAGGATAACCATGCAGTAAGGACGTATTATTACCCCAGAGTTACCTCTAGGTAGAAAACTTTAACTGCTATGCTGAGTTCAAAATAATTCTCCAAAATAAGAAAGTATTTGAAGCGAAAAATTTATTGAGTTAATTTTATTTAAATTATACTAGCAGCAATATTCATAACGAGGTAGATTTAAAGATTGACATTCTGTAAATAATAATTTGCTTCCCCAATATAAATTAAATTTATTAGGAATATTGTAGTTTTATGAAAAAATATAATTTTCAGTTTTTCAAAAATCACTCATAATACCTCTGCCCTCGAAATCACCTACGCCCCTGGCATTTTTTGTTCTCGTAGCTTTGTCATGACGCTATTCTCTAAATATTTTCACTCTACTCAGTTTTATGAGCCCGAGTCTAGCTGGGACGGACAAAACGCCATCGATATTGGGAGTATCTGGATTTAAACCTGTTATAAAAATAAAGTGAACAGATAACAGGAAAACTAGTTTTTCGCTCACTTTTTGACAAAAAATCCATGTTTAAATGAATTATCTAAGAAAAGGAGATTCAATTGTATTTGAAAATTCTTGAAGATTATTAAAATAAGTCGGGCACGAAAGACGTAATGAGCACCTTTGTTTTAGCATTCGACAACTTTCAGGCAAACTTTTAGAAGATTTTAAGAAAAACAAGATGGAAAAGAAATCGAAACTATGAGTATTTTAATTTTCACCAAAAAATATAACTGACTCCCGATGTTAACAAGTAATGAATTTTTATGTATTTTGCATATATTTTAACGATGTAAAAATTATAAACTACTCGACAACAAACGACGATCATCAAAAGGCAAATAAATTATTTTTTACTTTTGGAACTTGTATAGTTATAGGTGTATATACACTTATGTTATAAGTGTATATACAGGAGTCTCATAATTTCTGAGCCATACTCCATTTGGGGATAATAGACATAAGGATAGTTATTTTGAACATAGTTTGCCTACCAAAGAAATTTATTATATCAATGCGTAAGCCATAATTAAGCACTTGTTACAAATGATACACATTCTGTCTCTGTACACATACGAATACAACTTTTATTTTACCAACGTTCACTTCACACAAAGACACCTGTTGCTGTCTTAGACGTCATCAGTCTGGTTAATGAAGTGACGTTAAACGTCAGTATGTATGTTTGTAATAGTTTCCCTAAGTAAAATGTTTTAGGTTAAAAAGATACAGGTGTTGAAAGTGATAGTTAATTTTCAAGCAGTTCCCAGATTTTCGCATTTGATTGTGAAAATCTGAAGGTGAAAAATATTTAATCCACAAAGTGTGCCTTTAATATAGACAAAACCATTCAATGTTTTCGACCTTCTCTTGTCATAGATACGTCGAACACTGTGTTTTACATTATCCAAGTACTGTAATCGTTACAATTAAAAATGGCCAGGTCCAATAAGTTTTCTAATCATGATTTACGAGATGTGCTCTGCGTTTATCTAAACTAATATTATAAAGAGGAAACATTTGTGTTTTTGTATGTATGTTTGTAATGTTTTCACACAAAAACTACTGGACCGATTTCAAAAATTCTTTCACCATTAGAAAGCTGCATTTTCACTGAGTGACATAGGCTATATTACATTTTCAAAAAAAAAAGGGATCCCCAATAAAAATGCATTAATGTAACCCAAGGTGTGAAAAAATTAGTCACAAAAAATCTGCCATCGCGTACGCTGCGGAAACTATTGCTGATAGAACAAAAAATGTTCTACAGTATTATAGAACGTATTAATATCTACAAAAAGTCCGCGAAACCATATGTCCAACTACTGTAGTTATGCCACTATAACTACTTTTTTACATTTTAAAAGTTAATAAAAGTGCCGACAATAATCAAACCATATTATCCATACCTCTGTATTATTCCTCATCCTATTAAATGATATTTTATTAAAGACCATTTCAATACCATTAAAATACTTTTTAAATTATTAAAATCGGACATTCCATTCAAAAGATATAACGAATTTAAAAATGTCAATCTAAAGAAAATAATGTTATAATATAATGTAGTAGTATAGCGATGGCCATATTCATTTTGTTTGTAATAAATTGACAATCGAAAAATTATAACTGGAATAAGAATAGTATTGGCAGAAGGAATTTAATAACAAGTTCAATGAGAATGAAAAGTAATAGGAAACAGGAACAGAGAAGCTGTTATAGAAAGAAGTTAAACATAAAGTGATATAAAATCCAAAAATTAAGAATCACAAGAAAGGAAGATTAAATATTTAAGAGAATACACTCACTATTGTATTTATTCAAGGTAGGATCGAAGAAAAGAGAACATATACGATTCAAATTTTATTAAAAGAATTTAAATAACACTGAGATATTTGAAAGGTGACGTTTTTGAAGTAATTTCGACAATGTGTCAAAAGCCAAGTGACAGGAACATTATTAAAATAGCGGGTTACATTGTTTATAAGTTATGTTAAATAACTAAATGGACTAAACAAAAAATGTAATCAATTCATCAGCTTTACAATTAAAAAAATTATTTTTTTGTCAAAAACATTTTTTTCCCTTTAACTTCACATAGCTACAGCAACGCAATTGGATGATTTGTTTTCCCAGTGAATTTATATTTACTATAAAACATTTATCTCTTTTCTCATTCATTTAATTTCAGATTGAGTCACAGCGAAGCGTGGTCGGGATTAGCTAGTACGCAATAAAATTCTAACGAATGTGCTGCACTTACAAGGTATGAAAAACTCTACTAAACCAGAATCATTTCAGACCCAAAAATATTTCGAAGAATCAGTTAGGTGAAACAGGTTAGTTTTATAACAAAGATCCCGACTGACGACCGTAAACTGAGTCGAACAAGATGAAGTTAGAATTGCGGAGAATCCTAAATTAAGCAATGCGTGTTTGAAAACTTCTACGGGAATTGGTAAATCAACCGTCTCAAGAATCATCCATGCAGAAAATTTGTTTCCATACCATTTTACACCAGTTCAAAATTTATTGGCTGAAGATTTGCAAGCCAGATTAGAATTTTGTCGAAATTTACTGAATAAAAAAAACGATAGAAAAGATATTATTTACAGATGATTTACCACTTTTACAAGACGTGGGTTCAGTAACTGGAGAAATAATCATAACTATGCTTTAAAGATCCATGCCTGCCTAGAGAAAGACGTTTCCAACACACATTTTGATAAATATTTGGTGCGGTATTATCGACGATTCCTTGATTGACCTATTTCGACTTTCCCAGAGACTTAATATTTACATTTTCTACAAAACAATTTACTTTACCTGTTGGATGGTATACCTCTGGATGTAGGACAAAATATGTGGTTGATGCAAAATGGTGCTCCACAACACTTTAAATTTATTGTTGGAAATTATTTGAATTAGCGTTTTCCGCATCGATTGTTGGGCCGTGGTAGTGAATTTTCTTGGCCACCACGTTGCCCAGATACGAAGGATATTTTAAATGTGTTCGGCCTTATCGACATAACGTAATTGTGTAAAAAATTTCTTTCGCCGTCCGATAGATGGCCTCGACAAAATTGCAAGTCATACTGATCATTAGATTGTCTATGGTACGCTTCTAATGTTGTCGGTTCACATCGTCGTTCAACAATGGAGAAATTTGAGTATCGCCCAGTGATGAAATCCCTTCATTTGGAAGTGAAAAAGACTCAGGAAACAAAAGATGAGTTAGAATCTATAGCCTGTGAAGCCTTCCCTTAATTTACAATCATAAAACATTGGGTTGCCGAGTACAAACCTGATCGTACGAGTATTTTAGACGAGAAACCTTTCGGACGTCCGAAAACTGCTACAACTGACGAAATGGTCGATTTAGTGCATCAAACTGTGATGGAAAATCGTCGATTGACTGTTATGGATATAGTTAAAGGCTATGGGACATCATCTGAGCGGGTGTACAAGATTTTACATATGAGAAAATTAATAAATGGTTTAAATTCGATTCGTGTGAGCTTAACTGTACATTTTACAGAACTAATAATTTGTAAGGAAGTCTAAAGAAAGAAGCAAACCTTTAGCATTCTTTATTAAAATGAATATTATCCAAACATTGACAACTTGAAAACTTCAAAGTGCCAACAACTGTCATTTAAAATAAAATTAAGTTTAAATCGTTGATTTAAGAAGTCATGCAAGATGCGTAGTGATGCGTAACGTTCCGAGATTTCTGTCAACTGTCAACGAGATGACAGTTGACAGAAATCTCGGAACTTTTCCAATGTAATTTGAATTTTTCGCTTATGAAATTAATTCTTCGTGAAAAATAAAATCTTGTATGAACCACTGGCGTTATGGCAATTATATTGCTCTCGGTTGACATTCATCCTTCGCGCCAGAGGCTTTCGGGCTGAATTAACGTCGACCTCGGAGCAATATAATACCCATAACGCCCTTGGTGCATAAATAACTACTTTGTTAAAAAGGTCGAAAACATTTCAAATATTCCTCGTATTAACCCGTTAGATTTTTATTCTTGGGGTCAACAAAGGCTATAGCGTACACTAACGCTAATGAAATCAATACACGGGAAGAACTTGTACAAAAAATTCAAGAAACCGCCATTGTTATTAGATAGACATTCTCAAAATATCTTTCCGGATTTGGGACATCATTTGACAAAAATCGTAAGGAAATGTATTGAAATTAACGGTGGATACTTTCAACATTTACCTTCAATAAATTCAAGAAATTTTTAAATATTGAATAAACTGCGTATTGTTTTCGTAATTTTCTATTTCAACATCCTGTATCCTTTTACGTGAAACATTTTACTTAATCAAACTAGGGTCAAAATTACTATTTTTCTGTCCATTATCTCCAAATGCTGTAAGACTCATAATTTATGGGACAGCTGTATACGTACATATATGTATGTATATATATTTTATAATGAGCAACACTGGCACAACTGGTTACAAATTATATCTACCTTAATTATAAAGATTAATTAATCAATCGCGCAATTAAAGCATTACAAAATATATCATAAAACCCGTCAAAAAATAATTCATTTACATTATATATATCAACAAAACAATACGCATAAGATTTACTTGTATAGTATGTACAATAGTAATAATTTAAATTAATATTAAGTAGGTAATAGTTGCCATGGTTGTCAGTGAACTTTTATTATTCCATTAACTATTTACTTATTGCTACAGTTTGTAGTTATTATTCTTATGTGTAGATTAGGACGAATACACGTATAGACGGACTCCCAAATTTGTAAGAAATTTACTTACACAGATCTGTCTCAATTTGGTAAATTACACTAAAATATTTCTTCGTAGATTTAGTCAAACAGCGAAGTATCATCTGAAACAGAAAATAAAATTTTATAAATTTATACATGCATGTACATACATATGTAATATTAAGCCTAGAACGTATAGGTTTCTTTGCTTGTTTTTCTATTGTAGTTTTTGTGAATAAAAGTGATTAGATTAAAAAAAGAATTATAACGTAACAATTGCATTTGATTATTTCCTTTGTCAATTTTTAACAAATTACATGTTTAGAAACTGTTTAAAATTACGAATCAAAATAGAATAAAGCGACTACTGACCACCGTGGTAAATAGTCAACTATTTAGCACGGTAGTTAATCACAGATCAGTAATAATATAGATGTGTAACTTAATAGTAAAATAGATCCCTATGTATCGGGAGCAAATCAAAGTAGACACTTCATTTTTCCACTTTAATACAGACTTTTTCGAATTCACTGCTATTGAGATTGAATTTATTTACTTATCATCTCATATTGTCAAAATTGTTAAATATTCCTGTCAAACCAATTTACATAAATTATTTCTTGAATTTTTGTGTTTATTTTTTAATTATTTATTTGAATTATTGAAAATAGCAAGATATTTAACGGAACCAGAGAGCGAGATCCGAGCAACCACCAACATGCAGAACGGTTGGTCTTTGCGACAAACGGCAGCGGAATTAAATGTTAGTAAAAGTTGCATTCATAAAATTTTGAAATTAGGTATGAAGAAGGAAATGTGACTGACAGACATGGTGGTGCTAAACAAAATATATCAAATCCAGGTCAAGATAATGCTCTTGTGTAGTACTGAACATCCTTTTTACACTGCTGTGAAAGCAATAGAAGAAACCTGTTTTCCTGGTTCCCGATGGACAGCCTGTACAAGAACCCTTAAATTAGGTTTGCAAAATCAATGTGCTACAAAGAAGTTTGTGCTAACTGATCAGCATTAGGAGAGGCGGTTAAAATTTGCAAATACAACAATGGGAATAATGATTTTTGGAGAAATGTTGTTTTTTCCGATGAAAAAGCATTTCAATCCTCACATAATGGATCAGTACGAATCTACAAACCTATAAATTCCTGATAATCGGCGGATTACATAAAGCCTTTAGGAAAAAGTGGGCGGTTTTCTCTTAGTATTTGGGGATTTATTTCTGCAATTGGGTTAGGCGTTTGTTGGGATATTGATCTACGAGTTACAGGTTTGCAATTCTGTAATAACTCAGTAGGACATTCATTACTTCATGTATTCAATTGTGTAACGAGTATGTTCCCATTAATTTGCGTCCTCGTTGATTATTACATCTCTGTGAAAATGTCTAACATTAAGTAACTAGGTTAATAGTTATGTGTAATGCTAGGTAACCAAATCAACTTATTTACTCAACAAACCTCATTTACGATGTATATATATATACTAAGAGAAGTTAGAGACAGACACAGTGCGTGAAACAAGTTCTTGTTAATCTCTAACTATGTAACTTATTGTTGTTGTTATTAAATGTCATTATTACACTGTTCTTAAGTGAATTATTTTGAACAAACACACCTCGGAGATGTAGACCTAGCGAGGACTAGGAGACGTCATTACGTTTATTTATTATTTATTAGATATTAAATAATATAATGCTACCATCTGTGAGGATGTTCACAATAATGGCTTCATATTTCAGCATGACAATTCACCAATCTATAGAACATATATTGTTAATGAATGGCTTGAAAACAACAATCTCAACGAAGAATATTCGGGCAGTAATGGTGAAAAAAAAGTGTATGAATATAATTTCATTGCTCGAAATGAAACGATATGTCGCCAGCAATAGCGAATATCTGGGAAGATCTAACTGATTATGATACAGCATCTCATATTTTGGATAAAAAATCGTTTTCAAACGGCAATTGCAAACAATTGCCGTTTGGACAAGATATTAATTTAATTTATGGAATTTGATATAATCGGTATTTATTAAGTTAATTAAACTTTTGTATTCAGTTTTAACGATTTACTCAATAAAATTTATTAAACTGACACTTAGTACACATCCGTCAAAACATTAACAATTCAAAAGTACAGTTTACAATAGTTCAATAGTTAATTATTTGAAATTCCGTATGCCAACATAAAACGTGTCCACTTTCAATCGCTCCCGATAGTACAGCTTGTGGGCTGGGCACCATGCAGGGAAAAGGGATAATAGTGTATGCAACCAACATAGCTGTAGCTGGGGTTATTCAAATTTTATGTACGAAGGAAAAATTATGTTTCATTCGATTAACTTCTGTATTGGAATATATATATTATAATGCAATTTAGAACCCAGTACATAAACTTCTTAGACATATTCAATGCAAAATATAATCGAACGAAACATTTTTTTCCTCCATACTCTATTTAATTCTTTTTCAATTTCTTGAATATCTTCAAAATACATATATCATAAAATATAAATTCAAATGAAAATTAGAAACAAACGTAATTCGAATAAAAATATATTCGTATAAAAATTATTAATGAAAATCATCCATTTATCAAATATATCCCATAAAATACGCCCTTTTTGGATTTGGCAGTCAAAACTTTGTGTTATCATTCCTTCGTCTGCAATAATTACAGTAACTTTTAGGTATGATGCATATTAAAAATAACAAACAATTAGGATGAGTAGTACAAAGAAATATTTAATACCTATACCAAATCTTATGCCAGATGAATTTAACGAAATACAATAGTATTTTCAAAAATTGTATAGTTTGACATTTCAGAATACGACACTATACAGTTAATATTAATCTAAAAAGCCTATAACTAATAATAACAAAAAATGGTCAAACTATACACTATTATCCTTAGACCTTAATGCTACTTACACAAACAAACAATAAATCTAACGAAACTTATAACTTTATAATATATAACACGGGCACGCGATTACAAAATTTAAATACGGTGAATACTAATAGACCAAGATAGCCAACATACTATATTCCTATAATAAATTTGAAATTCCTACGTCAAAACAACTTCTAAAGCAACACCCTTGTGACTATATATACACAAAGTAGAGAATTGAAAAGCCATGTCTGTCTTCGAGATACCGTACATTGATAAGCTTCAATTAGAGCGAAACGCGTCTGTATGTTCCCGTTGATGGAAGTGGCTTTTCAGTAATTTTTAATTATCCTAACACCCTTGTGATGTTTAAGTTGCATAACTAATTTCCTTCCTCTCACGTTGTTCGAATACTTTACCTAGCAAAATTATACACGGATCGCCTATCGAGCTACACATCTATACATATGTGATTTGTGGTAGTTAATATTCACTTTGACTGACACTTAGATGTCAAATTAACCGCGACTTATTTTCGACTAAAGATGTTAACATTATCAATTGTTAATGTTGTTTAAAATAAATATTTTCTTTCGTCTATCGTATATTGTAAACTCGGGAAATAATCGGACGAGCACCAATTGAGCACTTTAGATTAGCCAAATGCGCACTTTTTTAGTTTGTTGGTGAACAAACTAACAAGTTATGGGGTAATGCAAGCAGTTATCTTTCTTGACCAAAGAATATCAAAACATCCTACTCGACATTTTTTTATTAAAAAAAATTATCAGCAATAATTATGTTAATACATCTTATTCAGAATATTCAGAATTGATATATACCTATAAATAATACTAATTGGTTTTTAATGATAATTAATGCCCGTTTCCATCGCTACATTCTAAAGCGTAGCTTAACTACGGGTACTTAAATCGATAATAATAATTATTTTAAATTGAAAATAATTTTGAAATAAAGAGATTAACAATAGGGGTCGTCCAACATTAGAAAGTGCTGAATTCGCCTGTCTCAAAGGGACGCATACGAGTTGCGCCAAAGTACCTGAATTAATCCTAGAAATAAAATTTTAGGGATTATCCGACCTTCTTAAATCCGTATACGAGTTGCGCCAGATTCACCTCGAGGATGGTAAATGTTCAGGTGAAGTAAAGTAGACATAACAAACTTTTAAACTTTAATACAATTTATTTATGTTTATGTTATTATTACACTTTGAAATTAAAAGTAATGAACTGAAATAATTACAAGTAATTACAATTAAAACAAACTCAAATATATATATATGTATATTACACCCACATCAATATTATATTATAGAGCTAGGCAAAAATTTATGTGAAACGCATTTGATAAAATCTATTTTACTAATTGTCTTATACACATATAGTTAATCGATTTTATGTTTTTATATGCTTGCTTGCCTTTTAGGTCAGTTCTAATTTTCTTCCCAAACTTATTTGCTGTATTAATTTTAACATATATTTCTAACTGTAAATTTACAAACATTTCTACAAAATTTATAATGTACGGATGTGAATTATAAAAAAAATTCACATTTACCACCCTCGAGGTGTATCTTTGGCGCAACTCGTATACGGATTTAAGAGGGATTACTAATTCCTAGAACCTGTGGCGCAACTCGTATACACCGGTCTCAAAGGGTTGCTTTCAAGAGGTACTTGATCTGCCTGGGTGTCCAGTTTGCCGGTCTATATTTATCACATCGAGAGCTTGGTGCCCAATTGGCGCACACCGCCGTATTTGTAGATAGCCCATGGCAATCTTCTATAAAATGTTACATAGAAATCTGTAGAGTGATCTCATTTATTATGTTTTCTTCATTTATGTGCAATAAAAAAAATCATTTCGATTTTGTCAGCTGGTAGAAGAACATAGGCGCAATTGTTCTATACGTCAAGTTTTGGGTATTCCGGAAGAAGAATTTCCGAAAAAAATATAGTTATATATGTCCTTTCAGATTAAAAGGAAAGACAGCATTTACGTGTATGAATTGTCGCAAGCCTATATATCTTCAATATTTACTTCACATAAATGCTGTATCAATTACTGTGCTGTTTTGAAAATTTGGAGTTCAAATTCTGCTATTTTTTCTTTAATTAATAACTTCATCATTTTTTTTTCAATGTTGCGTATAGTTTAATTACCTTTTTAACCCAGATATACCTGTAGTCCTATATGTAGGTCGATTTTTCAAAAGTCCCTCTCCATTTTATAATTTAATTCTAGTGGCGGTATGTATGACTAATGTTGCGAGATGTTCTAGAAATTCTGCGTGACGTGTCGTTTGATGTTGCTTTTATCAGTTGCAGTGTTTTATAGAGGTTTTTGTGACGTGTAAAATGGACCACTGCGACGTTCGATTTACAGGGTGAGTATCTAAACACTACTTGACATAGGATTTATTTCACGAGCACGTTTTCTGTTAAAAACCATGTTAAATATTCATGTGTTATCCTAATTATAGGTTATGTGCGAATTGTCCAAGTAATATGTATTTAGTTATTGACGTCCTACATATAGGACGTTAGGAAGTTACAATATGGCGACTAGAATGTTACAGTTTTTTTTATTTACAACAGATTTTTGTTATATTTATGAAAATATTCAAAGATAAAAGAAGTAAGTAATTTGTATGTGTTATTTATTTTCAGCGGATTGACCCTAACTAAAGCTCTCACACTACTAGAAGACGACAATTTTCCATACCAAGAAGCGGATATAACTATATTTCCTCCTGAAAATGCTTGCGGAAATATTACCGACGAAGACTCTGGAGATGAGGACATTGTAAACATAAACAATCTACCAGCAAGTCAGCTTAGAGCTCCAGCAGAATTAAGAGTCACTAACAACGAAATATTCGATCAACAATATGATGAGGAAGATGATTGTTCACTTGCACAGTTAGCAGCTCGACGGAGTAGCAGTCCCAAAGTCAAACAAAAGAAAACTGCACCGTATATATGGACCGAAGAAGATTTTGATGTAGCTACTGCCACCGAATGGCCAATTGACGTTTCAGGGGAGTTTGCAAAAATTAGCCCTTTAGATCCTTTTGAAAAATTCTTTGATGATGACGTTATCAAACTTTTTATGGAAGAATCAAACAGGTAATATAATTTTTGCAAAATATTGTGTGCATTATTGAAGTGAATTTATTCAGATATGCTGCACAGAAGAACAAACCCAGCAACATAACTGCTCACGAAGTAAGGTATTTTTTGGGCGTTCTTATTTTGAGTGGGTATCATCCATTACCTAGGCGTAGGATGTGTTGGGAACGTGAAAAAGATTGTCATAATGATCTAGTCAGCGACGCGATATCAACAGATAGGTTTGACTTTATTATGAGTAATGTTCATTTAGTCAACAACAATAATTTGAACACAAATAACAAATTTGGAAAACAAAAATAAAGTGTAACAGTGCGGTAAATATATTTTGGAAGAAAAAAACATTGCTACAAAAATGCTAATGACTTAAATCTTAAAATCAAAAATTATTATTTTACAAAAAGGCGTCTATCGAACACCTGCATGTATACTTGTGAAAAATCAGTACATCTGGTGGCACAAAAATGGATCGTGACTGTAGACGATAAATCTATAAAATTTATCGATAACTATATATGTTTTAAAAATTTAGATTTTAATTTCAAGTCGATGAATTAATAATTTGGCATTAACAAGACTAATCAGATATCTTAGTACGCCCAAAAATTATATATAAATTATGATAGTAAACAATTTAATAAGTACAAAATTAAATATTTTGACATCACTAATTTAGATTTAAGCACATACGCATTAATTGATAATGAGTTATTTACTGAAAATCCTAATGTGTCCATTATAGATTGTATCGATGAAATTACTGATATCAGTGATGAAATGGAAAATGAGATTGAAGAGGAATTTGTAACTAGTATATCAAATATTTCAGAAGCCCATCAAAAATTAAAAGATCTATTTCTTACTACTACTACTACTACTATTTCTTAAGCACTAACAGTTTTAACATTGCTAACAATATTTCTCAAGCTCTTCTTGAATGTGAATCTGAGATATTTAAACATAAATTGAAAAAAGCAGACAAACAACAATTAATGATTATTTCAAGTAAAATCTAGCATAAAATATGTATGTATGTATGTATGTATGTATGTGTATTAAGTATTGTAATTTTTTTTCGACTTTCGTCTTATTATGTGTGATTAAATTGATATGAGAATGAATATTTTTTTTTGTTTTTTTTTCACCTCCACATTTTGGACACCTCCATATATTGGACATTTTAGGATTCCCCGTCAGTGTCCATTATAAGGATGTTATACTGTAATTACTTTCTTGATTGTAATGCTCTTGGTAGTATATTATGTCACAACAATCCACATCATTAATAGTACGGTATGCTACTTAGGTGACTTACTAATAGAGTATTTTTTAATTGCGTTTTCGCGAAGTAATGTAATTGTAAATATTCTTTCTACACTTTACGACGCTATTTTATTCGAACTTTCCATAGAAAAAAAATCGCCCTCAAGTAGGAATCGAACCCACGACCTCTGGAAAACGCAATTAATTTGTACATCTGCCATACTACGGGCAAGATATATTCATCTGTTTGCTTTGATGTAACTCAAAGCATCCCCATAAAAGTTTCTAATCCACGCCTCAACAGCTCAGTGGTCGAGTAAGCCAGAGGTCGTGGGTTCGATTCCTACTTGAGGGCGAATTATTTTCTATGAAAAATTCGAATAAAATAGCGTCGTAAAGTGTATAAAGAATATTTACAATTACATTACTTCGCGAAAACGCAATTAATTTGTACATCTGCCGTACTACGGGCTAGATATATTCATCTGTTTCCTTTGATGTAATTCAAAGCATCCCCATAAAAGTTTCTAATTCACGCCTCAACAGCTCAGTGGTCGAGCAATGGTCCGGCAAGTCAGAGGTCGTGGGTTCGATTCCTACTTGAGGGCGAACTGCTTTCTATGAAAAATTCGAATAAAATAGCGTCGTAAAGTGTATAAAGAATATTTACAATTACATTACTTTGCGAAAACGCAATTCATTTGTACATCTGCCGTACTACGGGCTAGATATATTCATCTGTTTCCTTTGATGTAATTCAAAGCATCGCCATAAAAGTTTCTAATTCACGCCTCAACAGCTCAGTGGTCGAGCAATGGTCCGGCAAGCCAGAGGTCGTGGGTTCGATTCCTACTTGAGGGAGATTTTTTTCTATGAAAAATTCGAATAAAATAGCGTCGTAAAGTGTAGAAATAATATTTACAAGAGTATTTTTTATTTTTATTTTTACTACAAATATTGCCTTCTATTTTTAATTTATCTATCTGTGACTAGCTTATAAACACAACGCACAGTAAATTATAAGTGTTGGTGTCTACGTTTTCGAGCGTCTGTACATAATATGCACAGAAGCTTCCGCATATTGTAGATTCATTCTAGGATATTGTCTTTGCGACTGAACACATAAAAGTTTTACTAGAAGGATATAAACAAGGAACGTGAAATTAGTGTACATAAGTACATGCTAATCATATAGCAAGAAATATATAATTATGAGGTCGTTTCACGGTACCATAATCCTTAGATAGAGGGTGACTGATATGTTGGCATTTGACGTTTTAACATTTAACTCTAACAAAGTAAGAATTTGAAGTAAAAATATCAATTAGTCTCTCACGTTTCGAAAGCGAATAAGTTCATAGTTAATTGTGAATACAGAAATGCGATTCTGCTTCTTCACATGAAATTATTAAAAAGTGATTCGCTGCATTTCATTGTAGTTTGTACGACCACGGTTGACGCTGAGCACTCAGGTCCTTCGTTAACAGTGATTTATGAGGAAATGGTGCTCCATAAGGATAGCGAATTTAGAAATTGTTGCAGGTTTATTTATTGATAGTGAGCATGTGCATAACTTGCCGTGTAATTTAAAAACGATGACGTAACATATTAAAACGGCGGATATGAATTCCGCGGAATTTTTACCTGAGCTCGTTAATACCTACCATGAACAGCGCGAAGTACCCCGTACAGGTAGGTATGAATTGCGCATAATGTTTTAACCTTCTCAATTTTTAATCTTCTTAACTTTCTTTCCTGTAGGTAATTAGGTGTTCTTTGAAATCTTAATTCAACTGAAAAACAAATACATGGATGGGCACACACGAATTGCGGTCCAAGTACGGACAGGTAATAATGTCATTAAAGGGTTTATTAATCTTCTCCCGAACTGCGGTCAAGTACAATTTAAGTAGGTAAGTACGCAAGTGAAGAAAATTCCCAGGTATCGGGGACTGCCGAGTTGTACCACGCTTCCCTGAGTTAATCCGGGCAACGTAAAAGATTGCCCTTTTTGACGACCGAGTTGTACCACAAATTATATTACCCGATTATAATATTAATTCTCAGTAATTCTCTCATGAGGGTTGGGGATGATAAAGTGAGGAGAGAAAGTTTATTACTGCTGCTTGCTATTTATTTCTAGTCCTGATAGCTAGGTGCATCCATATAGCACAAACAAACGTAACACACAAACACACAACTACACACAATAACACAAAACATACACAACCCCGGGTAATGAAATTGGAGTGGAAATGGAGGCAACTTCGACCACCGAACAAAATCAAAAGGACTCATAGCTAGGTGCAAGTGTCAAGTATCTTAAGACAATGGAAGTTCAAACTATGTTTAGTGAAAAGAGTGCAAAATTGTAGTGTTAAATAAATTTAAATTTTCAAAAGCACACATTGCGAAGTGTAGGAAAAAAGATGGCGTTGCACTAACACCAAAAGTAGGTGTAACGCAAAAATATATACAAGTGCTGATGAACATACTATTTTGGAATATCAACTTGATCATAATCATGAACGTGAGAAGACGATTGCTAGGCAAGCTATCAGTAATAGCGTTAAAAGAAAAGCTGCTGAGGATTGTACAGAAAGACCATCTAAACTAATTCATAAGGATTCATAGTGTATGTACTAAAAATTCTAAAAATTAAATTATTATCAACAGTATGGTTTTGTTTCATGTCATTGAACAATGATTGGACTTCAGACATTGGAGGCGATGATCTACTACGTGTGAGAAAAAATATATACGAAGCACGGCGAGATGTTTTACCAGCATTACCCAAGGATAGAGATCAGGTTTTTGATGCAGTTGTTAATTTAAATTTCAACACTAAAATTAAAGGTGAAAATTTTGCTCTTTAGATAAGGAAAACAATATAATAATTGCACATTAATTGCACATAATTGCATAATATAATAATATTGCACAAAGTTTTTTTACCAACTATTTACCACCCATGCTTTTAAAAACGGTTATTATGCTCCAGTCATATTTCCTCTTTTACCTGATAAAAATAGTAATACATATTTTAAAATGTTCGGGATAAATGTAAGATCTTTAAGCTATCATTATTTGCCGCAGCAGTACTTAAAGCATTTTAAATTGTAAAATTAATGTAAATGTAAATTTTACTATGTATATTTATAATAAAATTTATGATAAAACTGTTAACCTTACAATTAATTTAAGATTTTATTATTAAACCGCTAATCCTATCTAGAAATTCGTTGGTACAACTACACAGTAGGATTATATCTACCTGACGTCCCGTGGTACAACTCTGGGATCCCGGATGTATCTAATTAGCTAAGGTAATAATAATTGTATTAGTATTACTTTCTGTATTATGTAAGGGTAAAATGTTGACAAAGAGTGGGGAATAACATAGAAATCTGGTTAAATAAAGTAAGTTTATAGGCATTTCATCTTTAATTCAAAATATTTTTAGTTTTATTAAACATGGGTATTACCAAAATGTTTAGTGAACGGGGTCAACCTTTAATAATTTTGGAAAACTATAAGTATCGGCGCTTTCGTGAATTAAAGTCAAGTGTTGACGTGGTGTGGTGTTGCACTTATAAAAAATGTCTTGCAAAAGTGTACACTCTACGGGATGATTCACCATTTTCAAGGAAAAGTGGTGTACATATACATGAAGCAACAAATGAAGGAATTATCAATCGACAGAAAATTAACAATTCTATAAAACGTAAAACGGTAGTTCAATTTTGTGAAAAACCATCCAAGATAATACGGAAATTAACCAAAATACTAATACTAATACTAATTTAAGATTTTATTATTAAACTGCTAATCCTATCTAGAAATTCGTTGGTACAACTAGACTTACAATTAATATAAGATTTTATTATTAAACCGTTAATCCTATCTAGAAATGCCTTGGTACAACTAGACGGTAGGATTATATCTACCTGATGTCCCGTGGTACAACTCTGGGATCCCGGATGTATCTAATTAGCTAAGGTAATAATAATTGTATTAGTATTACTTTCTGTATTATGTAAGGGTAAAATATTGACAAAGAGTGGGGAATAACATAGAAATCTGGTTAAATAAAGTAAGTTTATAGGCATTTCATCTTTAGTTCAAAATATTTTTAGTTTTATTAAACATGGGTATTACCAAAATGTTTATTGAACGGGGTCAACGTTTAATAATTTTGGAAAATTATAAGTATCGGCGCTTTCGTGAATTAAAGTCAAGTGTTGACGTGGTGTGGTGTTGCACTAATAAAAAATGTCTTGCAAAAGTGTACACTCTACGGGATGATTCAACATTTTCAAGAAAAAGTGGTGTACATATACATGAAGCAACAAATGAAGGAATTATCAATCGACAGAAAATTAACAATTCTATAAAACGTAAAACGGTAGTTCAATTTTGTGAAAAACCTTCCAAGATAATTCGGAAATTAACCAAAATACTAATACTTTAAAAACAATTTCTACAGAATATGTACAATACATTCGCAATAACATATTGCTATGAATAGTGGTTTATTGAATTTAATTGTGCCACCATCCACAATTAAACTTCCCAACTAGGATACTCAGCCGGTTGATTTCAAAAAGAAAAATGGGACTTCTTACTTCTCAGGGTTCCAAAAAGGAAATCCGTGATATTGCTAAAATAAACCTGGCGCCAGTGAATAGTTCTCACAAGTTTATTTATATTATATAAGTTACTTATTTTTAATTATATAGCGGTAAAGGTATTAGCACAAAATCAGAGACAGGATAAAATTTAAACTGAATATTTAATACAAAAAGTAAAAAAGAAAAAAAAACTATCTTTATAAAGTATAAAGATATTGTATCTTTCAACAATTCCTGAGGTAAAACAATTCACTGAATATGACAGCTAAGTGAATTAAAACTTCCTCTTAATTACTTCCGATCAACTTATCTAAAAAATAATAAAGTGTATTCTTAATTTCTCCCCAGAGAACCACACTGTATAATAAACTTGAAAACACGATCAAAATCTAACACATGCGCGATCATCAAACGCATACAAAAAAATACCCTTGAAACCAACGAGCAAACTTTTACAATTATAATTTTTTACGTAGAAGTTTAATAATACTCTTTATTATTTATTCTTATTAACAATAAAACTCTTAAATAACAATATTAAATACAATATAAATATTCTTATAATATTAATCAAAGTTTTATGATATAAATAAAAAACTTACAGTTTTCAGAGACTTACAAGACACGTTGTTTAATCAAAAAAACCAACAAATTATGAGAATACAACTCTCAAACAGTATACGGGAATTGAATATCAAATACCATCAACTAATTAACACAGTCAAATCATCCCGAATTAAATTAAATATATATATATATACATATATTTTTATCAAAGAAATACAACGTTCTTGTCTTAGGGCAAAACTTAGTCTCCCCCTCAATATCTCGGTCGCTATCGCTTTCACATAAAGACGCCCTCCAAAAATCAAGTTTTTATCAAAGCACATGAAATAACATATCGGATATACACAGATATCCACAAATAATGTACATTCATTTTTAATTAAATTTTAAATATTATTTAGGGAAAAATCCATAACAATATGTTATGCCCGATTAAAAGAGTTCCCCAAACGGCCGACAAGTATTGAAGAAGAAACTCAAAAACTACTGAATTCTATTGAAATCAAGACGTCTAGAGACGAAACTTTTTTGTTAGTCAACGACACCGTATTTAATATAATAATATTTTCTTGTGAAACTAATTTGCAATTTATGTGTCAACAAGAAATATTCTTTGTCGATGGAACATTTGATTATTGTTCCAAATAGTTTTTTAAAATGTTCACAATCCACAATCTTTAGTTAGCAAAAACAAACGCACATAGCTACAAACAAATTTGCGGGACGATTTAGTACCGGAAATGCGTCGATTATACCCGACAATTTAACTCATCTGTCAAAAACATGACATTTTACTACACGTTATGTTAGTTTCATATCGGATCAACTGCAAGTAGGTTTGCAAGTGGATATACTGCATGTTGATTTTCCCATGGCAACGAGAGTTCAATTCTGATAGTAACTCTCAGAAAAACGTCAATATGAAGCAA
Organism: Melolontha melolontha; assembly: GCA_935421215.2. NCBI lineage: Eukaryota > Metazoa > Arthropoda > Insecta > Coleoptera > Scarabaeidae > Melolontha > Melolontha melolontha. Next base: position 192,189,614 of record OW285236.1, on the reverse strand, counting down.
TTCATGCAATTTTAACAATAATAACCTAAATAGTATTCAGTCAGCCACGAATAAAAAATTGATAATAACAGTACATTTTCTAACAAAACTACAGTTAGTTTTAGTAACAATTAAGCTACTATTTGTATATATATATATATATATATATATATATATATATATATAAATAAAAATAAAAATTGTTGGGGAATCCGGCAATAAAAACCTTTAATTAGTCAATTATAGTCCTTTATTTTATACCTTATATTTCGCTCTGTAGATTTAGAGCTTCATCAGAGGTCACTTTAATCAAAAGAAAATACAACATTAGCTAATTTAGTCTACTAATTATAAGAAAGATCAATACTTACAAAAGCGAAACTATTTGTTGTGAGAGATATAACATTTTTAAAAAACAAAACCTGTAGAGAACAAGAACTCCACGTAATACAAACAAAACTTCATATTAATTAAAAATTGTTACTTTAAAAGCTTATTGTTATTACATATTAAAACCATTTAAAAAATTATTTTTTCAGCAAACACATCTAAAAAGAAACACACACGTAGTAAAGAACTACTTGTCTTGATGTAAATTACATTTTAACAATTCAAGTGTCGACAAGGTAGTGTATTAAATTTTTGAAACCAATGTCATATTCGTATATGCAAAACCTATGATAAAAGTACAGTAGGTGAAAAACAAGCAATATCAAGGTTAACGATATATATACAGATGTTCAAAAGTTGCGTGCTTAATTTCAATAATGTGCTGGCTACAAACAGGTTAAACTTAATTAAAAAGAAATTGCAAAATTAAAATTATAATTATATGAAAAAATTGTGGAAGGACAAATGTGTTAAATGACATCAATAGAGTTAATATTCTGTGTATTTTGATGACTTGAGTTTTTGATATGCGAAAGTATTTGTGTCAGATCTGAAATTCATAGCGTTAGGATTATTATTGATCTCAACCATCTCCAAAAACTCCCTACATTTTAAACTATTAACTCTCTGGAGGATTTTACCGTTCTCAAAATTTGGGTTGTGGTTGTATTTGATCATATGTGAGGACAAAGCACATCTGCTCTTCCCAGTTCGAACGTCGCTCTTATGTGTGGTAAGTCTGGTTTTTAACCAAGTTGAGGTATGACCTATATAAACTTTGTTGCATTCATTGCAAGGAATGCTATATACAACGTTCGACTGGAAAGGCGAAGGTGTCAAGTCCTTAGTTTTACTAAAATAAGTACGTAACGGATTGTAGTTATAAAAACCCAATTTTATATCGTCTGTGGCAAGGACGCTAGAGAGCCGCTCCGACACCCCCACAATGTAAGGAAATCTGTAATATTTCACAATTTTTGGCTGGTCTTTGTTGGTAAGGTCTGCGCTCTGACCGTAAGTAGCTGGAGTGGAAAAAATGAGTCTGCTAATCAAACCCCGAGGGTAACCGTTGTTTGCAAACATTCCATCCAACAATCGAAGGTTTCGCTGTCTGAAGGAGGGGTGGCTTATCCTAGTCACTCTCCGTTTCATGCCCAGAATGAGGTTTATTTTTTGGCTTTTTGAATGATTGGAGTGGTAGTTTAATAATCTATTAGAATTACTAGGCTTTCTATACCAGTCTATTAATATTCTGTTGCTATCCCTAATGACTTTGGTGTCTAGGAAAGGCACACCACCTCCACACTCGCGTTCAAGGGTAAATTGTATGTCAGGATGGAAGGAGTTGAATATTCCCAAAACGTTGTCTATTTCAGATTTCGGCAAAGCGCAAATCAAATCATCAACATATTTATGTATGAAGGCGAATGTAAATGGTAAAACTTTGAGTATATTATCTAAACAGAAATCCATCACTAGGTCCATCACTAATTAAAGGTTTTTATTGCCGGATTCCCCAACAATTTTTATTTTACATACTTGTTTTAACGGCTCTTTGTCTACTTATATATATATATATATATATATATATATATATATATTGAAGCATTACAAGAAGGGCTCTTTCTCTGAAAAGATACAAAAGGATACATGTAGCTGTAATGTCTATATTTACTATATAATTTAATACCAAGAAGGGGAAAAATTGATTCAAAGTATAAATACTTTATTATGACGACAAATTTGCCTTGAAATAATTAACTTATTTTTTCCTTTTTTTATTGTGATGTTTATACTCATTTCTATTTCAAATTAATATTTAACGCAATTTTATTCGAACATATTTAAGGGTGCAATAACCCGCAAAGAAACAGATGTTGACAGAGTGATTGTAAACACATCAACATATGTTGCCTAACTAAAGATATTTCATAAATCTAAATGTAATTTTTTTAACTGTTTTACACTGTAAAAATGTTTAGTTTAGAAGTATTCAAAAATATAATGCAAGTAAAGAATGGAGCGATTTGCGGCAAGTTATGTAATTAAAAACAAATGAAAAGATTGGCGTCGGTAATTAGTAGTTGCAACGAGAGGTCACGTTTTTTTGTGCTCCAGCTTAATTAAAATAATTTGGCGGAAATATTAAGTGCTCGAGGTTTTAAAGGCAACCAAACGTTTCACCTACCTAAGGACTACCTGTAGACCAAATTTTACATCTTCCGACCAGACCGTTCAAGAGTTAATAATTTTTAAAGTTTTTGATACAAAAACTACACGCACGAAATTTCATCGTACATCGAACACCATCTTTGATCGCCCGAGATCCGTCATCTGTTCAAGCCGCCGTCGGACTTGGAAATATTGAAAAGTTCGCATCATCCCGAGAGATATTAGCAGAAATATTCTCCAGTTTCCCGCTGTGAAGACTCCTCCACAACCCATGCGCAGGGATCACAAGAGGCTATATCCGAAGATTCAGGTTTTTTTTCTATTTTTACGAATATTATACGCGCCATTTTTAACTTGCTTATGAACACATCAAGAACTTTTTGTTTATTCAATCGATAATTATTTGCATTGCTTTCACTGATATTAAAACATTGTAATTCTTATTCAAACTTATTTAAATATTAATATTCACTATTTTTAATATTAAAACTGAATTCAATTTCACATTTATAAAATATTTTAATAAATCGACAATTATTTGCACATGTTCTTTCACCATATTGCATTTGAACTGTATGAATACCAACTGCTAAGTGTTGTCTCCCTTATGATATGTGTGTCACGAAAACTGTTTTTTTAAATTCTGAAATTTTTCGATATGTGTATTTATTAATAAAGTTAATTGTTGATATTTTACTTTGGCATTTTAATTACTTGAGATATTGTTCCATTTCTGATTAAACAAGCTATGTAAGTAAACTAGAGTGGAGAGAAGTGAACCTACCTTAACCCTGAGAGATAAATAAGCTAGCCGATTAAAACACAGTTAAGTATTGAATAAGACTAATGTAAATAAACATTTCATTATACAACAATTCACAGTAATATAACATTTATATCCACGCATCAGAAATATAACATTTGTCAGCCCAACTTTTGGGGCAATATAAATCGAATGTCAATATCAATATCATATTAATCAATAATAAATGTTATACACAATCTACGTTCACTGAAATATTACATTTGGAGCCCAACGTTTATGGGGCGTTCTCAGTAATATAACAATTTTGAGCCCAACGTTTCGGGGCCTTACATTAATCCGAAATATAACAATATATATATATATATATATATATATATATATATATATATATATATATATGTATTCAAAAAGGTGTTGTGTTTTGACGTTTAAATAAAAATATTTTTGTTTATTAATTTTAATTAAATGATTCATTAAATTGACTTACCAAATACCATTCAAGCTTGTGTTTATTTCCGGAACAAACTTTCGTTTTGACAAAACTCAAACTTTCTTGCTTAAAGATAACACGACTCGAACAAATAACATGTTATTTGTTCTCGTCAGTTACCAAGCAACAAAGTTTTCGTTCAAAACGAAAGTTTGTCCGGATAAATACAAGCTCTTATGGTATTACCCCCGAACAATGATTATGTTTTTATCCAGGGCAGTGCTCCGCCATCTTTTATTCAAGCAAACCAGTGGCCGCCTAATTCTCAAGACTATAATCCTTTAGATTACTCAGTGTGGAACGCATTGCAAGAAAAAGTGTATTCGCAAAGACAGGAATCATTGGCAAAAATAGAAGGTCTGCGCCGACAGTTAGAAGAGGTGTGGCCGAAAGTGTCTGTAAATTTGATCAGGCGAGCTATATTACAGTTCAAACACAGATTAAGAACTGTGAATTTACAAAATCGAGACCCCATACGACATGTTTCAGCATACAAAATGTAGGTAGAATTGTAGTCTATCTAAGAATATTCTTAAGGTGTAATTTATTTTCTGTAGTTGATATTAAAAAATTCATTATTCCTTTGTTTTTTAAAATATTCATTCGTAATTCAGCAGGGACAATTTTCAGTGCATTGTCTCTTATAAAGTAGAAACTGAAATCGCTACCTCATAGCCTTCGGGGGATGTAAGGTCTTAAACAGGATTCGATTTTTTCTAGTCACACGGCATATGTAATTATGTCGTAATGTTAATTTACATAGAAATTTGAAATGTTGGGGCACAAAAAATACATAAAATATTACGCAAACAATAAAAATATGTGCAAAATGTGACACGTAGCGGCCATTTTGTAATAAAAATGAAAACTGTTACAGGTATAACAACGAACATATTATTTATTTCGCCATAGTTTATGGCCCATAAACATTTTTAGTTGTGTATAATTATACAAATTAACTATGGCCAGACAGAATGGTGGCGGCCAGATACCGTCATTACGTACATAATAAAATTTTTACTATCTTTTATTAATTAGTAGTTGTACGTTTTGAGAATTATTCTTCGTTAAACGGACATACGCAGCCTGTAAACGTCTTGCGTAACAAACTGTTTCGTATCTTTTTAAACCATATGACGGTAAACTAAATGACTTGTGGAAATGTTATAGAAATTATAAATACAAAATGCATGAAGGTGTATTTTGAAATAAGACATTTTTGTGTTTCAAGTTAATAATACATATATCTTAAAGTGTTAAAAACTTATCGAGACTGGTTCATTTAAACAGCTTGGGTTAAATCGGACTTAATATTTTCTTCTTGACTCTGTAGCACTGTGTTTAACATGTGTACAAAATTTTATGATATTCTTGTTAGCGAGCAAATAAACGATTCTTTTTCTGTAGCGAAAGAAAGTTTTTTCACGATTTTCATCATGTATTATAATTTTGTTGAGAAATTAATCTAGATAAAATGTTGTTTTCAGAATTGTATTTCTGACACGGGTACACAGAAAATATTAGAAAAAGGTTTCAATGACGAGGTATGTCCAGAACAAGAGTGTTTGTGCGGTATAAAATGATAAAACAAGGTATAGAATACGTTATAGTGGAGGAGTGATCCGGTTAATTTTCAACAACTACGTAATTGTGATCATAACTACGCAAAGGAAATAAATGACATTAATAAACAATAACTAACCCTCAAAAATCGTGGTATGTCAATTAGTGATCATGTAAATAATACTGGGTGTGAGCGAAGTTTCAAATATTAACGTAAATGTAAATTAAACCACTAAATTAAAATACCAAAGTCAAAGTCAACAATGAACCCTGTCAAATATTACTTTCATCTTGTTCAATTATACCGGGTTTTTCTTTTATCATTACACATAGGAATAATGTATTGATTTCTTTTCATTTTGGATTACACATATTGAAAAATGTATGGTGGTGGCATAGTAGGCAACCAGTTTACATCAGTAACATTTTTCAAATTGTCAATTATTTCTGTTTTTCACTCATACTTAAATCTTAAATTAAATACATTTGATTGACAAATTAATAATTTATTTAAAACTGTTAATTATCCTAACAGCCGTATACCTTGTCCGAAGACAATTTTAAATATTTTTAACAAATTCGAAGACGATGGTTGTTCTCTAAATTTCCATAACAAAATAAATTAAAACCAATCACGTATTATTATTCGGTGTTCAAAACGCTGAAAGAATTAGAATATAAGCCATACAAGTATCAAACCATCAAGGGGAAGATAAAGTAAAACGAACTGATTTTTGTGATATAATGTTTAATTTGTTAAATGAAAACGAAATTTTAAATAAAATAATTTTTACTGATAAGCAAACAGTTCCATTATAGATTTAAAGAGTTTCATGTATATTCCGTATGTAAATGTAAAATGCATATTTTTAATAGTTAGAAAGCATAGTAAGATGAACCCCATTGAGTTATTTCTTTAGCTAATCGGAAAAGGTTGGGTGTAATTTTAATAAAATAATTACTTAGATTACTTATAGTTTTTTAAATTTCCATTTAGGCACATTATCATATTAACATTTTTCGGTTTCACTCTTGTACACGCCTTTGTTCTATTATTAAACTAGCTCTACTAAACACTATTTCACTTTCTGCTGAACTTGCTGGAATACAGAAATATTTTCTAGCACATTGCTCTAAGGACTTCAGCTCAATTCCTGTTACCTAAAAGAAAATCCAAATAAAAATGCCATTACCCCTCTTTTTTAAACTTACCTTCCAAAATAAAAGAGGATCTACGTCCTGATTTGAATTTGATCTTTCGAGGAATTGCCTTTTAATTATTATTACATCGGTTGTAATTGATTTTACTTTCTCTAATACTTTCTTGCAAAAATTCAAATAATGAAAGTGACTTTTGATGTGGACTAATGTCTGTTTCGATTACAGGCATTTGTTCTTTATTTTCAGAATCTATTTTCTTCATAATATTAAACATTTCTCGATTTAGAAAAGAAGTAGCCCCCATAGCACTTTCAGTACTATAAAAAGCCTTCTTTTTTAAATCGAGGGTCTCAAACAGTTGCTACTTCAGCAACTGATCGTCCTTCATATGAAAATAGGCTTCCTCTAACAGATTCCAAAAGTTTGTTGCATAGTGTCTTTGCTTCTTCAATCTTTAATTCCAGTAGTGATGCTGTCAGATAATTCTACAGTCAAAAAGTTATTGGCACTGTAACAAATTTATTACCTACAAGAATTTCCCACTACTGCTTTTTAAAATAAATTTCTCCAGTTCATAAAACCACTTATTCGTAAGATACTATGAGGTGTAATTTATTTTTATCGTATTACTGAAATGCCCCCAATGCGTGGGTTACGTTCGGTAATTCATTAGAAGTAATATGAGGACGTTCTACAATTTCATTATGTGGCAAAATCTATTTGTACTTTTTTGTTATATTTTCTACTTTCTTTTGATACGCTAATTTTACTATCTCAGATATATCTCAACCTTAAAGAAATATTATCCATCTTTCGTGAATTTGTTAAAAATATTTAAAATTGTTTTCGCACAAGGTATAAGTACGCCTGTTGGGATAATTAACTGTTTTAAATAAATTATCCACTATTAAAATACATTTCCTTTTGGGGCAGATATGTAGACGATATTTTATGCCTGTGGTCAGGCACAGATAGACAACTAGACCAATTTCTCAAGTATTTAAATTCTCTTAACAATAAAATACAATTCACTATAGAAAAAGAGTTAGACGGAACGCTAAATTTTTTAGACTTAAAATTAACAAGAATGGATAAACGATTCGAGTTTGATATATTTAGAAAACCCACTACAACGGATACAGGAATCATACAGTTTCATAGTTTTATACATAGACTGATTAATTTCCCTTTAAATAATGAGAATAACGAAAAAGAAGTAACCACCATAAAAACAAAAGCTAGAAACAACGGATATAAAACAGAATTTATAGATAAAATGATTATCAAGAAACAACGTACTATCCTTACGAAGAATTTTTACTACGGGCACACATATACAAATACGAATAAAATATTTCACACACTCAACTATATACCTGGGGTTAGCAATAAAGTTTCAAATAAACTGAATAAATTAGGGTTAAATGTCATCCGAGTGAATAAAGTCAATCTAGGAAATATTTTAGTAAATAATAAAGAAAAAACAGAATTGTGTGATAAATCAGGTGTGTACGAATTAAGTTGCTGTGATTGTGATGCGATATACATCGGCCAATCAGGACGCTCAATAAAAGAACGGATAAAAGAGCATAGAAGTTCTATTCTTTATGGTAAAATGAATACGGGATTCGCCGAACATTACATTGAAAATACACATTTGTTCAATACCAGTAATTTTAAACTTTTACATACTTGTAATAAGGGAAAGAAACTTGACTTGCTTGAAATATTAGAAATTAAAAAAGCCATAAATCTTAATAGACATGTCACAAATACACAGCTGGATTTTTTAACACCCCTACTATTGATGCCGTAATAAAGTCCCTTAAAAACTCATAAATACTGGTAGAAGTGTACTTTTTATTTTAGTTTAAAAACTCTTTGATAATGACTGAAAAGTCTAAACATATGTTATGTTAGAGATTAAATAAATATATTTTGTGAAACCAATATACCGAGTGTTTTCTTTAGTAAATTAATAAATTATGTATTTTTCAATAAATTGTATTTAATTTAAGATTTAAGTATGAATGAAAAACAGAAATATTTGACAATTTGAGAAATATTACTGGTGTATAACTGGTTGCCTACTGTGCCACCACCATACAGTTCCCTACATCCCTATGTGTAATGCAAAATGAAAAAAAATAAATGCATTGTACCTATGTGCAATGATAAAAGAAAAACCCGGTATAATAAGCATTTGTGAGCGTTTCGGGGGTTCCTTTTTCGTGCGTTTCTCAAAATTTTCCTTTTTCGGGCGTTCAATTTATAGATGGGAAGTGAATGTGCTTTTGAATTCTCGTTTCGTGCGTCAATTTTATATTTTACAAGAAATAGGGCAATATAAAAACTAAGTTAACGAGTTTCACTGATTCAGCAGTTAAATTTCAAATTAAAACCCTTGAAGACACATGCACAATATTGCATATATATATATATATATATATATATATATATATATATATAATATAATAGCTTCGTGACCTTGGTATGACATGGTAAACCTAATTAGTAGACGATTAAAGGTCTGTATATTACTTCAAAATATATGTATTTAAAAAACTCTACATGTTTCGGCTGTATACGCCTTTATCAAGAGAATACAAAATATGAATGACAGGATATAAATGTCAAGTAATTAAGTTGCTATGGTTTAAATTATTCAAAGATACATTCTAGTAATAATAATAAATCATGCCTTAGTATTCCAAAAAATAGATAACAAGGTGTGAAAATATGTGTTGTTCGCTGCTAGCAATTTGTGTCTCCTTCTGGGTATGAACTTGTGTGTTGGTTGCTGCTGGCAGCTTGCGTCTCTCTATGGGTGTGTGGTTTTGTGTGAGAGCGTAAGTGTAGGGTTTTGTATGTCGGTGCGTTCGTGCGTGTGTTTAGTGATCGGTCGCATGAATTTAGAGAGGTCGGATAACCAGCCGTTGCGTAGGGCCGCCAACCCTTTCCCGACAACTTCTTTACAATTCCGTGCAGTACTTCGACGGTCTGACCCCCGCCCCAACGAGGCAAGGCGCAGACAAGCGAAGCGCACCCTGTACGGGGTTGCTCATCGCAACTAAGGGAACACTCTTAGTGGCTACCTCGGTCGACGATGGTCACACTTATGCCATCTTAACGTTTTCCGCCGAAGCGGGGGCATAGCACACACGTCGAACGTGTGTGTGCTGTTAACGGCAGCCTAGCCAGGTTGTCGCCCACTAATAAACATTTATTTTCAAAACTTAAACCTAAAATAGAAAAAAATCGAGAAACACATGTCGTATATAAAATACCATGTCGCGATTGCGATAGTTACATAGGCCAAACGAAACAATATTTATACAAAAGAATACAAGCCCACAAATACTCTAGAACAGACAAAACTGCATTGTCTACACACAAACTACAACGCGATCACCATTTCGATTTTGAAAACACACAGATAATTGATAAAGAACAACACACAGTGAAAAGACAAATTAAAGAAATGATCAGTATTAAACAGGAAAAAAATTCAATTAACAACAGAAATGATATAAAAAATCTAAGCAGTATATACTATAATTTAATTTTGTAACGATCTACAATTTACCATCATATTATATATATATATATATATATTTTGTTATATACCTTATGTTATTTAAATATCATTTAAATATCATATACTTTTGCTTATCATGATGACTGTTCCGTGTTTTGATTCCTGTCTAGTTGTCCGAGCAGGTTTTCGTGGTTTTCCTTCTCGTTTTGAGCGAATGCCGACAACTTTGTATCTTAAGTCGCTCCACGGGCGCATACGTAATAATAACTCATGTCTTGCTTTTCCCTGCCTACCCCTGTTTTCTGTTTTTTGCTGATGTGGTCCTCTACTGGGTTGCAGCCTAGCATATGCGCTACAAAACTCTAGGGGGGTCTGCCCGTTGGGCAGTCAGGTGCCATTCCGCCTTTCCAGCAAGAGTGAGGAACCATGCTACGCGGCGCTATCTCGTCGCCGCGCAATGCACACACCACTAGGGCCGGTCCTGGGCGACAACCTGGCTAGGCTGCCGTTAACACACACACACGTTCGACGTGTGTGCTCTGCCCCCGCTTCGGCGGAAAACGTTAAGATGGCATAAGTGTGACCATCGTCGACCGAGGTAGCCACTAAGAGTGTTCCCTTAGTTGCGATGAGCAATCCCGTATAGGGTGCGCTTCGCCTGTCTGCGCCTTGCCTCGTTGGGGCGGGGGTCAGACCGTCGAAGTACTGCACGGAATTGTAAAGAAGTTGTCGGGAAAAGGTTGGCGGCCCTACGCAACGGCTGGTTATCCGACCTCTCTAAATTCATGCGACCTATCACTAAACACACGCACGAACGCACCGACATACAAAACCCTACACTTACGCTCTCACACAAAACCACACACCCATAGAGAGACGCAAGCTGCCAGCAGCAACCAACACACAAGTTCATACCCAGAAGGAGACACAAATTGCTAGCAGCGAACAACACATATTTTCACACCTTGTTATCTATTTTTTGGAATACTAAGGCATGATTTATTATTATTACTAGAATGTATCTTTGAATAATTTAAACCATAGCAACTTAATTACTTGACATTTATATCCTGTCATTCATATTTTGTATTCTCTTGATAAAGGCGTATACAGCCGAAACATGTAGAGTTTTTTAAATACATATATTTTGAAGTAATATACAGACCTTTAATCGCCTACTGATTAGGTTTACTATATATATATATATATATATATATATATATATATTACCAAAAAGTAGTACATGTAAAAATATAAAATAAAGGTACCTTTAACTCTATGTAGGGTAACGTGTATCTAATCTCTATATTATGCAATACTTAATTAAAATTCAAAGTAAGATTTTGTCCATTTTAAATTAGGTCACTTAAAACTATTTTTAAACGCCTATTTAATTCACAGTATTTTTTGCTCTTTTAGGGGTACTTATATACGCACAATTTTGCAGGAAAACGCTTTTATAATAGTGTTGTTCTTCCTGAAGAACGTTCATTAATTCAAATATATTGGGATGCGCTTTTCCAATCCATCTGTTGAGCCTGTTATGCCACTCTTCTACAGAATTTGTAGTCCGATGACGGCGAGAATTATAAAGCCATTGAACAACAAAATAGCTGATGCCTAGTTCATTATACAATGCATGTTTCACTGATATAAACTGGGGAATATTTGTAACGTAATCCAAACCTCTGTCCTTAGCAACCATCATCGCTTGTCGATATATTTGCGATACTGGTGTCACTTCTTCTCTTGCTCTCTTTTTGGCTTTATATAGACACTTTTCTACTTCATTTTTTGCAAGATCTTGAACATAGTTTTTCTGACTTATAATTATGTTTATCCAAATTCATCGAAGTGTTAAGCTTTTGTTTCTTTTTGCTTTTAAGATGAACTTGTATTCAGAATACAGGATGGCTGTAATCGCTATCGTATCGTCTACTGTTGCAAGGGACAGCTTCAGGGCTGTACGTAGATGTTCGCCCCTGAATATGTCCCTTGAAACAGTGGACAAAACTTTGGCAATTACGCCTAATTCGACGCGGTTCCAACCCGGAAACCGAGATCTACATCTAGCGACCGCGGAAACTTACACCTACGTAACCTAACTGCACTTAGAAGATTTCCGAAAAACAAATTTATTTTAGTAATATGTAGTACAATATTTTATATCATCTCTATATTGGTGGATGGGAAAGCAAACAAACAATAGAAACAAATAATAATAAATTGATAATTAATCCCTGGGCGAGTTTATTGTAATTAACATTAATTCCCTAAGCAATTAAACGTAATTATAAATTCACCACAAATTGATTCTTAATTACAATTCCGAGGTAAACAACTTTAATCCCTTAACAATAAATAAATATAAATTCAAACCATTGTGCCTTCATTCCTAGTCAAGTTTAATGTAAAGATATTTATCAATTCAAAATAAATTGGATCTTAATCCCTTGAGGAGTTCAATAATTACCTCTTAATAGAGACCGAATGTATTGGTTTACTGATACCTACAAATTTTAAGCGCAAAATGGGATTTAAGAAGAGGAAATATAGCTTGGACGACCGAAACAGGAATATTTCAGCGAAGCCCGAAAGAGGAAAACACTAAACAGGAAGATACCGGCTTAAATTCTAAACTTATGAGTCTTGTAGTCAATTCTATTGAAAGTAGACGTTTCAATTTGCACACTTGATTAATATCGCGCACATTTAACTGGTTGGCTACTGCACTGACACTTTTTTAATTGACACTGAACTGATGCATAATTTCCTTGATGAATTAAAACAGGATGCTCTGCTGAATGACTTTGTTCGAAACAGAGTACGACGCATCGACGTACTTTGTTTTGGAACCTTGCAGTAGGATGATGACAAAATTGCTAGCGATGCCCCACAATTAGATACCGTACATCCACACAGGTTTCCGGATAGCTTTCTAAAACAGCAATTTGTTATCTAGATGCGATTGTTTTACATTCATTTTTTATCCTTCACTAAAAGATTTAATTTTGAGATTTCGCCTAAATTAGAGGTTTTTACGCTTAAATTTCGTAGTACTTGGGGCATTGTGGCATCTTGCAATCATGTCTGTAACATCGCTAGTTTTAATATTCCAACAATACTGTATGTAAGCTTTTGTACCGCAATTATATTCGTATAATCACGTAACAATCTTGATTTCGTCCACCTAATAATTGACTACTAATTATAAAATGCAAAAACACATTCATACATCATTCTTAAATAACAATTTAGTGCATAAATTTATGTGAACCCGGTACATGAAAATTATAATTTTGTAATTATATAGTTGCTGCAATTTCACAAATTTTATTAAAAGATATTAGCATATAAATTGTTACCTATCAGTAGGGACTGGACACGAGATGCCGAGATTACGATGGACTACATAAATAGTCTATAACAATGCTAAGTACAATACTCAGTTATTGAATAGTACTATTCATTCGGTTAATTGTGACGCAATTACTTCAATATGACAGTTAAATTCCTTTCTGCATGGGCGTAGATAGAAGCGTCAGAAGTTTTTATAATTTATTTTACTTATTAGTTTATATTTCGTGAGTAAAGTAAAGTACGGTGAGTTAGTGTCTTTTTTTCATTTTTTCAATTGTTAATTATATACCTCTTACACATATATTTTTAATTTTCATTTATTTAGATCTAGAACATTGGTTAAGTTACTCTTTCAGATATGATATAGAAGAACGTCGATAATGGCATCGTGAAACAGTGGCGATTTGGATTAAGGGTTAAACTGATTGTATGTCCACTGCCAGTGATTCCGAAATTTATTGCAAAGTCTGTAAAATATCGTTACAAAATTCCAAGAAATCGCACGTAAAACGTCACTTGGCATAGCAAACACATACACAGAAATTAGACCCGTTGGAATTTGACAATTTAACGAAGAACTCTGTGAAAATTTAATGGCCGCAGATGTTCCATTAAATAAACTTAACAACCACCTTAAAAATATTTCTCCAAAAATATACTGGCCGGAATGTTTCTGATGAATCCACCTTATGCAAATATTATGTTTCTAAGTGCTAGACGAAAGCAGTAGAACGCATTAGAAGCCATCTTTCAAATCGGTACCTTGGATAAGTGCCGACGAAACTGTCGATATATTAGGACGCTGTGTGGTTAATGTTGCAGCTGGCGTACTACATCCAACTATTCCATATAATGCATATGTAATAGCAACAAAAGTTATAAATACAATTGATGCGCAAACAGTAGTTAAAACCATTTACACGAAAATATACAACAAATGCTTCATTCGGATGACAAGTCAAAAGAAAAAAATACTTATATTTGTCAGTGACAATGCTGCATATATGTTAAAAACAGGCAGACTTTTAAAGGAAACATATTCTAATATGCTGCATATTACTTGTGTAGCATATGCTCTCCACAGAATCTCTGAATGTATTAGAGGCACCTTTCCGGAAGTTGATAAACTTTTAATTCGCTTTTAAAAAGGTTTTCAGAAAAGCACGATTGAGAGTAGCTCTTTACAGAGAATAACTTTCATCTTTGTCACTGCACCACTCTCCAGTAATAACTAGATAGGGAATATGGTTGGAAGCTACTAGTTTTTATGCAGAGAATTTCGATAGCTTACAATATTTTGTTATAAGTTTAAATGATGATGCTCGAAATATTTCTAAGTGCGAGGAATTTATACAAATTCCAAATTAAAAAAATCAGTTGTGCTTTCTTCAGGAACACTTTAGAAATTTGCCCAAACTACTCCTACCCCTACTATTCCAAGTGACTTCGGATGTGGCCTTCGGTAAAAGTTAGACACAGTTTTTAATCGAAATCCTGATTTAATAATATTGCGGCAATTGTGTATAGGGACAATGCCTCAAGATCTAACTGCTAAATACTCCGAAATAAAAGAATATTTCCAGTATGCACCTATAACCAGTTTCGATGCAGAAATTTCTATGTACGGCGATGTATTTCATTCAAAGAGATCAAATTTCACACAAAAGAAACTTGAGAAAGTATTACTAGTGAATATTAATACTTCTTTACTAAACTTGAACTACAAATTGAACAAATAAAAATTTATTTCGTATTTTATAGATCATCACCCGCTTGTTTTCCAATTATGTAAATAAAACATAACTCTTTAAAAATATAAATTTTCAACAGTACGCCCCTGGGCGATGAGTCATGGGTCTCTCGTGTCCAATCCCTAGTAAAAACTAAATCAACAACTAAATAATTCAAATTGCAATAAGCAATCAGTGATAAAATTGTAACAAATACTAAAACACGATGATAATAAAGAGAAACTACAAAAGCGACTTGATGTCAAAGATTTGATGTTTCGTTAGATTCTTAGTTGTTTGAAAACCATGGCCATCAAATCATACTGAGAGTCCTGCATAGTTAATAGCATTAAAGATATTTCCCATGAAAGGGGAATATCGTTGAAAATACTGCAATTACGTATTACATTATTGGTACCGTTTTTTAGGTAATTTTACAGGGAATTTGCCGATAATATCGAAAAATATAGTTACATTAAAAAAAATCGTGACAGAAGCATTTGAATTTCGATAAATTTTGCACGACCTATTTAACACCCTGTATATATATTTTACATTATACCATCTTGAAACATATAAAGTGTTAGATCCCAAGTAGATATCGAAAGAACAATTCGAGGGAAGATGTCCCTCTTCAGCTTACGTCTTAAAGCGTCAGATGCTACTACGACTGCAAAATTTTTGACAAAAATTCCAATCTAACCAAAACTAGATGTCGAAAGTGCAAGTAAATATATATCATTGCAAAGGTAATTGAGGTGGCTATCGAAATAATTTCTAAAAATATAGCGATCCATTTAAACTGAAATTTGTAACACCCTGTATATTCGAAAATAATTTTACAAAATCTGATGTGATATAGTATATTCGTTCAGAAAATCTCACTTTCCTATATTTGTTTGTTTTCACGCCAAAATCGGTCGACACAGTAATAGCGCATCCGGTATAAGAAGTACTAATAAGTACTAGTATTTAACTGCAATAATTGGTCCAGACACTCAGAGTTACAACAATAATATTCAATACAATGAATCAATCATGAAAGTCTAAAAACGGTAAATAAAATTGATGAAATACAAGTATTCATTTAATTTTCTTGGAAAAGGACTGGCACACAAACATTTTGATTAAACCGCATAAT
The DNA here is from genome assembly GCA_935421215.2 of Melolontha melolontha. Classification (NCBI taxonomy): domain Eukaryota; kingdom Metazoa; phylum Arthropoda; class Insecta; order Coleoptera; family Scarabaeidae; genus Melolontha; species Melolontha melolontha. The sequence goes on along the minus strand of OW285236.1, from coordinate 192,173,324 downwards.
ATATTACAAAATATCAGGTAATATTTTTCAATTGAATTCAACACAAACTCCATATCAATAACACAGCGAAAGGATCATATAATCTTATCGTTGTTTTTTGAGTAGATGAATTTTTCCGAGAAATAATTTACGATCCAGAGAAACTTCCATTTCAAGATTTCATAGTCGGCATTCGAAAATCGTCATAAATTATACTCATACATATAACGACTAGTTATTATAATAATTTTGTATAGAATTGCAGAGTGAATTTTATTGGTTTCAAAGCTGGTGACGTTGAAATATAGTACTTTTGGGTTTGAGCACACAACCAGAACTAAAGTTGGGAAAGGTCTGGTCTGGGAAATGAATGACTGGGGGAATTCTTTTACGACTTTGCGGAATATTAATTATAAAATTTATATTCGAGTTACCTTCGTTTGCCATGTCCTATTACAGAAACATAAAAACTGCTAAATCATAGTAATAAAATTAATTAGATCTATTCGAACTGTGACGAATGCTTTTGCTCTTAAATAAAAGACTTTCAAGATATTTTACAATCAATAAAAATAATAATAATCGAAATTATTTCTATAACAGACACGTCTACACAATTAAGTTTGTTTTAGAGAAGCTATGTATTTGACAAAAGGTACTCGCTGCCTTTTAAATAAACGCGGCCAAAATAAAGGTTTTCCAAGCAAACAATATATACTAAAAGAGATAAAGTAAGACAATATATTGCCAATTTCTAATTGTTTCTTCATGCACTATTAGTAACTGAAGAATCAAATCATAAGTCTACGCATTTGTTATCATATTTTGATGCAACAGTTATATATAACCTAATGCTTTAATTAGATTACTTGATAGTTATCTTTGGGATAGGCACAATTACGTGTATTATAATGGCTTTAGGCCAAAGCCTTACATTTTTCCCTCAAGTGTGCCGCAGGGCTAATTTATGACTACTGCTTTTCATTGTGTTCTTCAATAACCTGCTAACCTTGTGCAGTTTTGGCCTACACAGGCAATCTTAAAATTTATCCTACCATCTTACACGAACTAGACACAACTTATCTGCAGAACGCACTAAACGCATGTAATGCGTGAAACACAAGCTCAATCTTAATACTGGCAAATTCAGTTGTGTATCTTACAGGTAGAAACATAATGACCTTGACAACTTCTTATTTAATCCATGGTGAACCTGTAGCGCGTTCCAATAATATTTTGGATTTGAGTTTTACGTTTGATAACCATTTTTTCGCTCTGTTCAACATTACCTCATGAGCTATCACGTCACTTGGCTTTATTATATGTGTCACAAGGAATTTTGATGACCCCAGATCATTAACAATTTTATATTACTCATATGTGCGCTCTAAGTTCGAATATGAATCGGTTATGTGGTAATCCTATTATACTATCCAACAGCAAATGGTTGAGAAAGTGCACAGGAGATTTTTAAAGTTTATACCTTTTAAATTGAATGGAGCTTTTCCCGAGCGTAATATTGACTACATTCTTCTCTTGCACCGAGACGCAACATGTAATCGTTGAGTGTGTGCAGAGTGCAAATGGTGCTTCATTTTGAAATAAAATTGTCAGCAGTGAAATTGATTCACCGCGTTTGCTTTCTCGAGTTAGTTTTCACGTGCCACGTCTTTCGGCTAGAAACGTTCCCACATTCTCTGTGCCTAGTGCTAGAACTAATATCATGATGAAAGCGCCCCCTACTTTAATGATTGCCGATAAACTATATGATGACATATTCTTTTCACCGGTGAATTTATGAAATACTCACTTATTATATGAAGTGCTTTTTGTTTTCTATTTATAAGCCTACAGAATGTATTTTTTTTCATGTTTCATTTCGGAATTTTAATTATACTTGTCCTGTAATTGGATTAATCTCTTGGGTACTAATATATTATTATTATATGTGGCGAACAGAGCACCCAAAAATATGTCTTCTTTGCCTATTAGCCTAACGTGCCAAGCTATGGTAAAATGATATTTGATTTAATATAAATACGTGTAAATGTAGAAAGGACAATTTTCTCCAGATCTCGATATTATCGAAAGCTTATACGAGTAAAATTGGTTTTCCTAGCATATTCGTGGGGATGGGCGATTATTGAAATAATTAATAAGAAGTTAGTTTTTATTTATTTTCTAGTTCTGCTAATAAAGACAACATTTATCTATGTAATATATGTACAGCAAGAGGCACATCTAAGTTTCCAACCTACATCGAATACTTGTCAGGCTTATATTGTTCAATTGTATTATATGCGACCGCGTCGAGTCAAGTGTAAATTTGTACGATAAAATAAATACGGAATTTGTCTATCGTATAGACTGATTCATTTTCGACCCTAGTCCCCACCAACTATGTAGTTCTATCTGGCCATCGTCAATTTTCTACTTCTAACAGGCACTATGTCGAATTTTGACACCGCTAGAAAGAGTTTTTCTTCAGACTTCAACGATGTATGACATGTTGACACAAGTTTTTGGTATTATGCTTTAATTCACGCAGAATATATTTTAAGATTAAGTTAGATAGCCAAGAAATTTCAAACTGTCAAACATTTCAATTATCGTACATTACTAATAGAAAAATGTCGTACACCAACAAAGGGAAACGAGATGTTAAGTATTTTTTATTAATTGAATCGAAATACAACAATAGCGAGTACAAGATATTTAAAATTGTATCCAGAACGACAACAGCCACATCGTACTATTTTTCTGGATCTTGATAGAAACTTGGTCGAGACTGGATCGTTTACCAAACCGCGTGATGTTTATGTTAACAGGAACTTGAATGAAAATCAACGGGATATTTTAGAAATGGTAAAATGGTGTTTTTTAAAGTCTGTAAATCTTGTTTGTAATAATAAATGAAAATAGCAATAACAATAATAAAAGTAGGGAACAAAACAATAAACCAACGATTACAGTAAATGTTCAAATAACTGGCCATTTTCATTAGCACACAATCGCGCACGCTTTCTGGCATTTTGAACTGCCCTTTGTATTTTTCTTCTGGGAATTATGTCAAAGACATTCTGGAATCTATGTTGAAGTTCTTCAATGTTTTGTGGAACATTATTAGATCTTAATAAACGCTAAGTTGCCATGGCAACCAGGCATGAAAACTTTGTCCAGACGATACGTACACAGTGTAACTAATTAATGATGAAATATGTCGAAAACACCAATATAATAACACTTTGTGTGCCCTTAATTAAAAAAAATAAATAAATATTATTTCATTGTCTAAAATTTTTTTTAAGCACAATTTCACTTTTAACGAGTGCCCAACACTAACATAAATTGTCAAGTTTAGGAAAATGACAGAAGTAAAAAAATTAGACTTAGACAACTGTCATAATTACAAGGTAATACAAAATCGTATTATATTTGCGAGCAATACTACTCGACTATCTACACATTTTTAATTAATCGTATTATATTTGCAAGCAAAACTACTCGACTATCTACACATTTTTAATTAATCGTATTATATTTGCAAGCAAAACTACTCGACTATCTACACATTTTTAATTAAAGTGAATAAATAATGACATCTATTTGAGTACATTACATATTTAAAGGAAAGTAAAAAAGTGCGCAATATTTTTAAACATATTTAAGATAATTATTATGATTTATTATCACTTTTCAAAAAATATTTAAAAAACACAATGGCACCAGCACTATAAAATGATTGAGCACTAGAATCATATTTAGCATCCAAACATAAAATAGCTATAAAAGATTTTAATTGGAGAGAGAATATAATAACAAAGTTACAGGAACGAAATAAACTACAGACCCCATTTCAGAAACTTATACACCAAAGTAAGTATATTATTCATTCATGTTGATACTTCATACTATATTAATAAATTAATCTGAAAAGTTTTAAAATTATATTGCTAACTCATCACAATAGAACAAAAAAAAAACTCTACCTATTGCCATAATTTAATACATTAATGAACCAAAATAATAAATCAACCTTGATTGTGACAATAATGTAAAACTTTAATTATTATATTTATTTACAATAATATACATGAAATATATTCTTTCCTTTTTTGTGTCAAAAGTGTGGTTAAAGCACAAAATTTACCTATAAAAAAATAATAATTTATTTAAATTAAGTGTTATTTAATAAAATATTATATTTACCGTCATTTATTAAACAATTTAAAATTGAAAAATTTTAAAAAACTGACAATAACAAACCATCATAATAGTATATAAAATTCAAATATGGCGCAATCTATTATAAAAGTAAATAGAATAAGAATAGGAGATTACATTATACAAACAAATGACAAACACAAAAATATATTAAAACATCAAAACGTTTTTTAAACATATAGTATCAAAATAGTACATTTCTAATAACGAGCCATCGAAAAAATTCATAATTGGAGTAGACTGTGAAATTGGGTTCGTACTTTAGCCACTTCCGCATAATGACATTTATTATTTGACATTGAAACTACAAGTTTTTGTCAAATTTTTCAAAACTCATATTAAGAAAATTAAATTTATTTAAAAAATGGTATTCAACATAGAACAAAAAGCAAAAATTATCGAATGTTACTTCCGTACAGGTGTGAAAGTAAATGGCGAGTGACAGTATTCAATTACGGAATGCATGGCTGATTTTAGTGAAGAACATCCTGAATTAGTGTTTGACTACAATGATTTTTACAATGTTTTTACAAATTGTGTAAAGTTATTCAGAGAGACTGGTAGCGTCGGTCGAAAAACTGGAAGTGGACGGCCATCTAAACGTACTGCTGATAATATTGAAGCCCTTCAGCATATTATTGATGAAAATCCAAAAACATCCATTTCAGTAGTGACCCAACAAACAAATTTATCTTATGGTACGTGCCAATTCATTCTTAAAAAAGTCTTACATTGTCATCCATACAAGCTGCAATGTTTTCATGAACTTTATCCAGTGAATTATTTAAGACGAGTGGAATTTTGTCAATGGTTTCAAAATAATCTACACAATCAGGATATCCTTAACACAGTTTTTTTCACGGATGAGGCCTGGTTTTATCTTTCTGGATAGGTATGTTAATTCACAGAATATGAGGTGTTGGTCCTCCGAAAATCCACATTTTTTGGTTGAAAAAACATTGCATCCCCAAAAAGTGGTGTTTGGGTTGGAATATGTCGAAGAAGATTGGTGGGTCCCATTTTTTTTGAAGGTACACTTACTGCTCTGCACGATATCGTAATGAGATACTCGGCTCATTTATAAATCAACTGGATGATGAGGAATTACAAAATGGGTATTTCCAACAAGATGGTGCAACAGCACATACGACCAGAGAAACACTTCAATATCTCAGAGAATTTTTTGATAACAGAATAATAAGCAGGAACACTGAAATCCCATATCCAACTAGGTCTTGCGATTTAAACATATGTGATTTTTTCGTATGGCCATACATCAAAAATTCGATTTATTCAACGCCAATTCATAATCTGGAACAACTGAGAATTCGCATAACAGAAAAGTGTGAAGAGATCAACAACTCACCGCAAATGCTGCATAAAGTTTTTGCTGGATTGCGGAGAAGAGTTGGTTTGTGTTTAGATGTAAATGGACAACATTTTCAACAACTTCTGTAGCTATATGTAAATTTTGATTATGATTTCGATACTAAATAAATTATTTGTTTTCTTTTTTGTTGTAGTATTATTTCAATGCCATAACCTTTTTTTTACAATGAAACCAAATGAAACTGTCAAGCATCAAGTTATCTTTATAAATACTACTTTTAACAGCTCCCCATAAAAACGAATCCAGGGGATTTAAATCAGAATATCTGGCCGGCCATCCGACAAGTACACTATTTCCAATCCAATGGTTTGGAAACTCTTGACTCAAGTAATTCCTCACAATTACCATATTGTGAGCTTAAAATGTATTATTTGTGAGTTGAAGCATAATGTCAAAAACTAGTGTGAACGTGTCATTCATGGTTGAAATTAGAAAAAAATACTGTTTCTAGCGGAATCAAAATCCGACATAGTGCCCATAATAAATAAGAAAATTTATGATGGCCAGATAGAACCGAAACGTCATATGGAAATCTCGAGTTTGCCATTAGATAGTAAATCAGAAATGGCCTCGAGAATATGTTTTTAGTTTTCCTCTGCAACCCCAAATAAACGTGGTAGAGGTAATAGAAGAAAATTAGTTTCTTTCGTTTTTAAAGAAATCTCAAGAGTTATTTGACATAGGTACATTTTCTCTTCAAACACAAGATTTAACAAACACAAAATTTAACAACTTTGCCAAATTTAAACCTGCCCTTTATTTCCAATAATATGCGAGATCCCCTTCGTGAGGGTCGAAAATGAATCAGTCTGTATAGGTACACGTATTTGAAATAATTAATTTAAAGAAAAGAGAGAACTATTATTAGGAAATATATGTTATTATAATTATTTAGTAATAATTACACTAAAACAAAGAATATATTTAATCAATATATTAAATTATTATTTAAAATAAATTGTGGTAAAAAATCGAATCTGCACCATTAATGAGTATATCCTTCTTTGTTATCTATTACTTCTCTCATACGTGACGGCATGGACTCAATAAGCCTCTGGCAATATTGTATATCAATTGTTTCGCAAGCAGTTGGTCCAGAGTTCTTCCGCTGTACGAAGATTATTATGTGTAGAGTATGTTATTTTCCCTTTTTCATACCCTCATGCGTTTTGTATGGGGTTTAAATCTGGACTACGAGCAAATTGTTATCAGTTATCCATTCTTGAATGATACGAGGCTTGTGAATGGGAGAATTATCTTGCTGTAAGATAAAGTTTTGTTCATGAAGTTACTGTTGGAAGCATTATATTGGAAAGGATAATACGATATTGATCAATACTCAAATTATTTTCTATACACCATATCACACACATACTTTCACGCTGAATCGACCACTAAATTAACGCTGTACTACATTTTCTCGTTGAAATCTTGTATTCTTGCATCTGTAAATCCCAATTTTATTATTCGAAAATGACTAAAATGCAGATTCATCGGTAAATATCACTGATTGCCAAAAGTTCTCATTTCTTTGTAAATAATTCTCGCGAAATTCAATATTTCTTGTCTATCTAAATCTATAAACTTCGATCTCACCGCAGCTCTGTGATATTTATTATTCTCTTTTGCTAGTCGTCTTCTAACTGTCGTTACGCTATCAGGAAATTCTATGATTTTAATTGAAGTACGACAATCAGTGAATGAATTTGCTTGAAAATACCTTACAAAAGTGCGGTTTTGCTGATTTGTTGATACTTTTGACCGCTATGTACCTAATTATTTTTGTATAATATGATGGATATTCTATTTACTACCAACTGTGCGCACTTTATCGTCAGTTCGAAGCATATTTTAATTTCTTACACATACCCTAGCTCAATACCAAATGGTGAAATTAATGTATAATATGAAATATCAATTTATTTAAAACAATAATACAAAAGTAAAGAAGCTGACACCGACACTGACACATATTCTAAGACTTGTCACGGCCGCGCACAATCCACCAAATTATATCTGAAAAGTATTCGATGCAGGTTGGAAACTTTGAAGCGCCTCTTGCTGTATATATTAAAACGGTGGTAATACAGCTAGCGAAGATGAAATTCTTGATCGAGACGGTTGGCATCACGAACATTGAATGGATAGCTACGGTTCCGTCTTAAAACGGATTATTAAATATAATTCTTCTTCTTCTTCTGATTCTTTGGGTTGGATGCTAGCAGATCTAAGAACTTTAGCACACTGCTCTTTGTATTACCCCAATCAATCTCTCAGTTCCACACTATTAGAGTTGTGTCTTCGATGAAAGCCACTATCCTCCTCAAGCCTTGTAGGATTCAATAGATTACTTCCGAAATGTTTCTGTCTGAATCTCTTCAGTTCCTCACAAGAGCCTGTTAAATCAAGGCTAGTTTCCTCCTGTTTTTTACGTCTCTTACACCAGGGCTCGATAACCAATCCCATGCTGTACAGATACTTCCTTAAAGGACAATGTCCGGTTATTAAATCAGTAATCATTTTAGTTTATTTTTTATTACAACGAATTAAGTTGGTTGAAAGCATAGCGTCCAGCTACTTTAGTAGTGTCTTAGTCTGTAGATGACCTTCTGCTAACCTCCACTTTTTTTATGTTCTCTTTCTACACATGACCAGATGACCCTCTAGAGGAATCCTTGGCAATTTCACATGCAGGTTCTGGTCCTTTGAGATTTCCCTTAAAACCTTCCTTGGGCAGTTCGTCTCATTGCCTTTGATCTGCTCATGTCCTGGTATCCATATCAGTGAGACGGTATTATCTTGTACCAGTCGATTGAGGATCTATTTATAATGTTTCACCAGTTTAGATCTGGTAAATTTATTCATACTGGCTTTAATAGCTACCTAACTATCAGTCATTATGTTGATTTTTTTTTTGTTTCCGCAGCCGGCCTCCTGAATTTCCTCGGCATAGGCTGTGACTGCAAATAATTAGGAATCGGCATCTTCTATATTTTCGATATTTTATTACTCTATTCATTAGACTATTGGCATTTACACCTTTTATAGTGATTATTAGATTAGTGAACGTATTTATTAGACAGTTTGAGCGCTGCCTACATTTTATTTTCATCAAAAATACATTTGCAAACCAAATTTTTATAAACAAAATTACTAGTCCCGAAAACAACTGATTATTCAATACTGTTCTAAATGACCCGTTGCAAAGTTGGGTCTTCTATCACTTGGCATATTCTTGGAAGCCAAGAAACTTCTCTCTACGTCAACACTTATAATTGGTGAATATTCGAATTTTGTAATTAATGCGGGATCCAACATAAAATCTGTAACAATTTTACCAATTAAAATTGATGCAATTTTTTTGTAATGTATCGAATCCTTCATTTTTACGCAGAACGTCCTTTAATTTATTTATAATTATTTGACCAATCTGTCCTAGTACAATATATGTGTTATCTTGAATCATTATATCCTGAATTATATAACTGTAATTGGTTTTTATAAATGTCAAATTATTTTGTAATTCTACTTCTTCTATGACGGCCTAACAGTCTTCTACTGCATGATTAGCTGTAGCTGGAAATTCATTTATTAATTTTTTTAAGCTGTCTAAAGAACTTGTGTTATACATAGCGGTATCTAACAATGTTCCCCATCTTGTTAGAATTGGTTGTGGGGTAATGGGGTATTTAGTAATCTAAACATTTCTACCCTTAAAGCAGCTTTAGCAAATATTTGTTTACCACTAGTTATTAATTTATCTACTAACTGGAACTGCAATCTTATAGTTTCAGCTACTCGATTATGTCCGTGCCCTAAGCTAGTGCAAGAAAAAAATGTATTAATTCGTCGTGAATAAATCTTGTTATAGTATTATTATTTGTTTTACCTAATTTTTTCGTGTTTATTAGACAATTTTTTTTTTCTCGAATTTTCATCATTTAATACCTACCCCTAGTATTAAATTTTCAACGTATCGTCCACATAGATCTGTTATTTTGTCTACACATATTCATATACAATTATTACCAAAAATATTTTTTTATTTCCTGAATAACTTTCTTTGTACACTGAACTAATTCTTTCATTAGGAATGTGCATTAGACAATATGTTTCTAAAAACATTTTGAAATATTTGTTTTTTCAATTTATAAATGGGCATATTTACTTTTATCAAAGCTTCGCAGACTAAATAGTTATTTTTGTATCTAAAACGCGAAATGGTACTTTTGCATTCCAGAATGGAAGTTATTTTGCCAAGCCTTAGCGGCGCAAAATATCCATTCGAGAACGCAGAAGCATTTCACGTTCGAGATACAAACAATATTTTTTCGAAAACTGCAATAAAATAAGACACTTGTGTTATGTACATCAATTTAATTTATATTTGAAATCGTTTGAACCGTGTTTGAATTAAGACGGTTTAGGCGCGGTGATTATCATAACGATAGCAACCTAATAAACAATAAATATCAGTTGTTTGAAAAAGTAGTTTCAGAATTATATATTGTAATTGATATTCTAAAAGCGGTTAATTCAAAATCGTCTTGTTTATAATAGTTACTGTTTTGTATTGAAATGTTATATTATTTAAAATGTATATTATTTATTGTAAATATTATTTCTACACTATTTTATTCGAATTTTTTTTTTTCATAGAAAAAATTCCCCTCAAGTAGGAATCGAACCCACGGCCTCTGGCTTGCCGGACCATTGCTCGACCACTGCGCTGTTGAGGCGTGAATTAGAAACTTTTATGGGGATGCTTTGAGTTACATCAAAGGGAACAGTATATTATTTAATTAATAAAATCATAAATACGTTTCGAAAAATGACAAATTATTTTGACATTTGTTTTATGTTCTAGATCGACTTAGGCGTTCTAGAAGATACAAGTATTTTGCAGCTAGGTGACAAAAAACTCACTTTATCAACTGAAAGTTTAACGAAAATGTCAACTTTTGTTAACTGTTTTCAAAAGATTAAATTTTGATTGTTCAGTATAACCGGATGTAGATGCCACAGATTGCATAGCTATGCCTATAGCTTGTTCGTGATTCTTGATTTGATGTTAGCTCTAGTTTTTCCTGCTACAATGACGTTTTGACGTGCTAAATTATTTAGTATTCCTTGTCGCATTTAATCTGGTAAAAGAAATTTAGTAACGTTAATACATTTTATAATTTTAAGTGCAAATGAAAGTTACGATTTTTGAACCCTATTGGAAAAATAATTAATTGCGTTCATACTTCAATTCCTTGTAATTTTTAATCCATTCTTCAACATTCGGCTTTTGTTTCGGCATTGAACTACGAACGCACTTCGCAATGCAATAGGAACAATTTTAACACAACTATTTGAATTGATAACTCAACGCCAATCAAATCACAGTAAACACAGGCAATCCCGCGTCAAAAAGAACAACGGAAAATGAAAAGTAAGGAAAAAGCTCTAAATAGGCACAAAATATAAAAGGCATTAAAATTTAAAAAAGGCAAAAAAAGCGTAAAAACTTGGTTTTATTATTTTATTTCATTTTATCTGGCTCATAAAAATTTATAATAATATATTAAACACAAGTTTCATAAGGCAACATTTTGCCCCACGAGTTCAGTTTAGGACAGTTTATGTTCAGTAAAGGACGAGTGCGGCAAAAGGCCTTATGAAACGAGTTTGTTATACTATTATTTGTATTTTGCCATTTTTACATTAATAAATTGAAATTATTTAATTTAAAAGTTGAGAGATTTATTTTTATATAAAGTATGCAGCTGGCCACATTAATACTTGACATTCTCAAACTTAAATCTTGCTATCTGCGAAGTGTACTATATTGCATATTATTTATTAATTTTCGTTAACATTATTTGATATTTTATTTAAAAATATAAACATGAGTGACATAGAAACTAATATAACATGTGATCAAAAAGTCTTTGAATCGGGATAGCCATGAAGTGTAAAAACCATCTATAGAATTATTTACTTCTGTACTTTGAAGTACACCTAAGTCACAAATAAAATAAATTTTAGGTTAAGGTAATTAGTTGCGTTTTATGTATATTTTATAACCAGCTGACTTGAAAGTTGTCAAGTAAATGTCAAAACTAATTGAAATAAATAATTTCATAGATATCTCGTAAATTCCACGGCAATTGCGATCCAAAGACTTTTTGATCATGTGATATCTTGTTGTCAATTGAATACAATATACGTTGTTTGTTAGCTTACATACATATAACATCTGTTAAATGTACTTAAATACTTAAAATCAAATGACAGCAATGATATTTATCTCTGTGTTTGAACAACGCCAACATTAAAAATGAAAAAAATCGTATCGAAATAAAGATCATTTTGATATTGTTTCGGGTTTCATTACGTACGAACAATAGAAAAATATATTTTTCATGCCTTAAATTTTAAGCATAAGCATATTTTCTAAAAAGCATTCAAATAAGCTTTGCCTCTAGTAGGCCATTCCTTTAAAAACGTATGATTATTAATCATTTAAATTTGCATTAGTTGTCAATTAGACAGATGCATAGTTGACAAAAATTGCTTTGTAATTTAAAATTGATTTAACATGGCTTTTACTATACAACACAAATCATTCATGCTAGAATCTTATTTTCAAAACGGACGTAAGATTTACGGACAATGGCAGTATTCTCTTCAAGATTGTTTAGAAGAATTTAGAAATAAGTTCCCTAACGTCATCTTTGATTATGACAGTTTTCGGCACACAGTGACACATTCCGTTATGGTTTTCAGAGAAACAGGGAGTGTTAAACAGAAAGAAGGCGCAGGTCGGGCGAAAAGCGTACAGAAGAGCTAGTTAATAATGTAAGAGAAATTATAAATAATGCACCAAGAACTTCCGTACGAGCATTATCACAACAAGTGGGTGTGTCAATTGGCACATGTCATACAATTTTAAAAATGGACTTACATTTATTTCCATATCACATGACCTGTTATCCAGAAATCAAGGAAATCGACTATCCCAGAAGAATAACGTTTAGTCAGTGGTTCTTAAATAATTTTGATAATGACTTTCTTGACAAAACCTTTCTTTCTGATGAGTCATGGTTTTATCTGAATGGATATGTGAACTCACAAAATATGAGGATGTGGACTAATGAGAAACCACATAATTTTTTTGTTGAAACCGCACTTCATCCGCAGAAAATTGGTGTATGGTGTGCGATTAGTCGAAGGAGAATTATTGGCCCTATTTTTTTTAACGGAACCTTAACAGGAGAAAGGTATTGACAAGAAATTATTATGCCATTTATCGAACAGCTTGACGACGAAGAAATAACACAGGGTTACTTTCAACAAGACGGAGCTAGAGCACACACAGCAGGTGAAACAATTAATATTCTGCAGCAATTTTTTCAAAATCGGTTGATAATTTTAAACACTGAACATGAATTTCCACCAAGATCTTGTGACATTACCCCATGTGATTTCTTTTTATGGCCATTCTTAAAGAACTCAATTTATCAAGTACAGATACCTGATCTTGCAGGCCTTCAAATCAGAATTGCTGAAAGAATTAATGGAATTGACAATGCGATACTACAAAACACTTTTTCCTCCATTAGAAGAAGATGTGAGAAATGTTTCGAACAAGGTGGTGGACACTTTGAACAATTTTTATAAAATTTTGCTTGTTTGTTGGAAATAAACATATTTCATTCACTTAAAAATGTTCGTTTTATTATTTTGACATTTGTCATTTCAATCAAATATCTCATCTCATAACCAACAAAATTCCTATTAAAATTAGTAACAAGCTAAGACATAATCATAATTTCCAAGGGCTACTTTGAGGTAAAATTTATTTGAATTCTTTGTATAAATCCGGTTTTTAGTAACTCATGCCAATCGTACAGACATATCCCGAAAGTAACACTGTGTATAAAATATCGTTTTTGTAATTTAATTTTCTAGTGTATATATGCACACGTTTAAGCGAATCCTACTTACTTTGTAAGGTAACTATGTGTTGGACATTAAAGATTATAAGACAAATTACATTCAGGTTTTAACACTTGACAAATAAATAGGCTTAGAACTAAAATATTATTTTTTCGAAAAACGTAATAATTAGACATTTAGTTGTAAAATAATTTATACGTTAAGCTCAGCGTACTGTAATTAACAATAAATATTTGATTAAACGGCAATTAATATATGCAACAACAATCCGGGGTTTGAGAATAAAATGACTGCGTAGTCGTATTATACTGCCCGTTATATGATTTACAATACACAACACCAGCCATTTTATGGTCTATCATCCTCGAGGCTTTAATACATAGAGCTTTAACGATGTTTCATAGCTTGCGTCTGCCTAGCGCCACAGCATCGGCAGCGGCAACTAATATTGTGCTACATTGCGCATCGGATTAGACAGTTTGCCATTCGAAAACATTCGTTACTCCACAGTGTCGCACGTCATTTTACATACATTTAATTTGCTAATAACCGGACGTGGTTGTAAACGTATTTTAGTAGTAATTTTGGAAGAGTATGAACACATGGCGAACTTGTATGAAGGCATAAATTATTTTTAATTGTAAATCCTGAGCTAGCCAAAATCTATTTTCTAATACCACACACTAATAATATAAACTTATATTCATTTTAAGGAGTCTATCTAATTAGCACATTTATGACCAACAGAAAATCATAACTTTTAGTACAAAATACGACACTAAGCATGAAAATATGGAAATAATGATTCTATAATTTACGCAAACGTTAACAAGTAAAAAAAAAATAAGTCCGTTTAAATACTTTCCATTAGACTACATAATTTATCCATAGATACCGTCAATTCGTGACGAGAAGTTGTTGACAATGGATAATTAATTAAGAAGTTTTTGGGCTATTTTCAGTTTTTTTGGCTTTGAATAAGCCGATGTTTCGGCCTACTGTCGGCAATTGCAACATGGTATTTTATAGATGACATGTGTTTCTCGATTTTTTCTATTTTAGGTTTTAGTTTTGAAGATATATGTTTATTAGCATTACTAAGATTATATGTTGTAGCTACAACATATTAATTCAATATGAATATTTTAATTTTATCCATGACAACCACAGATATATAAGTTTGACATTGATATACTGTCACATATATTTTTAATTTCTTTGAAAAAGACACTATGTTTCGAAACATGTAAGATTGCTGTAAATATATACATATCAAAGTAAATGAGACCTTAAATCGCCCACTAATTTAATCTACTATAACATACAATATATATATATATATATATATATATATATATATATACACATATATATATTATAATCTTTGAGTTAAGCCAAACGTTGGAGTGCCAAATATAACAATATATTTTAGCATAAAACGCTGGAGTGCTAAAATATAATATTATTTAGCAGCCCTACGTTGGACCGCCAAAATATTATAATCTTTGATACAAACGTTTACTAAAAAGTGTTTTTAAAGACAAAATATTATACTTTAAAGCAGTAAAATTAATTTAAAACTCGAATTTTTACCCCCGCATTCTGATATACTTCTGCGCAGGTCCAATAAATGAATATAAACGTTTGCAGTTAACAATCATAACCTCTACAACCAAATAGTACTTTGGTCTTAAAAGAAAGTTTGATATTTAATATAATTTGGAGAAACAACGAACATGAGTTCTCTAATATCTCCAGGGTCGTGAAGATTCTGTCTGACAAAGAAATTAAAAGGTATGTTAGCTCAGTATTAATATGATAAACTAATTGAATTCAAACGACTTGTCTTGGTTCTTAAATTCCGTTTATTAAAAGAAAACTCTTATCTTTATAAGTGAATATTTAATTAGGAACATTATATTAGGTAATATTTAACAAAACATTCGGAATAAACAATAGATTAACAATTTATTTTTATTGAAAACTTAATTATAAAATTTAATGGTTATGTGGAATTTCTTATAGATGAAAAATTGAATCTACGGTAATGGGACAAATACTAGGCTACATAAACAAATAGATTCTGATAAATCAAATTGCTGAATAAATGAATTTGTATATAACCTCCCTACTTACAATGTTTTAAACAAAATGGTCATTAAAGAAATCTTTATTTACCTTCGGTAAGTAAATGTTTCTGTTTACTTAAAAAAATGCAAATAATAAAAACTTAGCTCAATATTCTATCACAATTATCCGTCTAGTCTCTGGAATTAAGTCTTGCTTCCCTGACGTACGGCTGGTATATTTTAACTTCAGGAACAACGGTCACAATCCTGGCAGATCTCGTAGGTTAGGATCCCCCGATTATTCAAAGGTATACAAACTTTTCTAAATTCTGCTTTTCTAATTTACGGTCATAACCCTGGTAATATAAGGTCTTGTAATGTTTCCCAATATTTATCTAAAGCTGGCACACGTCTTTTGTGACTCATTAATTGATAGCGGATTATAAGATGAAAACAGTTCAAATAATATACTTGTAATATAAATTATACTTGTTTTTTTATACGAGTATATATTTTTTTAAGAAAACTCGTTTATTCCAAAAACACATCCAATTCATTCAAGTGCAAAAATTCTTCTCTCCAATTGTTTTCAATAACTCACTATGGCAACCCAACAGCATTTTCTGTTTTTGAAGCTCATTGGTCGCTTTAGTTATATAGAATTTTCCAAAATATTTGACATTTATACAATAATTTTGATTCTTAATTAATATTATGAACTTATTGGTTTACAATTAAATTTTCCTTCAAACATAACCTTTGGTATTACCAAACATTAACAATAATATACAAAATTAACTAGGTTTACATAGTTCTATAATTTTGGTAAATGTAAGAAAGTCATATACTTTTGAAATTTAGTTATAGATTTGACACTCTAAATTAAGAAAACAATACAAATATAATAGACTTCCAACCTTCTAAGAAATCCCAATAAGAGAAATATAACGAATTAAAGCTAGTGTCTTCAATAAATCAATTAACATTTTTATTATAATATATATATATAAGTAAAAATTTCATTAACGGGTGAGCGGTCTGTCAAGTAAAAATAAAACTCCTTTATTCCACTCTATATTTCATACCGCATTGGTTACTTCATCAGGAGTGTCTACATGTTTAACAAAACCACAATATATTAAACAATATAACAATAACTAAATACTTATAATTCAGAGTTAAAATTTTTTTAAATTTTAATTTTAACTCTGAATTGTAAGTATTTAGTTATTGCTATATTGTTTAATATATTGTGGTTTTGTTAAACATGTAGACACTCCTGATGAAGTAACCAATGCGTTATGAAATATAGAGTGGAATAAAGGAGTTTTATTTTTACTTGACAGACCGCTCACCCGTTAATGAAATTTTTACTTATATATATATATTATAATAAAAATGTTAATTGATTTATTGAAGACACTAGCTTTAATTCGTTATATTTCTGTTATTGGGATTTCTTAGAAGGTTGGAAGTCTATTATATTTGTATTGTTTTCTTAATTTAGAGTGTCAAATCTATAACTAAATTTCAAAAGTATATGACTTTCTTACATTTACCAAAATTATAGAACTATGTAAACCTAGTTAATTTTGTATATTATTGTTAATGTTTGGTAATACCAAAGGTTATGTTTGAAGGAAAATTTAATTGTAAACCAATAAGTTCATAATATTAATTAAGAATCAAAATTATTGTATAAATGTCAAATATTTTGGAAAATTCTATATAACTAAAGCGACCAATGAGCTTCAAAAACAGAAAATGCTGTTGGGTTGCCATAGTGAGTTATTGAAAACAATTGGAGAGAAGAATTTTTGCACTTGAATGAATTGGATGTGTTTTTGGAATAAACGAGTTTTCTTAAAAAAATATATACTCGTATAAAAAAACAAGTATAATTTATATTACAAGTATATTATTTGAACTGTTTTCATCTTATACTCCGCTATCAATTAATGAGTCACAAAAGACGTGTGCCAGCTTTAGATAAATATTGGGAAATATTTCAAGACCTTATATTACCAGGGTTATGACCGTAAATTAGAAAAGCAGAATTTAGAAAAGTTTGTATACCTTTGAATAATCGGGGGATCCTAACCTACGAGATCTGCCAGGATTGTGACCGTTGTTCCTGAAGTTAAAATATACCAGCCGTACGTCAGGGAAGCAAGACTTAATTCCAGAGACTAGACGGATAATTGTGATAGAATATTGAGCTAAGTTTTTATTATTTGCATTTTTTTAAAGTAAACAGAAACATTTACTTACCGAAGGTAAATAAAGATTTCTTTAATGACCATTTTGTTTAAAACATTGTAAGTAGGGAGGTTATATACAAATTCATTTATTCAGCAATTTGATTTATCAGAATCTATTTGTTTATGTAGCCTAGTATTTGTCCCATTACCGTAGATTCAATTTTTCATCTATAAGAAATTCCACATAACCATTAAATTTTATAATTAAGTTTTCAATAAAAATAAATTGTTAATCTATTGTTTATTCCGAATGTTTTGTTAAATATTACCTAATATAATGTTCCTAATTAAATATTCACTTATAAAGATAAGAGTTTTCTTTTAATAAACGGAATTTAAGAACCAAGACAAGTCGTTTGAATTCAATTAGTTTATCATATTAATACTGAGCTAACATACCTTTTAATTTCTTTGTCAGACAGAATCTTCACGACCCTGGAGATATTAGAGAACTCATGTTCGTTGTTTCTCCAAATTATATTAAATATCAAACTTTCTTTTAAGACCAAAGTACTATTTGGTTGTAGAGGTTATGATTGTTAACTGCAAACGTTTATATTCATTTATTGGACCTGCGCAGAAGTATATCAGAATGCGGGGGTAAAAATTCGAGTTTTAAATTAATTTTACTGCTTTAAAGTATAATATTT
Organism: Melolontha melolontha; assembly: GCA_935421215.2. Lineage (NCBI taxonomy): Eukaryota > Metazoa > Arthropoda > Insecta > Coleoptera > Scarabaeidae > Melolontha > Melolontha melolontha. Next base: position 192,154,804 of record OW285236.1, on the reverse strand, counting down.
TGTCTTTAAAAACACTTTTTAGTAAACGTTTGTATCAAAGATTATAATATTTTGGCGGTCCAACGTAGGGCTGCTAAATAATATTATATTTTAGCACTCCAGCGTTTTATGCTAAAATATATTGTTATATTTGGCACTCCAACGTTTGGCTTGACTCAAAGATTATAATATATATATATATATATATATATATATATATATATATATATATATAGTATGTTATAGTAGATTAAATTAGTGGGCGACTTAAGGTCTCATTTACTTTGATATGTATATATTTACAGCAATCTTACATGTTTCGAAACATAGTGTCTTTTTCAAAGAAATTAAAAATATATGTGACAGTATATCAATGTCAAACTTATATATCTGTGGTTGTCATGGATAAAATTAAAATATTCATATTGAATTAATATGTTGTAGCTACAACATATAATCTTAGTAATGCTAATAAACATATATCTTCAAAACTAAAACCTAAAATAGAAAAAATCGAGAAACACATGTCATCTATAAAATACCATGTTGCGATTGCCGACAGTAGGCCGAAACATCGGCTTATTCAAAGCCAAAAAAACTGAAAATAGCCCAAAAACTTCTTAATTAATTATCCATTGTCAACAACTTCTCGTCACGAATTGACGGTATCTATGGATAAATTATGTAGTCTAATGGAAAGTATTTAAACGGAATTATTATTTTTTTACTTGTTAACGTTTGCGTAAATTATAGAATCATTATTTCCATATTTTCATACTTAGTGTCGTATTTTGTACTAAAAGTTATGATTTTCTGTTAGTCATAAATGTGCTAATTAGCTAGACTCCTTAAAATGAATATAAGTTTATATTATTAGTGTGTGGTATTAGAAAATAGATTTTGGCTAGCTCAGGATTTACAATTAAAAATAATTTATGCCTTCATACAAGTTCGCCATGTGTTCATACTCTTCCAAAATTACTACTAAAATACATTTACAACCACGTCCGGTTATTAGCAAATTAAATGTATGTAAAATGACGTGCGACACTGTGGAGTAACGAATGTTTTCGAATGGCAAACTGTCTAATCCGATGCGCAATGTAGCACAATATTAGTTGCCGCTGCCGATGCTGTGGCGCTAGGCAGACGCAAGCTATGAAACATCGCTAAAGCTCTATGTATTAAAGCCTCGAGGATGATAGACCATAAAATGGCTGGTGTTGTGTATTGTAAATCATATAACGGGCAGTATAATACGACTACGCGTCATTTTATTCTCAAACCCCGGATTGTTGTTGCATATATTAATTGCCGTTTAATCAAATATTTATTGTTAATTAAAGTACGCTGAGCTTAACGTATAAATTATTTTACAACTAAATGTCTAATTATTACGTTTTTCGAAAAAAATAATATTTTAGTTCTAAGCCTATTTATTTGTCAAGTGTTAAAACCTGAATGTAATTTGTCTTATAATCTTTAATATGTCCAACACATAGTTACCTTACAAAGTAAGTAGGATTCGCTTAAACGTGTGCATATATACACTAGAAAATTAAATTACAAAAACGATATTTTATACACAGTGTTATTTTCGGGATATGTCTGTATGATTGGTATGAATTACTAAAAACCGGATTATAGAAAATTATAGAATTATAGAAATTATGCTTATGCTTAAAATTTAAGACATGAAAAATATATTTTTCTATTGTTCGTACGTAATGAAACCGGAAACAGTATCAAAATGATCTTTATTTCGATACGATTTTTTTCATTTTTAATGTTGGCGTTGTTCAAACACAGAAATAAATATCATTGCTGTCATTTGATTTTAAGTTATTGTTATATTGTTTAATATATTGTGTTTTTGTTAAACATGTAGACACTCCTGATGAAGTAACCAATGCGTTATGAAATATAGAGTGGAATAAAGGAGTTTTATTTTTACTTGACAGACCGCTCACCCGTTAATGAAATTTTTACTTATACAGTACGGTCGATAATACTTTATAGTCATTTATAGTCTATATATATATATATATATATATATATATATATATATATATATATATATATATATATTGTAACAGTCAAACGCTGATAAAAGCGCATAAAAGGTTAATTTTTATATTTTCTAATGGCCTGACATGTTGCGGCGCTAATATTGTAACAACTCCAACGAGTCCTTAAGATAATAGGGCCAAAAGATATGGTTTTCTTTTGAAAAATAAAGTAAATAAATTGATTATATTGAAAATACCAATTATTTTAGTATACACGTAAGGAGTTATAGATGATATATATAGATGGCGCTTCGTTGCATTGATACAGTTGACATAAGTGCAATATATTTTAACATGGATATTATAAAAACAACAACTTATACTTAACTTTTACTAATCTCCTTGGTGTGATATACTTATTATTAAATACTTAATGGTGTTGTTCAGTGCACCGGCTAGCTCTTGTATTTTTTGATTACGATTAACGTATGTATAATTAGTAAGTTCGGTACGTTGATCAAATATAGGTATAAACTTTTAATACAAGTTATTCGAAGTGGAAAACCTTCCGTTATAAATAACAATAATAAAACAAGAGGATTAACTGTTGAAATCACAAGTTTAATCTGAATTTTAATGCAACAGGTAAGTTTAAATATATGATATAACAGAATAATAAATGCATGCAAAGTCACGTGATCTGATATAGTTAAATTAAGGTTAAATATACTCTTTGAAATAGCAAAAACTCAAATAAACACTAGATTGAGGTAATTTAGCTTTAAAAGAACGGAAAAGAACTGTATTTTTCCTATATTACTATAAATGAACTAAATACTAACAATATTAGTATCCATATGAAATATGAACGATTATTCTTTACGTGTAAAAAATTATGGTTATGTTTTAGGTAAAATAAAATATAAACAAATACTCAAAATTGATGTTGATGGTTTCTCCAGGATGATCAATGGAATTTCAGGACTTTATAGGCAGGTAAAACGGGTTCAAAGGTGGTAGAAAAGGCTGGTATCGTTATTGTCGGGTTAAGCGTCCCCTCGAAACTGGATATTCTTTAATATGCGATTTGGCAGGTCCAGGTTTGGTTAAACTTCGTAAAACTATCTCTGGTGGATAGGAAACTTGCAAAATATATATTTTGGTGAGAATTCACTAGTTTATTTACTGTTTTTCACTTAATTTTTGCTTCATTAATTTTATATGAATTCGACGCGTTATCTCCATTTTTATTTCCCCACACTCTTCTGTTTTTCTTGTTGATTTTTTCCAGGCTTTCTATTTTGAATGTTTATCTATTTGTATTTAATTACGTTAATTGATAAATCAAAATTATTATTACCAATCGTTTTGACATTTCATATAAATTGATAATTTAATTTTACAATTTATAAAAATATATTTTGAATGTTAAATCTCCGTAAAATACCTTAATTACATTAGGGATTATTCCCGCCTTATCTGATTCAAAAATAAAGTACAGCTATGTCCATAATATGACATATAATTCCAATCAATTAAGTTAAATATCTTCGGTGACATAAATATGTAAATGAAAATAATTATAGTTATAGATTACAAACAATACAATGAGTGTGTTATACAAATTTGATAAATTAAAAACGCGGTATTAACTTTATTGATTTGGCATGAGAAAAATGCAGTTCTGACAATGACTTATTCTAAAAATTAACAATTAATATCTTAACTCTATATTTTTGTTCTAGGCATCCTCCTATGTAGGCTTGAATCACTACAATTTCCCCATTAATTAGATAATGCGTCATAGTCTTGACAAGTAAGCTTATCTAATTAAGTATATCTTCATTTCATTGAAATAGGAATTCTGAAGTTATAAAATAACATTAGCAGGATAAATTAACTGGTCGAAGATTAGTTGTAAATGGTATTTCCTTTAGATTCCTTTATTTGGTATATATATATATCTTTGTTATTTTTGTTGCTTTAAGTTTAAACTATTTGTAATATCTGTTTTTTTTTTTTTTTCTTATAGAAATTTGACTTGTATATAAAAATAAGCTTTCGAGTATATTTGGTTGTCTAACTTTAAACGTTATGGCACATGATTGTTTATTAGTCCTAAAACTTACAAGCTCTAATTATGTCAAATTTTCCTTTTTATTGTAAATAAAGTTCGCCTGTTTTTGTGTGTAGATATTGGTATATGAATTTTCTGTTCGTCTTATATTATTTTGTTTTTTTTTTAACTGTAAACTACCCCTTTTTGTCTCTCAAGTGTAACTGTATATTACATTATAACTATTTTGAAATTATTAATATTGTTTTGTTAGTATTAAATTTATATGTGTTTAGTTTTTATTTAAATTAGTTTCTATGCTGTATAATCTTGTAGCATTGATATGTGATATCTCCCCTTTATATAATCGGTGTTTGGTTCGATTTGTTCATATGTATTATAGCCTAATTTCTGATTGATTATGAAAGGTCCTTGATAGGCCTTCAATAGCTTACCCATTATTTTCAGTTTTGCATTAGACACTCTTAAGCTTTTAACTATAACTCGATCACCTAATTCATACGTTTTGTATTTCTTGCTATAGTCATTCTGTTTCTTTTCCCATTTACTTTTTCGTTTTATCAATTTTTGTCTGACCTCTTCTGTACGTTCCGATAAATTTATTAACTCTGGCTCTACCCATGGTCTATGTGGTGCTTCTCCTGTGAAAATTGTTATTGGACAGTGGTTATGTACTGTGCTGGGGGTGTTGTTCAAAACAAATTCTATTTGTGAAAGATGTCTAGCCCAACGATTATGATTTTCATCCAGTAAAATTCTGAGATATTTTAATGTTTCACGTATGTACCTTTCAGTGGGATTACCTTGTGGATGGCGTATCGATGTGTAATAGGTTTTTATATTTCTTGTATGTAAAAATTCCTTATACCTGTCGTTCGTAAAATAGGTCGCATGATCTGAGAGTATTGCTTATGGAGTTCCATATTGGATGAAGTAATCAGTGAGTGCTTGTAGTACCGTATCTGTATTACACTTTGTTGTTGGAATTAACTTGATATATTTTGAGAAAATGTCACATATTACTAGAATATTCTTGTAACCTTTAGTGCTTTGGATGAGATTTGACAGGAAATCTATTGATATAAGTTCTAATTTATCATATGCAATAATATTGCTACTCCAGTTTGAGTTTGTTCGATTTTTGTCTTTTGCGAATAAACATGTTTGACATCGTTTTGTCACGCTTTTGATAATTCTCTCATCGTTTGTGCAAAAATACGCTTCCCTAAACACGAGCCAACATTTTCTCGCTCCAATATGTGTGTAATTATAATGTAGATAATTTGCTATCTCTCTGGTGTGTTCCTCATTTATAACATACAATTCATTATCACCTAAGTTCTTAATTATGATACCATTTCTAATCAACATACCTTTAAATTGTCTTCCCTCACTGATAATCTTTCGTAAAGGGTCAAATTCTGGTGTTAATTGTGTTTGTTTTACCCTATCCAATGAAAATAAACCTTCCTTTTGTAACATTACCAGATTTATGCATATACTTTGCTTTTTCATTTCTCCATCTTTTCTTGTTAATACATCTGCTGTTATCATTTCTTTCCCAGGCTTGTACTTAATTTCGAAATCAAATTGTTGTATTAACAATGTCCACCGATAGATACGACTATTATTTAATTTAGAGTTCATGATGTTTATGAGCGCTTTATGATCGGTTTCTAGTATGAATGCTTTACCAATTAAATAATATCTGAGCTTTGTTATTGCATATACTATTGCCAACATTTCTTTTTCGGAGATTGTATATCGTATTTCGCAAGCATTCAAAGTTCGGGATATAAAATGTATAGGAATCTCCGTATCTTCTTTCAGTTGAACTAGTTCAGCAGCAATGGTCTGGTGCGAAGCATCTGTTCTCACAATAAAAGGCAAAGAAAAATCCGGATGATGTAATTTCAAGTTCTCAATAAAATTCTCTTTAAGTTCTATAAAACATTTTTCACACTTAGAAGTCCAATTCCATTTCGTATTTTTCTTTAGTAATTGTAATAGTGGTAAAGTTTTCTCGCTATAGTTAGTAATAAATTTTCGATAGTAATTCAGAACTCCCAAAAATCCTCGTAATGTCCTCAAGTTCTTCGGGCGAGTGAAGTTTTTAATTTTGTCCAGTCGAGTATGGTCTAGGAAGATGTTGTCTTTATTTATGATATAGCCTAAATAATCAATTTCTGTTCTGAAAAATTGACATTTACTTAAATTTAATTTTAAACCTTCAGTACATAAAGTGGTTAATATTGTTTTCAAATGTTCTAGATGTTGATCTAAAGTTTCGGAAAATATTATTATGTCATCCAAATAATGAAGTGCGAAATTAGCATATTTATCTAATATGCGGTGTAAAAATCTAATCAGAGCTGCGGGTGAAGTTTTTAATCCAAACGGACAGACTCTAAATTGATAAACTATTCCATTTATTAAAAATCCACAGTATTTTCTAGAATTGGGTTCCAAATTTATTAGCCAAAATGCGTTTTTTAGATCTAATTTGCTGTAATAATTTTTGTTACCACATTTCGTTAATAGTATATCTATATTTTGAGGCATTTCATATTCAGGTTTGATACGTTTGTTAAGTGCTCTCGCATCTAAACATATTCTTAACGTTAAATCCTTTTTTTGTACAATAACTATGGGATTGATGAAATATGTATTAGATTTTTCGATAATACCAGATTCTTCTAATCTGTTGAGCTCTATATTAACTCTTTCCTGATAATGGTATGGTATGGGGTAATTCCTGCTCGATAATGGGTTGTCATTGTCTATTCTGATTACATGTTGATAGTTACGGGCGAATACTACTACATCGTTAATTAATGTTAAGTTGTCAAATAAAATTTTTATTAATTTTGGTGGGATCAAATGATATGGTATATTTTGTTGTTTAATTATTTCCTCTATATCTTCTAACTTATTTACTGTTCTGAGGGAATTTAAATCCTTTCTAACATCCATTTCTTCTACATACTGCATTCCTATTCCATCTTCTTTTTCTTCCAATCCGTATATATTATCATCATTATTCCATTTAATATTTAATCCTTCTTCTTTATTACTCCAATCATTTTCATTACTACTTATATCCAATCTTTCTTGTAAAATATTATTAATCTTCTTTTGTAAATGTTTATCTTTAAAATTATTATATTCATATATTTCTTCCTCAGATAACTGTTTCTCCATCATTATTTCTATTTATCTATCTTTATTATTTTTCTTTTGAAATCCAATATCATTTTCAAATCTTTTATGTTATCTATCCCGATTATGCAATCGTATTGCAGTTTTCCTATTATGTAGCAATGTATGACAAATTCCTTGTCTTTCACGGTTATTTCCGTACATATTCTTTTTTGAATCTTCCCCATTCTTTTCCCATTAGCGGCTATTAAATCAGTTCCCTTAGTCCGTATTATTTTCTTCTCATAGTCATCGATTAAGATTGCCTTTTTCTCTTCTAATAACGTTATTTCGGCTCCCGTATCTATTAAACAGCTTAGTACAATGTTCGTGAATTTAATTTTAATTATAGGAAGAGAGTGCGTGTCTATATCATGGGTTCCAGTTTCTTCTATGTGTATGAACTCTTCAAGGGGTTGGTAAAAAGTTATATTATTTAATTTTGAGGGGTAGTTTACAGTTGCGTTTAATTAATGTTTTTGAGTCGAAGTGCTTGGTGTCGGGTTCGAATATAGATCCATTTCCGAAATTGACGTTTTTTTTTGTACAACCTCCGATTCTTCTCTAGAGGGCGATGGTGACAATGGTCTCCTGCAGTAGTTATTAACACCACCTCTATTTCGGTATCTGTAATTATTCATTCCTCTTCTTACCGGCTGGTTATTATACTGGTTGTAATTATTTGTGCGGTTAGCATCATATGCACGCGTATTATTGTTATAATTATTATTAGGGTGTGGATTAATCGAAACATTAGGTCTATTATTATAATTATTAAAAGGATTTGTAGAATGGTTACTATAATTTTGATAATTGTTATAATTTGGAAGAGGGCTTGCTTGGTTGTTATTATAATTCGTGTTGTTATGATTTGTTGCTTGATTCGCCTGAGGATAATTGTTATTTGACCTGTTGTTATTATATGAAATTGTTTCGTGTAAGTGATTCGGTCGATTATTTTGAGAATAATATTGTCTAGATGATTGATTATGTGTATTGTTATAATTGTTATTACTCGGTCGATTATAAGATGTATTATATGGACTGTTGTTTGCATTCCGTTGCGCTGCGTAAGAATGAACCACGATTACCCTCTGCGAAGTCATCTAATCTTCGTAAAATTTCTATTAACGAGTCCATATCATTGACACGTTGACAAATAATGGCTTGAGTATCCGAATAAATGAAGTGATTAAGTAACTGTCGTGCTATGGTTGATTCCTCCATATCGCTTATATGTTTACAAAGATTGTAAATTCTCGAAGCATATATTTCCCTAGTTATTGAGCCCATTCGATATTTACCGGTCAAAAGTCTAATTTTTGCAAGATTTTGTTGCGCTTCATCCCAGTAATTCCTTTTAAATAGCGACACGAATTTCTCTACGTCCTCGCAGTGATCTTCTATGCGTAAGAACCACTCCTGAGCACTATCTTTAAGTGTAACTCTTATTATATCCATTTTTTGTTTATTATCCGGAATGTCGATTAAGTAACGCAGGAGTCCATTCAAATAAAGCATGGGGTGTACATGCGTAATATCCCCGTCGAAATGAGTAAGGTTTTCTATTTTAATGGTTGGACCTCCTGTGTTTATACAATTAACAGACGCAGTATATCTTTTAATCTTCGTTTCTATTATTCTCAATTCGGATTCGTAGGAATTTTTATTAATATCTTGGTTCGTTCTGATAATGTCAAGATTATCTTTCACTTGGTTAATCTCCTGTTCGTAATATGTCTTATGTTCCCCCATCTGAGTGTTAAAACTATCTGTTAAATGTTGTTTCAAATTTAACGAAGATATTTCATTACTTAAATTAAAATCTGTTAATTTATTGTTAAATTTCGTGTGTGCTTCGTTACAGGACTTTGTCAATTCGGTTTTTGTTTCCGTGTTTGCGGTTATTATTTTATTATTTGTGATTTCATAGATTTCCCGAAGTATTCTCCAATTGTTTGGCCCAATGTTGGTTATGCACATTTAAAGTTTCGTCCATTTTCAGCAAGCATTTTATCTCGCTTTCTTCAAGAGTTTGGTGCATTATTTCTTCGATCTTCTTTTGGCTTTCTTTTAAACCTTTTATGTCTTCTTTTATTTCTTTTTTATCCTGTTTGAATTGTTCTAATTTGCTATTAATGTTAGCTTCTATTAAACTGATATTAGTCTCTAATCTTGTGTTATTGTCGGTAATGAATTGTTTAAAATTTTCATTATTTATTTCTAATTTTTGATTTAAATTAGTTTCTAACTGACTTATATTTTTATTATTAGCATCTAGTTTTTCATTTAATTTTTCGTTATTTGTTTCTATGAATTGTTTAAAATTTTCATTATTTGTTTTATTACTAGTTTCCATAGTTTCTAATTTTTGGGTTAAATTAGATAAAATAGCCGTCAAGGAACTAAGATTCAGAGGCACCTCCTCTTTTGAAGCTTCTGGTTGAGCAGTGACTGTGACAGAATCACCCTGTTCAGCCTGGTCCTCTCTATCTGCAAGATTTTCCTTTGACTTGCTTCTTGTTCTTTTGTCCATTTTTTTTTTATTATGATTTTATATATTTAGATTTAAGTTATAATTGTATTTTAAGTTAATGATGTGTAAATAAATTATTATTAGGAAAAAGTTGTATTTGTTTTGATTTTTTCACTTAGTGTTACAGAATTGAATATAAAATCAATTACCCTTTAAACATATTCACTTACAAATCCTGTTTCTGAAGATAAATGTACGTCCTAGCACATAAGAGAAAATCCACAAACAAAAATATAGGTTCACAAATCCAATAAATTTTATATAACTTAATAATAGAATGTTTTAAATACAGTTCTTCCCAGGTTGATTTTTTTTTAAGTTTATAATGCTATATTCAATCAAGCACGTCTAATTACGGCCCTGACGTTGTGGTGCCAATATTGTAACAGTGTTATTAGGTTATAGAGCTGAACGATATTTGCCCCACAAGTTGGGCTAGTCAATATTGTAACAGTCAAACGCTGATAAAAGCGCATAAAAGGTTAATTTTTATATTTTCTAATGGCCTGACACGTTGCGGCGCTAATATTGTAACAACTCCAACGAGTCCTTAAGATAATAGGGCCAAAAGATATGGTTTTCTTTTGAAAAATAAAGTAAATAAATTGATTATATTGAAAATACCAATTATTTTAGTATACACGTAAGGAGTTATAGATGATATATATAGATGGCGCTTCGTTGCATTGATACAGTTGACATAAGTGCAATATATTTTAACATGGATATTATAAAAACAACAACTTATACTTAACTTTTACTAATCTCCTTGGTGTGATATACTTATTATTAAATACTTTATTGGTGTTGTTCAGTGCACCGGCTAGCTCTTGTATTTTTTGATTACGATTAACGTATGTATAATTAGTAAGTTCGGTACGTTGATCAAATATAGGTATAAACTTTTAATACAAGTTATTCGGAGTGGAAAACCTTCCGTTATAAATAACAATAATAAAACAAGAGGATTAACTGTTGAAATCACAAGTTTAATCTGAATTTTAATGCAACAGGTAAGTTTAAATATATGATATAACAGAATAATAAATGCATGCAAAGTCACGTGATCTGATATAGTTAAATTAAGGTTAAATATACTCTTTGAAATAGCAAAAACTCAAATAAACACTAGATTGAGGTAATTTAGCTTTAAAAGAACGGAAAAGAACTGTATTTTTCCTATATTACTATAAATGAACTAAATACTAACAATATTAGTATCCATATGAAATATGAACGATTATTCTTTACGTGTAAAAAATTATGGTTATGTTTTAGGTAAAATAAAATATAAACAAATACTCAAAATTGATGTTGATGGTTTCTCCAGGATGATCAATGGAATTTCAGGACTTTATAGGCAGGTAAAACGGGTTCAAAGGTGGTAGAAAAGGCTGGTATCGTTATTGTCGGGTTAAGCGTTCCCTCGAAACTGGATATTCTTTAATATGCGATTTGGCAGGTCCAGGTTTGGTTAAACTTCGTAAAACTATCTCTGGTGGATAGGAAACTTGTAAAATATATATTTTGGTGAGAATACACTAGTTTATTTACTGTTTTTCACTTAATTTTTGCTTCATTAATTTTATATGAATTCGACGCGTTATCTCCATTTTTATTTCCCCACACTCTTCTGTTTTTCTTGTTGATTTTTTCCAGGCTTTCTATTTTGAGTGTTTATTTATTTGTATTTAATTACGTTAATTGATAAATCAAAATTATTATTACCAATCGTTTTGACATTTCATATAAATTGATAATTTAATTTTACAATTTATAAAAATATATTTTGAATGTTAAATCTCCGTAAAATACCTTAATTACATTAGGGATTATTCCCGCCTTATCTGATTCAAAAATAAAGTACAGCTATGTCCATAATATGACATAATTCCAATCAATTAAGTTAAATATCTTCGGTGACATAAATATGTAAATGAAAATAATTATAGTTATAGATTACAAACAATACAATGAGTGTGTTATACAAATTTGATAAATTAAAAACGCGGTATTAACTTTATTGATTTGGCATGAGAAAAATGCAGTTCTGACAATGACTTATTCTAAAAATTAACAATTAATATCTTAACTCTATATTTTTGTTCTAGGCATCCTCCTATGTAGGCTTGAATCACTACAATTTATATATATATATATATATATATATATATATAGATAATTATTTCTTGACCTTTGTACAATATAGTTGATTTAGATATTCGGCGATTGAAGGTCTGTTTTATAATTCTTTGATAAAGGTAATACTTAAAGAAACATGTAAGAGCTTATTTTAAATATATACATATTAATGTAAAACAGACCTTCAATCGCCGTATATCTAAATCAACTATATATATACGGGTATATATGAAGAACTTCATGCGCATGAAGCTCTTCACAGTTCGTATAGGTATATACACGCAGTATAGTAACGATTTCTGGATAGCATGTACTGATGATTTGTAAAAACAATGAAATACTGGTATCTGCATGTTTCAAATGGATATGACATTCACACATTTTTCATATATAAGAGTATATATATAATTTTTTTTCTATTGTTCTTAGCCGTTCTTTTAATTATAAATGGTTAATTATTCCTTCTTTTTATTTAATAAATAATTACCAAGCCGACTTCCAAGAAATAATTAACCATATATATATATATATATATATATATATATATATATATATATATATATATATATAATACAAGTACATTTCGCATTTAATTTTGCCTTTAGGGTTCCACGAAATACATTAGAATAGTATTTTCTAGTTGCCGTATGTTCTCGAGGAACAATAAGTGCATCACTTTACGGGCACTTTTTACAGTTTTCGCCTTCTACGGTCTTGGATTGCCTTGCGCTTCCATGGCATAGTTTGAGACTCTAATTCAGAGTCATAATGATCAAATCAACTCTCATTACATGTAACCGTATTGGTTAAAAACTGTGAATTATGTTGCAGTTGCCTTTACCACAACCGACGAATTGTCACTCAATTGGCTTATCACTTTTGGAATCCATTTTGCCGTGACCTTTTGCTACCCTAAATCTTGATGAATAATTTTTTGGGTGGAACCAGCAGACAAATTCCAAACGTCATAAATTCGATATATGTCAATTCGACGATCATTTAGAATCAAGTCGTTAATTTCTGCAATTTTTGAATCAATCCGTGCAGTAGCTGGTCGCTAGCGTCGAGGTTCGTCTTCCACTAATTCACAACCGTCTTTGAATTTGTTATGCCACTCAAACACTCTACATCGTGATAAACTATCATCTGAGTATGCATTTCAATCATTTCAAAAGTTTCAATTGGGGTTTTACCCAACGAAACACAAAATTTTATTGTATATCTTTGCTCCACTCTCATTTTTTCAATGGGTACGTCAAACACTGGCAATTCAGTAATTAATTTGTAATAAACGTCAAAAGTTCAATTGAAGCCTACTTGAGGATAAGTGCGTTAGAGATAGGGGTATATGAAAATATAACGAGAGTGGTGCTACAACTTCTTTCACAACTATAATTTTATAACATAAAGAATGGCACTAAATCGACCATTTCGTCAGTTGCAGCAGTTTTCGGATTCCTGAAACGTTTCTCGTTTGTTCTTGGCTCCCCAATGTTTTATCGTTGTAAATGGAGTAAATTTAACTATTAGCTTTATTTCCATGTCGAATATATGCTGATTCAAATGGAACACTTTTTGTTCCATATTGTAGATGACTACTACTAGATAACGTGCCTTCAAAAACTTTCCTCATTATAGTACGCTGTTTTTTAAGTAATTAAAGTAATCAAAGATTGGTGCATATGTGAAAACTTTAAATTCTGAAAGTTGTCATACACAAATTCAAATTATAAGCGCTTATATTTTTTAAATTATTTTATTATAATGTTAATAAAGGGTCATACAAAAAGCACGCCGGTTTTGATATTTTGAATTATGAACTTTATTTTTGCAAAACACATTAACAAAATACATAGGCATGTTCATCACACCATCCCATTTCAAGTATGGAAAATGATGTCGGGCATATGAGCACCTCTACTGCGCTGGCATGCAAAAACTCTGTCCGTAAAATTTGCTATTACTGCCTGATAAGTTTTCACTTGGATCTCGCCAATAACCCGTCGAATTTCCTCCCTCAAGTCAGGGAGGTTTTAGGTTTATTGATATACACCAATGATTTCAGAGCACCTCAAGGAAAAAAGTCACAAGGAGTTAAGTCACATGAATTGTTTCGCGAGAAGCGTGGCAGGTGGCACCATTCTGCTCAAATCACACTCTTGAATATCCATTACATCTAAATGAGGCCACAAAAAATCCCTTATCACCGCACGGTATCAGTTTCCATTAACTGTCACAGCATGTTCTGCCTCATCTTCAAAAAAATAAGGCCCGATGATACCGCCCGCCAAAAAGCCGCACCAAACTGTCACTTGTTGTGGATGCATTTAACTTTCTTGAATAATGCAAGGATTTTCTCACCTCCAGATGCGTCTTCTCAAAAACCAATCAATAAACTGTCGTCTTTTCTAGTGATTGTCTATTTTGAACTGCTGCGCTAACTGAATTTTGTATTGATGGTAATGGAGATCATACTGGAGAATTCTCCGACTGAAGAACATCCTATGAACACCTCTTAGGAACGACGAAGAACCGATATAATTGGAGTAACAGCTGCACTGTCACGAATCTCCGCAATTTTTTGCTCAGATCAGCCAGAGCGATGACGTCCAGGACTTTTAACGTTCACTGTACAACCTGTTTCATTCAACTTTTTCATAAGTCTGCGAACTGTTGATTCATTTGGTGCTTCATTACGGCCTAGAATTGCGTGAATTTGCCTGACAGTTACTGCACAATTTTTTCCATTCTGATAAAACGTTTTCACAATTAGCACACCTTGCGTAATAGTAAAGTGATCCATGTCTAGACACAAACTGAGACAACAATTGGAATGTTTATGGATGCCAAAACAATACAAAACAATTTTACCAACCGACAAACAAAAATTTACCAAGGAATTCAAAACCGGCGCGACTTTTGAATGACCCTATAGTTACAACATAAAATATTAATTATTCAAACTTACAATAGAGCTGGCCAAAAATTAGAAGTTGGAGATTGGGTTTATCCTAATCCGCCAGTTATCTACGCACTACAGCAAAGACATATTCAAGCTGCTGTTGTTAAATTTGGTGAAACAGGGGTGGTAACTCGTAAACCTGGTGGTGGAACACCAAAAAACGAACTGCAAGTTGCATAGAGGATAATCGACGTCGAATGGATAACACACCCAAAAAACCAATCGCAAAACTATCATAAGTTCATTTGTCAGTGGGAACATGCGAGACTATTTTAAAAAAAGACTTAAAGTTGTTTCCATAAAAAATTGAAGCAGTTTCAGAACTCAAACAGGTAGTTTTTGTTACCAGGACACAGTATGGTCAATGGTTTTTGAATAACATAAATAATAATGACATTCTCGTCAAATGCTTCTTTTCGGATGAAGCTTGTATCCATCTTTCAGGATATTTAAACAAGCAAAATATGAGAATTTGCCTATCCTCATGAACCCTCATGAATTTGTAGAAACTAAGTTACATCCACAAAAAATAGGCATCTGACTAGCTGTCTCAAGAAGACGAATTATTGGGCATATCTTTTTTAATGAAACCATAACTATTGAAAGATATCAAAATGAATTATTAGAGCCGTTTGTTAATGAACTTCCTGATGATGAACTTACGGAAGGATATTTCCAGTAAGATAATGCACCACCGCACTAATCTCGAGAAACAAAAACCAAAAAACAATAGCTTTTTTGCTAGAATTTTGAATACAAGAATTATCAATTTTTCTCCAAATTTGACAATTTTAGACTATTTGAATTTTTCATATTTAAAGAATACCATTTCCAAGACCAGACAGCACACAATCGAAAAGCTTCCTAATGCTATTGTGAATTATTGTGCTGACATAACCCAAGAAAACCTAATAAATGCCTTAGAAAGCATAAACCGTTGAGTTCACATTTGTCTTCAAAATAATGGTCAACATTTCCAATATCTGCTTTAGTATTATTATCTTTTAATTTTGATTATTGTAATAAATATTTTTTTAAAAACGAAACTGCTAATTACTATACACATTTACATGGCATAAATGGAATAAATTATCAAAATTACACGTTTGTGGCAGATTACGGGAACTGTCACCAACCATTAAAAAAAGCATGGCCATCTCTAATGAGGAAAGTTTCTGAAGGCACATTATATTTGTTGAAATCGGTCCATATAAGCTAAATTTAATTAATCTAACGATATTTTTACTTTATTTATTGTAGTACGAATATTTAATTTTACTCGACATGCTATTTCTGCTAATAAACCGCCGCTGCAGAAAATTGATTATCTTATACGAAAAACATAAAATCTAATAAAAGTATTTTTAAGATGAATTATAGGTAGAGTCCTAAAACTTTATTAATTATATTTTTTATATACGCTTTGATTATTTTATGACAAACTGCTACCGCGAGTAGTAAACTTAATTTGTAACACAGTGTTGTATACACATCTGTCATTATATTTCTAAAGAGCGTGAAACTACCCCGAAATTGACTTTCTGTAATTGAGTTTCTTCCATGAAATTTTATAATTTTTCTGATTACATGGCCTGAGAGATATAATTCTTTATTGAATGCCAGCGTTTATTGTATATACGTATGATGTTTGGTTAAATAACACGTCACTACATTATTATTTATTCTGACTTTGTTAATTCCTGAAAAAACCTCAATGAAATTTAAAATCCTACATTTTATAAACGAAATACTTAATATGTCCATAAAATAATTTAACGCTCAGACTCTTAATTTAAAATAAACGATAACCAAATAAGAGCTTATGTATCTCTTTTTGCTTTTATATTTGTTTACCTAGTTCTATTATTACTGTTGTATTGAGACTTTGAACAAACTCAATTTATAAAGTTTGCTAATCAAAGCAAAGTACATCGTTTTCTTCGCTCTCGTTACAATCAAATTGTTTTTCGTGTAAAACGGTGCACATTATTTATTGAATGCATGTATATCAGTTGTTATGTTGTATTTTACAAGTGAATTCCCTCATACGAGGGTGACGCTGGAGTTATTGGAATACAAGAAAACTACAAGTCGTATTGGAGAATAAATTTATTCATGTTCAAAGTACTCCCCACTAACACCAATGCACTTTTGTAATCGAATCTTCGACAAAAGAAAAGCTTCTAAAAAAAATTATGAATTGCGCCGTCAATCTCGATTTCAGACTCGAAACATCGACCACGTAAGCTGTTTTTCAGGTGGAAGAACAACCAGAAGTCATACATTGCCAAATCAGGCGAATAGGGTAAATGTTCAATAAGTTTTACATTATTTTTACGTAAAAAATTACGAGTCAGTTTTGCAGTGTGTGATGATGTATTGTCTTCGTGTAACAGTAAGCTGCGAATATTGATATATTGAAAAACAGCAGGTAAAGATTTTGTGATGTACCAGTTAGCTGTAACTGTACGTTGTTCTTCAAGCTCAATTGCTTTTACTAAAACTGTACTTCCAAAGAAAACTGCGTGCGTTAGTTTCTTCATAGAGCTCTGCTTTTTTGACATCGTTGGGGTTGGTGCGTCTTCATGGACCCATACACGACTCTCCTGGCGAGTGGCTACTATTTTAGAAATAATGAAATGCCCCCCTTTATTTAAGAGTTATAACGTTATACGACGATCCTTACACGCTCTGTCTTTTGGAAATCATTAAGTTTATGTGGCACCGAATGTGTAATAATTCTTTCATATGAAGATGAAAGTCTAAAATTGTATTAATTGTTGCGGATCCAATGCCAAGTGGTGTCTGAGTCGTTTCATAAGTGCATAACTTTTTCACGTTTTCAGCAGCTACTGAAGGACATGGCTTCCAGGATGTTTCTCATCGCCAAGCGAAATCCGAAAACCTCTTTAAATTCTCGAAACTAACTAAACACAGTTACTTTGGATGTGGCATCAGTGCCAAATGCAAGTTGTAAGCGTATGTGACAGACGAGATTCAACTGTCTATCACAGGCGGACTATCTAAAGACTAGTTTATAAAAATGCAACGTTGCCATCTCTAGATATTATAACGAGCCATCGAAAAAATTCATAATTGGAGTAGACTGTGAAATTGGGTTGGTACTTTAGCATCTTCCACATAATGACATTTATTATTTGACATTGAAACTATAAGTTTGTGTCAAATTTTTCAAAACTTTTATTAGGAAAATTAAATTTGTTTAGATGTAAATGGACAACATTTTCAACAACTTCTGTAGCTATATGTAAATTTTGATTATGATTTCGATATTAAATAAATTATGTTTTCTTTTTTGTTGTAGTATCATTTCAATGCCATAACCTTTTTTTACAATGAAACCAAATGAAACTGTCAAGCATCAAGTAACGTGTCATTATGTGGAAGTGGTTAAAGTACCAACCCAATTTCACAGTCTACTCCAATTATGAATTTTTGCGATGGCTCGTGACTTTCTTAGCATTTCAATAATTCCAGTGCACCCCTCGTATCATCGGTGTTCTCGATAAAATACATTAAAAACTGCAATTTTTCCTCGACCAAATTAGCGTTCTATAAAAAAATTGTCATCTTTAAACGCAATTATCCAAGAATTATTAAAATCGTCGTCGGTAATTTCGTATTTTGATTCGATCGAATTTCCATCACCTTGTGAGATGAATAAAATTATGAAAAATGCCGCAATATATCTGGCATTGATTATTATCTTCGATACAGTTTTTCGGTTCAAATATTGTGCAGATTATATCACGTTTGCTGCACTCTTTGTCGTACTGTGTAATCGCCTAGACTTTCCTTTCATATGTTTGTGTTGTTACACCGTCCATATATTAAGAATGTTGTCAGTTCTAGTTTTAAATTATATTATTCAAAAATATATAAAATCTAAAATATTAAAAACTACTTAGCCATTTCGTGTCATATATAAATCATATTTGCAAAAAAAACTGTCTTTTGTAACAAAGTAATTTGAAACATACTTGAGTAGGTAAAATTTTACAAAATTTTATATAAAACAAAAATATTTTTAATAAGATACAAATATCGCATGCCTGGAAAGATACTTTCACACAAATATGAACTTGTATTGTGTTGTCTATATCCAATTTTTAATAATACCTTTCTTTTGTATGGCACTGGTGATAAATGACAACCTTCTGAGAATATCTACCGAAGTGTAAACTCAAGAATTGTCCAATGTTCTTTTCGGATCTCTTTTACCTATATCATTTTAATTAGTTATTAATTACTTATTACATACTTAATTAGCAATTTTATTTAATATTGAGGTGTTTTCTTTACATGTCAAAATCATACAGACCCCGTATTAAAATTTACATAATAATTATAGGAACA
The DNA here is from genome assembly GCA_935421215.2 of Melolontha melolontha. Lineage (NCBI taxonomy): Eukaryota > Metazoa > Arthropoda > Insecta > Coleoptera > Scarabaeidae > Melolontha > Melolontha melolontha. The sequence goes on along the minus strand of OW285236.1, from coordinate 192,135,524 downwards.
TTTAAGTCACCATTGTAAACTATATCTAAACCATGTCATGTAAAGTATTATTCTAAAGTATTTTTGGCAAGGAAAATTTTAATTATACTTCATTGACATCACAACCCTTTAGTTCGCGTCTTTAATAAATTCTGTATTCCTCGACATCGCTATTTGCAATATGATTGGTTACCCTCAAACGAGATCATGAAGCTGCTCTTTCCAACCACGGGTTTTCTTTAGACAAACTCTCTCTAGTTTCATGGCTGCCATAAGAAATGGACAAAGCAGAATGGTGCTAATTCTCGGGAACCGTAGGTGAATCATCATTACAAACCAGAATTCCACCCTCAAGATTGTCAAATACTAAATAAAATAGCCTACCAATAGTGTTGAAATTTGATATTATTTGCTTGTTTTAAATAATGGTCAAATTCACCAAGAATATTAACCTGTGTATTGATTTGATGTGCGAGGCTGTTATTAAAATTGGATATGTTAAAATCACCGACAAGTAAAGAACAGCAGCGGACTCAGCGCATCGACGAATAACTGAAAATCAGCACAGGATATATCATGTGAAATATATACTAATTCTAAATTAAAGTTGTAGCAAAGAAAATAGCATTTACGAGCAATCAGATCTATCAGTGGTATGCTATTAGAAATACAAATGTTCTCAATAACATTGTAAATAATTCGTTCAGACAAAACCATTGTAACACCTGCCCCTATGGATCTACCAAAAGTACTAAAATTCCGATTACTATATATAATATTATAATTATTCAGAAAGAGTTCTGAAACTAACATTAAGTTCTCATTAAGTCAAGTTTCTGTCAGAAGAACTGTCATAAGATAACTCACAAATATTAGTGTAGAATACATGAGTGATCCTAGGCCTCTGGTACTTTGGTAAAAAATATTTAAAAACTGATTATTGGGCAATATTAGTCTGACGATACCGCAGTAATAATGATCGGAATACCATCTACGATACCAACGATATTTAATCTTCAGATTTTGTTCATCATTTATTAACCAATTATTCAAGTCAATCTTAGTTTTACGATAAGGATTTCTTTGAAGTGGGTACGATCTGTAGAAATAGGTCTTCTGCTTCTGTTTTGGCTTGGATGTCAGCACGTCCAGGCACTTGAGCACACTGCTCTTTGTACTATCCCCAATATATCTCTTAGTTCCACTCTGTTAGTCTTGTGTCCTCCATAAAAGCCACTATCCTCCTCAGGGGAAGTTTGAGTACCCTCGTAGGATACAACAGATCTCTTCCTAAATGTTTCTGTCTGAGTCCTTTCAGTTCCTCACACGTGCATATTACATGAAGACTAGTTTCCTCCTGTTTTTCACATCTCCTACACCAGGGCTCGCTAACCAAGTCCATGCTGCTTAGATGCTTCCTTAAATGACAATGTCCGGTTATTAAGCCGGTAATTACTTTAATTTCTTTTTTGTTACTACGAATTAGGTTGGCTTCAAACCTTCCGTCCAGCTTTCTATAATTCCACATACAGGTTCTGGTCCTATGAAGTTCCTATCAGTACCTTCTTTGGCCAGTTCGTCGGCTATCTCATTGTCTTTAATTCTCTCATATCCTGGCGCCCTTATCAACGACACAGTATTATCTTATGACAGTTTATTGAGGACCTGTTCAAGATTTCACTAGTTTAGATCTGGTAGATGGTTTCATAATGGCTTTAATAGCTGCCTGACTATCAGTCATAATGTTTATTTTTATTTACGCAGCCGGCATCCCGAATTTCCTCGGTGCAGGGTGCAGGCTGCAAACTGCAAACAATTCAGCCCGGAAAACCATCGGATCTTTTCCAAGACAGATCGATATCTTCCTTTTAGGGCACATATGCCTGCACCTGTTCCCTGATTGGATTGTGATCTAATGTAGAACTAGGTATACCAGATAATTTATCGACAGACCTAATGTTACTAAAATTTCGCACAATTTGAAAGACGGAGTTCTGAGACAAAAAACGAATTCTAATTGGTTATTGCATAAAATCTGCTCAACCTAACCGAATCAAAATCTTAGACTTCGACTATCAGAGTTGATAATAATTTTGTAACAAGAATTTTGCCAAGCTTCCACTGTTCCTTCTTAGTCTTATCATTCATCTCCTCATCTACGTAAATAATAACGTTGTATTTGTGTTTATTCCGCTCGTTAATTTCATGTATTACCCTTTCCGTAATAATAATTGGATGCTCAGAAGCTGGAGTAAATTTACTGGTAACCTCTTTAAGTTATTACTAGAGCTGGGGAATTTTTGCGGTGTGCCAGGATAGTATTCAGTTAAACGCACGAATATAATGACCTTGTTTCGATCGGTGATGCATGCGTGATTTTATTGCTTTACATGCATTCGCTATTTATATCACTTAGGTATGTCAGTTATGTGTACTGTATATAAATAACACACTTACCTTATTTAAGATTATTATAGCATAGCGCCTAGTGGATAAGACTTGCAGTAAGTTTGTAGCATTAGATACGTTTCCATATTTGTAGCGGTGAGCGATGTACGCCGTGATGAATAAATTTTTTTATATTTTGAGAAAGACCGCTCGACATCTACGGATGTAACACACGCACAATTAAAATAATCTTTATAGATAGAAACCGAATCTACACTTGCACCATTACTAATTTGTTTTAATCTGGTAAAATCAAAATCATTGTTTATCACACTCTCGAACTTTTCTATTACATTAACATTTTTGTTGTCATTTACTGCGCATAGCTGGGCGTGTACATCGTCCAGTATTTGCAGTGACTCCGCTAACGATAATGCAGTATTTTGAAATTTCTCGATTGCGTTAAACAATCCTATATGATTGTTATAAATAGTTTGTAAATCTGCATCAAGGGAAGGGTTTTGAAAGAGTCTCTGGCTTTCCTTAATGGCTACAGCTTCGGCAGGATTGAATTGTAGAACCACAGATTTTATTTGTTGGAAATACTTGGCATAATAAAATGCCGCCTTTAACCAACTTCCCCAACGTGTAAGGATTGGCTCTGGTGGTTCGGGAATACCAGGGCACCGACTGTGAAACTCTCGAATTCGTTTGGGAGATTTTAGAAACACTTTTTTTGTGGTTGCTATTAATGCATCCACTTCTGGATAACATTGCCGAATAGTTTGTGCCACAAGGTGTAAAGCATGAACTTTACATGTCACATGCAAAGTCTCTCACAATCTGCTTTAAGAGAACGGCCTACAGAACGCATTGTCGCAGCACCATCGCTCATAAACATCAGGAGTTGATTAGTTGAAACTTGAAATTTTTGTAGCGTATCGAGCACTACCTTCGTAATTACTTCGCTAGTGCACTTTTCCAATCTTTTGCTGGCTAATAAAATGGGAAATGTTGATTTGACAGGATCTAGTACACGCACTATAATATTCACAATAGAATGTTTTTTTCGATCTGTCGTTTCGTCGACACATACCCATAACTGTTTATCATTTACTACTGCTTTCATTCTGTTTTCAATGTCCTCACGCACAATTGGTAAATAGGCGAGTAACGTTCTCCGTGACGGTAGCTTTTTGTTGGAATTGTATTTATTCCAAAAGTCGTGAAAGGTGAAAGGGTAGATGTCGAGCGGTCTTTCTCAAAATATAAAAAAATTTATTCATCACGGCGTACATCGCTCACCGTTACAAATATGGAAACGTATCTAATGCTACAAACTTACTGCAAGTCTTATCGACTTGGCGCTATGCTATAATAATCGTAAATAAGGTAAGTGTGTTATTTATATACAGTACACATAACTGACATACCTAAGTGATATAAATAGCGAATGCATGTAAAGCAATAAAATCACGCATGCATCACCGATCGAAACAAGGTCATTATATTCGTGCGTTTAACTGAATACTATCCTGGCATACCGCAAACATCCCCAGCTCTAGTTATTACATCTCTTTCTGCGGTCAGACAATTGCAGCTTTTAGACTGTTAAGATTATTGCCAATTAGCCGCCATAAAAGTTTTACAGAGTTCAGATGTGTTTGCGATCCTAAGTGACGAATTTTTTAACGATATTTTACGGATTTTGTAATAAATTTCGGAATCACTGACAATGGACATACAATCAGTATGACCGTCAATCCAACTCGCCATTGTTTTACAATGCCGTTCTCGACATTCTTCCATATCATGTCTGAAAAAGTAACTTAAACAATGCTCTAGATCTAAATAAATGAAAACTAAAAATGTGTGGGTAAATTATTGAAACTGAACGAAATTCAATGCACACTTACGTCGAAATAATTGGTAGAAATAGATTCAATCAAACGATATTAAACAGGATCTATTACAAAAATTACGATGTAATTAACAGTTAAAACTATGAAAACAAGAAACTTACTCACAGCACTTTATTTATCTTACGAAATATAAACTAATAAATAAAATACATTATAAAAACCCCGCTTCTATCTACGCTCATGAAAACACTTTAAAAAACACTATATTCTCCGAATACAATAGCTGAGTTGTCCATTGTTATCGTGCGAGACCAGGTGGCCGAGTAAGTCAAACAAATACTTCATTGAATTACGCCGGGATGTACTGTGCGACGGTATACACAATTAAAATTGCCGATTGCGTTTTATGGAAATTGCATCCGTTCTCTACTAATAATAGATAATATAATATAACAATAAAGTTAGTTAGGAAAATATAACTTGATTATATAATATTATAGGTCTTCGTAGTTGTTAATTGGAAGTCATACCTACACGTTTTTATTCGTATCGTTCAAGTAAGTACCAATAAAATCAAATCGGTTTCAAGTAAAGCCTAATGCGGTTGTTTCATATACACAACTTTAATCTGTTGATTAAATAAAAAGTTGCAACGTATTCGGTTGTAAATACTTCGTTATCTTCGAAAGGACGCTCCGATTGAAATGAAAACTCGATACAATGACGTGCACACAAGCAAAGCGACTCTGGCGCATACCAGGTTATAGCATTCACCAATATAAACGCGCACACAAATCTCATCACCTGTTTCGTTATGTCTGAGGAAGTCTTCACTTTCAACATTGTAACGCATCAGAAAAGTTACTGCCGATCCCATTCTCTTTGTTTTATGGTCTTCGGTAAGAAGTTTTGGCATCCATCGTGAACAAAATTTGTGGTTAACTAAATATTCAGTTACGACCTGATACAAAATTGAACGTGAAATTTTAGGGAAAAAGGCACTCAGTTCTGTGATTGTAAATCGCCGATTTTCACGTATTTTTTCTTCGACATTATCCACAAGTTCATTTGTCACGACAGTTAAGGTCTTAAGGCGGCTTTATACGGTGAAAGAATTAATGATTTTTTTCAGGAAGAAATTCATCAAGAAGTTCATGAATTTTCTTTTTCTTACTCCCAACCTGTTTGTGTTTGTACTCATAAGTTGAGTAGTTTATGTCCAACGTATGTTGATTTTTGTACAGTGAAAATGATGAATAATTATTATAAGCCTCTGCTATCTATCACTTGATCTATTTTATATTTTATAATGATGACAATTTATACCTATATAACCTCTAATGCTCAAGATAACCTCAAATAACACAACTATTACATCACATCCAAAGTTGATAATAACTTTAAAACTAAAATGTAACCATAACTCCTCAAAAAATTTACGAAAAATTAGAGCTGGTTCTAATTCGTCAATTTCTTCATTGTTCTCATGAAATTTACGAAAATTTTTGTGTATTACACGCTTTAAAAAATTCAAGGTCACAAACTTCATGGATTTATTTGACCGTATAAGGCTGCCTTTACACTCCGTTCTTCATCATGGACATAAGTTTGTGTCTTCTAACCATACTGTCACTCATGAGATTTTCACCATAAACAAAACAAAGTTCACGATGAATCTCAGTAGCCTTCAGGTTTTTTGCACAGACAAATCGGATGGCAGTAAGCAATTCATAGTCGGCGGGATTTTCAATTGCAGCAGCCATTTTAAACGAATGTGTCCAAACAATTCTCTCACTAACACTGCCAAACTTCTGATCTAGATTGCGATTGCGCTGATATTCCCACTCCTCTGCTCACTCGGTGGAAACAGAACTTAATTTATGAATTTGCCTTCGTAGATTCCAACTAATTTGCCAGCAGCCCTGGTATGCGCCAAAACAAACAACACTGAAATGCGTGCCATTGTTATACGCAAGTCTGCCTTTTGACGTATGATACTAGCAGCGTTATGTGTTTTTAGTAGTGCAAAGAACGTTGTTATGTGATGTTATAGTTGAGAATGGGTCTCACGACTGAGGAAAAAGTGTTTATCGTCGAGCATTATTTTCGATCGTACGGAAAAGGCAAACAAGGTGGACCGAGTTTGAAGTTAGTGACGGAAACATATCGCGATCAATTTCATAAAGAGGCACCTACCAACAAAGTTATGCTTTCTATTGTTGAGAAATTTCGTCGTTCTGGCAGTGTGTTGTGCCAACGGAAGGGAAGGTCTGGTAGGCCAGTAACTGTGAGAACGAATGGGAACCATGGACGTGTCCTCAATCAGGTTTTGCAATCACCGAACCGAAGTCTTCGGCGAACGGCATTTAAGTTGAATATCAGCAGTACGTCGATTCGGCGCTTGTTCAAAGATGTAGGTGGATTTCCGTACCGAATTCAAGTTGGACAACGATTGTCAAACCAAGATATGAATGCCAGGGTTGCGTATTGTGGACAATTTTTGGCTATGTTGTACGAGGATGCAGATTTCTTGAATAATGTGTGGTTCTCAGACGAAAGTCATATTCACTTGGAGGGTTACATCAATAAACAAACAACTCGCTTCCTTGGTTTCGGTAAGCCAGACGTGATTATCCAAAAACCGCTACATAGTGCCCGTGTGACGATATGGTGTGCAGTGTCAGCATACGGTCTGATTGGTCCGTATTTCATTGAGGATGATGATGGCACACCTCTTACTGTTACCCAGGAACGTTATAGAAACATTGTGGTAACGCCATTTGTCCAATATCTCAGAGGGTTTTGTCGTGCCAGGGACCTTCGGATGGAAGAGCAGTGGTTTCAACAGGACGGGGCGACCAGTCACACTGCTCGACAATCGATAGCATTGCTGCAGGAAACTTTTGAAGGACGCATCATTTCTCGCAATTCTAATTTCAACTACCCATCACATTCCTCCGATCTTACACCACCGGATGCCTACGTATAGGGTATGTTAAAGAAGCAAGTCTTCAGCGGTACAGACCCATCCAGAACTGTTAATCATTTACGTGAGAAAATCGTCTCCTTTTTCCGGAATATGCAGCAACCTGTGTTCTCGAATATGTTTGACAATCTGCGTAACCGTTATGAGCAGTGCCTACAACGCCATTGCGCACATTTTGAACATGTATTCTATAGACATAATAATGTATAAGTAATAAATAATATACTTCAGTAATTTCAGTGTTCTTTATTTTGACGCATACCGTATATGATGAAAATTATAAAATTACGTGTGTATTTATATATGAATATATTGCATTCTATTAAATTATATTAATTTAAAATATTTACAGAAAAATAAGGGACACATTAATTAAAATTTCACGCGTAAGGCAACGCGCTACACTATAAATACATATAAATTAAGTTAATAGTTTAATAATAATCTTCAAAGAGTTCCTAAAATACTTTCTCGTCCAGGAATATAGTTTTTTACAATTTACCTATTTGTCATATTAACATGTGAGGTATTTCCCACACATCTATGTTGTCCGCTGTTATAACCTATGTATACCCTACTTAAATATTTTATGATCTTTTTTGTTACGCTTTGTGTATATATGTGCGTCTCATGAATGTGAGGCCGCTGTCTGAAAGACTAAATTCGACTTCTCTTGAAATAATGTAATAAAACTAAAACACGTGTTCTATTTTATATCTCTTGTGTTCATTGTGCAGTTTAGTTAAGGCTCTTAAAGCTCTATTAACAGCGTCGTAACAAATTGGGTAACTTCCAAGTGCAACCATGTCTAAATCCGCAGTAACTTGGAGTTGGGTCTGGTTTCATTTTCAAATAAGCAGTTAAAATGTCTTATGAATAAATTTCGTTTTTATAGCTTTATTGTGTCGTTTGTATTTATTTCGCCACTCTTTCTTTATTTCATTTATTAAATATTAAATATTTGATTTATTGGTTTTGTACCGTGAGATGACAATTCCTATACAAGAGAAGCGCATATTTTAATATGATTACTTATGTTCAATTCTTGAAACTGCTTTGCTGTTTGTATGTGTAAAAGCGTCCAAAAAAATGTTTGAAGAAAGATGAGTTAGTATAAAAAATAAGAAAATGCAATATTGTTTGCATTCGTCTTAACTATTTATATATTATTAAGATAAGAAATGAGTACTAAACTTCTAGTTTCATAAAATTTTATTGTAAATCCACTACAATATTGTTGCGCCATACAATGGCTTCATCAAGTGGATGAAATACTGAATATTTAAAATGCAAGTTTGAATATTCATGTACAAATTATTGAGAAAAATGGTGGTGGAAACATTTTTATAATCTTAAATTTAGTAGCGGGGAGTTGTTTAAATCTAATTGATCATTTAAAACTAATCCTTAAGTATTATATTTATTAATTTCTAAATTTTCTAACAAGTTAAGTTTCTTGCTTTTATTTTGAATATGTAAAATTTTCAAATCTATATTAAATCTATGAATAATTTCTAAACAATAATTTGAAAAAATTTTATCTGTTTTCGTTTCTTTATGAGTTCTTTCGTGTTATTTCACCCTAATTTTGAACGTCCTTCCCGTTTGTGCTATGTATACCTTCTTACAATCTTCACATGTTAACTTGTATACGCCAGAGTTTGATTCTTTGTCTATTTATCTTTGTTGTTTTAAATCAGCGATGCACATACCGCGGCCCGCGGGCTGCATGCGGACCACTGTCGATGTTTATGCGGCCCGCCAACGAATTTTAAAAATTGTTCGAAAAATTACAAAAGTAGGTAAAAATCCATTCAAATCAATATTTATTTATTATAACTTTTGTAATTGTTAGTAAGATATGTATCTTTAAGTACCTACTACTTTCTTGTTCAGGTTTACTACGTAGGACAGGTATGCTCATCGTCGTTCCAAGCATATTGTTACGAAACTAGAAATCTGTCGAACCAACTAGATTACTCGAACAATCGCGAAACGCGTCGGTATTATCCCCGAACAATGTGGTTCTCGATGTTAGGTAACTCGTATAAATACAACGCATTTGCCCGCTATCGGGCAGTTAAGTTTTAACTACGGACAAGCGAACATTATATTGTTTGAACTGTAATCTGTGAAGAATAAATATTTCGTCGTTCGAACTTGGCATCTACCTACGTAACTATATAATATCAATTTTGATATGGATAAACCAGGCCCCAGTAAAAAACGTAGTCGTAAAGTTGCAGATGAAAGTCGACAGTTTCAAGATATTTGGACCGAAAAATACTTTTTTATTTCATCGCATAACGAAAGTTTGTGTTTAATATGCAAGAGTAGTGTTTCTATTCCGAAGGAATATAATGTGAAAACGCATTATGAAACCCAGCATCATACTTTTACCAAATTAACCGGCGAAAATCGAACGCAAAAAATTTCCACTTTACAAAGGGAACTAATAGGCCAGCAAGCTATGTTTACAAAACCAATTCAAGACGCTGAAACAGCTACTGAAGTTAGCTTTGAAATATCTCGAATAATAACGAAATTTTGTTGGCCTTTCAAAGATGGTGAGTTTGTTAAGCAGTGTTTAGATATCGCCGCAAAAAAATAATGTGTCCGAAAGATGCAAAGAGGTTTGAGAAAACTCAACTAAATCGGATGACTGTTTAAAGAAGACTTACCACATTAGCAACTAATATAGAAGAGCAATTAGCTACGAAATCAAAAAGTTTTGAGTATTTTTCTATAGCACTCGACGAATCTACAGATATAAGTTTCACTGCTCAACTCTTAATATTTTTACGAGGTGTAACGCAAAATTTTGAAGTGAGTGAAGAACTGATTGGTATGAGTTCTTTGACAAGTCAAATCAAAGGGAGTGACACGCTCAAAGCTCTTCTGGAAAAATGTTCTATAATGGATTTGGATTTAACGAAATTATCTGGAATTACGACTGATGGAGCACCTTCAAAGGTTGGAAGTAAATCTGGGATAATAATTATGTTAAAAGAGTATTTACAAACTAAAAACATAGATACCAAGGAATTAATGCAGTTTCATTGCATTATACATCAAGAGGCCCTCTGTTCAAAATTATTGGGATTTGAAAATGTGATGAAAGTTGTAGTACCTACTGTAAACTTTATAAAATCTCGAGGTCTCAATCACCGACAATTCACACAATTTTTCGAGGATATTGAAAGCGAATATGGTGATCTCCTGTTTTACACTGAAGTAAGGTATTAAGGTATTAGTCGTGGGTTGTCACTAGAACGGTTTCTTAACTTGATTGAAGAAATCAAAATATTTCTGGCGGAAAACAAAAAGGACGTCTCCGAACTCGACAACCCTGATTGGCTGTGTGATTTAGCGTTTCTTGTAGACATCACAAATCACTTGAATGTCTTAAATACTCGACTCCAAGGCAAAGATCAATTTATACTCTCATGTTTCGTCATTTCAATGCAAATTGAGTCCTTTCAGGACACAAATCAATTCAGCCAATTACAGCCATTTCCCGAACTACAAAGAATTATGGGAAATTCAATAAAACTGATGTCAATTTCGCTGATGTTGAAAAAATTTATATTTTAATACAAGCTTTTCATGATCGTTTTCTAGACTTCAAAAAACCTCTATTAGACATTTCCAGCAATTCTTTCAACATTTCACCCGAAAATGCACAGGAATCAATACAGCTGGAATTGAAAAACATGCAAAATGATGATAATTTACGAAAAAAGTTTAAGGAAGGTAATTTACTCAACTTTTACCGTTGCGTTGACAAAACCGCTTATAAAGAGTTGCGAATATATGCATTGAAATGCGCAAGCTTATCTGGATCGACGTATATTTGTGCGCAAACGTTTTCAGTGATGGAACTTAAGAAAACAAAAAATCGAAACCGTCTGGCAAATGAAAGTCTGGAAGCAATTTTATGTGTGGCGACAAGTAATGTGGAGCCAAGCATAAACAAAATTGTTAGGTCAATGCAATGTCATACATTAAAATAATAAAACATGAAATATTACATTGTAATGATTAGATTATATTACGATTACATAATTATAACAAACATTTTTGAATGTTCTTTTATTTTTATCATTTGTAGTAATTCATACTATTTAAAAATAAAAATATTTGTGTTAATAAGTATTCTTTGTAGTGGCCCGTCCTTGGCTCATAATTTTCCCGAGTGGCCCCTGTTCCCTATAAGTCTGTGCATCCTTGTTTTAAATAATGGTCTGTATATTATTGTATGTTTTAAATGACATGTTCGTTATTAATTTTTTTAATGAAAGTACCAATTTTTTTCGAGATTTTTCCTAAGTAAGTGATTGAATTGTAAGAATTAGTTATATCGTTTTTTAATTTCAAGATAAAAACAAAACACTTAGAAATTAATAGATATAATAATTTAGGATTAGCTTTAAATGATCAATTAGATTTAAACAACTTCCCTCTACTGTATTTAAGATTGTAAAAATGTTTCCAAAACATTTACAAAATTAAAGAGCTACTTAAACTTTCAACTTTCTCATGAAATTTTGAAACAGTGCAAGAAAAATGTACCGTGATAGTATTGAGTGCGACACAAAAAAAGTTTTCAGAGTAACCATGGATTAAATCAATTATGTCTCAGATTAAGTGTATTAACCTACATGTCGTACTACTAGTAATAGGTTAAATCGTTAAATAAGAGTTGCCAATTGACATTCATTAAGCTAACCTAATATTTAAGTCTACGAAACAAATTAATTTCAGAGAAAAGACGGTTATTTGAGAGTTTTAGTTGTTGAAACGTGTAAATTACAATGATTTATTATAAAGAATATAGTTTTGCACAGCAATTTATTAATGCAGCATACAAATCAAACAAGTATGACATTGAAGTAATCATTAATTTTTTCTTTTACAACAAAAGGGAATTGGTTCTGAAAAGAAACGTTTATGTATTGAAGAAATTAATTTTCGTCATGTGTGAAGTCATCCATTGGATTTTGTCGTGCAGGCTTTTGACGATTCGTTTACCCTATTGTTTAAATAAAAAAAAGAACAAAACACAATCTATTACGCAACAATATTTATTAAATAAGGAGCGTAAAATAGCTGCCGCCCTTATCTCTACAGCGTAAAATTCTTCGCCTAACTAAGTTAATAACATTTTCTAGGGTCCAAGGTGAATTATTAATTTTTACGATCTTATTAGTGAGTTGCTATAAAAGGAAATCGCACGGTGTTAAATCACAGGAACAACGTGGCCAAATTGTATTTGTATTTAAAATAATAATTCGATCTCCAAAAGATTCTCTCAGAAAAACAATGTTTTCATTGGTAGTATGTACACAAGCTTCATCTTGTTGGAAGTAGCCTTCCTGTAATTAATTATCGTGTAACATATTTACAAATAGTATCAAGATTTCCAGTCCGTAACCCACAGCAATTAATATTCCTAAAAGGTGTCAGCATTTTTTGTCTACTGTTTAAAATTTTGTATTTTTAATCGACATACCTTCAAAAAATATAGGTTCAATAATTCTTCTTTTACAAACAGCTGCCTAAACTCCAACTTTCTATGAATGGTGCTTCCACAAAAAAGTGCGGATTATTCGCGCTCTGCATTTCATATTTTGAGAATATACGTAACTAAAGAGATAAATCCAGGATTCATTAGTAAATATAACCTTTTCAATGCCTCCATCATTAACAATAAAATGGTCAATCAATCTTTGACCAAATTCCTGTCGTTTGGGTCTGTCCACAGGAAGTATTTAATGTGTCGCTTGCAAGCAGTAGCGACGACGCTTCAAAATTCTATGAACGGTATTAGAAGATACGTTCGTTTGAACTGAAAAATGACAAACTGATGGGGTGTATATGCGTTTTGTCCAACGAGGTTTTCTAGGTGTTTAACAATAGTTTGTTGTGTACGTGGTCAACCAGAACTTTTGCATTTTAACACAGATACTGTCGCCGGAAACTTCTCCACGACTGGACGAATGTGTTGAATTAAAGCGGTATTATCCACAACTCTATTAGGAAACTGCAAGTGTAACTGTCACTTACATTCCGCGTAGGAATGTTGCCATTCTCCGTTAAGAAATTGTGCACTTCGGAAATATGCTTCAACAATAAAAATATTTTCTTGCAATGTGTACATTATTTAGTAGTATTGTTTATGAAGGAAAAACAATATTTTTAAGAAAAAATTATATTGCTAGTCACAAAATGACAAATGTCAAAATGACATTAGATAAATAGTTAGTTATAAATAGAGCTGAGGATGTTTGCGGTATAACAATGGTTATAACATGTAACCATAGTAATTTACTATGGTTACATGATATAACCATGGTTATACCGCAAACATCCTCAGCTCTAGTTATAAATAAAAGACCAGTGGCTTAAAATAATTTGCAAGTGCTAGTTACTCAGCGCCTACTGAGATGAAGTTCTTTTTGACCCACGTTGTAAAAGAATTTAAAAATGAAAAATTTTCAGCGATATTTGGTATTAGGTAACTTGTAAAAACTTTTTTAATACTTTTTTGCTTTATTTAATCGCTAGTAACTTGAAACACTGCTTTTATTTTAATTATAGTTATAATTCTATTCATACAAAAAGGTGCATTGTCGTGGCCTACGTAACTGAAGAAATTTTTATATAGATTGCTTGCATAATGAAAAAGTTATTTATGGGTCCCCATGAAAAGTGAAACACACTTGCATGTATAGTTTAGTTATTTAGAAATAAATAGTGCTCACTTCAAATTGACACCCTCTAAACCGAAATAATAATTATGATATGTTTCGTCATAAAACGAAATTTGTTATAGTTCATATATGTTAGATATACAGTGTGTACTTATAAGCCAAATGGAATAAATTCATTATTTCGGTTACTGTACATATTTATAAAAAATCCCGAAACATGTCATATTTAATTTATAAATTAACATACTTCAACGTGAAAATGCGATCACTACCTTCAACCCCCTTCGAATGACAGGTACAACCTCCATTTTTTTAAATGGGAAGTATAGGCTTGTGATATATCGTTGTAAAGGTCTCTTTATTCTCTATTTAAAAATGTTATAATTTTCATGTTTGTTGCAACAATTAAGATAGAATAAAAATAAATCATGTTGTTATCGAAATTCGCTACAATATACTCAAAAAATAAAATTTAATGCAAAATGTAAATGAAAATTTAAAACGCCAGAAAAAAATATGAATGTCAATGAAGTAGATGCTCATTTGCGCTTATAAAGATTTAATACATACATCAAAGGCATCATTGCATTACTTACTTCCCGTTTAGGTCTTCATAATAAGTGAGTAAAAATCATACCAATGTGCTTTTTAGATGGTATCCATTAAAAATACTTTAAAAAGTTTCCGTGGCAACATTAGTTTGTTTAAAACGCCTTAGTAAATTGTTTTGTATTTAAAAGTTGTCATTTAAATTGACAGTTTGATGATTTTAGTTTGAAAATACAATTCTGGGAAATGGTTAGATTAACGGAAATGCATAAAATAACAGTCATACAAATGATTGGTTACGGAGATAGAACCCGAACACAACAAGAAGTAACCCGCCTATTTCATGAGAAATTTCCTGATTTACCGCCTATAACTCAAGGAACAATAAGTAAGATAGAGAAGCAGTTTCGAGAGTTTGGTCATGTAAGGCAGATAAAAAAACCAGCTGCCAATGCACTGAGTGATGAAATCAAAGTAGATGTGATGCTTGAGTTTATGGAAAACCCACATACATCGAGTAGACATGCATCCACTACATTAAATGTTAGCCATACATCGATAGTAAACATATTAAAAGAAAATAAAATGCATCCCTATAAAATGATATCGACTCAGGAGCTTATGGAAGACAATTTTGATAGAAGAACTTATTTTTGTGAGCGAATGATGGACATGCTGGATAACAATATTATCAATTTGGAAGACGTTATGTTTTCTGATGAGTGCACTTTTTCTCTTGGCGGTCATGCTAATCGGCAAAATTGCCGCTACTGGTCTACGGAAAATCCTCACTGGATGAGGGAAAAACAAACACAATACCCACTAAAAGTTAATGTTTGGGCAGGTATTGTTGGAAACCATATCATTGGTCCCTTTTTCATTCAGGCCAATTTGAATGGCGATCGTTATTTGGCACTACTTCAAAATGATGTCATTCCAACTTTGGCAAATTTATATCCTGATCCAGGAAACCCTCAAGTTCCAATGAATACGATATGGTTTCATCAGGATGGAGCACCACCACATTACCAACGCAATGTCCGGCAGTACCTCGATGCAATATTTCCCAATCGGTGGATAGGAAAGCGAGGATCGATAGAATGGCCAGCGCGATCACCTGATCTGACCTTACTTGATTTTTTTTATGGGGATATTTGAAGAGGATTGTGTACAAAACTAAACCTTTGGATTTAAATGACTTAAGAGAACGAATAACGCTTGCGATTAGGTCGATCACGCCTGATATGTTAAATAATGTTAGAAGACAGTTTTATTTAAGATTAGGATGTTGCCAAGACGTTCATGGTGAACATTTTGAACATCTACTTCATTGACATTCATATTTTTTTTTGGCGTTTTAAATTTTTCTTTACATTTTGCATTAAATTTTATTTTTTGAGTATATTGTAGCGAATTTCGATAACAACATGATTTTATTTTATTCTATCTTAATTGTTGCAAAAAAACATGAAAATTATAACATTTTTGAATAGAGAATAAAGAGACCTTTACAACGATATATCACAAGCCTATACTTCCCATTTAAAAAAATGGGGGTTGTACCTGTCATTCGAAGGGGGTTGAAGGTAGGGATCGCATTTTCACGTTAAAGAATGTTAATTTATAAATTAAATATGACATGTTTCGGGATTTTTTATAAATATGTACAGTAACCGAAATAATGAATTTATTCCATTTGGCTTGTACACACTGTATGTAAATCTAGGATAAGAATTAAATTATAACATTTTCAATTTTACAAATATTCAACTATCAAATCAACTATCAAATCAACTATCAAAACTATTCAAATTTAAACCACTCTATAAACATAAATTGAAGGGGTGAGTGCAAGGACCAGACAGCTCCACTTTTTGACGAAATACGTTTTTTTGTTGATTCCGATGCACAAAAAATCGCTCCATGGTTTGGTGCAAGAATCACGCAGCTCCTGGTAACATAGCGGACGCTATGCATTATTTTGGAGCTACCTGGCTGTAATTCACAGCCAGTTTACAGCAAGAACCGGACAGCTCCTGGAGCTACCTGATTCTTGCACTAACGTGCTGACATCTTGCGCTCAGTTATACAAGTTGGTTAAGGTTTCTGTTTTATCATGACAGAATATGTTGTTCTTCCGTAGATAGCCGTGTGTCGTAACACAGACAACGCGCCGTGTTTTAGGCTACTTTAAAAAATGGCAAGTACAATTACAGCAAGTGATGGTGAATATGTGGAGCCCTATGAAGATTCATCGTCCGAATTCGTTCCCGAATCTGAGGATTCAAGCGATAATGATGAGATATTAGAACAAGAGGAAAGTACTGCAGGTACATCACGAGAGGCACCTTCAGTACCTGGAGTAAACAAAATATCTAAAAAGAGAACTAGAAATCCGGATGCATGGAAGAGAAACGTGAGAAAACTGAAAAGGTCTAAAGGAGAAGAGTACGTCAACATTAAGAGTAATCTGGTTGAAAAGAAACGTAGAGGTGCCCCATGTATGTCGATGGAAATGTTGTGACAACTTAAGTGATGAAGTAATGAATAGGATATTTGAAGGATTTTATCAAATTCAAAATAAAGATGAGCAAGATTGTTATTTAGGTAAGTACAGTTTATGTGAATTTATTGTAGTATATCATTATTGATGCTTCATTGTTTTGCAGGAGGTTTATTAAAAGTGAGAACCATTAAGAGAAGAAGGCCGAAAACTGGTGGAGGAGCTGTCAAAAGTCATACGTTTTCCTATAAAATTCGCGATGGAATCCTTGAAAAAATCATCTGTAAGCAAGCATTTACAAGCATGCATGGAATCACAAACAGCAGAATAGAAAAGATAGGCAATCATTTGACTAACCACGTACTTTCTCCAAAGGATAAGAGAGGTCGTCATAATACCAGACCGAATCAAATTCCAAAAGTTACAATAGAATGCGTTAAGGAGCATATCAAAAGCTTTCCAAGAAGGAAGAGCCATTACAGCAGAAGTTATAACTTTCATAGACGATACCTTTCGCCAGAACTGAATGTAAGACAGATGCGCAGATTGTATCTTCAAAAATACGAACCCGAAGAATACCTCATAATCGATGAGCAACACTTTAAGCCAAAAGTGGCATATTCATTTTATCGACGCGTCTTTGTAGAAAATTTCAATTTGAGTTTTGGTTCTCCCAGAACTGACACCTGTAAAGTCTGCGATATGCTAGATAATAAAATAAATTCTGCAAAGGATAATGTTGCCGAAACAAATAAATTAAATGCTGAAAAAAAGGTACACTTGACGAAAGCTGATACTTTTTATAAGGAGTTGAAAGAAAAAACATCTTTGGCTAAAGAGGACCCTTCGATCGAAGTCATCTCATTTGCTTTCGAACAAAACATGCCCTTGCCACATATCCCCTCTAGTGATGTGTTCTACAAGCGACAAATGTGGTTTTATCCTTTTTGCGTTCATAAAGGGAGTGTTTCAAAGAGTTTCTTTTATGTTTTTGATGAGGTCACAGCTCGAAAATCTCCGAACGAAGTAATAAGTTCCTTACACGATTTTATTAACAACTACATAGCACCGGAAGTAACTACCCTGTACGTTTTCAGTGATAACTGTGCTGCACAAAACAAGAATGCAGTTCTCGTTCAGTTTTGGCAGACTTTAATACTACAAGGTAGATTTCAAAAAATCAGACATCGCTATACAGAGCCGGGACATAGTTTTTTACCTTGTGATCGGTCCTTTACTCTGGTATAAAAAGAAAAAAGGAAAAAGGAAAGAGTGTACTTGCCACAAGAATGGAAACGAATGATAGAAAACACAAGCAAGAAATTTTTTGTTAAAGATCTTACGCAGGAAATAATTAAACTATAAAGCCAAACTAGCCCCATTTTTTAAAAAACAGAACATCAAAAACACTGATGGGCAAAAATTCCAAATCTCAAAGTACAGGATAATGGAATTTAGTGGGGAACATAAGGAAACAATTTTATGTTCGGAGACAACAAGCGCTTTTTTAGTGGCAAGGTTCAATCTTTTGAAGAAACCTTCGGTCATGCCATTATTTCCCGGACCTGATGATAAACTATATAATGGTCTTTTAACTCTTAAAGAAGACAAGTTAAAAAATGTGATGGAGTTAGCTAGACAGTATGTAGGCCAAACTGATATGTGGTACTATAACCAACTGATTCCTGTGCAAGGCCAAGATATTCTGACTTCAGAAACTGATGATGAAGATGATTAATTTTTTGTATTGTACTTTAGTATTAGTTTCATTAGTTTTGTATTTTTCATCAAAGAATTTTCATGTTTGTTACTTTTCGCAATAAAATAGAATACATAACCGCCAGTAAAGTGTAAAAATTACATCTTTTTTTAAATTTTAGTCAAGAAACAGGCAGCTCCAACATTTTCGAAAAAAATTTTAAGCCTGCAAGTAATTAAAATTTCAAAAAGAAATGCTGAAATATATCACTTTGTGCATATATTTGTAGCAGAATCGAGTAAAAACCGTATAGCAATACTTCTTATTTATCTGTAACTTTTTTTTAAATTTCCCACAAATTTGCTAAAATGGAGCTGTCTGGTTCTTGCACTCACCCCTTCAATTAAATATGTTATTTAAATTGTCGACCTTTACGTCTATTCAAAGAATCGATATCCTTTATATTTACAAGTTTATTACCCTTTCTATTAGAGTATTTCTGCCTTTCTATATTATTTAATTATTGATCGTATTCAATGCCCAGTTTTTCATAGCCCTATATTTTCATAATTTCACGTTTCTTAAATGAATTGCAATAAAATTGATTAAGATGAATAGAATTTAATCTAGACTCTGTACTTAGGTTTAAGATTAGGACTTAATTAGCATAGCTTAAAAGTATATTGCCGGGTATTATTTCTATCAGCTACCATCTACAAAGACCTTCAAAATTCCCTCGAATTATCTCATTATCTAACCTTACAATAGACGGTTCGCATTATGAATTTTATAATAGCACAGATAAGTTCCTTACGGATAGCCGGTGCCGTACAAAAACGTAAAATTACGCAGGTTGTATGCATGCTAGGCATTTTACTACAAATTGTAAGATATATGGAGCTCTGCCGGAACAAGTGAAGAAAGGTAACACATCGTTATGCTATAGAACTGGCGGGCAAAATTGGTTGGCAGAAAAAATGCATAGATTTCGAATAGTAGTTGCTTCTACGTTGGTGGGGATAAAAAAGGGTGGTGGTGCTTTGTAGATACACTAACTCAAAAGGCTTCAGTATGCCAGCATGCCTTGGTCAGGCGAACAGCGTCCGTTCGTTATTGAAACTTATTTTAAAAATGGCTGTTCTGTTATTTCAACACAAGGAGCGTTCAGACTACATTTCAATATTTTCCCACTGGATTCAGTTCCAGATCGTAATACGATTATTCGTTGGGTAGTTTCCTTTCGCGCAACAGGCTTAACACCAAAACAAAAACCTCCTAGCAGTCCGAGAAATCTTCAAACATCGCAAACTGTTGAAAGATTAAGGCAGTCCTTTGAGCGATCGCCGCGTCGTTCCACATTGAATCAAGCGGCTATTTTGCAGTTGTCCGCCTAAGTGCGAGTCGAATATTAAATCTAGACTATCTAGATCTGGTTCCGTCCTTACAGGATGGCTCTTATTCATATGATACATGAAGGTGACTTTCAAAATCGTGTGCAAGCATGCCAGGCCATTCTTCAAAACGTGCCGAGAAATGCAATTTTATTGACCAGTGATGAATCTCATTTCTACTTATCCGGTTTTGTGAATAACCAAAATTACCATTATTTGGCAGTAGAAAACCCTCATGAACTTCATAAAAAACCTCTGCACAGCCAGCGAGTGACAGTGTGAGCGATGGTGTCTGAAGTTGGAATGTGGGAGCCTTACTTTTTTGAAGGAAATTGAGCGGCTGTTACAATGACATCCGCTCGTTACGTCCACATATTATAAACCTTTGTGCAACCAAAATTACAGCAGCTCAATGGCGAGATAAGGTTTCAATAAGATGGAGCCACTTCGCACACATCACGTGCGTCCATGCAAGTTTTAAATTAGATGTTCCTAGGCCACATTGTTTTACATCGCGGCGACTTAGCATGACCGCAGTGCTTACCCGATCACGTTATTTTTTCTGGGGCTACCTGAAAGAAAAAGTGTACACCATCCGTCCTCAAATCATCAGTGCCTTGAAAGCAGCAATTCAGGCGGAATTGGCAAGGATACCGCCTGATATGACAGCGCAAGTTATTCAGAACCTCAGAAATTGCCTAACTCGCTGTATCGCAAACGAGGGACGCCATTTTGAAGACATAATTTTTCATATATAAACTTTAATATACTACAAACATTATGCAAAATAAAAACTTTTGATTTATTATGATATTGATCTTTCATTCTTCTTGGAAATACATCCATTTTTCTGCTGGGCTCTTTAGTATATTCTTATTCTTTAACAATGTTGTTAACCATTAATTTTTCACATAGTTTAATTAAAGTTAAAAATTTGAACAAAAAGTAGTATTTTAATTTTTGTCTCAAAACTTTTGTTACATTATTACATGGATTACCACCACATAGCACTCACAAACTCGAGCCATTAGATGTTGCTTTTTTTGGTCCACTAAAAGTTTTCTATAGCCACGACCGTGAATATTTCATGACAAATAATCCGAGGAAAACGCGGATATAGCAGCAATTTTTGGCAAAGCATACATTAAAGCGACAAATGTAAATAATGGTATTAGTGGTTACCAAAAATATGGCATCGAACCTTTTAACCCAGGAGTCTTTTCGGAAGATGATTTTGCACTATCTGGAGCCAGAAATAACACCTGTAGATGAAGAGCATTTAAACTCAGACAATGAACCACTGGCTAAACCAGCTTGAATATCAGTAAATACCTCTACTGTTCAAAAAGGCAATACCGTAGCAACATCTTATAAACACTTGTACCAGATTAAACCTTTACCGCATTATGACCGGCCTACTTCTTTAAAAAAGGCGAAAAGCTACAATATTGACATCTACCCCAAAAAAAGTAAATCAAGAACAAAAGGAATTAGATACTGAAAAAAATAAAAGAATTTCAAAACGAGCGACAACTAGAAAAACAATTCTAGGGAAGAAAATCGAAGCAAATAGTTCCCCATCAGTAGTTGAAGTCGTACCCATCAACTTCCATAGCAAGCGCAGCAGACTCTATTACTAAGCAAGAAAATGAAAATATCTATTGCCCAGCATGGAACACGAAATATGTAGATCCTCCAACAGAAAATTGAATTATGTGCAATAATTGTCCTCTATGGTGGCATGACAATTGTACAGACTATGATAACATCGGTGAATTTATTTGTGACTTTTGCATTTAACTGCCATCTTATCCCATAGCGATTGTCATCTTACTCAACCTATAGGGTAAGATGACCAAACTGCAACTGGTAGATTTATACATTAACGTGAACGTTATGTTCAACTTCGTACATTTTCTAGATAATAAACGTTATGCTACTTAAGATATTATTATTTTATGCAAATGTGAAACTCAGTGGCGGTTTCTGCTATGGTTTGCAAGTTTGCGCAACCACCAAAACTAATAGATTTAATTTAATGAAAAAAAGCGTAATTCTACATCTTTTAAATTATAAATTAAAAATTTGTACTACCTCACAGAATAAATGAACTATTATAAATATAATAGGTATATCTAATTCGATATGAATACGTTAAATAAATGAGAGAATAACACACTTGGTTTGCAAACTCATCGCAATCCACGAACGTATATATCCCTATACGGCTGACGAACTTTGTCGAACGTCTTTCAGATATATCTCCATAAACGAAAATAGTGTTGCAGCGGCAGTGCAACCAAAGCGATACACGTATTTCTTGCTTACGGTGCAACGGTATAAAAGCGATTAAAAAAGTTGAATTTGTGTGTTTAAAAGTGTTTATGCTCTTTATTTTTAAATAATAATGAATTCAGTGCAGAGTTTAATAGTGGATCCGTTCTATAAAAGAACGTATGCCGAAAAAATTGAAATAAAGCGGTTGGGCAGACCTGTTCCGAATTTAAATCTGAAACAAACGATTTCCAGTAAGACGCGAACTTTTAATAGACTATTTAATAAGGATATTTATAATAAACATTTGTGGATTTGCGGTTGTAGTATAAAAAATGCATTATTCTGCTTTCCTTGCTTACTAGTACTTACTTAGTATTCACTAAATTTGCAACCACCACATTTTTGATGCACGAGCCGCCGCTGGTGAAACTTCTATAAGCAAGTATTGCAGTATTATAAACCTTTTCCCTTAACTTCGTCATCTTACCCCACTCTTCCCTCCCTACGTTAAGTAACGAGCAACAATTCAAACATAAATACAATACAAAATTTTGGATTCAATAAAGAATTATTAGAGTTAAAAGTGCAGTTTAATTATCCGACACAAAATAAGTGAAAACTCCAGCGCAAACCTTTACACACATTTCATGCGTTTGCATTTATATTTATTAATTTTGTACTTTAACACATTATGATAGTTATAGCGTAGAAAATTAATCTTATAATGTGTGGTTAATTTGCAGTAACTTTTACCGTTCGCGTATTGACATATATTTAACGCAAACCTAATTGTATTGTCCGAAAACTCACGTTCTTATATAATTACACAGAGCTTAAATTCTTCAAAACAATTTGTTATAACTATCTCGATAATAACTGACACAAACCAGGAGAATAACTTTATAGCAGTCTTCTTGCTTATTTAACTACGAACATTAGTTTCGAAACGGTTATTTCGCAATAATTGAAACCAATTTTTTTTAGTTTTTGTGTAAAACCGTGGACATAAAACCGTTTGGCCACATATAAATGACTTCTTTTGTGGGTAGCTTCGAGAACGTCCATGTAATAACCGTAAATTCGCAATATTTGGCCGCAACACAAATTACTCCAGAAAATCATAAAATAATTTACGATTCGTAATTACTACGTTAGTTTTTACTACAGTTATTATTATATGAAGCGCGTAATAAATTAGTTAGTTTTTACTACAGTTATTATTATATGAAGCGCATAATAAATTATTATCTAAATAAGGTTATCAAGGTGGAAATAATAATGCTAATGTATAACTACTTTTTTGTTATTACTAATAGATAACTTTCCAGATCAAAAAGTATATATTTCTTCCAGAACCTTGGTAGTTTGATAAATTCGATTCAACAAGCGCCAAGTTTTACAACTCCATACCTTATTCATGCAGCCGTTATATACTTCACTTGACGAAATTGTAAAATATATTTATGACCATTTTTATGTGTTATTCCTTGCACTGAATTTGCTCGTGAGAAGGTGTAGCACGTCACCAATAGATTACTGGTTGAGGTAAAACCTTAAACAAACAAACAGTGCCCGCATTGTTGGATATATTTTCATAAAGTAATATATTTTCCTATTTCATTTATTCAAGAATACTATTAATTTTTCATGGAATTAATACAATTTGAATCACATATATTATAAATTTTTAAGAAGTAAACACGCAACCGATATTTAATTAATTAAATATATTAGTATTATATATTAACAATTATTGATATAAATAAATTAAATTAAAACACATACGGTATAGCAGTGATTTTCAGCCGTCTTATATCCACGACCCCCATATAGAAAATGTAAATAAAATATTTCATGACGCCCCCCTCTCACCCAAAGAAATAATAACAGTAAGCCTTACTATTACTAATTTAATTTTATCTGTAATTATAATTGTAAAAATCTTTTACTAATATACAGGGTGTTTCAGGATTATATGAAAAAAATTTAAATTTGACTTCAGTGCACCAAAATAAGAGAAAAACTATCTATGAAGCTGTATCCGAAAACGCTTCGTTAAATAGCTACAATCCTTCAAAGATAAGGGTCTAAATTAAGTTTTTATAATTTTTCTCAAATTTTGAAAGAGATACAAAACTCATATTTGGTAACTGTGACCAGCTAAGGAAATAACTTCTAACAAATCATTTTTATTGTAAAAGCAGCAAAAACAGAATAGATAATAAGAACGTATGAGATTGTTAACAGTAACAAACACTAATGATAAAAGTCTAAAGAATTTATTCAAAAATTTTTCCCCCAGTCCGCAGGCAGGCGTTGCATCTTGTAATCATTGAACGAATATCCAATCGACACTACTCGGGAGTCACTTCTGTACAAGCTTAAACAACTCTATTTCTTAATGTCTCAACGTTATCCACCGGTTGTTCGTACACTTTTCGCTTGATGGCACCCCATGCAACAAAATCTAACGGCGTTAAATCTGGCAACCGTGCAGGCCAATCAACTGGTCCTACACGACCGATCCATCGTCCAGAGTAGTGTACATTTAGCCATTGTCGCGCGTTCCTAGCATAATGGGCAGGGCAGCCGTCTAGTTGCAACCAGCTTTCATCTCGAAGATTCAAAGTAATATTATAAAAACCGTTGTTCAATAAGTCGGTATATCCACCCGCATTTAATCGAAGGTGAAGAAAATATGGTGAAATTAAATGAAAAGCCAGTATTCCCAACCACACATTGCGCTGAAATTTGTGTAGAAAATTATTTTCACGCATGTAGATTTTCAGATGCCCAAATATGATAATTCCGCTGATTTAGGATACCTCTTCTTGTAAACGTAGCTTCGTCTGTCCATATAATATTTTCTGGGAAGTGTGAATCATTTTGTACTAAATACTAGAACTAAATAATTCTTAGAAGAATACAAAAATACATTCAATTTAATATAAGGATTTGTGTGACAGTAGCCTACTACGCATTTTTATTATAACGACAAATTACAGATCATACAACGTAACCTATTTAAATTTTGAGCAACAAAACGAAACATTTTCTGAAAAAAATACAACAGACAAAAAGTTTCTAAATGAATCTCGCTTAACCATATTTATTTTTATTTTACAAAATTCTACACGAAAAAATGTTTCAATGCAAAATACAGTAGGGGTGACTGACTTTACCACTTCGTAATAATAGGTGATGATCGACAAATTACTTGTTAGATGTTATTTCCTTAGCTGGTCGCAATTACCAAATATGAGTTTTGTAATTGTTTCAAAATTTGAGGAAAAATATAAAAGACCCTTATCTTTGAAGGACTGTAGCTATTTAACGAAGCGTTTTCGGGTACAATTGTATTGGAAGTTTTTCTTTTATTTTGGTGCCCTGAACCCAAATTTCAATTTTTTTATATAATCCTGAAACACCCTGTATAATCACATTGCACTAATTTTGTACATTGACAGTATAAAAATGTAATATGATTATTCCTTATATTTTATGTCGCTGCGTTTATAGCGACGGATATGAATATGAATGTATGCCCTGCACATGCATGAGCAATTTACAAGTTCCAACTTTATATATACGTGCTCTTTGTAATTTGGTCTCCTTCTATAATGCCCACTGGGAGAGTAATAATAATAATATACCTCATAGACATCTCTGTGCCAGCGCCAGCGAATATCCAGGCGAAGCACATAGACAAGATCGACAAATATTTACCATTTGCCCAACATGTTAAAGAAGTGTGGAGCCAAAACAAAGTGATTGTAGTACCCATCATCATCGGTGCTACAGGAGAAATACCGCTGAAGTTACATGAGGCTCTAAAGACCCTAAATATACATTCTATGACTTATAAACAGCTTCAAAAAAATTGTCATACTAGAGTCAACGAGCATTGTGCGCCAGGTGCTGAGCCAGAATACATGATAAAGACAACCACGAACACATCTCAAACCGAAAACTCGAACTAAACGACTCCTACGATCTATTGCGTCCATTAATGAGAAAAAAAAAGCCAAATGAACAACGTTACACTAGATCCATGAAAAAAAAAAATTATATTTAATATACATGTATAATTCTACCAATGTTTCCATCCATATCAAGCAGGATATATGTTGATATGCTTGCCTCGCGGCCGTGTATCAACTTTTGCCCTTTCTCCCGAAAGGAGCTTTCACATCCATAATAATAATAATAATAATAATAATAATAAACCCGCACAGGGTAGCCCAGAGATAGGTTACTGGGGACTAGCGACCCCACGGGTTCCTGACCTAACCGTTGGGTTGGGTTAGCAGCCCCAATGAGGTACACTTGCTCCAAACACTGGATGAAATGGATACTGTGGTGGGTCGGAGGAGCAGGATCCAGGTAGGATTAACCAACAAAGACCGAAACAGCAAATTGGAAATGAAACACTAACATGGCATGCTTCAGTAGAAACAAAGAACGCAGACGAGGATGTTGTTGAGATACCTTCATCTCAACCCACTTCGTCAACATACCAACTAAAGCGCCGGACCCTATGGGCTGTGAAAATGAAACCCCGCCCCTACATGGTGGGAGGTGTTATTATCTGCTTACTAAGAATGAAGCATGCCATATGGAGGAGAACTGCATAGTTAGGTTACGGAAAAATACCTGGAAATAGGAAATAATAAACAACAATAATAATAATATTATGATAGTTATGCCAGCCATCTTGTTCTCACGAACCGATGGGTTAACATGGCAACCAAGGACAAATTGAATGTTCTTGTGAGTAGAGGAAATAATAATAATAATAATAATAATAATAATAATATCTACATATTTGTTCAAAATTATACCAGTGTATACGTCAAATATATGTATACAAGTGCATGCAAATATATAAAAATATAGCGTGACACAGACAACACATTTTTTCAAATAAAATTCATCTAAAGATTAAAAAAATTGCATATACAATAAATTTTCTAATGCACTGCTCGTACCCCTTCTCACACACAAAGCAAACTCCAGGATGTAGAGACCGGTAAGTCGTATGTATTTTTCTTGTTCTAAATATTCCCCGGCACGAGTCAGTAACTCCCAATTTAAAAACTACACGAACACATTTCTTCTGTAGAATCAAAAGTTTTCCCACATCCACCGCAACCGCGATTCTGCGTAAGCTCGATACGCGCACAAACCGGCTTCATTGTTTACTGAGCCGGAGATAACCCTAAGGGCATATTTAAATGGGGAAATCCTGCGATATAGATGGTCTGTATGGGACTTCCAATTTAGTTGTGAATCGATAATGCCGAGAAACATTACTTCGAGCGACGAGGTTAGTACACCGTCTTCATAGTTTTCATCAAGATCTTCCCGCTGAAAATGCCTGTACAATGGTTCCCTCAAGATGTTTGCTTCCGTTGATCTTATTGCCAATGAAACATCATCCGCAAGTAAGGCCATAGGACCCCATCCACCCAGACCTAATCCTGGTTCCCTCTCTCCATTCACTGTCACGACACTTTTTTTTTCTTTTCTCTAGATAAGATTTAATAAGACTGCAAAAATTTTCTTTAAATCCCAAGTTTTCTAAACTCTCCAAAAGGATTTTGTGATTAACACTATCAAAAACCTTGGACAAGTCCATAAAAATTGCTGCTACTTGCTCTTTGTTCGACTAGGCATCAAGTACTTCACAAATCACCTGAAATACGGCCGAACATGTCGATATTCCTGTTTTATAACCATTCTGTCTATATGTGATAAGTTTGTGTTTGTCCAGAAATTCATTCAGTGTACCATTGAGAGTAGCTCTTCTTCCATCTTTGTCACTGCCTCCCTCTCCAGTAATAACTGGATGGGTAACATGATTGGAAGCTACTAGTTTTTATGAAGAGAATTTCGATAGTTTATACAATTTCGTTACATGTTTAAATGATTGATGCTCGAAGTATTTTTGAGTGCAAGGAACTAATACAAATTCTAAATCTAACTGCTAAATAAGCTGAAATAAAAGAATATTTCCAGTATGAACCTATAACCAGTTGCGATGTAGAAAAAACGTTTTCTATCTACAAGGCTATATTTCATTCAAAGAGAACAAATTTTACAGAAGAGAACGTTGAGAAAGTATTGCTAGTTAATATTAATACTCCTTCAGTCAACTTGAACTACAAAATGAACAAATAAAAATGTAAATCGTATTTTATAGATTACAACCCGCTTGTTTTTCAATTAACAGTTAAAACAATGAAAAAAAGAAACTAACTCACCGTACTTTATTTATATTACGAAATATAAACTAATAAATAAAATAAATTATTAAAACTCCTCACCCTTCTATCTACGCCCATGAAGAAAGGAATTTAACTATAATATTGATGTAATTGCGTCACAATTTAACGACAAAAAGCAGATGTGCTGTTAACCGAATGAATAATGCTATTCAATAGCTGCGTGTTGTACTTATCGATGTAATCCATCGTAATTTCGGCCTGATGCGTCCGGTCTCTTTTATAACAATAGAGTTTGAATATGAATTTGAGATGTGTTTTTTTGTTTTGGTTCTAATAATCAAAGCACACCAAGCGCAGACGTTCCATGTAATTATAGGTATTTTTATGAACATTTAGCTTATAAAACAAGTTAAAATAGAAATAAAAATAATAATTAAAATCTGGACTTTATCAATATATGATCGGAAAACGAGAATTGTTTCGCCAACACAGTGGCGTCAGGTACGTATTAGAGCAAGTTACAGACTAACATATACCTAAATACAAAAAAGGTTAATATTATTTTACAATGTCTCTAATATTTGAGAATTTAAATAAATGCTTGAGTAAAAATGTGTGACTCATCTGTGTTATACTATTAGAGAACATGTTTAGTAATATAGATTTAGTAAGCTAAATATTAATTTTTATTATCGTTTAAACGGCCGCTTTAAAATAAATTTAAAAATTTGAGTAATTTAAATCTTGAATTTAAATTTGTGATAAATATAATTTTATGCCCTTATTTATTATTGAATGTCTGGGTTTCTCCTATTAAATGATTGGCAAAAGTTAAATCTTGTTTTTCATTTTTTAAACGAAGAACGATGTTCAAAAATAGGTTTTCTATTTTGCGTTGGAAATGAGCATTATGCTAAAGACGGCAGACTATGTGCCCACACTGTAAAATTTAATATAATATAATAAATTTAGTATATATATGTTTATATACTGAAAAGGATTGTTCGACGTTGAGAAATGTTATATTTGCATAGTTTAAGCGCTCTTTGTATCTGTACAATGGATCTTCAGTATTGGTAAAAAGTTGCCCTAATTTTGTAAAATCTACATTTTTATCTAATACACCTTATGTGTATTATTTATTAAACTTAACAGTGTGGGCACATAGTCTGCCGTCTTTAATTATGACACCCAAAACCGTATCGGAATGAGCTTTATTTCGATAGGCTTTCTTTCGTTTTTCAATATTGGCGTTGTTCGAACACAGAAATAAATATCATTGCTGTCATTTGATTTTAAGAATTTAAGTACATTTGACAGATATGATATATGTACGTACTCTACACAAACAACATATATTGTATACAATTTACAACAAGATATATTAAATCCTATGACTCCCATGTTTATATTTTTAAACAAATTATCAAGTAATGTTAACGCAAATTAATAAATAATATGTAGAGCTGAGGATGTTTGCGGTATAACCATGGTTATATCATATAACCATAGTAATTTACTATGATTACATATATAACCATGGTTATACCGCAAACATCCTCAGCTCTAATAATATGTAATATAATATACTTCGCGGATAGCAAGATTTAAATTTCAAAATTTCAAGTATCAATGTGACCAACTGCATGCTTTATACGAGTATAAAAATAAAACTCTGAAATTTTAAATTAAATAATTCCAATTTATTAATGTAAAAAATGCAAAATAGAAAAAATAGTATAAAAAACTTGTTTCATAAGGCCTTTTGACTAATATATTTCTTGCCATATACACGCGTTAATTTACAGACTTCAGATTTCTTATTTTGATCTGTCCTATTTTTATTGTGTTTGATATACAAGGTGGTCCATAATAACGGGAGATTTTGAGAACTTTATTATTCTAAAAGCAACAGTACTTAACTAAAGCACAGCATACCAGTAAAAAGAAAAATATTGGCCATTTTTATTTCTTAAAAATGATGCCGGGCAAATGGCCTCCTCTTTTTTCTATAACTTTCTGAAGTCGACGTTGAAATTCTGCATAACACGCCGCAACATCTCTAACGGAATGTTCGCAATTTCTTGAATAATTTTTCTTTTCAGCTCCGGAATATCTCGTAGTTTATCAATAAAAGCCTTGCTCTTGGGAACCCACAAAAAGTAATCACACTTCCTTAGATCTGGCGATCTTAGCGACCACTCAGTGTCCCCTTGTTTAGAGATAGCCAGTTATATAGTAACTTTGAATAATAAATATTTTATGTTGTAATTCTAATATTATAATAAACTAAGAAGGCAAGAACACACCTATAGACCAACGGAAAATGGAGTCACCAGAGTTTTACGAGCTCAAAGAGCGGCTGCAATTCCAGATTGAAACGTATGGTCTTATATATATATATATATATATATATATATATATATATATATATATATATATATATTGAACAGATGCTGATGTGCTGAGAATAATAATAATATATAAAAATAATATTCAGTAATATTAATTGAATTAATTGAATAGTATAGAAATTATACTAATGGTTGGGCGCCTTAGTTTGTTACAAACCTATTACAATAGATCACCAGCTCTACTCATATAATTTCTTTGTTTGCGGCTAGATGTCGGAAAGCAAGTAATATATTCTGCAAAGTTGACTCTCACAGGATCTTCGTCTGTCTGTTTTATCCCTATGTGTATGGAAGTAAATTGTTTATTAAAATAATTACGTTTTCTCCAGCTAAGCATCGATAAATAAAAAAGTTTGATTAAGGAAAAATGTGTAAAAGTTTATTAAGATAAGATTTCTGTAAACAATAACTAATAAACGTGCCTAACCACGAATTATAGAATTAATATTAAGTGCACGTGTGAATAGAAAAAGGTTATGTTGCAATGGTTATGATATTTTCATGTAAATTATAATATAAATTAATCGACAAACAAATTCAGGTGAATACTACAATCCTTAATAATAAAAGTTCTTTCACTAATTCCTTGTAAGTTGAAATGTAATTTTTAAAGTAAAATTATGAGTTTTTTATTTAGTAAAATTTCTTTTAGTTGTAAAATGTTTTAGTAAGTCTTTTTCGAAATAATTTAGATTAATAAAACCTGTTTCGTGAAGAATAAGGGCAGGTATCTTGAATGATGTTGGCGTAGATCAGTAAATTCGTAGTACGGAGTCTTCGATACTGCGATGCCGGCTTTGGCGTTCTTCGACGGCGTTGGTTTTCTCGGGCCGGTGTTCCAATCGAAAAGATGCTTCGAAATATTGCTGGCCGATCTTCGGTATTATCGCCTTCAAAATTGGTCCAAATTTCTGTGTTCCTTTTCCGGATACTTTTAAAATCTCACACAGGTATTTTAGATTTTATTCAATTTAAACTTTGGAGTAGCACTTTTTCCTGGCACTTGTAATAAAAATTTCTACTGACGCCTTGATGGCAATTATTTCTTTCAAAGCCTAGTATGCAATTATGAAATAGCCTCGAATTTGACTTTAAATTACATGTAGTAATAATTTGAATATAAATAAAGTATTGGCTTAAACATGAAAACAAAATCAAAATAATATTTTACAAATAGTTGTTATTGGTTTTTGAATGTGGGGTTATGTTTTTTGTGTAGAAAGAAAATAACCTATTCGCGAGTTTGTTTACATTTAAAAAGTGGGCGTGTCTAATTAGTATCGATACAAAATTTTAATGTAGATAAATTAGCTATCTGTTTATTTAGCGCTAATGATTTTAATTATGAAAATGACAATTGCAAAATATAAAAAGTAAATTTTGAAATAGATATAAATTAATTTGAAATATACAAAGTTATCGTAATATTAATTTATTTACATTTCGATACTAATTTTACAAATTATGTCCGCCAATTTAACCATTCTATTGTATGTTATTTTTATGTTGATTTCTGTCTTTCCCTTTTGCAGTTAGCTGGAATGATGGTGTAATTTGCCCCATAACAATATATATATATATATATATATATATATATATATATATATATATAAATAATTAAAAAATTATAAGCGTTTATAAATTGAATTTATGTATTACAACTGTCAGAATTTGAAGTTTTCTAAAGCTTCGCATGTGCACCAATCTTTCATAACTAAATTACTTAAAAAACAACCTACTATAACCAGGAAAGTTTTTGAATACACGTTAAACCATTAATATGTGAAACAACAGTTTAAAAGAAAACAGAAACTAATCTCCAAACTTAATGCTACAAGCATGTTTAAAGCTATTAACACATAAATGATCCAACTAAGTAAGAAGTGGTAGAGCTGAGCCATTTAAGTAGACAAAGATTAACGTATCACCCTAAGCTACATTCAAGTACATACTTGCATAAAGTCGATTACTATGGCCAGAAAAGGAGACCGGGGCCTACTAGACATGCTGTTTTAAAGATTTAGTAATAGTAATAAACCCAAAAACTTTTAAGTGAAATTAATGTATGTATACCACAAGATTACAATAGCATAGCCTTCTTAAAAGACCTAGACTTTGACGCTCTCTTAAAATGTATATTCTCACATTGTTTCCATGAGTTATTTTATTTAAAATTACTCCATAAATATCTATTTTAAGCTATGAATTTAAGTTTAAAAGTCTGCAGTATAAAATGCGTGTGGTCGGTAGTATCTATAAGTTCTATTTATACTTCGTAATCTGAGCGAACAGTTTTCTAATTCAATAGACATTAATAGCAGCATTATTGTAATGTAATTTTGGAAAGACTCCTATATACGTAACCTACATTCAAAATATTGCAACCGAAATATGATAAAGAATTTGAAGAGATATATTCGCAAAGACTCAGACCGTAAAAGTCACAGAACACATATATTACAAAGTTTATATGGTTCGAACTTAGTCTGTAAAAGAACCGACAATAGAATGATCTAAAACAAAATAAAAATGAAAAATTTTAACTGCGCGCGTAAAAAGTCTGGGTCAAAAAGCCAATCGTAAAATCACGCAGACTATTCAGGTTACAAGTCAGGAACTATAAAGACCCGTAGTTTAGCAGGCAATTTAACTGATAGGCTGCTGTTCAATAAATAATTTGAAACTAGGAATGTTTCCTTTAAATTTTATTTCTAATTTTATAAAAAGTCACAATTGTATAGCACGATGGTAAAATAAGAGAAAAAGTTACAATTTAAGAAATTAAAATTACTCGCTTCATAAAAGATCATATCTCGGGGCTTATAAATCAAATCAAATAAAACTAAATAAAGAAAACGTAATATATACCTTATCCAATTCATAATTAGTTTATTTTCTGCACGCAAATGTACTTTTTCCATTTGATAATATATTACGAATTAAATGATAGTGATGTACAAATATTACAATAGGCGAATTATTAATTTAAAAATTTAAATATTTACACAGTGACAGTCTAAAAGTTACTTACATAATTTTTAAGTTACTCTAAAATATTAATGTTTCGCTACAATATATATACGAGGTCGAGTCAAATTTTAAACCACACTTTTGTTTTCACAACCAAGCTAATTGAGCGAAACTGACAATCGAGCAGTGTTCTCGTAGCCTGGAAAATAGGGAGGGGATTGACGCGGTCTGCGCTACAATATATATACGAGGTCGAGTCAAATTTTAAACCACACTTTTGTTTTCACAACCAAGCTAATTGAGCGAAACTGACAATCGAGCAGTGTTCTCGTAGCCTGGAAAATAGGGAGGGGATTGACGCGGTCTGCGCACCTGCCGGTATTTAGGCTCGCCACTACAGTCATGTCTGAGTAAGAGGTTACAACGTCGGCTGCGCAACGCATTATTATCAAGTTTCTGATGAACGAGGGTATCAAGCTCAGCGAAATTCTACCTAGACTAACAACACAGTTTGGTGACATAACTTTGTCACGTACTCAAATGTATAACTGGGTTAAAAAATTCAAGAATAGCCGTGAAACTGTACAACATAAGAGGTACAATAGGCGTCCCAGGATAGCTGTGATTGACGACAACATTAGAGCGATTTTTGACCTCATTGAAGGTAATCAGCACCTTACTATTAAAGTATAAATAAATGACAGTATAGCGTATTCCATTATTACTGGGCATCTAATAGGGTGGGTCACTGATGTATGAGAAAAAATAAAAGTTCTCGAATCATATTCTAATAGCAATATTTTTTTTGTCTTACGTTAAAACAAATAAAAATTGCTAAAAAAAAGTTAAAAAAAGTCACATCTTGAGCCCGCGCCGGAGCTCCTAAGAATTAAGTATTTTTGAAAAAAAAGCCATTTTATAAATTTTAATATTTTATTTACTATCAATTATTATTAATTAAAACTGAAAACATTTTTAATTAAACTTAAAAGAAAATAAAACTTTGGTTCCTATACAACATAAAACAATAAAATCACGAAATTATATTAGTTATTTTTTGGTCACAAAATCTTGTTTACTGTCAAATCTGGGCATCTCTCGTCTTGATTCAAGTTTCGTCTGTATTAAACCTTCTCTTGATTTTTTATCGCATAGAGTCATGGATGCTTCTGACACTATTTTCACAGTTCGTTCCACCGCCTGAGTATGACATGGCAGCTTGGCAAAAATTAGATTGTCACTTTCTTGACACTCAACTGCCGCATTTATTTCTTCAGTAGTGATGTTTCGAAGAATTGGTCGATCGAAAAACTTTTGATTCCAATTTATAATTTAAATTAGTTACTTGCGTCAAAATTGATAGTCGGGACCTCAAACACGCGACGTTGCTTTCCAGTATGAGGTGAGCTTCGTGCTTCTTGAATTCGTCTGGCTGCCAGTTCTCTCACTGTTTTATTTTCATCCAACGACATCGATAGAAGCAAGTTTTCTGGGTGAGCAAAATAGGCGTTACGTTGAATTACGGGATCTATTACTAGTTTTAACTCTGCAGGAAGGTATCGTAAGTTTGTTACCAATTTCCAAAAATTTTTAGACCCATGTTTGCAAGTCGGATTTGTTTTTATTTCAAACCATACTGGAGCATAAACTTTTACACAATACTCAGCTAATACTTTTAGCTGATATGACGGGTTTTATGTAGAAATATATAAACGTAAAATTCTATTTGCTTTTGTTAGCCATCGAGCATGGGATATTTTTCCTGGAGACCTGTTAGCTAAGCCATCGTGACAGTGTCCACTTATAACAGATATAGTTATTTCATACAAATATTTTTGATCTGTACTTAAGCCCTCAAATTGTATTTCCGGAAGCTGCCCTTCAATTCTCTCGTACTTGGCTATGGGTAGTTTTTCGCAGTTTTCTAATAAGTTGCCAATAGGACCAGCATGCGAATATGGTCCCTTGGTAACACCATCTAGTTTGTTAAATAGATGTTTTAATGGCAATTCGTTCAAATGTAGCATGCAAATAATCCATTGCAGTGGGCGCTGAAGTCTTTTTTCCAATACTCTTATTACTCCGTTAAATTTCCCAGTGTTAGTGACTGTACCATCACAATCAATAGCCATCAAATTTTCTTTATTAATTTTTTGAGGCGAAAGAAGGGCAATAATTGACATTTCAATACTTTTAGAAGTACTTCGATCTGGTGTTGCATAGCCAACATAAACTGAATCTGGCTCCTTAAGAACAGGTACATGTTCCTCAATCAATATTTGTCTGTATTTCTTAGCTCCCTTTTTAATAATATTAAGCGTCTTATCTTTTCAACCGTCAAAGTATAAAGCTGGTAGGTCTAGCTGCTTCTGCTTTTGAATATATTCTTTACGTACTTTTTTTCTTTCCCGTCGTATTTTTGATTTATCAATTGGTTCACTGCCAGGAGATATATCTTGCAATACAGAAGAAGAAATAGCAGCCGCTGCTCTATCGGAAACACCGTAACGGTCACAAGTTTCTGACAACATAGGCAAACTAAATTTTTTTTTCCTTCTGCCTTTGACGTGGAAGGTAAATTAAAAGAATCATCACTGGAAGAACTGGAATTACTTACAGATAATTCCAAGTCCTGCTGTTTTGAGTTAATGTTGTCGTGACTTTTATTTACGTGTTTTTCTGTCTTTGGTGCTCGGGCTGCTCTTTTTTGCAATTTAGTTGTAAGAACTCGATCTATGCCTCCAATACGCATCTTTCTCGCCCCCCTTTGGTCACTAAAAAACTCCTGTTCTTCTTTGGGTACCTTATATTGCCTTGGACAGCAACAAAGCTCAATTTGTTTACATTTACAGGAACAAATATCAAACAAAACTCTGCTACGTCGGAGAAAATTTTCTTTCTGATAAACGGATATTTTTTTCCAACGACTTTTTGAGATTTTTGCACTTTATATGATAACCGTTTATTAGTTGTATGACTCTTGTATTTGAAACTGTAGGAAGAGACGATTTTCTCCAAACACATTCTACCCTTTGAGCTACAAGTTTTGCAATATCTAAAAACGATGGTTCTTTGGTAGTATTCCTCGTTATTTTTAGTTGCAGCCTATTCCACTCATAGCATTTCATAACATCTTCGTAAGTTGGCAAAAAGTTATCATTAATATCTTCTACATTTCCGAATATCGGGCAGAAATAACCTTGGCTTCTGGTTTCCATAATAACGATTAGAAGTTAAAACAGTTCAAATAAAAAAATAAACACACAACTTCACTATCCGAGTAGTAAAACCAAACTGATCTTTTTATTATGTATTATTTTATATGTATTCTATCAAAAATATTTCGTGGAAGAAGATATACGTTTCAATGAATTAATTGCTTGTGTGTCTGAATTCTCGAGAACTTAAAAGTCGTTAGGATGCAGTAATATGCTTTTCTGCAATACAATGCTATGTTGTTATGTAAAAAAGGGATATGGTCGTTATATTCAAAATTTAACAAAATTGAAAATCAAAGCGCAGGCTCTTACACTAAGAATAAATTAATAATATTTTACAGGGGTCTAATGTAGACAAAAATACAACATATTTACGCTATTAGAAGTCGATACGAGAAAAAAAAATTTATTGACCCACCCTAGCATCTAGGTTTCCACAAAATTTGATCAAGATGATTTCCAAGGTTTTTGATAAATGATCAAAAACTGATCCGATAAGACACTTGCCAAGGACTCCTGAATCGATTTCAATGACAAACAATTTTCTGTATAAAATAGTGACATGCAATGAAACATGGGTTCATAACTACACACCCAAATTCAAAATGGCGAGTTTGGAGTGGCGAAGGAGTGGAAAACCTCACCCTGTGAACGCAAAAACACGTTTATCAGCTGAAAAAGTTCTTGCAACTGTCAGAAACAAAAGACGCAACCAACCAATAAGAAATGTGATTTTGTTAGATGACAACGGAAGATCTCACATGGTCGCATCGACTCGAGCTGAAATGAACCAAATCTACTGGGAAATTCTAGAACATCATCCCTACAACCCGGATCTATCCCCATGCGACTTTAATTTGTTTGGGTACTGAAGGTGGCACTAGGCGGACACCATTTTCAGAGTGATCAAGAAGTAGAGAAGTTTGGGCACAATTAGCTGTTGACACGGCCTCACACTTTTTATGAAGGCAGGAACCACAGACTCTCCAAGCGCTGAAAAAATGTGTAAACGTCAAGGGGACTATGTACAAAAGCAATAAACTTGTTTTGTAATTTTAATTTGACCTAATAAATGATCTAACTAATGAGATGGCGTTCCAATCAGTGGAAATTTATGATTGCTGTCTGGGTGCACCTGTCATTAGTATGACAAGTTCCAACTTGTTCTGTCAAGTAGTTTGTTTACTTCACAGTAGACGTCTCGTGTGTTTTCGCTAAAATTTATAAACTTGAACATCGTGCGGTCTTAAAATTCTTTGTTTTAGATGAATTGACCCCTAAGGAAATTCATCCAAAATTGATAAAAGTTTACGGGGACTCTGCTCCTTCAATTTCAACCATTAAAAACTAGGCAGCTGATTTTAAACATGGTCGCACGTCTCTCGAAGATAACACACGTGAAGGACGGCCAAAAACAGCAACCACACCAGAAACTATCGAAAAGGTGCACGATATCGTGTTGGACGATAGGCCTGTGAAGGTGAGCGAGATAGCTAAGGCCATGTGGTGCCAAACATCTTGCATGAAGAATTAGCGAAAGCTCTGCGCAAGGTGGGTGCCGCATATGCTGAATGCCGCTCAAAAGTAAACACGCAAGTGACTTTGGCAGCAATGTTTGGACCGATTCAATAGGGATCCGACCAATTTTGTGCGGCGATTTATTACCATGGATGAAGCGTGGGTCCACCATTACACGCCAGAAATGAAACAGCAGTCGAAGCAGAGGGCGAAAGCCGGTGGTACAGCGCCAAAGAAAGCGAAGTCGATCGCATCTACCGGAAGGGTCATGGCCAGTGTGTTTTGGGATGCGAAAGGGATCCTGTTAATTAATTACTTTGAAAAAGGCAGAACGATTACAGGCGAATGTTACTCCAACCTTCTTGACCAGCTAGATGCCAAAATTTGCGAGACGAGGCCTGGCTTGAAGAAGAAAAAAATCATGTCACCAGGACAACGCACCAATTAGAAAACTGCGAGATTTAGGGTATTAATTTGCCCGGTCATCCCCCCTATTCTCCTGATATGGCACCCTTAGACTTTCATCTGTTCACAAACATGAAGCAATTTGTTTCTGGGAAGCACTTTGCGTCCAATGAAGAAGTTGAGAGGGCCCTAGATGGATATTTTCACATTCTTCCACACAAATAAGCTCCTTTTATACAATTGTAGGTGATGAAGAACGTTTGTAGTATATATACGAGAGTAAGGTGAAAAATTCTCGGCCTGACAATGAGAGACTGCGATTTTCAGTTAAAAAATGATTTTATTTCTCTCCCTTGATTTCAACATACCTGGTCCAGCGTTTGTCTAACGTCAGTATTCCTTCCCGGAAGTAAGAGTGTCGAATGTAAAAGTATTGGTCGAAATTTTAGTACATAAACTCAAATAATAATCAATAATTTTATATTTAAGATGACCATCGATATTCAGATCCTTCTTTCGTCTTGAAAACTGCACTGATTCCCAGCAGCCTTTCCAGATATGACTGCAATAAATGTTATGGAATTTCTTGGCGAACTTGTTGGAATTTCTTTGAGGAATTACTACTAATACCAATTATCCCAATCCTTCGGTCTAACTCGTCCTTTTTTAACTTAATAGCGAACCATTTCGGTGATTGGAGCGGTCAAATTCTTTTGATTAATTTCTCGTAATTCATATCTTTAAGTAATTCCATTTAAAAAGAGTGTTTGAAGTCGTGCTCTTCCTGGAGTATGAAACTTTCTCCACATAATCGCAGCTCACTGTAGCAGCCTGTGCTTTTGCTAAATTCTAAAGTACAATTCACTTCATAAAATTCAAAATATATTGATGAAATTGCTCAAAATTATTCTTGCGAAACAACACTATACGAACTGTCTGAACAGTTTTCAC
Source organism: Melolontha melolontha (assembly GCA_935421215.2). NCBI lineage: Eukaryota > Metazoa > Arthropoda > Insecta > Coleoptera > Scarabaeidae > Melolontha > Melolontha melolontha. Next base: position 192,095,474 of record OW285236.1, on the reverse strand, counting down.
TGGCCTGTTGCCTATCAAATGCTTTTCTTTTAGAGTTAGAAATTTCAAACTATAAGTCGTCTTGCCAAAAACCCTAGCCTGTTATTGTATTGAGCACTTAGATTGTTGTTCTGTTCACTCAAATTGTTTTCTATTATTTTGGATTTTCAGAAACAGTTTCTCTACAACCGTTCTCCTTACATACCTGCTTCACGAATCTTCATTTTGCAATTACTATCGATATGGCCTTTATTATTTATTTACTTGCTGAACAATTTCCGGTGCAATTAAAAATCTGTTTATCTTAGACATACAAATCATATGATCTCAACTGCGGTATCAGATTTCCTGTCTTTCGTTTCCTCAAGTATTCGTTGCTTTTCAATCGTTCTAATATGATAAAGACACCGCTTTTCCAAGCGTTTAATTACTTTGTTATTTGTACCATTAAATAGCTTTCAAGATGTGGCCTTATTATCACTGAACTCGTTTTTGCCACAAGAAATACAAAACTTAAATCGTCAATAAAAACACCTATTCCTAATCACTCTTACTAATCTTGCTGTTTACTTCACATTTATAATTTATTGTAGCTATAAGCTATTTATCTCAAATAGAAATGCAATAAAATTTACACATAATCCCTTTGAAATATTCTCAACTATATTTTTAAGCCGGTAATCCAATTTACCTTATGATGCTGTAAATTGCAAATTCGTTTCATAATTTGTGATTTAAGATGGTATCTTAAATCACAAATTAGTAGCTCACAGCCGCCACTGCCGGTCCCAAGCCCGGATAAAGGAGGAGGGTTCTTAGGTAAGGTTAGCAACCTGCCTAGGGGAAAAACAATTACATGCTCAAAGCACCGGTAGCATAGCCTCGGAACATGGACGGATTTCACGGAGCACGACCCACGCGCGAATAAGGAACAAACTCTATATGAAGAAACAGCAAATGAGAATTGCATGCTGGAACATAAAGACTCTGTATTCAAAAGATCATGAACTAATTCCCGAACTCAATGAACATAAGATAGACATATGTGCACTCTCTGAAACGAAAAAGAAAGGTAGAGGAACAACAAGACTTAGCAACTACATCTTACTGTACTCAGGAGTAGCAAAAGACCAAAGAGTTACATCAGGGGTTGGTATGGCAGTAAACGAGAAATATGAAAAGAATATAGAAAGCATAGAGTATGTTAACGACAGAATTCTAAGAGTAAAAATGATGTTCAATCATCCCCTGCACATTATATCAGTATATGCACCTGACATTGGCAAACCCGAAGAAATGTCAATAGATTTCTACGAAATCCTACAATCAGAACTGGACAAAATCCCAAAAAACGAAAAGATAATCCTATTAGGAGACCTAAATGCTAGAATAGGAAATGAAGCAGTAGATGGAGTAAAACAAAAATACAACGAAGAAGTAACTAACAGAAATGGCGAAATGTTGACAGAATTTTGTGCACAGAATGAATTACGAATAAACAACACATACTTCCCTCATAAAGACCAACACAAATACACCTTTTACGACAATAGACAAAATAAATCCATAATCGATTACATCATCACAAACAGAATGTTCATGCCCCAACAAATAGTAGATATAAGAGTCCTGTCCTCAGCCAACATTGGAACAGACCACAAATTAGTGCTAGGAAAACTACGAATAGCAATGTCACTGAGGAAACAAAAGCCAACAACAAGAGCTGAAAAATTCAACATAGAATTGCTCAACCAGGAAAATACGAAACAACTATACGCAGACCGATGCAAACAATACATTACTCTTAACCCAATAATACAACCCGACACTCCCCAAACAGCATGGGATAAACTGAAACAAAACATCTATAAAGCCGCCGAAAAAACCCTAGGCACACGCACGGTATCGCAGAACAGTAGACCGAACAATAAACCTTGGTTTACAACGGAAGTCAAGGATATCACAAGGGAAAAGAAGAAAAATTATTTGCAATACAGGGAATCTCCAACTCAAGAAAACCGAAATAAGTATATTGAAACTAGGAACAAGGTCAATAATAGGGTTAGAGAGATCAAGGAAGAATACTGGCAGGAATTCAGTAACGAAATGGAAGCAGACATGTATGGAGCACAAAAACGAATTTGGAAACTACTAAGAGGCATGAAACGGGAAACGAATGAAACAATACAACTCAGAACAATTACCGAAGAAACTTGGGAGAAGTATTTCAGAAATCTTTACGCAGACATAGAGAACCCTGTAGAAACACAAGAAGAAGACATACAAAACGACCCACCAGAAGAGTGCACGCAAATCACCGAAGAGCAAGTAAGAGAGACAACGAGGAAACTTAAGAATAGGAAAACTCCAAACCAAGACAAAATACCAAATGAGCTAATAAAAAATGGAGGAACTGCCACCATAAAAGAATACACAAAACTGTTTAATATCATACTACAACATAGAAGAATACCTGAAGAATGGAAGAACAGCGTAACAATACCCATCTTCAAAAAAGGAGACAAAACCGATCCAGCAAACTACCGTGGGATAACATTGTTGAGCACCTCGCTAAAACTCCTAACTAAGATCATTGCGGACAAAATAACCCCAACAATGCCAATAAGCGAAGAACAACAAGGATTTCGAAGAAGTCGATCCACCACTGACGCTCTATTCCTACTCAGACAACTGATAGAAAAATCATTAGAGTACAACACCCCTGCCTATCTTTGCTTTGTAGATCTAACTAAGGCCTTCGACAGAGTACAACTAAAAGACGTCATCACGATCCTGGAAAACAATAATACGAAGAAAGAATACGTAGAACTCATTAAGGACCTAAACACGAACACAAGAACGCAAATACGCACAAACCTCACCCTAACGCAACACCTACGAACCACAACAGGCAGCCGTCAAGGCGATAGTCTCAGTCCTTTATTATTCAACGCAATCATGGATGAGCTGGTGAAAGCTGTAAAGAACACCGATTAGGATATCGGATGGGCATACACAACATAAATATAATATGCTATGCTGATGACGCAGTACTTATTGCGGAATCAGAGGACGACCTACAAAGAATGTTACATGCTTTCAACAGGCAGGAAAACACAACATGGAAATTTCCATAGACAAGACCAAATGCATGACCATAGCAAAAGAATCTGTACGCTGCAAATTGGTAATAGAAAATAAGACCGTCGACCAAACCATGTCTATCGAATACCTTGGGTGCAAAATTACAAGCGCAGGGTTTTTGGGTGATGAGGTGAGGAAACAAGTAAACAAAGCAGCAGCAATATCGGTACATCTTAGGTATCCAATCTGGAGAAACAAACACCTAAGTACGGAATGCAAATCAAGGATATACAAAACATGCGTACGACCGGTGATGACATATGGTGCGGAAACGAGAGCGGAAACAACGATAACAAAGAGGATACTAAGAACAACCGAAATGAAGACTCTAAGAACGATAACAGGATACACATTACATGATAGGCAAAGAAATACAGATATAAGGGAGAAGTGTCAAACGGATGACGTAGTCAGATGGATACGGAAAAGAAGAAGAGAATGGAACCACCATGTCAGCCGAATGACTCCCGACAGAATGGCCAGAATAGTACGAAACAACATACCTCACGGAAGAAGACCCATAGGACGACCACCAAAACGCTGGCGAGACAGCTGGCAATCAAATTCACAAGAACTGCCGCCACAAAGAAACCGGAACTAAACAGGCGATACGCCTATTGAAAGAAGAAGAAGAAGAAGAAGAAGATACCATGGAGGTGGAATCAGACGGAAGTCTCCCGTTTTTAGACTTCTTAGTGACCCGCAATATGAATGGCAAACTAGACCACACGGTTTACAGGAAGCCGACTCATACGGACCGATATCTGAACGGGTTTTCCCATCATCACCCGGCACACAAACAAGCGGTTATTAATACTCTTGTACATCGTGCGTTTTCTATCTCAGAACTTAGGGCGCTACCCTCCGAACTTAAGCATGTTTCTAACACTCTACTCCAGAATAATTACAACGCCCACGACATACACCGTACTATAATGACACATCGTATATTACCGTATATTCAAGGTATCACCGATCATGTAGGAAAGGTTCTACATAGAAATCAAATCAAAACTGTCTTCAGACCCCATTCTAAAGTGTCCGACCTCTTTCCTTCTGTTAAAGACAAAATATCTCCGCTCCAAGCACAAGAAGTGTATCGCATTCCGTGTTCGTGTGGCTGTGTGTACATTGGCGAAACTAAGCGGCCAGTCAGTGTGCGTGTGTCCGAACATGAACGTTGTACTAGACTGTTACAGATAACCGGTTCAGCGCTGGCAGAACACAAACTCAACTCCGGTTATCAAATTCTATTCAAAGATGTCAAGCTTCTGTCCCGTGAATCGCATTATTTCCCTAGGAAAATCCGTGAATCTATTGAAATTTACAAACATCCCCGCAATCTCAATAGAGACGATGGCTAAACGTTACATCATCCGACGTGGCAAACTCTACTGAACTCTACTAAGAATTACCACGCCCATACGACGCATGCCACTGGCTCATTGTCCCTGGCCAATAGCAGGCCACCTTCTGACCCGGTTCTCCCTATATAAGTTGTGCCGGTCTCTGTCATAGCATTCTTCAAGCTACTGCGAAACGACGAACATCTACGTACAGCCCTGAAGATGTCCCTTGAAACAGTGGACGAAATGTTGGCAATTACGTCTAACTCGACGCGGTTCCAACCCGGTAACCGAGATCTACATAAGACATGATCGCAAGAAAAATATACCATAATATTTTTTTCACGAAAAATACAAAAGAAGACGCAAATCACTTTACAAGTGTTCTCTGAAGTTCACGCAGAGCAAATTTTAGCGACGTTCTTCTAGAAAATGATCCAACATAGTAAACTTAATCCTGTTTGTTTGCAAGGTATACTTCCGATTATTAATGTTATGCGCATCGTTTGATTGAACGTTGCAGAATGCCTCGATATCGTAGTTACAAGCAGTTTCAACTTAAGTACTTTCCAATAGAGACTCAAATTATCATCCGTTTAATAAATGTGTTAATAAACAGTCGAACTATATCTCAGCTCATCGATTCTGCTGTTGATCACCGAACAAAAAGCAGAATTATCATCGCGAAAAGTTTAAACTTTTTAAGCTTCTTAAACGATGCCAAAGGTGATGAATAATTGCCAGCATTCTGCAAACTTGAAAACAAATGTATTTGTGAAACTACAGCAGGAAGTGGATTCTTTGCTAGTAAATACAGTCAGAATTGGTTAATGTTTGAGGATTCATTGGAGATTTTAACGTTGCATATAAATGTATGCAATTGTTGTTGAATATTACAAAGTATTAAAAAGTAACCATAAATTTTCGAAATTTAATGAAAAATCCGAGAAAAAATTTAGAATGAATGAAAACAGTATTAACCATCTTTAAATATTCTTATAATTATCAGAACAAATATTGAATATGAAAGTGCTTTCGTCTTTATACATCTTGAATTCTTGATATTGAACAGATTTTAAATCCAAGCTGCAAAATAAAGTGTTAATAAAATAAATCCTTTAATAAATAAACTTTACGTGGAAATATTGCGGTTTTCATTGTACGGGTATTGTTAGTTTTGATGTTTCGCTGCCATGGTATCAACTTCTTCGGTATTTGAATACAGTCGAGAGAGAACTGAGAAACATTTCTAATTACGAGAGTGATTTGACGGGAGAGTAATTTTTCTTTGAAGTACTTATTTTTTGGGTAAAAAATAATTTTATTTTTCAAAATAATTCCCTTTCAATTTTGGACACTTCACCAGCCATTTTCGAATTTTTTTAAACCGTCTAAATTTCAGATTCGTTATGATATTTATGTAACTTTTCGTCAGTGTCTTTCTTATTTCTCCACGATTTACAAGTGTCCCGTATCGTTATGTTCAAATTTTAGGAGTGTAAAGTAGACTTTATTTCAAGTAACAAAAACGCAAAACTTGTATATCCATTTTTATTTGTCTCAAAGTTACAGATCTATGAATGTGATTGTCAGATCATCAAAAAAAAATGTAATCCTAAAGTCAATACAAACTGATTTTATTTAAAAAAAAAGTTATACGATTCAATAACAGGCCTGTGATTGTTAACGACGCATAATAAAATATTATCCTAAAATAAATAAACACGTGTCGTAGTGCATACAGTAATTTATTGGAGATCTACAAAAAAGAGTACTGCAAATTGATTTAAGGTTCTTACTTATTTTGTAAGTGTTGAACCATGAATATCATACAATAAACAAATGTTAAGATGACTGTTAATGTTGCATTTTTTAATAAAGAATTACATTACGTTTCAGTTCATACAACAGCTTATTAATGAGTGGACACGTTTTCTTTATTCAAAATGCCTTACCGATTTTCTTCTCAAGAGTATGCGGACATGCATTTTGTGTATGGCTACTGTAACGGCAGTGTACGTCAAGCAGTTATTGAATACCGACATCTGTTTCCCGATAGGCGCATTCCTCATTACAGAACGTTTCTGGAAGTACACTGACAATTTCGGAAATCCGGACTGCGTGATTATCTTTTCGACCGAGGAGTAAATTTGCCAGCAGACTTAGAGGAAGAAGCAGTAGCTATTGTTACAAGGGATCCAACTCTCAGTGTACGTCGAATCGCCAGACAACTAGGGGTACCACGAACGACAGTTTGGCGAATTTTAAAACGTGATGGCTTATATCCATATCACTATCGCAGGAGACACGGTTTGCTTGAGGCAGACCACTATGTTCGTCTAGTTTATTCTACCTGGATATTAAGACAGTCACGGCTTCATTTTAATTTCTGCAGAACAGTCCTCTGGACAGATGAATCTACGTTGACGAGAAGTGGTGTTACAAATCTGAGAAACCTGCACAGGTGGTCATCAGAAAATCCCAAAGCTACACACCCATCTAAACTTCAACATGAATTTTCTATTAACGTTTGGGCGGCTCTAATCGATGACTTGTTGATTGGTCCTGTCGTTCTTCCTGGGAGGTTAAATGCGGACAATTATCTTCAATTTCTTATTGACGAACTCCCAGGTCTTTTAGAGGATGTCCCACTGAATGTTCGACGAGACATGTGGATTCACATGGATGGGGCACCACCACATTTCGGAATTGCTGTCCGAAATTGGGTTAACGTCAATTATTCAAGATGGATTGGTCGAGGTGGTCCTGTTGCATGGCCAACCAGATCACCTGGTCTTAATCCCCTTGACTTTTATTTATGGGGGTACATAAAAAATTTACGTCTACGCGCAAGTTTCGAACACACTTATAAAGTACCTTGAGCTTTACCTTTACTAAAGTATATATTTTCTTGTAGTAAAATAGCGAAAGAATATATATTATGAAATGTATTTGAAACACACGGGTTCATTTACATCAGAAGATGGAAAAATAGAGGAAAGAATTACAAAAGTACTTCCTTTTGCTTTTTTCTTTTTCTTTATTTCCTCTACCATTCAAATTATATCGTTTCGGCCGGTCCACAAAAATAATCCGATTTAGGGGTGTAACGATTCGACCGCGCTGGGTAAGTACTTGTTACTAGCCAAGTAGGCAAGTAGCAGCCGAACAACGAACGCAACTGAAAGTTTTCACTCGCATTTAAATAAATATTTTAATTTTCATCACCCTAATATTTGTATATTCACTATCAAAGTGAAATTTAAATTCAAATTCAAAGTACAAAAACTGAACAAAAAACAAATTCACGAACGGAAAAGCGCGAAAAATACTTTACTGGTAAAATTGAACAATACAATACAAAAGTAGACTGCAATATGTAAAACTAACGATTACATTTAAGGTAAGACACCAAAACGATACGGTTGTTTAAATTGGATTATCAGCCGAAACGAATACGACCCTTTACACCAATTATTACATATTGTTCAGAAGCGCCGAGATTGACAAAAAGACGGGCAGAATAAGTGATACCGTCAGAAGGGCACAGGTAATTTGCATGCTATTTAATCCGATTAAGCTTCACTTATAAATGCGGTGCTCTAATCCCGCAGGTAAAATGCACTCTTGCGTTCTAAGTATTTGTGTAATTATTATCCTGAAACACGACACTAAGGTCATAAATATCGTATTAATTTGTGAACAATTTTCAATTTTATAGAAGTAAAGTCTGGCAAACTGACGAAGTGTAGTGGAGATGTGTGCAAAGAACTTGTAAAGCAAATGTTTTTACAGCGCGAAATAATTTAATTCTGCGGAGTAATCTTACACATAATCATAATATCGATGTCAAGAAACTTAACAGACAGGTAATAACAACATCGTGCAAAAGAGATGCAACTCAAGATTTAGCAGAAAAGCCATCGAAAATAATTCGAATGGAGTTGGGCGAAAACCCATCCACAATTAATGTAGATTACATACAAAAAAATGTATAACGCTCGCCGTAAGTATTTACCATCTTCCGCTGAAGAATTGCATACCATAATTAGGCAAGTTAAATGTCAAGACAGATAGAAATTAAAACTTTTTATTCATAAACGCTGACAAAGAGAAAATCGCTGCATTTTCCTTTGCCACCAACATCCGCATATTGTGTAATATTGAAACTGTTTATGTAGATACATAAACAATTGGGCATATGTAATCGTCCCGTTTACACATTTCCCAAAGTTTTTTACACAAATATTTACCATACATGGCATTGAAAACTGTCCTTATATACCGTTAATTTGTTGTTTATAACCGAATAAGCGAAAGTCTACATATATCATCCGTAGTCGAGTTGGGCGAGACATTTGTTAAACCGCTTACTGATGTTCGAGTTGGGCGAGAATTAACAAAATTGTGGATTAAACAGTTCCAAGAAGGATTTGATAATATTTCCCCATAATTTTAAAATTACATTAGAATACGTATTTTAAATTTATCCTACATATACAGGTTGGCCCAATTTCGTGTAACATTTTAAAGTTTGTTTTTTAATGGAACACATATATTTTATTACATTTTTCAATTATACATAAGAAAATTCGTACTGCACAAAGAGAAAAAAGAAACTAAACTAATTTCACATAATGCTTACAGTTATATTTATATATATATATATATATATTGCAGTTCTAAGAACTATTTGATAAATTAGGATTTCCAGGATTTTTGATAAACCAAAGTGTAATTAGTGTACTCGCCCAACTCGACGCAAGGGATTATCGCCATTTTCTTTCTTGGATTAAATCAGGTATAATTCGGCCCAACTCGTCGACGTCCATATCATCGCATTGTGTGGTATCAAAGATTTATGTTTTGACAAATTTAATGTGACTTTCGAACCCAAGAAAGTTGTATCTGACTTTGAAATAGCGATTCATGTTGCTATAAAAGAAATCTGGACGAATGCCGAAGTAATTGTTTGCAGATTTCATCTGGGTCAAGCATGGTATAGGAAAATATAGCAGTTGAGTTTAAGTAGTCATTATAACAATAAAGAAATGAATGAGATCCAAAATTGCCTCAAAACAACATTTGCTTTAACATATTTATCTCCAGAAGAAATTGACGACGCTTTTGCGATGGATCTATTTGCAGAAATCCTCATCAACGCTGAAATTCATACGTACGCGAATTACTTATTGGAAAACTATAATTCCGATGACGCTGACTTTCCACCACACATTTGGGCCGAATAGAACGCAACTTTAACACGAACTACTAATGCACGTGAATCATTTCATGCACGTTTTAATCATTTATATACATTTACCATACATATTGTATGGATTTTGTAATAAATTATATTTTTATTTTCGTGTTTTTTATGTAAAATGTAGTAACTATATGTATATATTTCACATATCTATTATATTGCTACCTACGCAAGAAACAGGCGCAGCTATAACGTCTGAAGATGGTCGAAGTCTAAACAAAACCCCTAATCGTATCGCACAATGTCTTCTAAATAAAAAATATAAATGACAGAATATAAATATATATTCTGTCATTTATATTTTTTATTCCCTTGACAAAGGCATCATTGCCGAAACATGTAGGGTTGTTTTAAATATATATACTTTGAAGTAATGAACCAGACCTTTAATCGCCGACTTATTAAGTTTACCTTATATATATATATATATATATATATATATATATATATATGTTTAGATAATTTCTTAACCGTTCATTAAATATATCAATGATAAATTCTTGGAATTTCTCGGCTTTTATATGAAATATTTACAAATATTATCAAATTAGTATGTAATTGCGAAGTAAATGTGAAAGTAAACATTGCTGCCCACAAATAATAACGCAAACCATACGAAATTTTTAATTGAAAAATTTTGTCTACGTTGGGACTTGAACCCAAGTCTACGGTTTGCCGGAACGTTGCTTTACCACTTAAGCCACGATTGACCTTTGTTCAAGCTATTTAGAAATGCATTATAAGGTAAGAGTGTTAATGATTCTGATGTCGCTTATTGAAAGTAGATGTCAGGTTTGAAAGCAGATGTCACTTTTGAAAGCAGATGGCAGTTTTGAAAGCAGATGTCAGTTACTGAAAGCAAATGTCAGTTACCGAAAGCAGATGTCTGTTTTGAAAGCAAATGTCAGTTACTGAAAGTAGATGTCTGTTTTGAAAGCAAATGTCAGTATTTGAAAGCAGATGTCAGTTTTAAAAGCAGATGTCTGTTTTAAAGGTTTTAAATTGCTAATTATTACTCCATAGCTATATGTGTGTTTAGATAATTGACAAATTCTTGGAGTTTTTCGACTTTTATATAAAATATTTACAAATATCAAATTAGTATGAAATTGCGAAGTAAATGTCGCAGAGCTGTGATTATAGCTTTCTTTTCTGAAGATCTGCACTACTTAAAGAGACCCAACTTGATACCACGAAGGTCGGAGGTCGAAATCCTCAATCACCCGCTTGCATAGAAAACGATAGGGGGTGATACAGTTACCAAATTTAAACACAGATAACGACATACATACCCGGTGAACGTATTTGAATGACGCGCAGACAAATTAAGATACCGGGACGAGACAATAAATAAAAGGAAAACTAAAAGGAAAATAAAGACGTAACAATATATATTTTGTAATAAATGATATTTTTGTAATTGTATTTTTATGTCAAATTTAAATAAAAAGTTGTAAACAGGATGTAGGAATCTGTTAGTTGGTGGATGAAGAATGCAACAAGTCGCCTTGCATTAATTGCTGTTTGCGGACGACATGATGGTGGTAGCAGATTCTGAAAAAAATATACAACAGAATCTAAATATATACTAATCAGAGCTAGGGAAGAGTAAAACAAAAACTATGATAATGTCAGAAAAGGAAAAGAAGCACAAAATATGTTTAGAGGGAAGACAACTAGAACAAGCCAAAAGCTTCAAATATTTAGGCACTGTAATAGAAGAAAATGTAAGGGTAGAGAAAGCAATAGCAGAGAGAATATGAAGAACTGGAAGAATTTATAACATGCTTAAAGAGACATTTTTTGGAAAAAAGCAAATATCAAAAGTAATAAAAACAGAAATATACAAAAAAAGTAGTAAGACCTTCACTAATATATAGTAGTAAGTCTGGGACGATTACAGATAGAAACAAAAACAGAATAACAGCAGTAGAAATGAGATTCCTGAGAAAAATTGTAGGAATTACAAGGAAAAACAGAATTAGGAATGAGGTAGTAATACAAAGCAGGTACCTGAAACCGGTTAAGAGACTTATGGAAGAAAGACAGCTGGGTTGGTTAGGACACTTGCACCGGACGCACGAAAATAGACCATCGAGGAAGGTGTATCAAGCCAGAGTACAGGGAAAGAACAGAATAGGAAGACCTAGACTATAATGGGGAGAACAAGTACGACAGGCTGCCGCAGAACATGGTATACAGTGGTGTGAAGCAAGGAACTTGGTACAGAACAGAAACGTATGGAAGGGTAGAATAAATGCACTACTAACTTGAAATGTACTATTAAAATCCGACACCTAATGGTATAAGGATGTTGTTTCGTCTTATAAACGAAATTAATTTGTATTATTTGTATATTAAATATAAGTATTATTCATTTTGTATATATTAAACATAAGGAATCGTAGAATATAGTATTTAAACCTAATGGTCAGGTACAAAATTGAAACCTATGTATAACTATATTTTATAATCATAGTAAAATGCAAACGTTTACCCTGAATTTAAGATGCGGCATCGTTCATATTTATCAACCTTTATTCAATTCGGTACTTATTTAAGTGCTGGTCTCTTTAGATACTTTTCAAGTTACCTTGTTTTATGAGTGAACGTGCCGTGTACACAATTTGTAACTTTCAAATGCAAACGCACGTTCACTAAATTTTGTACCATAAAACATAAGAATGAAGACTGCAAGCATCATAAACTGGGAATTTCAGTTACAGTTAATATAGAATTAAAAACCATTTGCAAAGTTTGTTATTTTAGTTGGCACATTTTACAAACAAGGCGGTTCATGGAAATTTTTCCGACCTTTGTTCGTTATCTGGCCGCATTCTGATGCGGCCTACTTTGTTAATTGTTCCAGAGTTTACTGAAGTTAGGGGTAAATTTTGCCTACAATTCTTAAACAGTCTCAACAGATCAGCGTGCGTAATACCAGTTACAAGTGTCAACACAACAGTGTTCAAGACAAGACTCTCAACATAGCCTTCTAGACAACAGCCATAAGAACAATGCTCAAGACAACAGTCTACATTTAATATTAAGAGACACCGTCTCATTTTTATCAGCAAGACAACAGTCTTGTTTTATCACCAAATCAACAATTCTTATGTATCAAATAGTGTAAATTTTGTAAATAAAGGTGTTATATTGGAGTGCGGCGTTTCATTAAAAACTGTCACCGACGAGTAAATAATTAATGCATATACAGCCTTACAACCCGTGCGCGGTGAAACAATACACAGGAGCACAACAGTGCAGTTGCCCCAACACATGTATAGTTTAAATAATTAAATAAATGTTAGATTTTGTAACTATATTTATAGAAATAAAATATAATAGAAAATTTCTTTTTTTTATTTAATTATTTAATTCAAGTCTTCGCAGAAAAATCTGGGTGAAAGAGATCAAAAGGAAGACACATTATATAAAATTATCGTAATCTTCCAATAGGAAAGTTACTGTTAAATATCTGGAGCTAATTTTGATTTAAAATTAGTTGGACAAGATTTTGTCTTTACACAATATTATGCTCCGAAGAATATGACTTGGATATATAAATAATTTACTATAATAAATCGAATACAGAAAACACCATAACGCACAGATTTTTTTTTGGTATTGAATAATTTTTTAATTTATGGACAGATTTTGAATTTGTTTGCGGACTCTAATCAAGACAGCATTGGAGTTTGTTGAACAATAAATGTAATTAGATGTCATTAACAAGTAGCACGTTTCTAGCGTTACGCATTATGTGCATACAAAATCGGTTGTTGCGTTCCATCGTCAATTCAATCGTCATGATACACCATTCCGCAATACCATTTTGGCATGGTATCAGAAGCGGCATAATGAAGGTAATATTGTGAACAAGAAACCGACTGGGAGACACGTAAGTGTAATGACTGCTGAAAATATTGAGCGTGTAAGAGTTTCCTTTACGAGGAGTCCACAACGCTCAACTGCATAACATGAATGTGCCCTAAATTTAAAGAAAACCAGCGTTCATAGAATACTTAGGTCTATTAAATTCCACACCTATAAATTGGCACTTGTTCAAGAACTAAGCCCAATAGATAGACAAAATCGAGTTGAGTTTTGCAGACAACTTTTAGATCTGTTTGCTGGTGAACCCAATATTGCGCGTTGTCTGTTTATGAGCGACGAAGATCATTTTTATCTAAATGGCTTCATTAATAAACAAAATTTTAAATATTGAACAACAACAAACCCACGTCAACTTCACGTAGCGAAAGTAACGGTTTGGCATGGCCTATAAGCCACAGGAATTATTGGCCTATATTTTTGGAAGAGAAAAGGAATAATATAACAATAACATCAGGAAGATAGTGTCAAATGATTGATACTTTTTTCCAGAAAAAGATATGAACAACTTGATTGTAATTACTGGTTTCAGTAGGAGGGGCAACGAGTCACAGCAGAGAATAAAATATATATTATTACGAATATTATTTTAAATATTCATTTATGACATATTTGCTAGCATTCGCTTCTAATTAAATAAGTACATACCATAATATAGTATAAATAATAGTATCAGAGCCTTAAGTGGAGTTTCCAGAAGAATCAGCTGCAGAAATCTCTTTAAATACTACAACATACCGACTGTACCATCTTCGTTCATATTTTCGTGTCTTGATTATATCCATGAAAAGCAAACAAATTTTACTAAAAATAATATCTTTCACAATTATAAAACCAGAAATGGAAGAAATATTACCATCTCTTTTCATAGGATAAATAAAACGCAATTAAACACGAATCATTTGGGGATTAAATAATACAACAAACTGCCAAGTGAAACAAAAAACCTGAATTGTCGAAAATTCCATGCTGTAATGAAGAAATGGCTTATGGACCAGTCCCTGTATACTGTTGAGGACTACTTTGCCTGTGATTTTTCTGTGTTGCTTTACGCTGCTGTGTGATATCAGATACGTATTGGTCTTTATTATAGATAACCTGTATTGTTTGTCTATCTTATTTTTAGTATGTCCGCTGTATTTTATTTATTTTTATTTTTTTATATATACTGTATTGACCATGTAAATTGACTTTTGACTTTTGCAAATTTATAATAATAAAGATGATTATGATTAGGCATGAGAAAAGTTTGTACAAAGCTGATGCCTAAGTCTGATTAACAAAAAGAATTGTTGTATCGTTTGACAACCGAACCCAACTCAATCACGGACAGAGTGATAATAGGTGACGAATCATGGTTACTTGAATATGATACCCAAACATATGGGCAAAGCACGGAGTGACACACACCATCATCACCGTTGCCCAAGAAAACTCGAATGGCCAAATCCAGATGTTCATGCTTATCATATTTTTTCGTTGTCGTGGAATTATCCAAAAAGATTAGTACCGCAGGACCAGACGGTGAATCAATCGCGAACTCCTTGGACGTTTGCGGACGTGGCATTGCCAATTCTTGGATTTTTCATTACGATAATATTCCCAATCACAACTCAATGCAATTTAGAAAATTGGAGTTGGCAGAGAAATGCATTCCAGAACTCCCACGCTAACCCTACAGTCCAGACATAGTTATATGTAATTATTTCTTTTCAAATTCTTAAGCGGGAGTTGAAAGGTTACCGTTACGGAGCAATAGGCAACATCCAAAGCGCCACGACGCAGGTTCTAAACAGATTAAAGGAATAATACTTCCAGAATTGTTACCCATTCCTAAGGAGCATACTTTAAAGGGACAATGTTAAATTGTGGATACATTCAATAAGAAGCTTTAAAATAGATCATTCTAATTACTTCTGAAACATACCTCGTATGTTGCCATTGCGAATTTAAGTTGGGTTAAGATGCCGTTGCCACTAAAAACTTAATTAAAGATATTTTTTTTAATTATATGCTCAACACAACTTTTCCAATTAACATTTTGAACATTTTCGATAGCTTGCAATAACAGCCCCCTCACTTCTGTCAATTTAAATGTGATGTTCTTCGATGCTACTTCATTCTTTATTTTTGCCCATATCAACTCTATTGGATTGAGTTCACAATGGTACGGTGGCAACCTTAATAGAACTTTATTATTACGTTTTGCCATTTCATCAATCACATACAAATTATATTGTTCTTTATTTATTTTGATTAAATTCAGAAGTTCAGCTCGTACCATCTCTTCTCTGAATTCAATCTGCTTATTTCGCAACCACTCTTGCATATCTTTTTTCTTTGATCCTGCTGTAGGAATTTTCTCCATTCTACGGCTGTGGTAAGACGCGTTGTCCATGACGATAACAGCGTTGTCAGGTAATTTTGATAACACATTATTAAACCATGTCTCAAAAACGGCTGCATTCATTTCTTCATGATAATCTCCTGTTTTCTTACCTTCAAAAAGCATAACCCTCCATCAACAAAGCCATGTTCGGATCCAATATGTAACACAATAAGCCTCCTCCCTTTTCCTGACGGGTTTTTTAGTCCTGTAGATAGCCCTTCGATGAATGTTTGACGCCGATCTCTTATACTGTTATCTATCCATACTTTTTCTTTTGTATGACCTTCATTAATCCACGTCTCATCTAAATAATAAATTGGTCTACCTTCTCTCCTAAATTCCTTCATTTTAAGTAAGTATTTTCTTCTCCATGCAATGATATCATCCCGTTCGATAAGAATACTTTTACGGTTTCTTCTCATGTACTTGAAGTTAATTTGCTTCATAAATTTGTACAATGACGAACGGGACATTTGTGGTAAATCTGGACGTTTCTTTATTTCCATCAACATTTTTTTCAACGTAGGTAATTCGTTTTTATAAAAGAAAGCATGCACTATTTGCCGCACAGACTGTTTAACTACTTCATCGTATGCAGCAACATTACCAGGTCGTCCTCCATAGTGTTTAGATGCAGTAACTGTACCAGTCTCATTATACTCTTTTATGGTGCGATATACTGTCGATTGTGCAACGCCTAAAAGCAGAACATTATCAAATTGGTTACATTATTCAATCCATGAAAACTTACTCACGGTGTTACTAATTTTAGAAACAATAACGGTTTTTTTAAGATTCGGTTCATCAGTTCGCAGCTGTTTATACATATTTAAAACACATTGCTTTTCAGCAACAGATAAATGTCCTATATCTAAACGTTTGCGTTTTTTCGGAGGTGAAAATGATGCTGAACTTGTTGCAACAGTATCCATATTTATATGAATATTGAATAATTATCGATAACTACAGAAGGGTATCTTAAAGGTTTCACAAATTCTAAAAAGAACGGATTTATTTACGTTAATACAACAATACAACTGAATAGAACAACGGGAACACAACAGAAAACGAAATTTGACAAGCGTTTGACATCGATAGGTCAACACGCAATTTTTGCATAACGTAATCCTACCTCTGAAGCAACCAATCACGCATAGTAATTTTGGCGCAATTAATTTAAAACGCTCCTCTTAGTTTAAAAATAGACTATAACTCCAAAATTTGCTGCCCAGGATACCTGAAAAGGAAATTACTACGGGGAGTGCAAAGGCAATGAAAAAAACTAATGAACAAATAATTTGTATATTCACGATCAAAGGAAAATAAATGATCATAATATAATTAAGTAAATGGATATATTATATTTAAGCATTGACTAAAATCAAATAAAGAAATATCAATCAATTGAATTTTCACCCTGTATAATTATACCGACAGCATGTTAAGGTAAAAAAAAAATATATATCTAACTCTAACAAAATCCAAAAGTAGATATCGCAGAAAGGTGAACACAGTACGATAAACATAATATCTCGAAAGTTGAACGTAATAATACTGTCAAAAGTAAATGGAAAATAATTAGTTAAATTAATTATATAATTTATTCCCGCGGATTTTTTTCTAAAGGTACCATTAGATATAAATTCACAATAATTTTATAAACAGAAATAGCGATAGTCAAAATATTCTACTCACAAATACAAATGATTTAAATTCTAAATTAAAAATTAAGAAATTACTAAAATGCATCGTCATTTATCGACTCCTGCATGTAAGCAAAAAAAAAAAGGATATCTGTGGTCACGTAAGACACGGCAAAAACAATTGTAACCGCAGAAGAAATTACTATAAAATATATTTGGCCTTATATGCAAGTAAGAAAAATCCTTTAATTTACAAGAATGAATTCTTTTAAGTTATACTATACAAGATATATTAAATTTTAAACGAGTTGGGCATTAAAAATGCTAATAACTATATTAATATTACAAAAATTAATTTAAGTTATGCTATAAGAAGTTAAATTGATTACGGCAAAATATAAAAGCAATATATATAAAAAATTATAAGACGACATCTAAATTACACAAAAACTTTAATAATTCGAATTACTTGTCCGTCGAAGGTGGTCCATTAGTCGTGACAGGTTCTGGTATTAGGCTCTTCCTGGTGTTGCCAACTCAATAGCCGTCTGCGCGGAGTAATTTAGGATGTTTTTCTATTTCGTTCGCTTCTCTAATAACTTTTCGTTCGATGGTAATCCTTTGTTGTATTTGTTGTAGTTAATATTTGTGTTTATATATGGCGTTTTTTTCTGGTGCGCAATTCGTCTTGCTCCATTAGTCGTGACAGGTTCCGGTATTAGGCTCTTCCTGGTGTTGCCAACTCAATAGCCGTCTGCGCGGAGTAATTTAGGATGTTTTTCTATTTCGATCGCTTCTCTAATAACTTTTCGTTCGATGGTAATCCTTTGTTGTATTTGTTGTAGTTAATATTAGTGTTTCTCCAAAATTTACTCTGTGTCTGTTCTCGTGTACATGTTCTGCAACCTGACTTTCCAATTCTTTTTCATTGTGTGTCGCTCCGTTGTTCTTAACTCCTTGTCCAATCAGTTTGTCCGACGTAGGTCCTCCTGTATAGACACATTCTCCCTTAGTTCGTGATAATTTGTCCTTGGTCCTAGAAGAGTTGTGTTGGATGGCAGTAGTAGCACTATAACATACGAGGGATGTTTCCAAAGTTCTGGAAATTTAGCTATAATTTTTTTTATTTTGTCAATTTTCATCAATATTACAATGTAGTTTCTCAACATAATCGCAATTTAATTGAATACGTTTATTCCAACAATAAATTCCTTTGTTTTCCTTGCGGTGTGCGGTCTTGCATTACCCTGTTGCAATAACGGACGCATATGCAAATTCCCAGGCCATTTTCTTATAAGTGCCGCAGTGGTCCGAATAATAAGTTCGAATAATACTCTGCGCTAACATGCCACGTAATTTCAGTAATTTTCTCTCTTAGGCTGGTTTATAATTTTGAATAAGAGTGTCCAATGGTGGTCTGACCCTTTCTTAGGTAATCGATCATAATTATTCAACGGATATCCCAAAAAACAGATTTTAGAACCATGATGCTTCCACTTCATCGACTGCTGTGTTGTTTCTGGGTTGTAAAAGTGGACCCATGTTTCATCCATAGTTACAAGGCGATTCAAAAAATCTGGATCTTCTTAAAAACGGGCACAGATTGACCGTGATGCTTTCATTCTTGCTCGTTTGTATTCGGCATTCAAGCATTTACAAATTCATTTTACAGAAATTCTTTGTCATATCTAAATCGACGTCAACTATATGATGGTGGGTCTAATAATATCATGTTATGAACTGCGTCAATATTTTCAAGGGTGAGCACCGATATCGGTCTTCCTTATCGCTTCCCACCTTCAATGGAAAGTTTTCCTCTTTTAAATGAGGCAATTCAATTTTTGACAGTCGCATATGATGGGCATTGATTGCCAAGTGTATTAAGCATATCTTCCTAAATTTCCTTACCACTTAACTTCCTTAAATATTTAAGTATTTGATGATGCCTCGATACTCCAATTTATCGATTTTCACAATTACGTTCGACATCCTTTCTTTCAAGACTTACTGAAGAGCAATACTTCAAGTAAAATTGCTTCAAAGTAAAACTGCTTACAGTGAAATAAAATACAGTGACGGAACTATGAGTGACGAGAGGAAGATAGCACAGAAATTCAATAACTACATTGTTAATAGTATTGAAAATATTGCAAGAGATATGTCGATGGATATCAAGTGATACTCGATAATATTAATGCCCCCGTACAGATGGATTGGTTTACTGCTATATCGATAGGGTCTTTAAAATCTATATAAAAAACTATGAAGTGTACTGAGGAGATAGGTGACGGAATATCAACAAACGTTTTAAGAGATTCCTGTGAAGTAGTTGCTGACAGGTTTCTCGATGTCACTTCGAACTGGTAAATTTCCTGAACATTGGAAAACGACATATGTGACACCAGTACCTAAGGTTAACGGAACATATCGGCATGAGGAATTTAGACCTATTATCTTAGTGGCTCCATACGAAAAAGTTTTGGAAATGTGTGTGAAAGTTCAGTTAATGGAATATTATGAAAAGAATTCTATAATTGAATAGAATTAGTCGGGGTTCAGAAAATATCATTCGTGTGAAACAGTTGTACTGAGTGTTTGCGACGCGTGGGCGAAACTAATTTATAAAGGCAAGTTTGTTTTGGCTGTATTCTTGGACTTTAAGAGGGCTTTTGAGACTGTTGACAGACTGTTGTTATTGTGTAAATTAAAATGGGAATATCTGGGTTAGAATTAGGATGGTTTGAATCGTACCTAAGTAATAGATATCATGTCGTAAAATATAAAAATGACGTATCTAGTAAAGTTATTACAAAATACGGCGTGTCCCAAAGTACAGTGTTAGGTCCATTATTGTTTATTCTGTACATTAATGATATGGTCAAAGTGGTCGATAGTTGCGAAATATGTGTGTTTGCTAATGATACCATGATTTATATAGTTGGTGATGATATTAGGGAGATGGTGGATAGCATGACTATCCAATTAAATACACTGTATAAATGGGCATGTGAGAATAATATGGCAGTGAATTTGAGTAAAATTAAGTTCATGATACTTGGTACTAAGTATAAGATTTCTAAATTGAATTTTAATGATATAGATTTGTATATGGACTCTAAGAAATGTTGCGAATATGAAATATTTAGGGGTAATAAAGAAACAAATTTATATTTCAAAACTCACGGTCAATACTTATCAAATAAAATTTATAAAAATATATTTTTCTTAAATAGATTAAGTCATAATTTGTCACTGTATGCCAGGCTGTTGTTGTTTAAGTCTTTAATAGCACCACGATTTGATATTCGCTCTGCCATTTTATTTAGTATAAATGAGAATGAGATGCAACAACTCTAAAAACTCCAAAATAAGGGTTTGAGAATAGTACTAAAATGTGACAGATATACCCCAATTAATCTAATGTTAGAAACTTTAAGTTTATTAAGTGTAAAACAATACATAGTATATAAGATATTAGTTTTCATTTATAAAATTAAAATTGAAATAATGCCTCCTTACTTAAGTGATAAATTATCAACAGTCGATCAAATTCACCACTACAGAACCAGAAATACCAACGATTTCTATATTGAAATCTATAATAGGGTGCAAACAACCAAGATGTGTTTATGAACGGACTGAAACTCTTTAATAGTTTACCTACGCACATGAAACCCAGTAGATTAAAGATCCTTGTGGTAGAATATGTTAAGAAAAATTTTAGTTTAAGTCTTCTGACGATGGTTACAATATTTTTATAACTTTCTAATGATTTATATTTTTTAATTTAGCAATAAGCCTTATTTTACTGAAAAAGTATTAATATTGGGTCAAAGTTTTACTGTACATGATTTGTAGTTAGTATGCTTCCTAGGTAGCATTTTAACCTTGTCTTCGCTTTAGCCATTTAAAATGGAACATATTAAAGAATATTACATTAATTTTGCCCAATCGGCAGCTATGACTTTCTCTAAACGTATCAGCCCCACTAATTATATTACCCCGTAATTATTATCTCTAGTAAAGCTCTTGTATATATGGCAATCGATTCTTTGTTGTGGGACGTATCTCTGTACTATTCGTTGTTAATAATATTGCACATAATATTTTTCTTATTATACAGTACGCCTCTAATTACAGTATACAGAATGGAAGTATTTTCTATTTATGTGCAGATAGTTATTTATTTACGGCTGTAATTTAGTACATTTTATTACAGTTATGATAATTATACTGCAGATTTACTTGGAAAATTAAAAAACATTCGCATTTACTAGCTCAAGTTGTTAAAGCCACGAACAGCAAACAGTAAATACATAGACACAAAAACACGGATAATAAAAACAATGTTCACTCCTGAATAAAAGTTAGGTTACCAGTTGCGATGCCTTTGTATATGTATTTCTTTAGAAGAATAAACGACCAGCAGTAAAAAAGGTTATAAAGGCAGTTTTAACAAATTGTACAACGCTGCGTATAGGAACGCTTTACGACCATTATTATTCAGCTGCCACTATATACGGATTGAAATTAATAGATTACCTTTAAGCAAATTAAATATTAGGCAACTAGCAAGTGCTTACTTGTGTATGAAGCATGTATAATTTTATTCATTGTACTTTTCAAGTGCCAAATACATTGAAAGAAAGCCAATACTAGTTTTAGTAAAAATATCTAATTATTTACTATATTGCGAAAGTATTCGGAACAATAATAGGCAATCGTATTTAGAACTCCATAAGAAACTTTATAACTCCATATCAACATGGATTCATGACTAAATATTTAAAAACTAAAAATAAAAAATCTATCTTGTTTTGCACAATATATTCAGAGATCCTAGACAAGTAATGTCAAGAAGACAATCTATACAGGCTTGCCATTATTTTCTTTCAATAATTGGAATTATTCGACACCTATTTGACGAAGATTCATAACTCAAAGTAGAAATGAAACTGTTGAGGATACGTTTACTATCCTTTTGTAATATTGAAATTTCAAACATTTTTAATGGTTAAATATAAGTAACTCTAGCATATATAATTCAAACATTTTCAATTTTATATATATTTAATGTTAATTTTCGAGTTTAAACCACTGTATAACATACTTTATTAGCACATTCAATTGTAAACCTTAAGTTATAAGAATTCTTTACATTTACAAATTTATTTAGTACCTACTTTATAATTTAGACTACTCGTTTTATTACTTATGGTTATTAATATTCGGCATTTTTCCAAATATATTAATGCATTATACATAAGACCGCTTGTTTTATTGCGTAGGGTTATTATTGAAAGATTTCAATAGACGATATTTAATATAACCACCCATTGTTAACTAAGTATGTATAATAGCGTTTCATTACTGTACAAAAAAATTAACCGAAACTACATATTTAGGTTTATGACACCTATTAATACTTAATTAGTAATGGTATTTTATTTATTTATTTATTTATTTTTTAGTAAGATCTTTACGACACTATCGTAAACCTTGGGTATTATTGCTTGTAGGTACAATTTTCACGAAGTAATGGCACAAGAATTCCCCGTTAAGACGTCAAACGAGACAATGTTCAACGATTACATTAATTTAATTATGTAATAAAAGAGTTAAGGGTAGTGGTACATTTTTACCTATGTAAGACAGTATAGAATAGATCAGCATAAACTCAACAAGAGTAGAATACACACAGTCTTAATACAACATTCTCAAACACAGTACCGTCTCAATATCAGTTCAAGATACACAGTCTTACTTTAAACGTCAACATAACGTTAACATAAGACACCAGTCTCAACAGCAGTTTTATGTTAGTGTAAGTCGTTGTAGAACCAAAATAAATGTATATAGTTTAAACAAATACATTTAGAGAGAAAGTACATTTATTCATTTAACAGTCACCGAAGATTTAGATAGTAAAGTGTATGCACCTATGCAGGGTGAAGCAACATCGGGATCGTGATCGTAGTAACTGACGTTGAAGTATCACCGCCAGAAACCGGAGTCATTGCACCAGCCAACATCAACCATAACATTGGTTCATCAATTCCCAAAAAAAAACATTAGTTAAAATCCTCAGTTTATTAATATGCAGTCGTAGAACGACAATAGTTTTATGATGGCGACACAATTGTCTTCGCATTCATCCGATATCCTATTTTGTTTCAACTGGAATTCGTCAATTCTATTCACAAAAATATGGAATTTACTATGGAGCCCGAAGTAAACAATAACAATGGATTAAACTAACGAAAAAATCAGCAACAAATTAGAGCAAATTAGAGAATCCCACACAGACATAACTGTACATAATTCGACAACATATCCCATACAACCCGCATTGAGTTTCCTAATAGATTAATTAATTATCTGCTATTAAAAGAAATTATGAACAAGAATTAAATCTAGTCAAATAGCAATCACTGACGACTACATATATACTCTAATTGAAAATATGCTGACAAAAAAAGTATTTGGAACACTTCAATGATATTTTTTAATAAAGGACAAGGAAAACTAAAAATTTAGATTACAAACATACAGACTGTCCCGTAAAAAACGCCAACATTCATAATTCCGTTATTTATTGTCCGGTTTTATTTAAACAAAAAGTAAATTTAATAGCACCAAAAACACTATAAGATAGCAGTGTTTTATTTGTTTTCAATTGTTTTCATTAATGTCAAACGACAGTCAAGTTTTTTATTTTAAATGGCAACATATATATTTTTGGCTATATTCGGATTGTATTTTTTTTCTGAATTCAACGATGTATAACATGTTTATTTTTGATAAACGTTTATTGCAAAAAAAAACTTTATAAATTTCATCTTTGTCTTCCATTATTTATAAATATTCGAATGTGTCATGAAACATTTGAAATGTAAGTATTATAAATATTATTATAAGAAACAAAACACTTTACAATAAATGTTGAAATTGCCCGCCACCTTGTTTAACACATATCGCACATCTCCTAATAATAAAAAATAAAAAAAAAACTTTTTAAATTTCATCTTTCATTATAGTAGACTTGGCCCAGTCCACTAGCATTATGTCAATGTGCCTTAAGTGTCAGTTTGACTTTATTAAGTTTTCTGTATTATCCTGGTTGAACGTTTTGCCGCAACAAAAAGCGTATTTTCGTTAAAAATGAATAACAATGAATTAACGGACATGTTACAAGTGTTCTTTGAATGTAATAAAAATCGCCTTCAAGCAGTTCGTCGGTACAGTGCTCGTTTTCCGGACAGAGATGCTCCAGGTTCGAAAATATTTCAGAGAATTGAAAAGAATTTAAGAATTTATGGATCATTTACCAAACCAAAAACACAAAAACGGAAATTCTCCGAAGATAAGGAATTAGATGTTCTTCTTGCAGTACAGCAAAATTCACGAACTTCGATTCGCGAAATTGCACATAATATTGGGGTATCAAAAACTACAGTTCATGGTATTTTAAGAAAACACAAACTTAAACCGTACATAGCTCGAAAAGTTCATGCATTAGAACAAAATGATCCTGGCCGAAGAATCCAGTTTTGTCGTTTTTATTTAACTGCATTAGGACAAGGACCCGAATTTTTACAGAAGGATAATTTGGTCTGATGAATGCACTTTTAGCAACAACGGTATTTTTAATAGAAACATCCATCGACAGTGGAGTGCAGACAATCCGAGATTTGTAATTGAAAATAATTTTCAAAGACGTTTCAATGTAAATGTTTGGTGTGGCATTTTAGGTGATCAATTAATTGGGCCATTTTTCATAGATGGTTGCTTAAATCAAGAAAAATACTACACTTTATTACACGAAAATCTCCAAAACTTTTTAGATGAATTACCTTTGGCAAATTTAAATAGAATATTTTTTCAACAAGATGGGGCCGCGCACAACGCCAGAGTAAATACTGATTTGGTGAACACCCAATTTGGAAATAGGTGGATAGGAACATCCAGTCCTATCGAGTGGCCTGCGCGTTCACCGGATCTTACGCCCCTCGATTTTTGGTTGTGGGCTTATCTACAAGATCGAGTTTATTTAACAACTCCAGAAAATGTTGACATTTTAAGACAAAGAATTATTAACACTTGTCAAGAAGTACCTGCCGCTTGTCTTTTAAATGCGACCTTTGGAGTAATTAGGAGATGTGCGATATGTGTTGAACAAGGTGGCGGGCAATTTCAACATTTATTGTAAAGTGTTTTGTTTCTTATAATAATATTTATAATACTTACATTTCCAATGTTTCATGACACATTCGAATATTTATAAATAATGGAAGACAAAGATGAAATTTATAAAGTTTTTTTTTTTGCAATAAACGTTTATCAAAAATAAACATGTTATACATCGTTGAATTCAGAAAAAAAAAACCTATCCGAATATAGCCAAAAATATATATGTTGCCATTTAAAATAAAAAACTTGACTGTCGTTTGACATTAATGAAAACAATTGAAAACAAATAAAACACTGCTATCTTATAGTGTTTTTGATGCTATTGAATTTACTTTTTGTTTAAATAAAACCGGACAATAAATAACGGAATTATGAATGTTGGCGTTTTTTACAGGACAGTCTGTATACATTAAATTAGAAACGCCTCAAGGAAACTCAAAAGGAGAATAACAATACATTAAATTATAAAGTTTAGTTATAGCGTTATATGGTAAATAATTGTATTTATCATTTACTTTGTATTATCGGAAAGCTTATTATTGTAGTTAAGCTATTTAAATTTATGACGATTTTATTATATTCATATACATTTTGTTATTCACAAATAGAATTAGAAACAAGTTTATGTTCTTGTAATACTATACATTGCTATCTATGCATTATTATGCTATTTAGAACCAAGATTCAAATGATCTGCACAAATTTCATGTTCTGTTAAATTTCTAGTTTTATTTCTAGTTTTCAGATCTCTTATGATTTATGCCTATAAATAATAAATATATTATTATATTATTTATATTATATCCACTGTATATCCACTGTATTTTTGGGTATTTTTGGTTATTAGTTTTTTAAATAGTTAATTGACGAAGGAGATACTTGTTGAAACTTCATTAAAACGCTAAGAAATAAGTAATTAAACTTCTAGTTTCAAAAATTCTTCTATTGTAAATACCACTACAATATTGTTTCGCCATACAATGGCTTCATCAGGTGGATGAAATACAGTATTTCATCGACCTGATGAAGCCATTGTATGGCGAAACAATATTGTAGTGGTATTTACAATAAAAGAATTTTTGAAACTAGAAGTTTAATTACTTATTTCTTAGCGTTATTAGTTTTTTGTTAGTCCAAAATTCTTGATTGTCAACATAGCGATAGTCGACCGATTTCGCAGCACTTGGACCTCTTATCGCTTTCGCTTAATATTTGAACTTATTTGTTAGGGATTTAGATCTAAGTATTGATATTATTGCTTTTCAAATTTGATATTTCAATTTTTGTTTTTTTCTTCATTGCAGATACCATGCGATAAAAAATATCAAATAGACCAACACGTGAAAACTTCTGTTCATATTACTAAATTACGTATAATGAAATCTGGAGACGTGCCACATTAACGCAATGTTTCCAACCAATGTCCAAAAACGAACAAGACATCTTTAACCGAACCTATGTCATGCAATTCTGACGTCAAATATTCCCTTGTCAAGGCTACGTAATCAAAACTTCACTTCTTTTATCCAGAAATATTGCAAATTCAATGTCCCAGGTGAAAGAACACCACGAAGAAACGACTTAAGTTCCTTGTATTTGGAGGTAATTGAGGAAATTAAAGCTAAAATTCGGAAAAAACGTTTTTACATATGTATTGATGAAACAACCGATTCAAGAGGAAGTTGTATTGCTCATTAATTGATTGGTGTTCTTAGCGGCGAGGTCCTGCCAAAATCTTACCCCGTTGCTTCTAAAGAGTTAGAAAAAACAAATGCACTTACAGTGGCCAGATTTGTTCAAGAGGAACTATCCACATTTTTTCTACATGCACCTGCTCCTGGAGATATTTTTTTCTCAATTTGTCAAATGCAGTACATGATAAAATCTTTTCTCTGAACTTGATACACGTAACATGTCTTACTCGTGCTTTAGATAGGGTTGCTGAAGAGATTAGGAAATATTTTCGTCTTGAAAATAGTTTAATTTCCAGCATGAAAAAATTTTCCTTAAAGTGCCTATATGGGTTCAGTTCTATAAAGAAAAACTACCAAACAATTCTCTTCCACCTCAACCTGTTATTACAAGATGGGGCACTTTGTTGGAAGCCGCTTTTTTTTATTGCGAGAAGATCTAATTTCAAAATTGTCTGACGAATCTTCCCAATCCCTCACTGATGTTAAGCAAATATTCGAGAACAAAGAAATTTTGTTTATATATAACATATATACCTGAAGGATATGATAACAAAATACAAATAGGACTCGGGCAAAGTATGGAAAATCATAAATCAGCAAACTCACAAAAAGCAAAAAAAGCAGCACAAATATAGTGACAGGAAGTGGAACCACCGTAACAGATGCTACTGACATTGCGAACGAACTTAACACTAGCAGAACAAATACTTAAACATAGACAACAACTACAAACTACCATAATAACCAAACATATACACCACCATGTAGACTTGAAGAAACAAATAAAAGAGAAATAAGTGAAATAATATCTAGATTGAAGAAAGACAAAGCGCCTGGTTTCGATAAAATTACAGCGAACATGATACAACAAAACAAACAAAAACTAGCTCCTATTATAAACAGATTGATAAATAAAACAATCGAAGACGGTATCTACCCGGATTACCTGAAGAGAACAATAATTGTTCCAAGATACTAACAACCCACAAAACTACCGGCCAATCTCCCTACTATCTACCCTAAATAAAATCCTTGAAAAGGTCTTACAAACTAGAATTATGAAACATATGCACAAATACAGCATCATACACTACAGCCAGTACGCATTCCAAGAACACAACATCAGCAGCGTACGATCTAACAAACACAATAAATAAAGAACTAAATGAAACAAAACAGTAGTGAGTCTTTTCATAGACATGAAGAAAGCTTTTGATACCGCACCCAAGCGAAGACTAATAGAAAAAATGGAAAGATATGGATACACTAATGAGACTCTAAACCTGATTAAGACATATCTCGAAAACTGACCACAAACAACAAAAGTAGATAATACTGAAAGTGCTTACTTATAGCAGAGCAAATGACCTTCTACAACTCCGCCGAAGAGGACAAATACATTTATATGCTGATGATATATGTGTATTGTATACGTCATAAAATATAAAAAATATACAGAGAATGATACTTGAAGACGCGAAACTACTAGAGGAATGGTGCCTCGATAACCTTCTTACCATCATTGAAACAAAAACAAACTATATGATATTTACAAATAAAAAGGCAAAGCCGAAACTAAATATTTCGCTAAAGAACAAGCAACTACAAGAAGTAAAAGTAACTACATATCTAGGTTTAACTACACAAAACAATATGGAAAGGGATTCGCATATCGAGAAGATAGTAAAACAAAATATGAAAATAATAGCAGCGTTGAATAAATAAAATATGTAATATCGATACACTACAGGAAAGCTATCTACCGCGCATTATTCTCATCACATAATATGTACCTAATAAATATTTGGGGAAATACGGCAAAGAACAACCTGACAAAAGCACCACGGCAACAAAACAAAATTTTAAAGATCCTTTATAAAATGGGCCATAGAACACCAACAGAAACAGTATATCAAAAAATTCAAGAACTAAACATCAAATAACTTTTCACAAAGCAATTTGTTACTATATATAAAATAAACAAGGACAAAATAAAAATTAATATACATTTACACATTTACACAGAAGCAGAGAAATACACAGATACAGAACATGCAGGATATCCTGCATCAGAACTGAAAGATTTATCCACCAAAAGCACACACAACTACTAACTACAACAACAATAAACATATACAACAACCTTCCTAAAGTAATCAAATATCTTCAATATATAAACTTTAAAGCAAAAATAAAAGAAATGTTAAAATCTAATGAAGTAATTTGACAAAACGCACGGACTCTGCCGTCCACTTCTTATTTCACTTTAATGAAAAACATGAGGCCCTCAAATCCAGTAGCCCAAGATGGTATCCCATGGCGAAGAAGAGGGACGCATGCATGGCATTGCATATGTATATAATATAGGTTATGTGCATTGTGTGTATGTTGTGTCATAAGTAGAGCAGACCAATTTCCGTGCGCGCCATGTGCGCCGAAGTGAGGATGATGGTATTGCATCAGAACTAATAAAAAGCATTCAATATGTGTTTGGTACTTGCTTAGACTGCATGTAAGTGTAAGCATACGTAATAAAATGTCGTCGACACATAAATCGAGAAAACGACCGTTGTCAGACGAAGTGAATAAGTTTATTATGAATTTCCCGGACTTAATATACGATGGCTCAAAAATTAAATGTTTAGTGTGCAATACATACCTAATGTGTTGGTCAAAAACTCATTGTAAAGAACACGTAAGGAGTTCGAAGCACAATAATAATAAAATTAATCGACAACAGTTTATACATGAAATATGTGTAACTATGATTGTGTGTACACTGCGGTTTACCTTGTTAAGTAATACTTATATTGGTAACAAGCTCATGTTGCGTCTCTATTCTATCGCATATTCTAATATATTACGAATTACACTCCCATACCGGCGGTCATGGCGCGCACGGAAATTGGTCTGCTCTAGTCATAAGTGTACTAAAAATAAACGTATTATTATTATTATTATTATAAAACCCAATTATAGCTTTGTTTCTAAAACAATACCACAAATGAAGGAATCTAATTTGCCATTAACCCGAAGTGTAGAGCTAGCAAAATAACCTGGGGCAGCTTTTCAAAATGTCGCAGGCAAAATGGGGGACAAAATTTTTCAAAAATTAAAAATTGTGAATAATTGTGGATTTTGGTTTCTTAGCCAAGTAGCTAATATTTTAGAGGAAGAAGTTGCTGAATCCATTGATTTGGATCCTGTATATAATATTAAGCAATTTTAAAAACGCCCATATTGCATCCGTTGATGTAGAAAGGAGTTTTTCCATTTATAAATTTTTATATTCAGACAGGAGACAAAATTTTTTTGTTGAGAACATCGGAAAACAATTAGTGGTTTACTATTTTTTCTACGCCCATGTCTGTAAACGTCAAAAATCGCACTGTCAACATTCCTTGTAAATGACATTTAACAATAACATGCACGTAATGAGATCTCGTAACATACACGTGCGTTTTGAGAAGAAAAACTTACACTTCTTGGTTTAATCAAATTGCAATCAAATTTTTATCTACGTAAAACTTTATTTGGTCTACTTACACAAATTTAGTCAATTGACAAACATAAAAACTTTTAGCATTAGCGAGATATATTCTGGATTAAAAGAGTGATGCCCCTAAATGTAGGCAGCACATTACGCAATTTCTTTAAAAAATAGGACACGTTTTCTTAAGTAACATGCTATGGAAATAATTGGCATGTCATTTATATTGTCAATTTCTTTAACAAAATATTATTGTATCCGAACATTTTCTCAACTTTATCTACGAATATGTCTGATAGTAGTGAAAGTTATGAAATTATGAGCACTCCACCGGAAATTTTAGAAAAAGCTCAAGCTGCCACACATAATTTGTTACCGCTAAAATCCAAAGAAAGGTACGAAATTACCTATAAAAAATTTATGGATTGGCGACACAAGCATAACGATAAATCCTTTTCGTAGAATGTTTTACTTGCGCATTTTGAAGAATTATCAAAAACTATGAAGCCATCTTCTCTATGGGCCATTTGTTCGATGCTAAGAACTACACTAAACATTAATAATAACATTAACATAGCAGATTATCCAAAACTAATCGCCCTACTGAAGCGGAAATCGGATGGATTTAGAAGTAAAAAATCGAAAATTCTTTCTACAGAACAAATTAATAAGTTTCTGAAAGATGCCCCAGACGATAAACATTTGTTGTCAAAGGTAAAGAATTAAAATGTTGTATAGTTATCATCACATAAATATGAGTTTTTGTTTTTTTGTTTTCAGGTTATCCTCATTATTGGATTAAGCGGGGCTTGCCGTAAACAAGAACTTAGAAATATAAAAATGGAACACATTCAGGACAGGGGAAAATCCTTGATAATTGATATTCCAGATTCGCAAACTAAAAACGAGACGTTCATTTGTAGTACCAGAAACGTTTTAGATCACATGTCAAAAATACCTGAATTTGCGTCCTGCTGAAATGGAACTTCCTTTATTTCTTAATTACAGAAATGGAAAATGCATGAAACAGGTTGTGGGATAAACACAATCGGTAGTACACCACCTAAAATTGCTGAA
Organism: Melolontha melolontha; assembly: GCA_935421215.2. Lineage (NCBI taxonomy): Eukaryota > Metazoa > Arthropoda > Insecta > Coleoptera > Scarabaeidae > Melolontha > Melolontha melolontha. Next base: position 192,063,362 of record OW285236.1, on the reverse strand, counting down.
TATCTTGAACTGCTGGAACTAAAGCAATATACTGGCCATTGTTTTAGGAGATCATCAGCCACTATGTTAGTTGATGCAGGAGGTGATATGCTATCATTAAAGCGACTTGGTGGCTGGCAATCTTCTACAGTGGCGGAAGGCTATGTGAATCAATCTCTTAAAAATAAAAATGACAACGCATTAGGAATATCGGAGGCGATTACCAATTATCAATTTTTGTCTTCTGATGTACCGTGCAGTACTACAATTATAAATAACCGTTCATCACCATTAAGAAATAAGGCACAATCGATTTACAATAATTGTTCAATTATTATTAACAACTATTATAATAAAGTTTAAATAATTGCGATATCTTTTATTTAATAGAAGAAAATGAGTGGGCGTAGAAAAAGTATAGTACGTTACACGAGTTGTAAGCCCATTACGCACGCGTGAAATTTACGCACACGCCGATGCGCGCTTCGTGCGTAAACTTTTTCATTTCGTGCGTAATGGGTTACTTACAACTCTTGTTACGTAATATACTATTATAACATAACTTCTAACTTCATTCACCTAGTTCAAGTAGGTAGTATATATAAAATATATGCAAAATATGTGCTGCCAGGCTTTGAAAGGCTGTGTGACAAGATTTTAATAAATCGAGGTTTCTTTTGTTTTCGTAGCTTTTATTGCATTTGGTTATAAAAATAATATAATAAATAGTAATAAACACAGCTTCTAATCTAGTAATATATTATCAGAATGTGTTTTTCTGGATTTTAGTTAAATTTGCACCTTGTTTTAGAATATTGTGAATGAACACTTTACAATTGACTACTTACAACATGGAAATTCAGTGAAACTAAAACTTCAACACTAATAAAAGGCCTTTGTTGTTTATAATAATAGTTCTTAACGACAGTAATAAAATTTTCTAAGAATAGGGGCTTTACTTCAGCTCCAAAATGTCCATTTTCGATCAATTATGGAAGTTATTCGTAGAGTTGCACACTTTGTCTCGAATGCATGTATTGTAAGGACGGCTTGTCGTTAAAATATTACGATTCGTTTTAAGTTTAAATTGAATTCACAACCAAATACAAATACATGCGTATTATTATTTATGATTAAAGACGGCAGACTATGTGCCCGGTGGTGCATGGTGACAAGAATCATTTCACCATCTGTACTAAATATTATTTTTCATTCCTCTCGCTTTGTTTACATATCGGAGCAGAAAAACATATATTTAGTAGTTATAGTTATAGTTTATATTTAGTTTCCTAAATATTTCCATACACGCATTTATCAAAGAGATAACAGAATTTGAACATATATTTTACAGTTCTAAATCAATATAAAAAAAAAAACATTATTTTGTATTTCTAACAATGAACGAAACATTTATTCTAAAGAAAAAGTGGTATTATTGGCAATAACAGATGCACCTTCAAAACATATTTATATTATTGTAGTATCCAAAACAATATTTAGTACACATGGTGAAATGATTCTTGTCTGTCTGGCACATAGTCTGCCGTCTTTATTTATGATCCATAAATACAAATGGCTATTATGATTTTGTATAATAACAATATCCAGTGCATACTAAAATATCACTCTATTAATTTATGAGATCCGGCAAATCATTTCAGAGAATATTTAGATAAATAGTTAAATGTGGGGATGCACTACATACGGTCCTGCCGTACAGCAAACATCCTCAGCTCTAATTATAACTAACGACAACCTGCTTTGTGTAAAAAATGTATATTTAGGTTTAGTTCAGTATGTAGAAAAATCAAAGTGTCTGTTTATTTTTAAGTGAATCAGTAAATTTATGTATTGTAAGTATAATTTTATTTGCATATTTTCAAATTTTTGTGCATATTTTTACTAAATAATTTTCATATTTATACGCATATTTTTGGATTTTCCACTTGCATATTTGGGTTTCCCTAACTATCACTAGTTGGGAACTCAGATGATAGCTTTATACAAAGTGCTATAAGAAGATAACGTCAATGATATTTCCTTATAGAAAATCAAACCGGTTTCGTTTTGAACTAATTTTGAATGTCTGCATAAAATAAAAATTTTCGATTTTATCATCAAGTGTTCGAGGAAAATAAGTTTCTCTGAAAATTTGGGAGATATTTAATCCAAAATTGATATGTTGTCCTAGAATGAACTTTTAAATATTGCTTTATTTCATTTAGGTGCCGAATAACATTGGGAAATAATTTAAAAAATTATATTGTTTTACACCAACAAAATGTCTTTAAATCCTAGTTTAACAAAATAATTTGCAACGTACTTACGATAAGTAGGTAAAACCTCACCAAATTTTGTATAAAACAAAAATGCTGAGAATAAAAAAAACACTTGATTGATCGCTAGTACGGGATAAACTTCTTTTGTTTTAACAAATCAAGAACGAACGACTATGTAACGGACAGGTTACCTAATTATTGAAGGCGCCTTTAGATTCAAACTTGCAAAAACTCGATTCAGTGACTGGTTATATTGGTTTCCGTGTTATTTTGTTCCTGGCATAATTTTAATAGCATTCCTTTGTTCAATTGTTGAAGATTGACAATCGGAATTCTCAATTATTTCAAGCAGTCATACACACTAAATCTATAATTTTCTTCTTTCATTTTTTTTTTTCAATTATTATTAAATTCATGCATACTTTATCAGAATTCACCGAAGCATTTTAAGATTTTTTTTATAATATTCTTGTTTTAATAAATCTGACATAGTGGGTAGTACGTTTTTGTCTTTTCGATTGCATTTGTTTTTACAATACCATCTGACCATTGTACATTTTTTAATTTGAATTTTAATAACAGATTTTGGATTAGTGGTTTGTTTTGAATTTATCTCGTCACAAGAATTGAATATAGAATATTTACAGCCAGGACTGCGATTACTGAAATAATTAACATATAATCAAAAAATAATTAACGATCACATACATTTGGAATTTTAACGCTAAGAAATAAGTAATTAAACTTCTAGTTTAAAAAATTCTTTTATTGTAAATACCACTACAATATTGTTTCGCCATACAATGGCTTCATCAGGTGGATGAAATACTGCCATTGTACGGCGAAACAATATTGTAGTGGTATTTACAATAAAAGAATTTTTGAAACTAGAAGTTTAATTACTTATTAGCGTTATAATGAAGTTTCAACAAGTATCTCTTTCGTCAATTAACTATTTGGTATTTTGTTTGCTTATTAACATGATTTTCGGTCTAATCACTCTGCCGCCTTAACTTAATTCTTAAACAACATTTATAAAAACATTTACAATTGAACTTCTTGCATTTTATTATATAAATTGCAATTGTATGGCATCAGAAGAACTATTAGTAACTGCTTCGAATCATTATAGTGTGATAAGACACAATGAGCCATGAGTTAAATCTGATTCTAGGATTATTAATAAAGGTGCTCCGCAGAGTCCACTGTATTTTTTGTCTATATAAATCGACCGCCAATTCTCTTGCTTTTGCGGATTTATTTGCTGATCATATCATATCGACATTGTTATTGAATCTCCTTCATTAAATAGTTTGTTTTATAAAACTAATTCCATTTTGGCATAATAAGCAGTTGAATGTATAATGTATCAGAATAATTGAAACATACATGAGTAGGTAAACCCCACCAGTTTTGCATAATACAAAGGTATTTTTAATAATATAAAAAATTATTAAAAATCTGTTGTGAAATATGTTGTTGAATGTATAACATTCAACTGCTAATTAAATCATTTAATTATTAGAAATTGATCCCTGTATTAATCCTGTGGAATATTTATCCGGTGCTCTCTTAGCTATTGTACTACAGTCTTAAAATTTTATATACCGATAGGTCCAACTCGCAACGGGCCATAGGCAACAATATACGTATGGAACGTAATGCGATGTGGCAACGTGTGTACGATGCCTATATTGAGTGACTTTCTTAAAATTTAAATTTATTTTGCAGAATTATTGATTTTTTTACTTTTATCTTTTAGAAAACGTTATTGTTTTTTTATTACTTCAAATTACTTTATATGAAAAATAGTATACCATAAAAGTGTAAACAAAGACAGTATACATTGAAACGAATATTCATTCAATTGTATTGTCATGAAATTGAATTTGTCAATCGTTGTTAAATTTGTTAGAATAAATAGATATTTACATTTATCGGAAAATACTAATACTTAAAGCAAACAAATAAGGAGTAGTGTTTTGTTATAGGAATGTATAATATCCATTTCTTCCTGCATATTGATTATGCAGCTGATGCTTTCGTAATATGCTCATATTTGTATTATTTCAACTTATACTTCGGTCGATACATACCGACTTCCTTCAAACCAGGAGGAAGCTACAGTTGTAATTAAACTATACTTCCTTTTTTTTATTACCTACGGATATTCACAATTCCAAAATACGTTACAATGTTGCTTATTTTAAATTGTAATTAGCTGAATGCTATCGCAAAACTGATCTCTGCATTTTTAAAAATGCCAGAATAAAATTAACCCCTGCCCCTATTATAATTTTACAAAGGAACAGACACGTACTTTAATTTCTACGAAAAACTAAGCCTACAGGTCATGTATAATACAGTGATAATGAAGACTGGAGCGTTTGTCGACCTACGAAGTTGTACTTTACTTGTTTATTGTTAATAAAAGGCTGATAGTAGAAATACAAATATGAGCATATTACGAAAGCACCAGCTGCATAATCAATATGCAGGAAGAAATGGATATTATACATTCCTATAACAAAACACTACACCTTATTTGTTTACTTTAAGTATTAGTATTTTCCGATAAATATAAATATCTATTCATTCTAACAAATTTAACAACGATTGACAAATTCAATTTCATGACAATACAATTGAATGAATATTCGTTTCAATGTATACTGTCTTTGTTTACACTTTTATGGTATACTATTTTTCATATAAAGTAATTTTAAGTAATAAAAAAACAATAACGTTTTCTAAAAGATAAAAGTAAAAAAATCAATAATTCTGCAAAATAAATTTAAATTTTAAGAAAGTCACTCAATATAGGCATCGTACACACGTTGCCACATCGCATTACGTTCCATACGTATATTGTTGCCTATGGCCCGTTGCGAGTTGGACCTATCGGTATATGTTGGTGTAGTAATTTATTCTAAATGACAAAAATAGCATAGAGTTCTTCGTTAAAATAGTCAGATTCCAACTGGTCTAATTTCTGTGTATGTGTTTGCGATGCTAAGTGACGTTTTACGTGCAATTTCTTGGAATATTTTAACGATATTTTACAGACTTTAAAATAAATTTGGGAATCGCTGGCAATGGATATACAATCAGTTTGTATCCTTAATCCAACTCGCCATTGTTTCACAATGCCATTCTTGACGTTGTTCCATATAATATCTGGAAAAGCACCTTAACCCTTAAATGCATGGTGTTGCCATTTGGCAACACATGTATTTTCTGGTTCTACGTTCACTGCAGAAACGTTTGCATGCTTTTTACGCATTGTAAGCAAAAGGCAACAATCCGCTCACATGTATTTGTATACGCTGAGCGCCATTCATTTGACGTATATTTTCTAACCGCAAATAATGCGCGTCCATGCATATGTGCTTACAGTGTAATAATCAAAATACTGATTCGCGCAGTTTTCATTAGAATTCGTGAAACGAAAATTATTATCATCATACTCCAAGGTATTTATATCAATTATGTACCATAATACCATCCATTATTATATACAGTGTAACTAGAAGAATATCATGCTTTATAGCCGATCGGCTACATTGCACATTCACGATTCTTTTATAGTAATTATTAGCACTTTCTTTCAAAAAGTGGTTAGTATTTTATTTACATGTTATTGTTCAAATATCACTTATATTTTCAGGATGGATAACATACCTTTATCCAATTGAAAGCTAGAGATTTACTGGGAAAATTTCACTGGCTTGGAGAGTGAAGACGAGAACGAATTATTCGAGGACGACGACAGTTTGAAAGACCCTCCTCATTAACCTGCTTCAGATGATGATAATGACCAAAAAGATTGTGGAACGACTTCAGAACCGCCAGACGATATTTCTGCCCCTGAATCGAAAAATACAACGAAAAGTAAGCAAATAGCATCTACTATCGGATCAAAGAGAAAAAACATAGTGTGGAGAAAGAAACACATGAATCTGAACGAATGGCAGTTACTTTTCCGAGGAAGTACGGACATACATGGAGAGCTCCTGGATCTCGAAACTCCATACCAGTTCTTCAAATATTTTCTTTCAAAAGAATTGATAATTATTGTTGACTATCAATAAAACTTATATTGTATTCAAACACAGCCCGACAAGCCCTTGAATGTCACTGTATGTGGCATCAAACAATACATAGGAATCCTCCTATATATGTTACTGGTGAATATGCCCAATTCGAGATCTTATTGGAGCGACAAACTGGAATTTCAGCCAATAAAGAACACAATGTCCATGAACAAGTTTGAAAAGATAAGGCAATTTCTTCATTTCAATGATAATTCTGAATTCATTGCAATACATGAAGTGGGCCATGGCAGATTGTTCAAAATTAGATTTCTCATTGATCACTTGACCAGCAAATTCAATAAAATACTTCCTGAAGAACATCTCTCAATTGATGAGCAAATGTGCTCGACTAAAGTCAGGTATTACATGAAGCAATATATGCTCATGAAACCCCATAAATGGGGATTCAAATTGTTTGTTTTGTCTGGAATATCTGGGTTCGTGTACAATTTTGAAATATACAGTGGCTGGGAAAGTGATACAACTAGCCCTGCAGAGGAGCCAGATATGGGTACCACATCAAATATCGTCCTCCGGCTATCGCGTATTATACCAAAAAATGAAAACTACAGATTATATTATGATAATTACACAGGTCTACAAAATTAAACTTTTTGACAGATGTTTTTATTTTGAAAACTGATTTTATATAATTTTGGTAGGCTGATTTCAAAAATTCTATGCATTTATTTGTATCACGTAAGGTTTTTTGCAAATATTAAATGAAAAAAAAAGATAATTCTTAAAAAATTTATTTGTTTATTGAGTAAAAATGTGGAATACAAGTTAAAAAAGTGGAAAAAAAATACTTTACTCAGTCTTTTTTAAGTGAAATCTTTGTGTTTTTGCCAGAAAGCTGCGTTGTCCGGACATTCGGTTGTATGTTTTTAAGGGCATATCCCGTTTTAACATCCAGCAGTAGTCCGCCATCATCGTTATGCTCCATCTGCCTTGGTATCGCCGTTCCATTTCCTTAATGTCTTGGTGAAACCTCTCTCCCTGTTCTTCGCTAACTGCTCTAAGATTTTCAGGAAAATGGTTCAAGTGTGAAAACAAGAAATGCACTTTCAAACTCATATTACAACCTACACGATGAAAGTGTTGTAACATATTTTGAACAATATTTTCGTAGTTTTCGTCCTTAGAGTTCCCAAGAAACTTATCAATTACTTCTTTAAATGAAACCCAGGTGTTTTTCTCGACATTGGTCATTGTGTTTTGAAAATCCTGGTCTTTGCATAATGTTCGTATCTGCGGCCCAACAAAAATACCTTCTTTTAACTTGGCATCGGATAAGGCTGGAAATGTCTCGCACAAATATTTAAAACACTGTCCATTTTTGTCTAGGGCTTTAACAAACTGCTTCATCAAGCCAAGTTTGATATGGAGAGGAGGCAGTAAAACTTTTTTGGGGTCAACCAAGCTATCTCTTAATACATTTTTGCTACCAGGTGTAAGGCTTGTTCTAGAGGGCCATTCTATTTGAGTCCAATGTCTATCCCTTGCTCGACTATCCCACTCACAAATAAAGCATGGAAATTTTGTATAACCTCCTTGTTGTCCTAGTAGCATGCACAGCACTTTAAGGTCACCACAAAGCATCCACTGATGTTGTTGGTAGTTTATGTTCTTTAAAAGAAGTTCAAAATTTTCATACGTTTCCATTAAATGTACCGAATGGGCAACGGGAATCGAGGCCAGCTCGTTACCATTGTGCAATAAACCGCCTTTTAAACTACGCTTACTTGAGTCAATAAACAGGCGCCATTCTTCTTTTACATACGGCACATTTCCTAATTTTGAAATTAAGTCAGGAATATTGTTGCAATACACTAGCGGTCCATCTTGAGTAAAATATTTACACAACTCTTTTTCGCGATCCCGGTAAAAGCTTGATGTGACGCCAGGTGCCAGTAAATGTTTCTCACGAAGTCGGGAGGCTAACAATTCGGATGCATCCTTTGGAAGGTGCAAATCGCTAATTAAATCATTTAGTTCGCTCTGGTTAAACACTTTGGGCTCTCTGAAATCTGGTGTGAAATCTGAGTCATCTGGGTCGCAATTAGATTCCTCTGATTCTGACGATATGACGTTTTCTAGTGCTTTTGGGGCGGTAGGTATCGGTACATCTGGTCCATGAGGAACTGGTCGAATAGCAGAGTCAAGATTGGGATACACAATTTGTTTCTTATTTTTTTCTGTTGAATCCTTGAACATTACACGAACAAAAATAACAATTATCACTGATTTCTAGGCTTTCGCCATACCATAGGAACACCAAAGCTTAAACATTTCTTCCTACCTTTTTGCCAGTTTCTTAATGCTTCAACGTAAAAGGAACAAACAGTATGAGGAGCCCAGGACTTGTCTTGGTCGCCAATTTTTACACCAAAATAAGCGTGGTATACATTTTTCACAAACGAAGTTATAGTTTGCCTCTGCTTTACTACGACATAACTACCACAGATATAACAAAAGTTATTCGGATTGTTCACACAATGTCTTCCTTCCATATTTATACGTTCTAGAACACTTAAAATACGCAACGACGAAGACAACAAGCGCGCGGACACAGTAGCACGACGACTAACACAACCAAACTGCACATAAGCAGGTTTCAACGTTGTATTGACGCTTCTGCGCCGACTCTGTTGCCTTGCTGAGAAATCTAATACTAATCAGTGTTGCCAAATCACATTTAATTTCGTAAAAATCAATTCATTTAAAAATCATGCCTAATATGTATGTATATTAATAAATTAACATTTTTAAGATATAGAGCGCTATAAAAAAAAATTACGTGATAGAGCAAAAATATGGCGTTTTTTGGAATAAGGGCCCCCAAACATATACAAATTAGCAAACAGCTTTCAAACATCAAAATCACTGTAGACCTGTGTTATTATACCGCCGTACCACTGATGGTTCATTTAGCTAAGGAAGGTATTTTTTCACTTTGCACAATTCGACGATATAGGTTAATCAATTGTAAACTCCCACAGAAGCACAAATGAAACACGAAGATCGTGGTACCAGTTATGAATTCGTTGCCACGATAGATGGAATAAATGTATCTTCCCTAGTATGGGAAGATAATAAATATGTAAATCTGATATTGACCTTTGCCGGAACACACCTCAAAACTATGATAAAGAGATATAATCGTAAACAAAAAAGAACTGTTGATGTGAAATGTGCATTTGTAATACAAGCATACAATCGACATATGGAAGATGTCGATCTCCTCGATAATTTGATGACTCGTTATAAGATCACAATGAAAAGTAAAAAGTGGTATATGAGACTTTTTTATCATTTGCTTGATCTAACAGTAGTGAATTCGTAGTTAGCGTATCAACAAAAAGGAATTCAAGATTCTAAGATAGTTGATCAAGCAAAATTCAGAGCTGAAGTAGCCCATTGCCTCACGAAGGTAGTGTATCTGTAACCTCAAAAACGGGTAGACTAGTTCCAGCTCTGTTGAACAAGAACTACAGACGAAAAAGACGAAAGGTCCTACATAACATGTACCACCTCAAGATGTAAGACAAGATGGTCATTGGCATCAAGATACTAAAATGCGATGTAAGCTTCCTACTTGCAAAAGATTCACTCGTGTCAAATGTGATAAATGTGGAGTCGGACTTTGTTTGAATAAAACAAACAACTGTTTCAAGAATTTCCACGTGAAATAACTTATACGTATTACACAGTAACAGAATGCGCACGGTATCTATTTAACAACGTATGATATTTTTTTAATAAAACATATTTCCACAAAATGTGATTTTTTCCTTATTTTTACTTTAATATACAATCTTTTTTAGTAATGTTTGAAAAATAGAAACTGTATACAAAATATTGTGCATTTAAGGGTTAAACAATGTTCTAGATCTAAATAAATGAAAATTAAGAATACATGCGTAATCGGTAATACCAAATTGCTTGAATATAAGGCCAAGTATCCTTAGAGCTTCCATTTTATTTATTATCGATCAACATATGATACGTATGTAATTAACAGTTGAAAAAAATAAACTAACTCACCGTACTTTATTTATCTTACGAAATATAAATCAAATAAATTATAAAAACTCTTCCTGCTTCTATTTACGCCCACAAAGAAAGAAATTTAGCTCTAACATTGAAGTAATTGCGTCAGAATTCAACGACAAAAAGCAGATGTGCGGTCAACCGAATGAATAGTGCTATTCAATAACTGCGTGTTGTACATAACGATGTTATAGACCAGCGGTTCTCAACCTGTGGTACATGTACCACTGGTGGTACATTAAAGAACACCAGGTGGTACGCAAAATATAACAAAATATAAGGTCCCTTCCATTTCCTACCCACCGCGGCACCAGAGAGAAAACGTCTCGCTGCGCGAACGTGGATGCGCGTACGAGATTTATTTACCATGCACGGATGAACAAGGCAGTGTAGAAGTGTAGTCTGCGTCTGCAATCAGTTATACCGTATGAACGCCGGGGAGTGATTGATCTACGACAATGTAGTAAGACGAAGACGAATAGCGAGTTTATGTGGTTAGGGTTGAGAGAGAATATTCAATCTGTTCTACTGTCTAACTGTACGGGCGTTCCATTTCTTTATCCAACACATTCTACATACGATCTAAGTACGAATCAAATAATCTCTCTCTAACACATTGAATATTCCTATCAGTCGCTCATTGTGTTCAAGCAAGGCGAATATACTTGCAGTTGGCCAGTCATTACTTATATATCCATCGATCGCACGACGTTGTGCACACGGTATACGAACGCGTGTGTTTGCATGTTACATTTACGACGCTCGCCTAAATTTAATGGAGTAATGAAGTTGACAGCATGTGTCAAATATTGGTCAAATTGGTATCGCTACACTTGATTTCGGTTGCAACAATAAACATTAGTGTCCCAAGCGGTAATCACCTTTGATGTAATTCTAAAAATTGTTTGTTAAAATCAAACAGAATAACCCATGTTTTTTGGAATGTTTATTGCCAATAATAATTACAATCGTTTAATAAAATAATATTTAAAATCATTGTAATGACAGAAATACATTCTTTACAATAACAGACACGCACGACTATGGCAGACGAGGTAATAATTCTCAGTGTGGCAAATGCAAAGCACATAAATTTCCTAGACTCGACCAAACGTCAACTTCAATCATTTACGTTAAGTTTACATATTATAAGAAAAATTTTAAATTTAGAAAATGGATATGTGGCTAGGACTGGAATCGGAAGTGGCTCGGAAACCTGATAATGCACAGGAAATAGATTTACAGAAACAAACTACTACTACTACTAGTAGTAGTAATTCTGAAAAGAAAGGAAAAGTTACCAGAAAGTATGATTCAAGTTATTTAGCATTTGGCTTCACTTGGAATGAAAATGAAATGGACCCTCAACCTCAGTGCGTTATTTGTTGCGACTTGTTCTCGAATCAAAGTATGAAACCATCTTTACTTAAGAGACATTTTGAATCCAAGCATGTCAATTTAAAAAATAAATCTGTTGATTATTTTAAGGCGAAATTAGTTGAACTAAAATATCGTAAACAGGCAATGAAAGGTTTTGTTAGTGCTAATGACAAGTGCTTGCATGCAAGTTATCTTGTAAGTTTAAGAATTGCCAAAACTGGTAGTGCTCATACTATTGGAGAAAATTTAATATTACCAGCTGCTAAAGATATTCTTTTAACATTATTTGATGAAAAGACAGCTAGTAAACTTGATAATATTCCTTTATCAAATGATTCTGTAAGAAGACGTATTGACGAAATGCCGGATAATATAAAACAGATTCTTATTTGTAAGGTAAACCAAAGTCCCTATTTTGCACTACAATTAGATGAAAGTACAGATATAACGAACTTTGCTCAATTGTTAGTGTACATTCGATTCAAGGCGGAAGAAAAAATAAATGAGGATATTTTATTTTGCGAACCTCTTTCTGGGAGAACTACTGCGAAAGAAATATTCAGGCTAATTGATAACTTCATGTCAGAAAATAATATTCCTTGAAAAAAATGCATTGGTGTGTGTACTGATGGAGCTCGAGCTTTAACTGGCAAAAATTCTGGTGTATTATCTCAATTAAAAGTAGTTGCCCCTGAAGCTAAATTTACTCATTGCAGTATTCATCGTGAAGCTATAGTAACAAAAGAAATCCCCGAAAAATTGAAGACTGTTTTGGATCAATCTGTTAAGGTTGTAAATTTTATTAAGAGTCGAGCTTTAAACTCCAGAATGTTTGCAATTTTGTGCCAAGACATGGGAAGTGATCATGAAACCCTATTATTACATTCTGAAATTAGATGGCTGTCCAGAGGCAAGGTTTTAAATCGTCTTTTCGAACTTCGATTAGAAGTGCAAGCTTTCCTATTGACTCAAAATTTGAATTGGGAAAGTGTTTTTTTGATGAAATGTGGTTGGCCGGTTTATCATATTTAGCTGATATATTTGGAAGGTTGAACGATTTAAATTTAGGCTTACAAGGAGCAAACGTGAATTTCTTTACTGTTAATTATAAAATAACTGCAACAGTAAAAAAACTCGAACTAATTATCAGTGAAATAGATAAAAATAATTTCAGCCTTTTACCAACCCTAGAAAATTTTCTTACAGAAAACAATATGAACAATAATGACGAATTGGCATCAGATATAAAACATCATTTTTCCTTATTGATAAATAAATTTAAATTTTCTTTTCAAGAAGATTTGGAAAATCAAAATTGGATCAGAAACCCTCTTCCTTCAAATATTCCAGAATATTTTTCACGTGAACAAAAAGAACAAATAATATATATGTCAAGTGATTCCACTGTAATGGAAAACTTAAACAAAAAAACACTGATTGAATTTTGGCTTCAACAAAGAACAGATTTTAAGGACATAGCAGACATTGCTATTCAGTTTTTAATGCCCTTCTGTACGACGTATTTATGTGAAAAAGGTTTTTCACAAATGTTATATCTGAAGAATAAATACAGAACAAAATTAAAAATTGAACCAAACTTAAGATTAAAATTAACTCACATAGAACCAGAAATAGAAAAAATTGTATCTGCAAAACAAGCGCAAGGATCGCATTGAATATTTTATTTTTACTGTTTTTACGTTTTTTTTTTTTGCTGTAAACTTTTAAACATATTTTATTTTAAATTTTAAGAATATATGTTTTGTTTAATAAATATATCAATAAAATTTTTTTTTTCAAATGCTAGTGGTAATATAGTTTATGTCATGTGATTTCCTTATGGTGGTACGCGATAAACAAAAGGTTGAGAACCGCTGTTATAGACTATTTATATTGTCTATCGTAATTTCGGCCTCTCGTGTCCGGTCCCAAGTAATGATCAATATGATCGAATGTTTTTTGAATATCAGTGTAAATTAAATCTGCTTGCCCTTGGTTATCCGGCACTTACTGTGTAAAACTTGTTAAATTAAAACAGTAGATCTTTTGACTATAAATTCATGTTGAAATAGCGTTTCCACGTTGAGAATATTATCTGTGAAAATTAGTTTGGAAGGAAGTTTAACAATGACCGAGAATATTAAAATTTTGTCATATAATATAAGAACCCAACTTTACAACATTAAAATAATTCAAACATACCGTGCACGGACTTTCATAGAAAATCCAAATAATTTTTTTACGATGATGGCAGACATAAAGAAAGTTTAAAGTTTTTCCGGCGAATAACAAATTTACACTCAAAATAACAATGAAATAATATCTTCAGATATCGTCGAAATAAACCGTGACACGTTCAGTTTTCTACATAACCGGAGGCTGTGAAAAATGTTACCTCGTTTCATGTAGATGAAGGATGTAACAACGTATGCAAAAATAAAATTAATATATAGTCAACACTTTCCAGTTTTATATTTCCATACGTCTCCATATATACGTGCACAGTGAGGTTATAAAATATAAACTGGTAATAAAGTGGTGCTATACGCTGCTCGTAGCTGCGCTGCATTCACCACTATTGCAGAATTATCCCTTATCGACCGGGAAAGGGCTTTACTTAGGCCACCGATTCAATTTAACCTAGAATACAATCAAGATATAAGGTCGGATTTAGAATAATCCAATTTTATACGTAATTCTAGACGAAAGAGTTACTGTTTTATATGTCACTGCGCATTCGGTAATACCAAATTGCTTGAATATAAGGCCAAGTATCCCTAGAGCTTCCATTTTATTTATTATCGATCAACATATGATACGAATACCTAATATTTGTTCCTATGTTTTATTTCATTTTGATGTTTGCTACGTAATATTCTGAATAACATAAAATGTTTTACCAACGTTTTCCTACAAGACCATAAAAGACAAAACTTTATTAACTTTGTAAACAATACTTTGAATGACATTAATCTGAAGATACAAAATAATAAATATTAATAATTAAGACTGGATTTAATATAAAACACACATTACTTATTTCATTCTGAAATACAGGGTATTCGAAAATGGTGTCCGCGATTTTGAAGCGAAATAAAGATCTTAATATAAATGGTAGAATATTTATTTGTACATCGGAAAACGCAGCATATCTTAAATTTAATTATTAAAGTCAGTGCGTGCATCGCAGACGCCATCATTCCGCGCGCCGCCATTTCAGTGCAGCTGAACCTGATCAGTCAGTTCATAGCCATTATGACTACACTATAGCAGAAAGTGCAGTGTGTTTTGTGGTACGCTGAGTTCAAATCAGTTGTGTGAATGTAGCGTCTACAGGCAAAACCATTGTTCGTTTGTTTAATTAGTTCAAGGAAACAGGAAGTGTTGACATTATGAAATCTCCAGATGGTCCGGAGTCCTAAGTAGTCCATTGCCAGACGCTGTTTGGAACTTGGTATGGCTAAAACAACTATTCAGAATATTCTTCATAAACGTCTTAAATTGCATGCTTACAAAATTCAACTAAGACAAGAAATAAAACCAGTAGATAAGCCTAGGCGCATTGACTTTACCGTACAGATGCTACTTAACATTGACGATGATGGAAACTTGTATTTTAACAACATTTTATTCAGCAATGAGGCAACATTTCACATTAATAGTTGTGTAAACCGTCATAACTCTCCTATATGGGGAGAACAGCAACCAAATGAAATTTTCCAATACGTCCGTGATTTACCAAAAATTAACGTTTGGTGTGGACTTATGCAGAATCGTCTTATCGGACCTTTCATGTTTGTAGAAAACACGATTACAGGCATTACACTGGCCTACAACCATTTTGGTGCTGGAGATTTTAGACCCGATTTTAAGTATGTCTTACATGGCGATATCAAAAATGTTACCCGTTTTCTTCTGTCAGCTCTAGTTCCCGAGAAAAAAAAAACACAATTCACGAAAAAATATATATTTTCTTGACATTAAACATCCAGAAATTGTCTTTTGAGTGGCTTTCTAGAATGAAACTGACTCGGGCAATCTCTCATGATTCCCCAGCAATAGTCAGCCATCATATGACTGTCCCACCTTCCTTGGTATCTATTCTCCATTGTTTTTAGGTCTTGGTGGAAACGTTCCCCTTGTTCTTCGCTTAGATCTCCTAAATTGCGTTGGAAATGATGTAGATGACTATTGAGATAGTGTAATTTTATACTCATATTACAGCCTAAATCTTTGAATCGCACCGGCATTTCCTCTACTAGTTCTACATAGTTGTCAGCCTTATGATTTCCGAGGAAATTTTGTGCAACTGCTACAAAAGATTGCCAGGCAAGCCTCTCCACATCATTCATACAAGTCTCAAAATTAGTTGTGTTTTTCATCAATTTACGTATTTGAGGTCCATCAAAGATACCTGCTTTTAGTTTTTCAGTACTTAAACCAGGAAATTTGTGAGAAATAAACTGGAAACATTGACCATTTCTATCGAGAGCCTTAAAAAATTGCTTCACTAGCCCTAATTTTATATGCAATGGCGGAAGAATGATTTTTTTCTCTTGAAAATAAGGGTTCATTTATAACATTTCTTTCCCCAACAACAAGAGCATCTCTCACAGGCCAATTTTTTGCAGTCCAATGACGTGATTTAGCTCGACTGTCCCAGAGACAAATAAAACATGGGTATTTAGTATAACCACTCTGTTGACCCAATAAAAAATTAACCATCTTCAAGTTGACGCAGATCACCCAGTTATGTTCAATATATTTTATTTTTTGTAAAAGATTTGAAATTACCTCATATTCTTCTTTTACACATGTTGAGTGAGCAATTGGAACGGGAGTATATTTATTTCCATTATGTAGAAGAACTGCTTTTAGACTTCGTTTACTACTGTCAATAAAGAGACGCCATTCATTGGGCTGATAGATCGTTAAACCCATGAAAGCCAGCAAACCACTCACATTACAGCAATACTCAAAATTTTCATCAGATGAAAAAAACTTCAATAACTTTCCCTCTCTCGTGCGATATATAGACACTCGAACATCTGAGGAAAGACAATTTTTTTCTTTTAATCTTGACGCTAGTAACTCAGCACGTTCCCTCGAAAGATCTAAGTCTCTGATGAGGTCACTAAGCTCATTCTGTGAAAATGGCCTAGAATCTGATGTTATTCCCCAGTATTGAAAGTCATCATCTACTTGGGAAGAAATAGGTATTTCAGCTTCATCCTCCTGAGATTGCTGCACTACCTGGTGAAAAGTTGGTATTGGAACATTTTCTGAATGAGGAACAGGTCTTTGTACTGAAGAAATATTGGGGTATTTCCATTTATGGCGATTGTTTTTGTTGATGCCCACTATATTAATCATACAAAAGTAACAGTCGTCATAATGATTTTTTTGTTCTCGCCATATCATAGGCACTCCAAACTTCAAAGACTTACGTTTCCCTCTCTCCCATTGTCGCAAATGTACAACGCATATTTTACAAACACCATGAGGCACCCACACTTTATCTTGGTGTAGAATTTCAATACCGAAGTAAGCAAAATACAAACGACGCACTGTGTTTGTAATAGATTTACGCTAATTTTTCAGTATGTATTCCACAAACATAACAAAATATATCAGGATCGTTAACACAACGTCTGGACGTACTAGCCATAATGAAATAGTAACACAAACTTTATCGATGATATTGTAATAATGACTAGTTACGAACAAGACCATAACAAGACCGACAACAATTCACAATGAGGGTAGTAGGTAAACTAGAGCTGATGAGTTAAAATGACGTATGTCAATATACTGTACATTACCTACTTTATCGACAATTCAAACAAACAGAGATGCACCAAAAAAAAATATTTTTTTTTGTAGGCCTGTGTTATTTATTTGGATATGTGGGAATTGTATGTGTTCCCTCAAGTTGAAGAAATTAATGTCATTTTCCAGCAGGATGGCGCTCCATATCACTACAGTCTAATCGTCCAAGAAGCTCTCAACAACAGATTTCCCGACTGTTGAATTGGGAGGAATGATCCTGTTTTGTGCCCATCTAGAAGTCCTGATTTGACGTAATTAGATTTTTTTCTTTTGGGGCTACGTTAAAAACATTGTTTATTCTGAAAAAATTCGTGATCTACAGCATCTGAGAGAAAGAATCAACGTATCAATTTCAACTGTGACTCCTGAAATGATTCAGAACACCTGGCGGGAGGTAGACTATCGACTAGATGCGCGGGGAGAGTTCACATTGAAACTTTTTAGATGGAATAAAAAAATTTGAGATTTGATGTACAAATAAATATTCTACCATTTATATTAAGATTTTTTATTTCGCTTTAAAATCCCGGACACCTTTTTCGATGACCCTATATAATAAGAAAGTGGCTGCAGAAGTAAATAAAAGGTTGAAAACATTATCCACATAGCGTATTTTTTGAACTTAATAATAATGATAATAATAGGTTTTGATAGCATACCTGACTCGGGGCTGTCGGAGATTCTTAAATTATATAAGGTTAAGGAGCACTTTGCCAATTTTCATAGCAAGGCCATGACTAACTGAAAGACAACTTTGTCGTCAGAAACCCCTACAGAAAGTATAAATGCAGGTAAGGTCATTATTAAAAGAGGAATATTTCAGGGAAACGCTTTGAGTCCACTATGGTTTCGTTTAGCCTTGAAACCATTAATAACTGTGTTAAATTTTCAAAATAAGGGATATAATTTACAAAAGCCTGTCCCACAAATTAGACACCATTGATACATGGATAATCTTAAGTTGTACGCTAGGAAGAAGAATCATCACAAAGATCTCCTGAATTGCTATGGTCGCCACAGCAGGGAAATCCAAATGAAATTTGGTTTAGAAAAATGTAAAACAAGTTGCAAGGAAAATTTGATGTGAAGGGATGGAAAAATTACTTTTGCACTGGCGACTAAAAGTTGACTTATAATATTCTTTTCTCCAATATCTACGGATGTTCTGGGAGGCCAATCTTTCTGAAACCACAGTTGGTTTCTATCTCGACCGTTCTTTTTGTGCCTCCCAGAGGCACAAAAGCACGAAAATTTGGTAAATCCTCTTTGAAAGCCAAGTAAAAAGTTTACCATTTTGAGATCCACACGGAAGAGCCAGTTATGATCTGTATATTTTAGTAACTTTATAACTTTTTCAATGTCATCCTGTTTCCTTTATTTGAACGGAATATCAAATAGGAATTCAACCGTTGAACATTCCTGTTGTGTACTAGAACACACTTGAGACTTAACTGTCGATAAACAAATACCACTCACTTTGTCTGGTAATGCTGAAACTGACACAAATGTAACAGAACGAATCGGCACTATTTACACCACTTTGAGTAGTAGACATGATGTACAGGCTTGCCCAAAATGACCGAAGGGGTTTTAATTCCTTATAACTTTTTTATTATAATTTTTTTTTTGTTTTCAATATTTTGTAAAGAAGACTTGGGGAATTTAAAATGGAACAGTACACAATTGAACAACGTGCCAAAATCGTTGAACTTTATTTCTCAAATGAACAATCCATTGTTTTGACTCAGCGTGCATATCGTCGTTATTTTAATGTGCGGGTTGGACCCTCAGAGTCAACAATAAACCGTCTGGTTGCAAATTTTCGAGAACAAGGGGCAGTAAGGAACCTTCCTGGTGCCGGCAGACGACGAACGGTGAACACGGATGACAATATTGAACGGGTACAGGAGAGTATTCGGGAAGATGGAGAAACATCAACAAGAAGACGTTCGACACAACTTGGCCTCTTAAGAGGGTCGCTGCAGAGAATTTTGCATACAATAAGAATGTTTCCATACAAAATTCAGCTTGTCCAACAATTGAAACCGACAGATTACCAGCAACGACTTGATTATGCAATTTATTTTCGTCAAAAAGCAGAAGAAAATCATGATTTTATTCATAATTTAATTATGAGCGACGAAGCCCATTTCCAATTAAATGGGTTCGTTAATAGGCAAAACTGCAGGATATCGGTTACGGAAAATCCAAGAGTAGTTCAACAGCGAGAATTACATCCACTTAAGTGTACTGTTTGGTGCAGTGTTTCGTCGGAAAGGATAATTGGCCCATATTTTTTTGAAAATGAACGCGGTGTCGCCGTTTCCATTACTGGTGGATATCGGACAATGTTGGAAAATTTTTTAAGGCCAGCCGTGGAAAACCATCCGCAAGTATGGTTCCAACAGGATGGAACCACAGCGCACACTGCGAGGGACACAATAGCTCTTTTACGCGACATCTTTGGTGAACGAATTATTTCCCGTACAAGCGATTTTAATTGGCCTCCGCGTTCACCGGATTTAACCGCTTCAGACTGTTTCCTTTGGGGTTATTTGAAAGGAAAAGTCTACATTAATAAGCCTCAAACCATACAGCAATTAAAAAATAATATACGCGACGAAATCAACAACATAACACCTGAAGTTTTGCGAAAGGTTATGGAAAATGTTTTGGAAAGAGCACGAATATGCAAAGCAGAAAATGGCCACCACTTGCGAGATATAATTTTTCATAATTAAATTAAAAATATTCTCCATTAATATACTGTATTTAAAATAAAAAAATTTAATAATTATGTCTTAAATAAGAAGTTATAATGAACTCAAACCCCTTCGGTCATTTTGGGCCACCCTGTAGTTTCTTCCCTAACAACTAACTTGTAACTAACGTTTTATTATCACTCTTGTTTACTTTTACATAGTACTAAGTAATCAGTACTTTCTAATAAAATCTTATTAAACCCTAATATGTTCACTTAATGAACAGAATTTTGTATACATTGCTTCACTAGCTTGACTGATGACGCCTAGATGGCAGAAACACGTGTCTTAAGCAGAAGTAAATGCTGAAAATACGAGGTGTATTGTCCATGTTTACAGTTACAGATATGTATATTACATGTCTGTTTCAATTGTAACAAAAGCGTTATACGTGCATAACGTATTGATATACTTAAAACCTTTTTGTATATTTACTGCCATCTGGCTCGTTGTTAATGGACTACAACTATATACGTATTTTTTCGTTTTTTGTACCAACATAGCTGGTCGAACGAAAGGTCGCCTTTTCCGACATAGTCTCTTTCGTCCGTCAGATGTCACTTATTAAATAGTGCCACCTTATAGGACGAAACTTGCTTTATCTTGTAGGCGATTTCAGTGTAAATGTATATACAGATACAAATCTGTTGTTTAACAGATCTGTATTATTTTGTATACATTGCTTCACTAGCTTGACTGATGACGCCTAGATGGCAGAAACACGTGTCTTAAGCAGAAGCAAATGCTGAAAATACGAGGTGTATTGTCCATGTGTACAGTTACAGATATGTATATTACATGTCTGTTCAATTGTAACAAAAGCGTTATACGTGCATAACGTATTGATATACTTAAAACCTTTTTGTAGAATTAGCTTAATAGACTTACATTTCTTTATAATTGTTTATTATTTAATTATTTCATTAAGTACTTAAATATTATCAGGTACAAGTGAACATTATGCTAAGAGATAAATGTATTTGGAATGTCTTTCAATTCTTTAAACAATTAAGAATTTGCTCTGCATTTACTTAACGGTTTTCAAGAATTTTGATATCGGCAAACACGAAGTGCTGTAGAAAAAAAACTTAACGTGATAGGGACAAGTGGGTTTCATATTTAGTATTAGCGTACCAATATTCATTAAAAACAAATGTGTAAGATCATAGTCAGCAGAAAATAAAATTAAATTGTTGGCCAGTGTTATTGAATTGTCACATCTCCTACTTTACCTTTTCTTTGTATATTCTCCTGTGACCGTGGTGTGTCTGTTAATAAGGAATATTATTATTATTAAGAAATTTTCACCATTGAAGTTCCTTTTCATTCCAAAATTTGTTGGCTTTTAATTTTTGTACAGACTGTATTACTGCGTATGTTTAAATTCTTTTTACGTCGTTACAAATATTCTTTCGTCCTAAGTCTACCCAGTTTACGACCTTTACGTAAAGTTTGAGGCAGGTTTACTAAAAATGTTTGTGACAAACCCGAAAAATTTATACGAGTTGGCAATAAAAATTTTATCATGTATTAAAGCTAAACGTATTGCTCTTGAAATTTAAGAAAACAGCATAGTCAGACATAGGAAATATAAAATCTAACGACGTCTTTTGTAAAATATTGATTCTCATATTTGTTGTGAATTTTGAAGTCAACCGAGCTAGATTCCGAGCTAGGGAAATCAAGAGGGGCATAAAATTTTTTATCGAAATATGAGTCAAATTACACTAGACAACAAACTTTTCATTTCTTCTTTATTAAGAATGTATAATTTTACCATGTTTTATTGGTATAATAGCTATAATAAAAAACACATTTGTTCTAGCACTTCAAGTTTACGATCAAAATAGTAAAATAATAAATGGCAAAATTAATTTGAAACAATTTTTAAAGCAAATACTAATTTGTATTGTGCTCCCCATATCTGATTTTTTTAAATATTTCGGTATTATTACAAATATTTCTAGTTTATTCAAGAAATAACAAATATTAATAACATAACTATTTGCTATTATAGTGTATAAGGTGTATTATGAGCTCATGACTAGTCTTAATTTTTAAATCAATAGCGGTAATACGCTTTATCTATTCCGGTTGTAATATTTTGCTTATACTGATGAACAGTAAATTCTGCGCACACATAACAAAAGCTGTTGGGCTATTTACTACACACGTACGTGACATTGTTGATATAAGGACACGTTCCACTACCGCAAAGTGATTTAATTTGATTTTAATAGCCCCTATATAGCTTCTGATATACCCACATAGCACATAACTATTAGTTCTTTAATATAATTGGTTGTAAAGTAAACAGAGGCGCAGGAAGGAATGAGACGTATTAAAATTTGTCGAAGCATCTTAAATTGTATCGGGTGTCCCATTAAGTGCCGGTTGTACAATGTCCAGATAAATCTACCCGACAACTAACTGGCCGATATATTTATCGGAAGGACAAGATTATGAACTGTATTACAAGTTGCAGTCTTCAGGATCGCTGTCCGTGGAATAAAACGGAGTTGGTATTAGTTCTAAATTATGCTACTGTAGCGTATTATCACGCATTATTTTGACGAGCTTCAAATTATAATTTTAATTGAAGTTAATTGTTTATGTTAATTTTAAAAGAAGGTTTCACTGAATTTATTGAATATTTTTCAACATTGTTGTAAATAGTTTATAAATAAAAATTGTAGTTCGAAAATAATTGTTTTATTTAAGTAAATAGGTAAATGTAAATATAAAACATCACAAAAAATGTTCAAAACAATACATTAGCTTTCATAGTTTTTGAATTTCTGGATTGTTAATTTATTAATTTCATTTTGTTCATTGTTTTTGGCCACAGTTCGTCTTGTTTCCTTTTTTAGTGTTTCGTATTTGCTTCAAAGTTGTTCCCAAAAACGGTTTTGGATACAAATCGAATTAAACTTGAGGCATATACTTTGCCACGCATTTTTCTAACAAAAATATATATTTATATTGTGACGAGGTTTCTTACTTGGCCTGATTAGGCACGTAAAAAGTTTACCAGTTTCTATCTGTTCCAGCTTAAGAACGTCAAATTGAAACGGGGTCGGTTTGTATCTCTCACTGTCGGTGAATTATAACTAATTATTAATCAAATATCTTACTAACTACTGAATAAATCAACATGATTTATTTATCGGTTGCTTTGTATTTTAATCGGAGCCGGCATAATTAAATATAATTGAAATATAATATAATATAATATATAATATAATAAAATTAATTGTAATATTAACTTTTACTTCTTAGTAAGTGAATTAAAATACCAAAGATAAAAGTTACGTCAGTGAGTGTACATGAATCGGTAATTCAAAACTATATCATGGCGGCATTGTTGATCCTTTGCATCAACAGGAGAATTTTGAATCTGTCAGTTCGATACAGAAACCAAAAGCCACAATTAAAATTTATTTGAAACTAACGACTATAAATGTTAAACTAAAAGCATTGTGAGTTTCTTGCACAATTTCGAGTAGTCTTTATTAACTTATTTTGGACTATACAGTGTGTTTAAAAAAGATGCGGCAATATTAAAGGGGGTGATTGCCCAGGTCATTTTATACAAAGAGTTCCTATAAACATAGGTCCGCATACGCTTCGTTACCGACCTACTGAATCTCTTGAAGTTTAATTTAAAAAAACAGTAAAAACTTGATTTTTCCAAAGCGGCTTGAGATATCATAATGAAATTTTAGGCATGTTAATAGCTGTGGGAGACACATACTTTGCAATACAACACGATGTTTCAGTCGTACCTGTGGCGCGCGTATTGGCACGTCACAGGCTATTTTTCAAGAAAAAATAGGACGCCTCTGATTTCTCTAAAAATACAAATATGATTTTATTTATTGTTCAATTATGAAGAAAAAAGCTCTCTTAACTTTTTATCGTACGACTTACCGTTTTTTACATTTATTACAGAAAAAAAAATAAAAAAACAAGGTTTTATTCAAGGGCAAAAACAAATATTTTACCAAACCACAGTCCTGTTTTATTCACTGACATATTGAATGACATATTGAATGAGTCTCGTAATTAATAATTTTGTATGTGTCGAATTTGTTGAAGTTCCTTATTATGAATCGCTATACGAATGCCGAGATGGCCGACATGCACTACATTTATGGGCTGATGGCAATGCATTAGAAGCTAGGCGGTTGTATACTGAAAGATTTCCTGGTCGTATTGTTCCTGATAGAAAGACTTTCGAAAGTATTCATTCGCGTCTTTATGAAACAGGCACATTAAGACGAAATGGAGGAGCAGGAAGGCCAAGGACAGCAAGAACGGTAGAGCTGGAAGAGGATGTGCTAGACATGATTGAAGAAGATGGAGGTACTTCTACTCGAAAAATTGCTGACGCTTTGGATGTAGGTAATGGGACTATTTGGCACATTCTGAAGGAAAATTTGTTGTATCCATTCCATATACAACGCGTTCAAGCACTTCTTCCTGCTTATTTTCCTCCTCGCATTGCATTCTGTCAATGGCTTTTGCACAAAATGGTTCAAATCCCTCAACTCCTGATGTTGATTCTGTTCACCGATGAAGCGAATTTTTCAAGAAATGCAATACGGAATTTCCATAATAACCATGTATGGTGTGATGAAAATCCACATGAAATTGTTGAAGATCGTTTTCAACATCAGTTTTCTTTGAACGTTTGGCTTGGGATTGTGGGTGACTGCATAATTGGACCAGTATTTTTACCAAGGAGACTAACCGGAGAGGTGTATCGCTTTTGAAAAACACGCTCCCTGGATTTCTGGAGGACGTACCATTAGCAATTAGAGATGCAATGTGGTATATGTACGATGGCGCACCAGCCCACTTTAGTCAAGTAGCTCGTGATTTATTAACACAAGCATACGGAAATCGCTGGTTAGGCCGAGGTGGACCTCACTCATGGCCTGCACGATCCCCGGACTTAAATCCCCTGGATTTTTTCATGTGGGGCCATTTGAAGTCCTTGGTGTACGCTACTCCATTGGAAAACGTAGAAGACTTAAGAAACTGAATCATTGCTGGGTGCAACTCAACTTGTGTTTTTCAGAGAGTTCGCCAGTCAATGAGGAGAAGATTGGATTCTTGCATCCGAGCTAAAGGTGGTCACTTTACACAGTTTTTGTAATTTTTGGTTGATAAAATTGTTGGTTTGGTAAAATATTTGTTTTTGCCCTTGAATAAAACCTTGTTCTTTAATATTTTTTCTGTAATAAATGGACATGCACTAAAATGGTTTTTTTTATAAAAAAACGGTACGTCGTACGATAAATAGTTAAGAGAGCTTTTTTCTTCATAATTGAACAATAAATAAAAGCATATTTGTATTTTTAGAGAAATCAGAGGCGTCCTATTTTTTCTTGAAAAATAGCCTGTGATGTGCCAATACGCGCGCCACAAGTACGACTGAAACATCGTGTTGTATTGCAAAGTATGTGTCTCCCACAGCTATTAACACGCCTAAAATTTCATTATGATATCTCAAGCCGCTTTGGAAAAATCAAGTTTTTACTGTTCTTTAAAATTAAACTTCAACACGCTGTAGATCGGTAACGAAGCGTACGCGGACCTATGTTTATAGGAACTTTTTGTATAAAATGACCTGGGCAATCACCCCCTTTAATATTGCCGCATCTTTTTTAAACACACTGTATATTATAATATATCAATTTTTTTCTAACACGTGTGAGTGTTATTCTCAAGCTATGAAGTTTTTTTTTGTGTGTAAT
This sequence comes from Melolontha melolontha, assembly GCA_935421215.2. Taxonomy (NCBI): domain Eukaryota; kingdom Metazoa; phylum Arthropoda; class Insecta; order Coleoptera; family Scarabaeidae; genus Melolontha; species Melolontha melolontha. The sequence goes on along the minus strand of OW285236.1, from coordinate 192,037,224 downwards.
AAGAAAAACGAACTGGACAACAATAACAAAAAAAATGTAAGTTTATTTATTCTCTATATTTTTACATAAATAAATGAGATTCAAAAATGTGTACATTATAAAAAAAAATATGAAATAAAATCAGATATAGCTTGAGTAACAGTCATCTAATAAATTCTTCTAAAATTCACATACATATAATGTTTTCGGCGACACCTGAAGGATATTTGCAATAATCGGTATACATATGTTTATTATTAAAAAAACAGAGTACATATAATATCAATTTAAAGAAAAATTAAACAAAACGTGTATTTTGAACAGCTGTGTGCTGTTTGATTACGGACGATTCGATCATTCGGCCGGCTGCGAGAGATTTATCATGAATGGCTCGCTCGGTCGGGAATATCATGGGAAAAAAACGCGTTCAATTGAATCAGAATGATACTTATGAATTCGGCGGACGGTGAGATTCTAAATATCTCAGGGATGATAACTTTACTGCTTTCTAATTACTGGATAGTCGGGAATTCTGATTAAAGAATATTTCGGGGAATATAATAATTACCAATAATTCAGAAATTTATATATAATGAATGATAAATCTAATACGGGTTGATTGTTAGTAACTCAAAATTTTCCAAATAGTTATCTCTGTTACTGGAGTTACTATTATTTCGGGAATTTCTGTAATACGAAACAGGTTGCTTTTTTGCCTTTATTTTTGACAAAAAACTCATCTACTTTTGAATTATTTAGCTTTCTTTAATGCAAAGGTTTATCTGTTTGTTTCCGTGTCATTAATACTAGAGATATATGCTTACGGTTACTTTTCCCTTTCTTCTCCCTCGACCTAGCCTTCGGATGCAGAAGACTTCTGAATATAACGGATGTTCCGTTTGTACTGAAAATTAGCGGAAACGGTTCGTACAAACGCAATATAAAACGGCGTCAGAATCTTTTTATAGAAGATGGAGTACGGGGTAAGACAACTAATATCATCTTCGGGAATATAACTCATCTACTTATGCCTCAACTAATATCAATACACAAGCAGAAGAGAGACCGTTTCTTAATTCTTCGCTAAAATCATATCAGCGTCGAATTAAGGTTGGAGGTCAGGGAAGGAGGTCAGGGTATCTCTAGTATTGGTCAGGAAGCCTCGGATTGACTGGTTAAATAATTTTCCTTACTGTGAAATTCTGGGCCTTTTATATTATATTAATATATAATTTTATATTAATAGAAAATATTGAACAAAAACGGTCTTTATTGGAAGGGGTTCCACTTCTACGAATACTTAGTGGAATATATCCACGCCGTCGTGATCATTCAGAAGGGGTCGGATATCTTCGATTTCACACGAAGCAAGCGTATGAGCCAAGTTCAATTACATAACATTCTTAATAAAAATATTTACACAAATATACACTGCTCTCCAAACTTAAGAATATTTTGTGCTTTTAATTCTGATTGAATTAAAAAGTGCAAACATTCGCTAATAATCTCAAGTTTGAGAGCAAACTTCGTTACAATATTAACAATATAATGGCTGATAAACCTAGCTTTCATTATCTTTCCATGTCAGTGTATCAGTTTTCTTATTTTCAATTATATGTGTATAAAACTCCACGATTTCTAGAGTCACCGACATTCTTCTTTTGAATAGTTGAATAATAAAGTAAAATGGCGTTGAAATAGCAGTAATGAGTAATGACTTCGAAGCAGCGTGAGTGAAACGCGTTGCAGATTATGTTTTGTGTTTAAGTGACTATCGGCTGGATAACTAATATATCGGTAATTGCGAGTACCCGACAAATTATCCCCACGATAATATGACCAATAAAGATATCTGTATATTGTAATACGACAAAAGCAGAGATATCGAGAGGATAACGCTGTCAAGAAGTATATCGGGACATGATACAACCGGCCTTAAAAGAGAAAGATTTAAAATGTGCCCCACGTTCGTTTAGTTATGTTGGCGGCACTGAAACTATAACATCCTTCATTTGTCATTGCTGCGATTAGTAGTCATGGAGCATTATACGACGAAACAACGTGTTATTGTCGTGAAAACGAATTATAAGTATGGAGAATGTTATGCGGAAACAGTTCGCAGACTTCGTGGAATTTTTGGTTGACGAAATGTACCAAATCTGTCAACAGTTCAAAGATTAATTAATAAATTCGAGGAAACTGGTTAGACTGTTAACAGAAAAGTAGTCGTATGTCGTCGTACTACCCGATCTCTCGAGAATATTGAAAGTGTTACCGATAATCCAAAAATATCGATTCGTCGTCGTTCTTAACAGTTAGACATTTCGAGAAGCACCCTGCACCGAATACTCGCCAAAGATCTGCATATGCACGTGTACAAGATGCAGTTGTTACAAGAACTCAAGCCAGCAGACCATGGGCAACGTCGAGAATTTTTTAATTAGGTGTTGGAAAAACAACAAGAGGACGACGATTTTTCGATGCCAATCATCTTTAGCGATGAGGCGTATTTCCAACTTAGCGGGTACGTGAACACTCGAAATTGTCGGATTTGAGGCGAGGCGAATCCTCGAGTGATTCATGGAAAGCCATTGCATGCAGAACAAGTTACTGTTTGGTGTGGATTCTGGTCTGGCGGAACAATAGGGCCATACTTTTTCGAAAATGGTGCTGAACAAGCAGTAACAGTGAATGGCGTACGCTATCGCAACATGCTGAGGGAGTTTTTGTGGTCACTGTTGGATGGAATGGATATCGAAGGAATGAGGTTGCATCAGGACGGGGCAACCTGTCACACGGCGTACGAAACAATGGATTTGTTGCGAGAAAAATGTCCTGGACGAATCATCTCACGCAATGGCGACCGGAATTGGCCCCCACGCTCGTGCTATTTGATCCTATCCATTCTTTCTTTGGGGATACGTGAAATCTCGCCAACAAGGCACGAAGAACTCCTGAGCTGAAGGCGGAGATTAGACATGTTATTAGCGAAATCGAACCACAATTATGCGCAAAAGTCTTCGAGAATTTCGTAAAAAGAACAAGAGCGTGCCAGCAGAGTCGTGGAGAATATTTGTTCGATATTGTGTCCCACGCTTAACCGCAGTGTGTGTACTTTATACTGAAATAAAATTTATACGATACGATACGATAAAATATACGATGCAAAATTAAAGATTAAGCGCTTAATAAGATACCCTATATAATATTTTTTGTAACATTCTGCACCAAGTTGCAACAACAAAATATAACTTTAAATATATTACATTTTTTAATAATTACAGATGGGCATCGATTATCCATAATTCGATTAACCGGGAACATCAATTATTCGGGATCGATAAAGAAAGGAAGATTTTTTTATTTTAATCTATTAACCGTGATTACTAAAGACGGCAGACTATGTGCCCCAGCAGTGGCGTTGCGTGGAGCGTTTAGCAGAATAACAGTGCGCTTACTTAAAAATAAATATATCGAATCCCTATACAAAACGTTAAGAAAAAACATAAATAAACTTACCCAACATGTTTACATTGTTGCAAAAAAATGCGGATGTGCGCGATGAAAAAACTGCACCATAATATATGTATCTGTATTAGTCTCGGAAAGGTTCGTACGTAGCGACGTATATATATGTTTATATACAGGGAAGGATTGTTCGACGTTGTTATATAGATCTTCAGTATAAAAAGTTGCCCTAATTTTGTAAAATCTACATTTTTATCTAATACACTGTTAAATTGTTCACGGACACAATGACTTTTTTCATCTTCAAGGATATGCAGCACCAGTTTTACTTGGTCAATAATTGCTAATGAGTCCGATAAGGACAGCGCAGTGTTCTGTAAATTTCTTATTGCGTCCAGTATTGGAACGTAACTGTCGTAAATAATTTTTAAATTTGCTGCAACTTGAAGATTGTTAAATTGAACCTGGCTGAGCCGTATTGCAGCTGCTTCTTTGGCATCTAGTTGTAAAATCACTGATTTAATTTTTTCAAAATGTTTATAATAAAAAAATGCTGCTTCTAACCAAGTACCCCATCGTATAAGAATTGGTTGCGGCGGCTCGGGTATATCAGGACACAGCGAATGAAATAGCCGAATCCGTTTCGGAGATTTAAGAAAAACCGCTTTCGTTTGTCCTATCAGTTGATCCACATCAGGATAAGTTGTACGTATAGTGTTTGTTACAAGGTGTAAAGCGTGAAGCAAACATGTGACATGCAGCAGGTTTGGTTGAATCTTTTTGAGTAAGTTTGCCGTGGAACACATAACCTTGGCAGCATCGGTAACTAACATTAACACTTGCTTCGGTAAAATCTCAAATTTGTGTAGTGTCTCTATTAATACATCATATATCGCTCTGGCAGTACACCCTTGCATTCGTTTACAGGTTAGTAAATAAGGAGGTGGTCCTTGCGGAGTCAGCGTCCGTACTAGAATGACTAGGATGGACTGTTTTTTAATATCTGTAGTTTCGTCTATTTTTCGTACAATTTACAATTCTCTCACGCACTGACGGTAAGTAATTCCGTAGCGTACTTCTTGCTGGTAATTTCCACGTAGGATTGTATTTCTTCCAAAACTGACGAAACATTGGGTGTTCCACTTTCTGCATTGGTATATTTGTCGCAATTAACATCATTGTTAAATCACACACAAACTTATTATATGATCTGCGTCCACTATTATTCGATTTATGTTTGTCACTATTTATATGTCTTTGACACTGACTTGCTTTCCAAGTTAATAAAGTTGTTTCACAAACTAAACATTTCACTACGGTACCGTCATATATTAAATCGGGAAACCGATGTAAAAATTTCTTTACAACGTTAGCATGCAACCGAGTCGATGCATTGTTTCTACGCACTGCCGACATTTTCAACACGATTGTGCTAACAATATATCGCTTACAACGTCTCAACGGCAACTGAATTGATCGTCGTACGCCTCTACTCGATCCCTCCACATCACGCTACTGTTCGGGCACATAGTCTGCCGTGTGATTACATCAGTTATTCGAGCTTGCCAAACATCTATTTATTTTGCCGAAATTTTTTTTGAGCAAGTTAGCATCACTAAAATTAATATGTGTAAAGCGAATTAGCAGATTTTAGCAGAAAATATGAAAGTTAAGAAAAAAAAACAACCACATTAAATGAATTTTTTAAGTAATTACATACGTAATAATTAAACTTTATTAATTTTATGACTTGTAAGTGTGTATATTGATTAAATAAAATAAACCTTTATGTTAAAACGCGTACAAAATTTTACCTCAGTTAACTGGAAAAATCGATTATCCAGAACGACCGGGATCGTTCTGGATAATCGACGCCCAACTGTAATTGAATTGATTCAGCTCTTACTTGATGAAGATTCATAATTTAAAAAAGAAATGAAGCTAATAGTTAAATCTTCACTTTATTAATCTGTGATCGTAGAACGATAATAGTTTCGTAATACAGTGGCTTCGTCAGGTACGTACTCTCAAACTTCTTAGGTCCGCGACCCGCCAAATAGTAAATGTATAATAAAATTAATATTTCACGACCCCACCCTGCCCAAAAGAATAATAACAGTAAGCGTTGCTATTGCTAATTTAATTTTGACTATAATTATAAATGTAAAAATTTATTTAATATTATATAATCACATTGCTGTCTAATTTTATACATCAAGAAAATACAGATAGTATAAAAAATATAATACGACTACTCCTTTTATTTTATGTCGCTTATGAACATGCACGTGACGTGTACATACATGAGCAATTTACAATTTACAATATGACCTGTACGTGCTTTTTTATTTAGCATCCATATATAATACTCGCTGTGAGAGCATGTTTAAACATGCATATGGATGCGTTTGAAAAAGTGGTGCTGTCTATACTGGTGACAGCAAAAGGGCGCTTGCGATTGCACAACTTCAATTAAGTTTCGAATGCGAAGCGTACGTCTGGCATTTTTACTTTAGTGTGCCATCAACCGTGAAACTGAATTGTTTTCTTTTAAATTTCTTACGCGAAATGGATAAATACATCCATCATATACATCCAGGGAATCGGTTGGTTAAAGACAAGGCTGTGCAATGATAGTTATTTAAATTATGGTTTTACCTCATTGGATGGAAAGCCACAGTGCGTTGTTTGCTTTCAAGTTCTCTCCGATGAAAGCATGAAGCAAGCCATTGGCTCAACTCTTGGAGACTAAACATCCTGCTCATAGAAACAAACCCCTGGAATTTTTAGAAAGAAAATTACATACCTTGAAAAATCAACAAACTTCTATTTGTAAGTCAAGCCATACTGATACAAGTGTACTTGAAGCATCTTATCTCGTAGCATTAAGTGTAGCTAAGATGCCCAAACCCCATACAATCGCCGAGAACCTCATATTGCTTGATACAATTGATATGGTTAGTGTTCTAATAGACGAGGAAGAAGCAAAAATAATTGAAAAAAATTCCGTTTCCTAACGACAAAATATCAATGCTAATCGATGACATGGCTGTCGATGTTCGCGATCAGAACATTCAGCAAGTGAGTTCAAGTGAATTTTTTAGTATTCAGTTTGTTCAATCAACACATGTACCAAACATCTCTGAGTTCTTATATTTTGTGAGGTATGAATGTGATAGGGACACATCAGTCAACGGAAGTACGTTGTTTTTCAAAACAATAGTGGTCATGTAACAGGACATTGCCTTTTGATGTTTTTTATAAAGCTACTAGAAACTATATTTACATAGATTGGACAAAATGTGTTGCAGTATGTACTGATGGTGCAAAGACAATAACAGCAAAGAACAGTGGATTAATGAAAATATTAAGAGATCGTCTTACACCAAGAGTGGAATGAACGCACTGCTTACTTCAAAGACATGCTCTTGTCGCAAAATACATGCCGGAAAATCTGACTAAAGATCTTTGTGAAGCTGCAAAAATGCTTAATTTTATCAAAAGCCGATCGTTAAAGAACGGGCTGTTTGCCAAACTATGCGATGAAATGACCGAAAATAAAAAATCTCTTCTTTTCAATACGCAAGTTAGATGGTTATCTCGAGGGTGTTAACCCGGGTATTGGAATTGCGAAATGAATTAATAATATTTTTCCAGAATAAAAAAACAATATTCTCATTGTTTTTACAGAATAATAAGTGTATATTGTTATTGGCTTACTTCGCTAATATATTTTGACATTTAAACGACTTGAATGTGAATTTACAAGGACGTTATAAAAACATTTTATTAATGACAAACAAAGCTCATGCTTTCATTAAGAAGCTTGATATCTGAATTATTCGCCTTCAAAACAAAAATTTGGATATGTTTCCACTCACTTATTACTCACGGATTATATTGAGGAAACTTTGAATAAACAAGACAGTATTATTTACCTCGGAGTGGGGCTACATGAATATGCATTTGCGTGAGCTAGAAACTCAGTTGACGAAGTATTTCCCGGAAAATAAAAATGATTCCTCGAAGAGATAGGTACTGAATCCGTTTAGTGAAAACATTGTTGCCGCTGCTAAGTTACCAGTTAAGATTCGCAACCAGCTCATCGAAATATCTGCCGACAAAACGCTACAACTGCAATTTACATCTGAAGATATAAATACGTTTTGGCTTGCTCGTTGAAATGAATATGGAAATTTAATCACAGAAGCATTGAAAATATTAATAATTTTCGCCACGCCTTATCTTTTTGAAAAGGGTTTACGTCTGTGGTTCCGCTAAAAATTAAGCACAGGAATCGTCTCTTATCACTCGAAAACAATTTGCTTTTGTGTTTTTCCAACGTACATACACGCATGGAGAAACTTTTAAATGAAAAGCAAATACGAACATCTTGTTAATTTCTTATCTTTACATGTGTATTTATTGTAAGTAAAATGTTTATAATAAATGATTTTTTTCTAATAAAATGATTCTTCATTACTATTTAGGCTATTTTGCGACACCCCTTTAATACCACGACGACTCCGAGGTTGCCAAACAATGTACTAGAGAGATACAAACTACTAAGATCGGTATGCATAAATACAAAAAAAAAGTTAATATTATTTTGCAGTGCCTTTCAAAGTGAAAATTTACACAAATATTCCAGTAAAAATATATATCCACCCTGTAAGTTCCTACTCTTATACTATTGGGAAACATGTTTGCAAATAAACATTTTTAACAGGTTAAATGTGCCTTTCTATTATCGTCTAAACAGTCGCTTAAAATGAATAAATTTAACCCTTTCGTCCCGATCGGTACACATATGTACCATCAAGACTTAAAAATTCCTGAAAGTCCTATTATACGTTGTTAGCTTATGAAAAGTGTACCACGCCGGTATTTTATGTGTATTGCATATAGTCCACCATATGTTGACAGCTGATTTTTATTTGGAGGTTAGTAGTGGCATTGTTTTCGAACAGTCGGTCGGTGTGCTGATATGTACTAACAGGTGTAATACCATAAATTTCGAGGTGCCATGGCACGAAAAAGGAAATTAACGGAAAGAGAGCTTGAATATGCAATAGAGAATTTGTCAGACATTAGTAGCTGTGAGGACGAGCCATATTCCGCTGGATCTAGTGATGATTATGTACCTGAAAGTAATAGTGAGTTAGAGTATGTTTCCGACCAAAGCGTATTGGATGACGAATATGAGAGTGAACCGGACATTGATATATGCGAGCCAGAAGAAATTCCTCTAAATCAAGCACAATCAAGCCAACAAAATTCAGGTGAGAAAAACCGTATTTTAAACTGGGTGCTTCCCACTGATAATTTTGTTCCTGCGAAAACACTTACACAATATAGAAATTGCAAAGTGAATGAAAATATTACTATACATATGAGTCCTTTGCAAATTTATAATAAACTGTTTCCTCATTCACTTTATATGAAAGTAGTAGAATATACCAACCAGCGATTGGACATATTGAATAAGGCAAAGAAAAGTAACCATAAATTCACAGGCAAAGGAGAAATACAAAAATTGCTGGGATGTATATTCATAATGTCCTACAATAAGCTTTCTGGTATCAAGCACTATTGGAGTGGGAAAGAATCATTCGGTAATCGTGCAATTGAAAAAGCCATGTCACGTGAAACATACATGATTCTTGCTTCAAAGCTCTATTTTGCTGCACCCGAAAAACCACCTAATTCGTCAAAGACTTACTATATTGATGAGCTATTATCTTGCTTGAAATATACATTTTCAAAATGTCGTCAAGATAGTGCTTTTCAAAGCATAGATGAAAGCATGACAAAATTCAAGGGCCGTTCCGCGTTGAAACAATTCCACTCAAGCTAACAAAAAGAGGAATAAAGTTATGGCTACGTTGTGATGCCCGTTCTGAATATACTTACAATTTGAATGTATATTGTGGCAAAGAATCTTCTACAACTAAAAATAGCGAATCACTTACCCTTGGAGAGCGAGTAGTAAAAGCACTAGCGGCTACAATTCAAGATGCTGATGTAGTACTATGCTTTGACAGATTCTTTACTATTCTGTACATTTATTGGAGTCATTGAATTTTTCAGCACTGGGAACTTGTATATCTAATCGCAAAAATGTTCAAAATATGAAGGAAAAATTGAAACGGGGAGAGTCTATATTTAGATGTACCGACAGTGGATTATTGTGTACCAAATGGCAAGACACAAAAGAAGTCATTGTTATGAGTAGGTAATTGTCATAAGCCGGATGTGACTACAGTTTCTAAAAAAAACAAAAACTGGCGAAAAATTGCCTATTGAATGTCCAGAAGCCATATCATTTTATCGTCAGATTATGGGAGGAGTTGATAGGGCAGATCAACTTGTAGGCTTGTATGATCACGACAGAAAGTCAAATAAATGGTGGAAAAAAGAAATTTATACGTGCTTGAATATGAGTGCAGTAAACGCTTGGATACTATATAATGATTTGAGACGTGAAAATAGAAAAATGTCTTTTCTAATGTTTTTTGTAATACTTACCGAAGAGTTAATAGCTGAGGGCATACAAAATACTTCGTTGGCTCTTCCAAAACGAGGACCTCCGAATAAGAAAAGGAAAATTTATAGTTCAGTACCATTGCATCTTCCAGTGGAAGGACCAACAAGAAGAAGATGTTCTAGATGCAGTGAGGAAAATCTTCAAAAAAGGACAAAGACAATATGTCAGGAATGCAATATTCCTTTGTGTAAGGATTGTTTTAAGTTATACCATACAAGGTAATTACTAATGTTTTCATTGTACTTCTGAAAATATGTTTTTGAATAAATTCTCAATAGTTACAAGGTTGTTGTATATACCTTATGGTACACTATTGTACCACCTAAAAATCCTGCTGGTACAAAGGTTTACCACCAAATATCCCCTCCCCTCAACAAGAAAAAAAAAATTTAAAGATAGTAGCCAACAATTTTACAGCAAATCATTAACGTATGCATGCTTTTTGTATTCTTGGTTTAAAATTAGAATTCAGGGACGAAAGGGTTAACAAACGTTATTTAAATTTATCTGATCGTTAAAAAAATCTTGTAATTATTTTATTTATTAATTTGAAAACTTTCTAGTAAATTTAATTTTGGGGATTTTATTTTTATTTTATTTAGAATTTAAAAATAATTTTTGAATTATGTAGTTTTCTTCTATTAAATGATTGGCAAAAGTGGAATCCTGTTTTTTTTTGTTAATAGTAACTTGACATTTCAAGTGTTCTTATAGATAGCGTCTGTTTTAACAGGAAATTATGTGAAAAATGGGAGAAAAGTCGCATCTATCTCGGAATGTATACCTTTCGCTCTTACTGGAGCTTGTCAACACACAGTATCCTGGAGACAGACATGACACTCACTTCTATACTTACTGGTACAAACTTAGTTTATCGAAATGTAGAAATTAACGCGACACATTAGCCGACATTTACAAGTAAAGTGAGATTTAATAATCATTAGTTCCCATTTACATTGAGTTCAATATATTAAATATATACGTGAGGTGTAGAAGTGGAAGTCATATCTGTCTCTAGGATACTGTGTTAATAAATTCCAATAAGAGCGAAATGTATCCACACATTCCGGATAGATGTGAGTTTTCACGAATTTTACATTATTCTAACAACCAGGAAAGTGGCGCCGCGACGTGAAGCTTTCTGTATACTGATACATAATTAGTTTGACGAATTGTAGAAATTAATGCAACATATTAGGCGATATCTACACGTAAAATGAGATTTAATACTCTTTAGTTCTCATTTGCGTTAAGTTTAGGAAATTATGTGACATAAACTTAATTAAATTAATTTTAATTTGTAATTACGAGGGCGGCTTTACCGAAGTGTAACATTTCCGCTACGGGGATTATGTTGCTGATCCTACCATTTTTCTAATGTCTACTAACAAAATTTCAAAGAAATCTGACAGATTGTATTTTATACTCATTTAAATAAAACTATTTTCGTTTCGTAAATATAGAGAAAAAACTGTTAATTAAACATTATTCTTAAGGTGGAAAAGCAATTAAAGAAACCGAGGAAAAGTTATCGTTTATGTGCTACGTCCCATAAAATGATTTGCAAGTGGCTCTTTGCTTTAAAAAGTGCCCGTATGAGTACTTATTATGCAGAACGTCCGAATCATCATTCACTGTAACAACTCCATAGATTGTTAATAAAGTCGATGTCCTTGTAAGTAGCGACCGTCGATTGAAAGTATGCGAGGTAGCTAATGAAGAAAACATTTTAACCGAGCGGGTATGCAACATTTTTGAATAAACGTTTAAATATGAAAAAGTTATCCGCAAGATGTTTGTTGTGTTTGCTTAATGCTGATCAAATGCGCGCTCGCATCCAAAGATCAGGAGAATGTTCGGCTATCTTTGAAATTCTTCCATCGATATGTCACAGTAGATGAAACTTGTATACATCATTATACTCCTAAAACGAAAATACAGTTGAAACAACGGATTTCTCTCAGGTAACTTGCTCCTAAGAACGCAAAATTAGTTTATTCGGCCGATAAGGTCATGGCCATAGTTTTTTGGGGATTCCAAAGGCTCCGTCTTTCTTGATTATTTAAAAAGGAGAAAAATGATAACTAGCTAATATTATGCCGATTTGCTGACATGTTTTGATGGAGAGCTGAAGAAAACATGACCCTATTTGTTGAAGAAAAAGTGTTGTTCCATCACGATATCGTGCCTTCTCATTCGTCCGCTATCGCGACAACAAAATTCCAGTGATTTTTTTTTATTTCCAAATAAAAAAAAATGGCGATACATTTAATATCATTTGGTAATATTTTCAAAATTTTTTTATTGTTAGGTATAAGTAAATCTAGGATATAGAATTCAAACATACACTGCCTATTTTATAAATATTCAAGGTGCATTTTCAAATTTAAATCACTGTATAATATAGTTTTATTGTCACATTCAAATTGTGAAACTTTCTTTAAGTTCTAAGAATTCTTTACGTTTGTAAATCAATTTATTACCTATTTTATAATATAGACCACTCGTTTTATTACCTAAAGTTATTAATAATCGGCATCTTTACGCATATTTATTTATTGCTTTATACATCAGACCGCTGTTTTATTACCTTGGGTTATAGTGAAGGATTTAATCTGTATATCCATGCTTAAGATAGCGGTTCCTAGATGTGTATAATAAATTTTATTACATCAACAAGGGACGATCAAAAACTATATACTTAAATTTATAACACCAATACTTAATTAGTAATGATATTTTATTACTTATTAGTTAAGATTCGAATTTTAAAACACTATCACAAACCTTAAGTATTGTTGCGAGTAGGTATAATTTCTACAAAATAAGAGAGCAAAATTCCCCGTTATTAAGTCGAATAATACAATATTCAACGAATACGCACATTTTAATTATGTAATACTTAGGGGTAGTGGTATATTTTTATCTACTTGTAAAACAGTACAGAATGGATCAGTATAAACTCAACAACAGTACAAAACACACAGTCTAAACACAACAGTCTAATGCGTAACATCATAACAAGCAATAATATTCTCAAATACGATATCAACAAACAAACAAGACACACAATCTTACTTTAAACATCAACATAGCAATCATATTTTAACAAGAGACACCGGTCTCAACAGCAGTTTTATGTTAGTATAAGTTATTGTAGATCAAAAATAAATGTATTTAGTGTAAATAAATACATTTAGACGAAAGTACATTTATTAATTTAACAAAGAGTCACTGAAGATTTAAAAAGTAAAGTGTATACAGCCTTACAATCTGTGCACGGCGAAGCAAAATCGGTATCGTGATTCTAAGAACCCAATACAACCATAACATTTGTGCTTCACAATCCGGAGTCGAGTTAAGAGCCGAGATCCCCAACAGGTTCGGTGGAAAGAGATTTCTGGCAAATGAAGAGATGATATCTGAGATAAACGCATATTTGGCAAAGCCGCCGAAAGATTATGTTTTGGATGGTTCGAAAAAATCGGACACTCGCTGTGCTAAGTGTGAAGATGTGCAAGGAGATTATATCGTAAAATAAAATATATTTTTACATTAAAATAAGTATTTTATTGAAAAGTCACTTTCACATTAAACCGCCCTCGTATATTGATCGTACAGTATTTCCCGAAATAAACAATACTGAAACTAAGTTGGCGGTGTCTTTATGTGTGCGTTGTCATACTCACGTTAGATAGTATAGACCTGTCAAGTAAACGTTAAGCAATTAATTAATAGGGCCTAATCGTTAAAAATGGTGTTAAGTACAGAGGAGAAAGTTATCTGGTGAAACAATACCTTTGCTCAGACAGAATCGGCCAACGTAACTGTGCAAGTCTACGACACGTATGTGCTAAATTCACACAACAGTTTAATAAACGTTGTCTGAGTAATGCCGTAATTTTTAAGGTTGTTGAAAAGTTTGGAAGTACTGGCAGTGTGTTGTGCTAACGAAAAGGAAACTCAAGCCTTCCCAGGACAGTTAACATTAACAATAACTATTAGCGAGTTTTTGAGCAGATCTTAGAAAATCTGAAAGTCAGTCAGCGCAGGACAGCGTTCCAACTTGGTGTAAAGAGAACTTCCTTGCAAAGAATCCTGAAGGAGTTGGGTGCATTTTCGTAGATAATTGAGGCACACCAACAGTTACGATTTTGTCGTGCACGTAATTTGGCATTTCGCGATCAAGTTTTCAGCAGGACGGGGCAACTGGTCATATTACTGCCGTAGTTCGACAATTCCTTCAGGAACACTTTCAAGCCAAAATCATTTCGTGATTTACTAACGTCCCTTATCGTTCATATTCGCTAGACCTTACCTCTTCAGACGCATACACTTGGGGCATGGCCAAAGATTCCATCTTCGCACAAGTGAGACAACCCTTATTCGAGAACATGAGGAGCAACTTGGAACTTCGTTATGAAGTCTATCTTGAACGAGGAAGTGCACATTTAGAACATGTAAGAAAGTCTAAATAACATGTATTTATTAAAAAAATAAAAGAATTATAAGTTCAATACTGTTTATTTCGTGCCATACTGTATTTCAATTTTTTTTTTATTAATATTGATAAGTATAAGACATTATATTCAAATAGACTACGATTTTGCACAATTTTCAAAGTTATTGAATAAACACCTTATTGATTATTTATGTTCCATATAAAGATTAACATCTGACCTCGTTGAAGGCCACATCTAATGAGTTGGTAATAAAATCAAGAGCAACGCACAATCGAGCGCCTACTCACAGATAAGTGGTCAAATTCGTAAAATTGTTTCTATTCTTTTTAATATCGAAAAAAATCATTCGCTCTCTACAGTTGTCAACGGCACTATGTTATAAATACTGTGACAAAACTTTATGCATTAATCAAAAGCGCCGTGAAAAAAAACAAAGGACGGATATTTACTATTCAAGTCTGTGCAAATTTAAAAGATAAAATACAGTTTGATAATGGAATGGGACGACAGAGAGGACCGCGTAGCTATAATTGCTTTGCATAAGTATGGTATAGAGAAATCTTCAAATTTCAAAACGTTGTAATCACTGGGAATCAGTCGTATGTTCGGGTTCTAAGCCATAAAATTATATGACGACACCGGTAATGTTAGACATCGTCAAAGAACTGGAAGACCGCGCACTGTTAGAACTTGACAAGCGATTGAAGCAGGAAAAGCGCGAATTAGGCGTAATCCATTAAGCAAACAAAAAGTGATGAGCAACGAAATGAAAATATCGACCCAATAAATGTCGGCCATCATAAATCTAGACCTTGGACTAAGAGCATATAAAAGATAAACGGGACACTACCTTACTGATGATTTAGAAAGGAAACGGTAACAAAAATCGCAACTTCTGATCCGATACGCGAATTAACAACATCAGCGAATCTTTTTCACAGATGGAAAGATCTTCACTGTTGAAGAATCTTTTAATAAACAAAATGACAGGATTTATGCTAGATTACACTGGCCAACACGATTTTTGCTGACTTCTAAGAGAGACTCGTTTTTTTACTAATTCGTGTGTGCTGAATTCGAAAATCAATTAGTTTTTGCGTATCACGTCAAAATTACTTTATGCTTTTTGAAGAATTACTAATACGGCTAAGTAGTTACTTACATAGGACGTCTTATGATATAAAGAAAGTATAAAATTTAATATTTCATTTATTTATTTCAATGCAATATTAATCAAGAGTATAGTGTAAGTATTTACACAATAATCATTAAAAAAAAACCAGGGTATTTGTAAAAGGAAAAGCAAAAATCAGGGAATAAGTTTTCGTTTGTAGCACTTTCTGCTGTGTATTTTGGATTGGCAGTTCCTTTGAACACTCCAATAGTAGTCGGCCATCATATGAGGATACCATCCTCCCTTGTACATAGTTTCCATAATTTTTAAATCTTGATGAAATCTCTAGCCTTGTTCATCGCTAACAACACCTAAATTTTCGGGAAACCTATCAAGATAACTATGAAAGAAATGATCATGTTACAACCTAGGCGGTGAAATTTTTTAACCATCGACTACACTAGATCTTTACAATTGCAGGGGTTTTTGTTACCAAGAAAATTGTTCGCGACCATCGTGAATGAAGTCCTGGCTTCTTTCTCAGCTTCGTTCATAGAGTTGATGAAATTTGGATCTCTCATCAATGTTCCAATTTGAGGTTCATCCCAGCGTTAATTTTTTCGTAACTTAATTGTGGAAACTTTTTCACATATGCACTGGAAGCAGTTACCTTGCAAATCCAGAGGTTTAACATATTGCTTCATAAGACCCAACTTCATGTGAAGAGGTGGAAAGTTACTTTTTTGTGTAGACTAAAGGTTGACTTATAAAATCATTTTTTCCAACATCTAGGGATGCTCTGGGAGACCAATGTTTTTGAATCCAGTGTTGGTTTCTAGCTCGACTATCCCAGAGGCACAGAAACCACGGAAATTTTGTATATCCTCTTTGAAAGCCAAGTAAAAAGTTTACCATTTTGAGATCCATGCAGAAGACCCAGTTATGGTATGTATATTTTAGTAACTTTATAATCTTCTTAATGTCGTCATATGTTTCCTTTAATTGAAAGGAATATCCAATAGAAATCGAACCGAAAACATTCCTGTTGTGTAGCATGACACACTTGACGCTTCTGCTGGAACTGTCGATAAACAAACGCCACTCACTTGGGTCATATTGTACAAGGCCCATTTTAGTTAGCAAACCTGGCACACTCATACAATAAACAAATTCACACTCATTAAAATATTGCATAGATCACTTTCCCTGCTACGATAAACAGTTATCTTCGTACTTTGCTCGAGTAAGTTCTTTTCATTGAATCTTGAAGCTAGCAGTTACGATTATTCCTTTAATAGGGTCAAATCCCTTACTAAGTCATTCAATTCTGCTTGAGTAAAACGTTGTGGTCCACCATTAGAAATTATATCTCCATAGTCACAATCTACATCTGAATCCTGCTCCTCAATAGCATATTTATTTCAATGCCTTCAGCATACGAGTACTCAAGTGAAGGAAACTTTTCATAAACTGGCACAGGTATTTCCACTGGTCGAATAGCGGAGTCGATATTAGGATACACAATTTTACTCTTATTCTTCTTATTATAACCGAAGGTCTGAACTAACCAAAACCAGCAATTATCTACGAGGTTTTTCGGTTCACGCCATATCATTGGAACGCTAAAAGCTAATTTCTGGCGGTTTCTCATACTCCACTGCCTCAAATTTCCCACACATAGTTTACACAAAATATGTGAAGCCCATGACTTGTCCTGTTCAGCAAGTTTTACGTCAAAAATAAGCCACATATATTTTCTTAGCGAAAGCAGAGTGTTTATGAAAGATTCACACCGGATATATTCGTAGGAAATCCTATTGAGGTTATTTAAAACATTGTTATCTTCTAGAGTTTTTATAAAAATAAACATTGCAGCGTATTTTAGCGTGTAAATTCAATACAGGTATTTTTGTAGACATTCTGAATACATAGGCGGCACACAACGCTATTTTCAAGAGGGTTTTAATTTTGAAGTTCGCGTCATAATTAACAATTTTTTGAATTCATATTCTATATAACCGCATCTTTCCATTTTTCATATGTCTCATTCTTTCAAGGACAACCTGTATTTTATAAACAAATAGAATGCGTTATCATAAGTTATAGACCGTGTTCCAATAGAAAGTAGTCACGGGACACCAATATACTAGACAGATAAATATATAAAGCAGAATAAATCGAACGGAACGTTTGTGTCGATGCAAGTGAATTCCAAATTACAGTGGCAACTGTGCGAATGCCATCATTCGGCTATTCAAATGGAAAGATTGATACTGATTTAGGTCCTATTCAACCGGTGTTCATAAACTTTCCTATGTGAATTTAAAGTCCTTCAACCCTGTTATTAATATTGAATAAATGGATGACAACTCTCAACAAGATCAAGATTCACCACAAGACTGACAGGGATAGAACTATTAAATTGGAGCAGAAATTTCGTTTGTATGACAATAGATTTATTGAAATTACACTGGAAACCCATCCAGCAGTATCATAGGTCTGTGATGTAATACAATGAAGTTGTGCAAATTCTGGTAGAAGAAATATGAAGCGATATTTCATGTACTGTGTCGTTGTACAGACCTAACTATAGACCTTGTGTTTTTAAATAAAATTGTAAAATTCTTATCTGGAAAGCGAATCAATTCAGATAGAAAATTAATGTAAATTCAGACTTCTAAATAATGTTCAGTTTGTTTAATTTAAATTTCTACCCATAAACACAACCATATCTTTTATATGCCATCTGTGACAGACATCTTTTGTTAATGTCGACAAGGAGAAAATAGCTATTATTATAGCACTATGTAATAAATAGGGAACGGACATTCTTACCACATGACTCGGCGTAATTCAATGAAGTATTTGTTAGACTTACCCGGCCATCTGGTCCGCAGCGTTAACAATGCACAAGCCCGCTATTGTATTCGGAGAATATATTCCATTAGACGCAATCGGCAATTGGAAATGTTTATAAACTTCTTGGATATGTTTATAAACTTCGCTCAGAACATCCCGGCGTAATACAATGAAGATTTTGTGTTTGACTTACTCGGATACCTGCTCTCGCAGCGATAACAATAACAATATAGTCATGTGGTAAGAATGTCCGTTCTCTAGTAATAAAGCATTACAGTATCAACAATTCTCCAAAGCTATCGAAATATAAGATGCCGCAATGTAAAGACAGCTGAATCAACTGACAACTGTATCGTATTGTATGTGTAGGTTCTTAATGAACTTGCAATTTAAATAAGAATAAAATGTGACATATTTTATTATGTTTATTTTTTCGCATTTGTAGGTGGTAGTTATAATTACTCTAAAATAGTAATGGTTATTTATTCAATAATATTTTTACTATACAGTGTGTGGCCACATATATTCTCTGTAGGTAACATGTTATCAAGGAAGTAAATTGTGAATCTGCCATTATAAATTATTTGTTTATTGTGATCGTTAGTTTATTGATATATTTGTATTGATAGAAACATGACATAAAATATAACAATGTGGGCGAAATTTATATCTAGGTAAAATCATAAACTATGTTTTCGTCCATATATGTCAGCATTTCTATCAGTAATAAATATTATATCGCTCATGTGATGCAATTCTTTGGGCTATAAATATTATTGACATATCAAGTATTTGTAGTGTGACATTATATACATATACATATGCATCTATATGAAAAGTAGTGATAATGACAATGATGATTCATATTTAATACTTTCATATATAATATTTTTAAACTCAAGTCCTCGAAAATAACTTATTGAAGAAGTTAATTAGCTTCCCAAAAATTATTGAACACATTTACAACAATTAAAGCAAAATCTAAAGTATTATTAGAATTCAATTAATTTACAGTCTTTTTTTTTTGGTTTTCCCCTTTTGTCAATTGTATTTCACAATTTGTCAAATGACTTTCCCATTTATTATTATATGGAGGCGATGTCTCAAATAATTTACTTATTTGTCAAATGTGTTTCACCATTTGTCAATTGACTTTCACGAAGGATGTTAATCATCTTATATTCATCTATTATGGAGAATTGTCGAATAAATAGTAAAATAAGTAATTATTTAATTAAGAGCTTTAATCATTCGTTCTATAAACAACGGGAGTATGGCAAATAATATAGGATAGCTATTTGGAATTTTGCTCATTACAGTAAGAAAGATTTATTCTACATACCGGAAAACCGCTAATATTCACAAAATAAGTGCTGGTAACCGACCAAAAAAAGTATCTATATTACAGATAAATGAAATTTGCAACTGGATTGATGAAGATTGGCACTTTAACACTTTGTCAGTTGGAAATATTCTTTCTACGGATTACGACGCTATTTTATTCGAATTTTTCATAGAAAAAAAAATTCGCCCTCAAGTATGAATCGAACCCACGACCTCTGGCTTGCCGGACCACTGCTCGACCACTGAGCTGTTGAGGCGTGAATTATAAACTTTTATGGGGATGCTTTGAGTTACATCAAAGGAAACAGATGAATATATCTTGCCCGTAGTACGGCAGATGTACAAATTAATTGCGTTTTCGCGAAGTAATGTAATTGTAAATATTCCTTCTACACTTTACGACACTATTTTATTCGAATTTTGCATAGAAAAAAAATTAATACAAATTAATTGCGTTTTCGCGAAGTAATGTAATTGTAAATATTCTTTGTCAGTTAAAAGAAAGAAGTTTGACTCATTGGCCACTTCATCAAATATCAGACATCGACAAATCAACAGAACTCTTAAAACTTTCCGTTATTCGTTTAAGAGGATCTCTTTCGTTCCCGAAAGAAGAAATACATCACAAATCATACAGACTCGCTTTGAATATGCTATCCGCTACAATAGAATCATGTTCGAAAGGGAAAAGATTTGTTTTTATTGATGAATATGGAATTCAAATTAGTTCTCGAACTTCATATGGAAGATCAGTTAAAATTACTCGAGTAATGAAAATAAAAGCTCAATTAAGAAGACGTATTATTCTGTGGTTGCAGCAATGAATATAAATTCGCTATACTTGTTCCAAATCCAAGATAGACCATTCAATACAGATCATTTTTGTGAATTTATTACAACTCTAATTAATCATTTACATAGTGATGACATACAAGGTGCCTTTTTTGTTATGGATAATGTTAGATTTCATACAAATGAAAAGGCGTCAATCCCATTAGAAGTCATGGGCATTTTGAAGTATTTTTACCTACTACAATTTTTTAATACTAAAGAGAACTCAGCCAATTAATGAGGATAAATTATATGCAGCAATACACAATGCTTCTGAACAAATAACTGCAGATATTTGTCTTTATTATATTCAGCATATGGAAACATATTTGGGTGATGCACTGTGCATATTTTACATGGTACTATGCGGATATTTGAAAATGTTTTTTGCATATATGTATGCTACATATGCTATATTTGTATCAATTTCTAAGTACTATCGAATGCAAAAAAAAGTGGCACAGTAGTGAAGTTATATGTAAAGTCAATTTTTAAACATTTTCGTATTGTGACGTTGCTAAGGTACTTAAGATCGTAGTAACGTGCAAAAGTCATTTTTGACACTTACACCTACGTGTATATCAACGTATGTTATTTGACCCTTATAGGTTGTTTGGATATTTAAATTTGACGCCTACATTTAACATATATATTGATTCACGCAGCCTAATTTAAACCGATTAAAATATGACTGCACCACTTTTTTTGCATTCGAATTACAGAAGGCAAAAATAAATTAGATAACTTAAAATTTCAAATTTGAACTTTATTTTCAAGTATACGTGAATAACTCAATGTTAGTAAGTAATTATTAACCTAAACATATAATTTACATACATGGGAAAAGCAATTGATATAAAGGGAATGAAATTTGAGAAGAAAGGAATTTAATTTGACATATATGTAAATATGACAAAAAATTGGAAACTCAATTGAAAAATAGTGAAATATAATTGACAAAAAGGGAAAACCAAAATAAAAAGACTACAACATAAATAAAAAAAGATGTTTAAAGAAAACAAAACAGAAACTTCAGTATTCCAAATATCCAGTACAGGCTTTCTTTTTAGAGATATTACAATTTTATTTTGTTATTAAAAAACAGTTATTTGATATCTTCTCTGTAGCAATTATGGATTACATCTATCTTGACACTTAAATATGACCTATATTTTTAACTCCTAAACTGTTAATATGGTAGCTATATTATATTAAGTAGGATTATTTTACTACAGCTTTTTCAGCTCTTCGACTTCGTTTAAAATATAACTCGTGACGGTATCCTTACCTTGAGTTACATGAATTACAGATGCTATATATATAATAAATAACGTAGCAAAACTTAGAAATTCGTTGATTATCCAGTCTGGTCCAGCGGCTTTCCTCTTCTTGAGTTTGTTTATAGCTTCTTTTACTTCTTCGATTGTTATATTTGTAAGGTCTTGTGTTATATTAGCGTCTTCTTCTTCGGATTAATCTCCCTTGTCATTGTATAATTGCGCTATGTATGATCCCCACCTTACTGTATGTATAACGGGCGTTCATTTGAAAAGTCAATCTAGTAGCATGTGATTTACTGAGAACATTTTGAAGTATGTCGTAAATTAAAATTTACTACTTAACCTACGAAGTCGTATATTTTGACAGTTTCATACATACAAATAAATAACAACTGTGATTGACATTATCAAATGTCATTTGGATTTACGTTTACGGAACAACAAACACATACTAATATAAACTACTCAAAAATGAATAAGGAATTTTTACTTTTTTGTATTTTTTAGATAGTATGGGTAAATATTTGTAGTGTATTATATTAGATACATTATTGTACACAACAATTTAAAATTTTCAAGTATATTTATTCGGAAAAATCGTTAGATTACTAAGAAATGATCAAAAATGAAATAAGCAACATTTTTAACAATAGCTAAAATAAACATTTTTCTGTAACAATTAATTCTAAAATCGTGTATAATGGCCACGGACATCTCTCACAGCTGTACATCTTCGGGGCATACTCATAATGCAATTATTAATGTATTCTTGTGACACTCTTCTCCAACACAGCGGTAAAATTTCCCGCAAGTGTTGCACGTTAACTGGGGGTGGATTATGTTCGTTGAGCTGTTCTTGAAGTCTGTCCCAAATGTGCTCAATTGGATTCAAGTCGGGAGACGTTGGTGGTAAAGGTAGAAGGTTAATATGGAGGTCATTTATTGCTTGCATTACAATTTGTGCACAATGAGGTCTTGCATTATCATCAATAAAAAGCATGTTTTCATCCATAGCCTCACGAAAGTCGGCCACATATTACTGAATAATGTCATCTCTGTATATGTGTCCATTGGCATTGTTTTCAAAGAGATGGAGGTTCGTACGTCCATTCAAACTAATGTCCGCCCACACCATGATACCACCGCCGCCAAAAGGCACCACAGCTTTTGTAAACTCGCGTCTATAACGGTCTCCTCGAGTTCTCCAGACCCTTACTCTACGATTATCACTAAATAAGTAGAATCTGGATTCATCGGTATATAAATCATGCTCCCATTGAAAATTTTCTGCTAGTCGTTGGTTAACCCAAGTTCTTCTAGCCATTCTATTGGCATTAGTTAATTTTGGGCGTCTCACAGGCCTGCAGCTATGAAGATCCATTTCCCTCAGACGGTGTCTGATGGTTTGATCCGAAACTCTAACTCCAGTGGCGGCACGTAACTGTGTTTGCAACCATACAACACTTCTAAACGGATTCATCCTTGTCTGAATTCGTATGTAGCGGTCTTGTCTCTGATTTGTTTTCCTCTCAGATCCACTACCGGGTCTTCTCCTTGCAGATCCTACCTGTTGGAATCTTGTTAGAGCCCTACTAACAACACTTGGAGACACATTAAAAATTGCGGCAATTTCTGCTCCAGATTGCCCTCGCTGATGCAATAACGCAATTAAATCAAAAGTTTCTTTATTTAAATGACGTCTTGGCATCGTGAAAATGTGAAATGACGTTTAAAATGAATAATACTTGTCAAAAAATGCGATTTTTATAATTTTGTATTCTAAATTAATTTAAGGTTAAAATACAAGATTCAATATTTTATAACACAGAAAAGACATTTACCAAATAAAATGTCCACAAACGACTGTGGGCCTTCTAATTTATCTATAGTTTGAGAAAATACGTTAAATTTAATCGAATTAATTAGATCTGTTAAAAAAAGATCTAATTCCCTATCCATTTTTGAGTAGTTTATATGCGTCTTATTCTATCAAAATTTCAAAGTAACCTAGATTGACTTTTCAAATGAACACACGTTATAATAGGAAAAAATTTAGTGACTTCAGTATCTAAAATAAAAACAAAACATTTCCGATCCTCTCTTTCATACTATAATATTTTATGTCGCGAGATTTTGAAACAGCGACCATAACTTATCTGAAAATCAATTTTAACAAGAAATATTCAAATTATTTGACCAGGTTTGAAAAAGCAATCTAAATTTATAGATACTCTAGATCTTAAGCAGGAGAGCAGAAATAATCATGCCGACTAATGTAGAGAATAATAAGTCGAAATTCCTATAGGTATGATTTTCACTCATCTCAGTTGTTGGTACTTAGTTGTTAAATGGTAACTATTGCATTGAAAGGCATATTCTCTTTCTGTTTAGCGCGGTGGTCTTTGCTACAAATACGCGGTGACTAAAACACTACGGTCAGATTTGGTTTAATTAGCTTAGGGCGGATGCAAAAATAATAAATTTTAACTGACCGAAAGAGAATAACTCTGTATAACCATTCTGCGAACCGCAACATTAACCGAGATCGTAAACCGCAGTTTATATCTATTTTACGGCATTTGTAAAATATTGCATTTCAAGTATAATATATGCACTTGAATGTTAGTCAGTAAGATCAATTCGATTCAAATACATTATTCTTACACAATAGAATAATAAATGAATTTCAATATTAAAAATTGCAAATTTACTAGACATATGTGTCATTGTTATATGAATACCAAACGACGATTACACTTACAAGTATCTTTCACTTTTATCGCTACTATTAATCCTGCAATTTAATATAGGCCATTTTTCAGAAAGATTTCAATATACTATTGTAATAACCAGGGATCGGTAATTGGAAATT
Organism: Melolontha melolontha; assembly: GCA_935421215.2. Lineage (NCBI taxonomy): Eukaryota > Metazoa > Arthropoda > Insecta > Coleoptera > Scarabaeidae > Melolontha > Melolontha melolontha. The sequence continues at coordinate 192,012,467 of OW285236.1, read as the reverse complement.
GGACACAGTAACGACAGAAATACAATAATACGCAACAAGCTATACACTAATATACCGGTTGTATTTTTTAACTTGAAACTTTAAAATATCTAGAAAAATAAGCAGATCATGAAAAAATGTCCAGACTTAAAAATTAATAATTCAATGGAGGAAAAACATTAGTGCTACAATTGGTCCCTCTCTTTCCCTCCGTGTAGATGTAACGGGAGTAACTTTGGAATCTTAAACAGGAACTCGTATATTTTATTACAGACTAGAATTCTACTGAAGAAAGTACGTAGGATTTGTATTGAAACATTCTTTCAATTCATGATAGATGGCGCTCAAATTCAATTATAACTTTTCAGGTTATGTCATTGCCTACTTGGAATTTGGGAAGTCCATTTAGTTTAAGGGCTGATAGATATTTTATTCCTGCTGAAGATCAAGATGTTGAACGACCTTGGCTTATGTTTCGTTATGTACCTCTTGATGATCCAAACCATAATGTCACTGTGTTTCACATTTTACTTGCGAATCTCAGAAATGTGTTTGTGCCGGAATTGGTTTTTTGCAAGTTATTTTTTTCTAAACTTACTAGAGCTGATTGTTATTTTTTGGCAGCTTTCGCATATCAAAATCGCAATTATATAACTTTTGGTATGTTAAGAGATGTTTTAAGGAGATATAATGCAGATTATAATACTAAAAGGGGAGATTTTATGGAGAATATATATTGGAGATTTTATAATGATGTAGAAGCACGTGATTATTTTTTTGCATTTTGTATGGATGCAGGTTATGTTTTAAATTTGAATGGTTATCCTAGAAGCGAAGAAAGTATTCCTAATGATTTGCCTTTAGGGCGGAAAAGATATTTTGGAGATAGTGACGTAGATAAGTGTTTGTTATATTATAGTGATTATAATAAATATTTAAATGATGGTTATGATGATATATTAGCTGTATTACCGGATGTTGAAGATTACGATGAAGTAGATATGACCTTGGAACCAAACGCGGCTAACTAGAACACCCATTAGCCGCGTACCAGAGAAAAAACTATTGTTAAAAAAAGTGTTGTAAAATGTCCACTGCGCATGTGCAACGGGCAGTGCGTGTACGCCCCTCCAAGATTTTTTTTATAACAGTATCAATAAGTGATAGTGATTCAATTAAGTGAAAGAACCTATGCATACGATTCTGCAATTCGTTTTCTATAAAAAGAATACCACGAAAAATGACTTATCAAGGAAGTACTATTATCGTAACCGAGGAACCGGCGTCTTTCTTTACATACTTGATCAACGCGATTTCCTTCGATCATGACTTATAGAAGTTATTTCAAATTTAAAAAAATGTATTTTTCTTTTAATAACATATCTTATGTTGAAAATAACTTTTATATGTATTTAATGTTTGTATTATTTCTTCCATTCGTATTTTTTCTAATTCCAAAAACACAAAGTAAACGAAAAAGAACGAAATAACTTTAGGAAACAATTTATTTTACTCACAACTCACAACTTAGAAAATTGAAATGGTTCTGATGTGTGGAGAAGCTGGCAGAAGTCTCGAGAATGCTGTCAATCTCTACGCTCAAGATTTTTCGGATAAGATTTGGTAACGTGTTTCATTTTACCGTACTATCAAACAATTCACTACTCATCGAAGTGTTCAACCGAAAAAAAGGACCCATCGAGCAACAGTTACTAGAGAAAATTATGAGGTCGTTCTATTAGCTACAAGGGCTGTTAATACTTATGTTAGCACAAGAGAAATAGCTCGCTATTCTGAATTGTCACACACCAGCGCCTGGTAAATCTTAAAACGTCATAAATATCATCCATATCATGTGTTTGTACATCAAGAACTTCAGGACGTTGACTTCTCAAATCGGGTAACTTTATGTCAGTGGGCATGTGAACAATTACAACAAAACCCCAATTTTTTTCGTTGCGTGTTCTTCTCCGACGAGGCGTCTCTCACAAACCACGGAACTGTCAATCGACGCAATACACATTACTGGAATGTTGAAAATCCGCACTGGCATCGCCAAGTTGAACACCAGTGTCCTTGGACTGTCAATGTGTTGTGTGGAATATTTGGGAACAAAGTCATCAGCTCCAACATTAAAGAAGACCACTTGAATGGTGAAATGTACCGAAACACTTTGAGAAATGAACTGTCAGCACTACTTGAAGACGTTAACTGAGAAGTGCGATAGAACATGTGGTTTCAACATTATGGTTGTCCAGTACACTATTCGGTGGTAGCAGGTAAAGTACTTGATCGTAATTTCAATGGTGGCTGGATCGGTAAAGCTGGTTTAGTAAATTGGCCTGCTAGATCACCAGATCTTACTTCGCCAGATTTCTTTTTAAGGAGTTATCTCAAATGCAAATTATACAATCAAGTACCAACAATACGTGAAAATATGAGGGTATAAGAAGTGCTTGTGCCTAAATTCAAGAAAATACACTTCTTAGTTGTCTGCACTTGCACAAATGCGGATCAATAAGTGCATTGAAGTCGAAAGCCATCATTTTGAGCACTTACTTTAATTAATAGATGATGAGGTGAGAGGAAATCTAGCACTCTGCTAAGTGAGAGGCGAAGGCGCTTACATAAATGAAGCACCCTGATACGTGAGAGGCAAGGAGACTCAGGTTAATCAAGCAGCCCAAGGTGGTACTACGTACACGTCGTTGCTGTTAGGTTACGCTAAAAGTAATTTATTCACCAGCAATTTACATTTCTACAGGTGACATTTTTCCGGTTATACAAATATTGTAAAATGAATAGTTTTTCTAAGACGAGTTTTGATTATTTACAAAGAAAACATATTTTTTATTGCAGACGTATTGCAGAATTGTATGCCTAGGCTCTCTCTCAGTGCGAGAAATTGAAAAAAATAGAATTTCATCGATTACAGCACCATCTATTATGAATTGAAAAAAATGATTCCGACAAATCCTACGTACGTTTTTCAGATAAATTTGAATCTGTAATAAAATATACGGGTTCCTATTTAAAATTTCAGAGTTACCCGCGCCCCACCTACATTCAGGGATAGATATGGATTAATTCTAGCACTTGTGTATTTCTTTCATCAAATTATTAAATTTTAGATCTGAACAGTTTTTCGTAAACTCCTTATTTTTCGAGATATTTGAAAGTTTCATGTTAAAAAATACACCTGATATATATAATGTTGAAATATACATATTATACGAATGTACTCAATTCAGGTTTGTTAACGCGACGCAGGTGGCTTCTCCCTTCTCACCGTCAATAACTATGTTTACAAGTTACGATACGTATGTATAAAAGTGGTCGCATCTATTGCGCCGCAAATATTTTAGTTAAACCTTAAACGCCGCTTGTAGCAGGCCCATCCATTGTTTAGTTTTATTAGTTACTTGAATTTTAGTGTGTAAATATGTCCCGTTCACATCCGTCGCGAGATACCTTCGAAAGGTGGATAAGGAATTTGCCTGCGCTACAATTTGACGATGTTCAACTTCGATACGAAATTTTGTAATGCTGTTGTGGCAAGTGAAAACGCGCGTAATAAAACACGTGTTGCAGGATACGCATAAAGCACGTATCGCTGGCGTTTCAACTGTTTATAAACGGCAGAAGGCATTTAATTTGGATGTATTTAAAATGCTAATAGCGTGTAACACTCCATGGAATAGGGTAAATCATCCTGAACAGGAAACATAGTGACTTGTATGTGTCCGCGGAAACCACCTTGAGAAAATACTATATCTCCCCAATGTACGATGAAATTATGACTCCAATTGTCAATGACATAAATGATAAACATATTTGGGTGTCAGCTAATGAAACAAATGACGATAATGGGCACAATATTGCAAATATTTTGGTTGGGGTGATGGTCAATGTCTACACATATACTTGCATCTACGAGTCAAAAAATGCTATCCAAAATGCCTATAAATTAATATCTTCTGTCAAGTCAACGTTTTTGTGATGGCACCTGCACGCAAGAATTTATTTCGTGAAAAACTGACGCATGTAGAAGTATAATACAGATTCTGGTTCTGAATGATGTTGTTTCTATTTTAGACGCTCGACAAGTATTTATGGTGGTACTCATCCCAATCTACTGGTTACTTCGGCAAAACTCACAATATTCTATAACAAACACCGTGAATACTGTATATGATCTTCGTCAATTCCTTTTACAATAGGATTTCGTACTGTACGCCGAATTGCTGATTTGTTTGATAGTAAAGCAGTAGATTTTTCCGAAGTGAAGCCAAAGTCCTCGACGAACATATCCCGTTGTTGAACATTTCTATCGCTAAGAGGATTTTTTTGAGCGCTTTCTTCTACTTTTTCTAATTTTTTGGGTGTGGGCCAGCACGTTCAGACACTTGAGCACAGTGCTCTTTGTACCACCCCCAATACGTCTCGCAGTTCCATTCTGTTCCACTCAGTCTTGTGTCCTCGATAAAAGCCTCTATCCTCCTCAGGGTAGGTTTGAGTACTCCCGTAGGATCCAATAGATCTCTTCCGAAGTGTTTCAGCCTGAGTCCCTTCAGTTCTTCACACGTATATATTACATGAAGGCTAGCTTTCTCCTGTTTTTCACATTTTTTAGATCGGGGCTGGCTAACCAAGTCCATGCTGTATAGATGTTTCCTTAAACGATAATGTCCGGTTATTAACACTGCGATAATTTTAATTTCTTCTTTATTACTACAAATTAGGTTAGCTGAAGCTGAAGCGGAGGTTAGTGTCTAGTTCCCTTAGTAATGTTTTGGTATGGAGTTGACCCTCTTTTAGCCTCCATTTCTTTTTATGTTCTCTTTCTAGCCATAACCAGATCTCCCTTCTAACGGAATCCTTAGCGATTCCACATACAGGTTCTGGTTCTATGAAGTTCCTATTTGAGCGGTTGGTTTTTAAGAGATATTCAAATCCACTCGTTTGAAATATTTTTTTTATATAGAATACGACACAGGATTAAAAAACTGTACTGATAAGACGATTTTGCTTCATTAATATTTTTTCGTAAGAATGCGCAGCAATTTACAAGAAGAAATGAAAACGTACAGCAATTCAAAGACCCTTTTCACCCCTTAATACGCCACTACAGTCTTCAGAACAGTTTCACCCGGGTACTAGTGCTGATATATGTGGAGCGTGCCCTGTATGAATTCGTACATGTAGGCTACCGTAACTACTACTTTATTGTTGTACGTTTGCTCCAAAAATGTCGCAGTTAAGTACTTCGTGAAAACGACCAATGTCAAGCACAGTTAAAACCTTGATTGCACATATGCCGGATTTGATTTATGATGGTGCAAAAATTCAATATACTCGTAGTTTGTAATTTGCCTCTAATATGTTGGTCCAAAAGTGATTGTCAACGTCATGTCAATAGCGCACAGGATTCTTAAAGAAAAAGTGCCGGACAATTCAATCAAACATTTCAATTTTATTTATATGTTGCCCTTATTGTATGTAATCTACCGTTTACTTTACTAAACAACGAAGCATTTGTGTGAAATAAATTCGCGTACTGTATCTGTAAATTATCAGTCGGAGAACGTTGTGAGGGAAACAACAGAACGCAATAAACAGTCTGTGGTTAATGTAATGGTACATGCAATATAACCACAACAACTGCCATCTTCTATCTTACTTGTTTCCAAAAGAGTTGAAAATTGTACTTCCGATGAGATTTTAAAAGTGATGTTGAATTCATTGAAGCAATTTGAACTTTCAACAAAGCAATTTTTATGAGTGGTGGTGCCGCAAACATGCATCCCTTAGGCCGATCTCTTAAAGAACATAAGTGGTAACTTCTTACATGTAATGCGGAAAATATATCCTTTAAATTTTGTAAAACAAACGATTCCTAGATGTTATCCAATGAATTTTTAATATAAGGCGATTGTTTCTAAAGTGCCCGAAACTTACTCGATAATTTCACACACTATGTCCCTAAATACCTGAACCACCTCAGCCGATTGTTACACGATTGAGAATATGGTTGCAGGCTGTGTTTTAGTATATCAAGTATTTTAATGGTGTAAAGAAGGAACTTTCAAAACTCGATCCGAAATAAGCTGCAACTATCCAGAAAAAAACAAGCAGACATTCAAGATGGTCAGGTTCAAGCAGATTTACAAACTATTCAGAACAATTACTTCAGAATTGTGGAGGGAATAAGAAACAAAATGTTTCGATGTCGTTAGTTCTATTGAAATTGCGAATGATGTTTACGCACAGCTATGCCCTGTATAAATCGAAAAAAATAAATGTATACTAATAAATGTAAAATTTGAAAGTATTTTAGATAAAGATTCCGATTTTCTCATATTGAAACAAACTTGTGAAGGCACATCTAAAGATCCATTAAGTTGTTTCAAAGATTATTTTAAATATGCAAGTATAACGCCAATAGATGTAGAACGATCATTTTCAACATTAAATAAGATTTATTCAGCACGTTATACCAGTCTGGCTGAAACAACTGTGGAAACATATCTAATGATTGAAATATTTAACAGATGTCACGTTTATGGCTTCACGGAAGACTCCTAAAAATAGTAAATGTTTGAGCACGTTTTATAATTTGCTTCTTGTGTCCGCCTCTGACGCCTGGTGCCATTTCCCTGCTCTAATAATAATAATAATAACTGCTCAAATTGTCATGTAGGTTTATTGAACAGATATAAGTAGTAATACCAAGAATACTACATACTTTACTGGTTAATATATTATGTGCTTATGACTTAATATTTAAAATTTTATCGAATATAACCCGCTTATATTTTATCGATGCCTGTCAGTAAATATATGTGAACGCACTGCTTCCGAAGTGATGACGATAAACATGTAAATTAAACTGGTTTCTGCGTTGCAGTTACTTTAAATATAAATTTATTAGTCCAGATATACATATATATATATATATATATATATATATATATATATATATATATATATATACTAAATAAATTCTGTTTAGAATAATACATAATGATTATATACGTTGTGAATCACATAAATATTTGTGAAGAAATTAGAAGAGATTATGTATTTTTTGTATTATCGCAAGGACAAATTTATACCACGACTCCTGAAAATACAGTCGATTCCGCTTAATTGGATCCCCGGATAATTGATACAACCGCTTCTTTGAGACATTTCTAATAAAACGGAATCAAAGATAAGTAAAACTTCACCGTTTTATCGAGACAAAAAACCGTTTCGGGGGAACACCCTAATTTTCCGAGAAGCGAAATGAACCGAAGGGACAAAAGGCTCGTTTGTTCAAAATACCCGGTAGAAACCTAAGTATTGTTCAAAAAGTGAAACTATTAAACAAAATAAAAGACCAACCAAACACAACGAATAGGAGTTTAAAGGTACCGAAAACTACAATTGCGCGAATTCGTGCAAATGAAAGGGAACTTCGTGAACAAATTAGCATGGCACGTGTGGGTGGGCGTGAAGTGCAGCAAAAACGTAAACGAGAAGGAAAAGATGCTAAAGTTGACGAAGCGCGCAGCAAATGGTTTGGCATTGTTACTAAAAGAGGTGTTCGTCTGTCCGGGCCAATGTTAAAATGCCGAAGAGTTTGCAAATAAGCTGGGGCAGAAGCATGCAAATTTTAAGTCTTTCTCGTTGGAAAAAGAGACACGACATCAAGTTTAAAAAAGTTCATGGTGAAAAAGCGTGTGCTGATGTTTTGTCTGCTGATAGGGGGAAACTCGAAAGGCTTTCCGAAATTATGAACAAATTATACCGGAAATCATATACAACGCCGATGAGACAGGGCTGTATTATAAAGCAATTACAGCAGGTTCGAAGAAAGCAATGGAAAGAATAACAGTCTTATGCTGTACAAGCGTGACGGGGAATGCTTGTTATTGGAAAAAGCAAAAGACCTCCCTGTTTTACAGAATTGTATATCGAGAGATTGCCCGTCGAATATCATGCTAATTCGAATGCATGAATGCCATCGTTAATTTTTCTAGATTGGCTGAAATGTTGGGATAAAGAAAGGTAGCGCCACTCCAGATCCATAATTCCGATTCTAGACAATTGTGATGGCCATCCATACACCCACACCCTAAAGAATATAACCCTTGAATATCTGCCACCAAACACAACATCATTGACTCAACCCTTGGATATGGACAGTATTAAAAACCCTAAAAACTAAGTACAGAACTAAACTAATAAATTTTATTTTAGAAAAAATTGAAGAAAATTTATTGGGATCAAACTCGATAGCCGTAAGATGTAAGCAGTAAAGTCAACATTTTGCAAACCATAAACTTCGTTGCAGACAGCTGGATGGATATTAATAGCAAAACAATAAAAAATTGTTTTGCTTATTACAATTTTCAAGTGAACTGGCAAATCTTGAGTAAAAGCCCCGATAAAATGGATGACGATATCAAAGAAGACATTGTGTTGAAAGAGTCGGGAATACAAAATCAAGAAGAATTCGCCGAATTAGACAAAGATTTAAGCTGCTGCGACGAAAAGGAGAATCTGGATGAAGATATCATTGATGAAATAAAAGAACACCTACGAGAACCCAAAAATGTTGAATCTGACAGCGAAGAAGAAATTGAGGCTATGCCCGTTTGTTTGCCAGAAGCGCGAAATTGCATCGAAAAGTTAAGACAATTTTTTTTTGGCGGAAGGGGAATGAGGGAAGTCCTTTAGACGCCCTTATCACGTGCTCCAATTTTGTTAATGCCGAGTCAATTAAGAAAAGAAAGCAAGGTACTCGTGATTCTTACTTGTTAAATATGATAACTTAATTTTTGTTACGTTCTGTTCGTTGTTTTTTACATATATACCTAATAATGTACATGCTTTGTATATAACGTGTGTTCATTTGAAAAGTCAATCTAGGTTACTTTGAAATTTTGATAGAATAAGACGCAAATATATTAGTATGTGTTTGGTGTTCCGTAAACGTAAATCCAAATGACATTTGATAATGTCAATCACAAATATCAGTGCATAAAATAATCGTGCGTCGATTCAGGTTTAAATAAATTGCTTCTCAGTTTTAAAATGGCTTTCACTTTAGAACATAAACTTTTTTTAGTCCAGGCTTATTTTCGAAGTGGTAATAAAATTGATGGTTTATGGGTTTATTCAGTTCAAGATTGCATGGTAGAATTTCGAGTTGCGTTTCCACATTTTGTAATAGATTATATACAATTTAAGAATACTTTGGATAGAACTTTAAAACTTTTTTCTGAAACTGGTAGTCTCTTAAAAAAATCAGGCAGCGGAGCAGTTAAGAAATGTACACCTCAAGTTGTCAATCGTGTTGAAGAAATAATGGAAAATGAACCACAAACATCTGTTCTACATTTGATTCAACAAATAAACCTTTCTGTTGGTACAACTCACAAGTTATTAAAAAAAGATATGCAACTTTATCCATACCGTGTCACAGCAGTACAAGAATTGTTAGAAATTGATTACCCACGTAGACTACAGTTTTGTAATTCGTTTGTAAATGTGAACAATAATGGAGAACTTTCGCAAAGATTCATCTTAACTGATGAAGCATGGTTTTATCAAACGGGATACCTAAATTCACAAAATACAAGAATTTGGAGTAGTGAAAATCCACATGTAATTAATGAAGAATCGCTACATCCAGAGAAAATTGGTGTTTGGACAGCGATAAGCCAAAGGCGAATCATTGGACCAATATTTTTTCAAGGAACGTTAACTGCTCAAAGGTACCGTACGGAAATTTTACAACCATTTGTCAATCAGTTGCATGATGATGAACTTCAAAATGCATATTTCCAACAAGACGGAACACCTTGTCACTGTACTGCATAATCTTTGGATTATTTAATAGAATTTTTTGATGAGCGTATAATTAGTCGAAATACTGAAATTGCCTGGCCTGCACGTTCATGCGATTTAACACCTTGCGATTTCTTTTTGTGGCCTTATCTAAAAAATAACATATTTCGAACATCTATATTGAATTTGAATGATATGCTACAGAGAATCGAACAGAAATGCATGGAAATTAATAACAATCCAGTAATGTTGCAGAATATCATCAGAAATTTTGAACGGAGGATTTTAAAGTGCATTGACCTTGAAGCACAACATTTTCAACATTTGTTATAGTTTTCAATAAATACCTATTATTTGTTATTTATTTGTATGTATGAATCTGTCAAAATATACGACTTCGTAGGTTAAGTAGTAAATTTTAATTTACGACATACTTCAAAATGTTCTCAGTAAATCACATGCTAATAGATTGACTTTTCAAATGTACACTTGTTATGTACATATATGTATTATATCTACCAGTATACATACATAATCCTGTAATTCGGATTTGTTTTATGTACATATATTGTATTTATTGTTTTTATTTATTGGCTGCGTTCACCACAACTATGATACAAATAAACAATGTCGTGAACATGTTGGGGTTGGGTGAACGATCTCTTTCCGCATGTCACCAAAAGCAAAACAATTGGAGAGATACATATACTATTTTTTGTTTTGAATGTAGGTTATATTAGTTAATTAGAAAATAAATTTCGTATTGAATGATGATTTATTAAATTTAGTATTTAGCCCATGAATTGGATTTTTCCGTCCATTCAAATTTTAAAATATCTAAAATAATGGATGATTTATTTGTTTATGTATTGAATATTATGTACAATTTGTCTATTAACCTTGATCAACCTCAGTGTTGTTAGTTAAATCGCTGATTTGTTTTGTTTCATGCGCCCTTTTTATGTTGAGCTAAAAACCGTGCGTAAATCGGTCCAGTAGTTTTTTAGTTTATAGTGGGCACACATACAAACATTGCGTTCTATATATAGAGAGAGAGAGTTATTTAAGACGACGGCACGTGTCACGTGTACATTACATATTTAGTAAAAGTGTGCTCATATCAGATTCAAGTGAATCTAAAACGCAACCTTTATCTATATTTTCGTTATCGTCACCTCTCAAGCAAAGTATTTGCTAGTACAAAAAGATACTTAGTTATCAAGTTACACAACAACATTAAATTGTGTTTTAATACATACCCAAACACATAAAGATAGATCGTTACTTCTTTCTTTTAGTACGACGAAGCTGTACGCCAAACGCTAATATCATGTATGTAGGTATATACATTTCATTACTAATTCTTCAAGTGTATTATTATATACTGAATAATTATTAGCTATCGTCGTATTTACCACCGTAAATTCAAATTAATTTTTAACGGATTGAAATAATAGTCAACATAAACGACGATAATTAAAAAAAAGTGCTTGCAAAAAAGCATTATTTATGAGTATGTAATACACTCGTCATCTCAAAAATGACCGCAATAGCTTAAAAATCTCGGCGAAAATCATTCTTTCAACAATTTTGAAAAGTTTACAGGAAGATTTGGGAATGAACAAAGCGTCAGCGAGGATGGATTCTCAAGTTCCTCATACTAGAACAAAAACTTAGACCAGAAGTTCGCCGGGAAAATATGGACGCATTAAAACAAGACTGTCACTTGTTTAGAAAATTATCACTGACGATGAAGCCTGCGTATATCACTAGCACCAGTCAACGAGAGAAAAGTCAATGCAATAAATGCATAAAGACCCTCCATCACCAAAACATTCTTCAAGCCAAAAGGCGAAAACGAAAATGTTCAAAGGGGAATTGGCATTTCCGATACAGCGAAGAGGTTCTTTTTATTGAGTACATAAAGAAGAATACTATAAACAGACCATTACGAATCTTAGAGCTGCCATCCGATCGAAAGCTTCTGACCCTATCAATCATTCTATTTTGCTTCGAAACTTACAACTGATATTCTTGTGAGAATGTTTCTATTGTAGATTGCAAATTAACAACACTAGATCAGGGTTATAGCATCTACTTTCGGTATTCTGAAGTTGAATAATCTTGCTGCTATATTTTTTTCAGTTACGCATTAATGATTGAAGCTTTTGTAAATGCAAAGTCTATGCTGGTGACCTTAATATTTACTCTAAAGTTTCGCTAATGCAATTCTATCATCTTTTCCAGAGAGATTTAGACTGGTGAATTTACATAAATCTTGCCAAGTGTGGAATCATTTCCTTTCTTTAAAAGGACTTTAGCAATCGCTGAGAGGTATTATCTTGATATTTTTCTAGTCAAGCGTAAATCAGGTGAACATGATGACCTGGTGAAGAACTTAGAAAGAACTTATTGATTATATTGATTCAATGATTAGTAGAATCATGAATCTATATCGCTTTATTTAATACAACTCGTACTGATTTTATAAATATTTTGTCAATTATTAATTTATGTTATGCATATGCTACCATGAATATTAGGTAATAGGATTTAGAAGAAAATCGGGAATTTTATTAGTGTTTTTGGCGGCGATAACAAAAACTGTGCAGAATCCGTTTTCTAATATTAGCTTTAGGTTTTCCAACACCTGAACACAATCTGTTAGAATACCTTAAACTGGATCAAATACACTAATTTGAGTATTACATAATTAATATATTTTCTTCTTAATTTAGATATACAACTATGAACAAGGCTGTAATATCAATTTGTGATTAGCTTCTTTTCACATGAAGCTTAGATAAACATTTGTTCAAAATTGACTTTCATTTATATTAAAATTGAAGTCATTCACGAATTTATCTTTTAAGAGAATTTATATTGTTAATAAAACATTCATTTATAGTTCCCTTCTTCATTAGTGAATTGGAGTCGCATGTTTTCTAATACTACTGTTGTATTATTCGGTTACACAATTTTACCTGGTATGGTGTCAGTGTTAACCGTCTTAAAAATGAAGTTATTAGACTGTTTTTTTTTTAAATTTTTGTAATATACATATTCAGCAAAGAGCTAGCAGAGCGTTAATGTATGTCACAATATTGTATTAATCTGTTCTCGTATACATTGTGTTCCTCTATGTTGGTGTCATATTTCACCGTTGACGGCGCCAGGTTCAGAATGGAATTTTCCGAAGAAGTGATCGTAAAGGTTGTCAGTAACTTTCACTTTTGTTCTACGAATAACTCAACTTGCACTTGTCAAGTAGACGAAGTCTTTTAATGTGACTTTGCCTGTTTTGTTGATGATAATTTTGAGAATTAATCACCCCTCTGAGGTTGATGTGACTTTGATATAGACGCCTAATTATGGTATCAGCTTTTGTTGGCTAATTTCAGGACAACTGAAACAAAATCCATGAATCCCTTCTTGATAAGTCACCTTTTCTGTTTTTTTTGTTGTTAACTCCTTTTGTTATGATATTCATCGCTAACTCTCGTGGTATCTTTTTCTGTAGGGTGTTTAGAACAGACCTCATAAATTGGGGTTGCGTTATATTGAAAAACCTCCCCGATTATTAAAGAATAACCTAGCCCTGCACACAAAGTAGGCATTGACCACATGTTCCAATTCAACGAAGCAGCCGCCTTTCATTCCGTCAAGAAGATTTGCAATTCCCCGACGAAAAGATAAGTGTGTTTTGTTAATTGTGTCCCGAACAAAAATACTTATTTAATTAAATTAATTATTAATTATTGTCTCAAGATTTAAGAAGTTGCCTCCCGTAGCGACAATTTTGTAGAGTAATACTACTTTTCTTCGATACAACGGCCAAAGGCTTTACCCTCGTTTTGTTTGTCATTCAAGTAGATTTATTCTTTTCTTGTGTTAAATTTAATTTGCCGGTTACTTAACTAAAACTATTCTGTTGTTTTATTTTTATCATTTGCTGAATAATGAATTATTTATATTATTTTGGTTTAAATTCCGTTTGCCAATGTATATATATATATATATATATATATATATATATATATATATATATATATATATATATAATTATTTCGTGACCTTTATATGTTATGGTAGGTTTAATTAGTTGTCGATTTAAGGTCTGGTTTTACTTAAAAATGCATATATTTAAAACAATCTTAAATATTTCGGCAAATGATGCCTTTGTAATAACGCAACGCAGTTATGTGTATGCAAACACTCTCAATGAGGCCACAGCTTCGAGCCCGTAATACAAATGTAACGTGTTTTACAAATACGACCTCGTTAACGCGTGGTGTTTGCAAACACAAACTACATGTCAGGGTTTGTAGTATATTCCATAAGTAGTACGAGGATCATCGGGGATATATATAACGAGAGTAATGTAAGTGACAGACATTCACATTCGCACATTCAGTCTTATTCAGAGTCAGATTCTTATTCAGAATCATGTCCACATTTATACAGTCTTAATGATAGTTAGATCATAATGTATATAATTGTTATCCAGTTTATAAGTGTTATATATTAAATTATATGTTACCCGAACTTTGTGTATTATTTAACGGGACAACGATATCTGCGTGAAGACTCAACGATGTAGCCCTCATGACCAGGCTAACATCACATGGCGATTCTGCCTTAGGGCTTAAGGCCCCACCGTTATTACATGCCGATCCTCCAGGCACTTACGGCTTAAGGCCCACGTTATCACATAGCGATCCTGACCAGCCCTTTAGGGCACAGGTTATCACACCTTTCTCAAGGAATTTAAAATAGAAATGACAGTATATTAATGTAATACTTATACAATTGTAGTTATCATGGATTAAATTATTCAAAGATACATCCAGTTTAACAATAATAAATCATGCCTTAGTATTCAAAAGTAAACAATAAAAACGGGGAATGGCAAGGCATAAGTTATTATTATGTATGCGCCCGTGCAAGAAGGAAAACCACGCAAACCTATTCGGACAGCCAGTCAGAGATTCAAACACGGAACTGTCAGCATGATAAGCAAATGTACAGATATTTAAATAAAACATAAGATATATATTTATATAACAGCAACATATATTATGATGGTAAATTGCAGATCGTTACGTAATTAGGTTGTAGTATATACTGCTTATATTTTTTATATCGCTTCTGTTGTTAATTGAACTTTTTTCTTGTTTAATACTAATCATTTCTTTAATTTCCCTTTTCATCGTGTGTTGTTCTTTATCAATTATCTGTGTGTTTTCAAAATCGAAATGGTGATCGCGTTCTAGTTTGTGCGTAAATAAAGCAGTTTTGTCTGCGCTCCACGGGCGTATACATAATAATAACTTATGCCGTGCCTTTCCCCGTTCGTATTGTCTAACTATTTTTTGAAAACTAAGGCTATAAGATTATATATACAGTGAAACGGACAGCTCCCATAAGCGGGCATTTCTAACAACCGGACAATTTTTCTGAAACCAAATTTATATACGCTATCATAAGCAGACGCTCCGTCGAACGGACACGGACAGCATAATTGTCACCGGCAGACTCGAAACGTTCTGAAAAGCGGACATGAAGCTCCAACAAAAACACCCGTTTCTTTCGATAGCCGCGATATCTTCCTGTAGTCTTGCGTGTGATTCCCCTTTATGTCTAGATACGTTGCGTGTGTTATTTCAGTATTTCATTATCTTGATAGGTATCAAGAATGGTACATACATATACATATTGCTGTGGATTTTTCCCCATAAATATTATAAAAATTTATGTACTTTTAGTTGTACTATTATTTTGAACGCAAATGTATATTTCACTTGCGCAGTTGGAGCAAGCCGTTTGTATTGATGTGGACAATTTTGAATACTGTATTTTTTTTGATGCGAAGTATGCGTGCTAGCTGTATACTTCAGACACAAGTGTACTCTGAGATAAGAAAGTTGTGTTTATAAAAAGATTAATCTTTATCTTTTTATTAAGTAACTTCGGGTTATTTTTGATTTCATTAGTGGTTGGTGCTGTTTTATTATTACCGATATTTATACGAGTTTGTTAATCTCGTAATTGTTATATTTCTATCGCTTTCTTATTCACGTGTCTCGAATATATATATTTATTTTTTTTTTACATAAGTAAAATATATGATCAGAAGATATTTTTTATATTGAATGAATTGAATATTTTATTTTTCTAAGTAAGTAAGTAAAATATATGATTAGAAGATATTTTTTATATTGAATGAATTGAATATTGTATTTTTCTATTGTATCATTCATTATTATCGTATTGAGATTTAGTCTTAGATATTTGATATAAATAACAAAGAAGGATTTTTAAAATTTTAGTAAAAAAATTTCTGTAACTGTAAAATTTTATACGTTTGGTATCTCAAGGGCATTCTTTTTTGTTACATGTGGGTGCACATGCGTTAGAGTTTGCTTCGGGCTGTCAAGTTAGTTTGTTTATTTTGATTTTGTTCTCTTGGAAGAAATTAAAAAGTTTCTTTGTAATTTATTATTTTTAATTTTGATCGGCTGTCATTAAGGTTTTTTAGACGTATGCTGCGGTCATTTCCATTAGTTATTTTTTACCTTTATAATATTGTTAAATGAGGCAATATTAATCTTTATACTTTATAAAGATTTTTTTTTAATTTTTTTTTATTTTTGTATTAAATTTTCATTTAAATTTTATATTGTGTTCTTTAATTTAATAATCCTTTCTACACATTTTAACAAGTAACTTAAAGATATTTTCGTAACTTTTCTCGAACAAATTTTGAGTGGCGCTTAACTATTTTACTAATTCAATAATTTTCCACTTTTCCGATTGGAACCCTGAGAGGAAAGCAGTCCCATTTTGGAAATAAGCCGACTGAATATCCTAGCTGGATAGATTTGTCGTGAATGGTGGAATAGCTAATTTCCAAACCACAGTTCATAGCATTTCATAGTATCTAAGTGTTTTGGAAGCTGCGTAGCAAAGGTGTCACCCAATTTTTTTTAACGTTAGGACAGAAAATGAAGGCGATTAATGCTACAGAATGAGAAAATTAAGTGTTCGCAGATTGGGTGAACGGTATAAAATCGGTTTGTTTAAAAAAAATATAATTTAATTATGCATTTTAGATTTAATATAACTAACCTCAAGCAGCAAAGATTGAAAAGTAAACCTCACGCAGCAGAGATTGAAAAGCAAAGTGAAAGCGTTCGTAGATAATGGAAATCAAATAATAATTTGGACAAAAAATTTAAAAAAATTGAAAAGTGACGCAGCGCAGCGCAGATTGACAAAATTTGTTAATAAAAGCAAAGGCCAAAGCAGTAGCTAAAGGCTTGAGATGTGATAAGTTTAGCGCATTCGATGGTTGGCTACAAAAATGGAGAAGAAGGCACTATATCAACTTCAAGTGCATTTCTGGTGAATCAGTAGACGATAGTGACGAAGATGTGGATCAATTTTTACAAAAATTACCCGCAATGCTATTGGGGCACAAACCACAGGACAATCTTTAATGCAGATGATAGTGGATTGTTTTTTAGAATTTTAGCATTTAAAGCTGAAATGTGTGTAGGTGGTAAGATGGCAAAAGAAAGCTTGTTTTGTACAAACATGATTGGAGAAAAATAAAAGCTTTTGGTTATTGGAAAAGTTGCTCAGCCACGGGCATTGAAAAATGTAGCAGTTAGTAGTTTGCCTGCTACCTGGACCTTTAGTAAAAAGCGTGGATGAGAAGATCTATAATGACAGAGTGACTTTTGGATTTAGAATTTCAAAAACGTAAGATATTTCTATACCTGGACAAAGCTGAGTCACATCCCAAAGATCTAAACCTAGAAAGCATTAAAATTATATTTTTACCTCCTAACGCCACATCTGTTTGTCAGCCTATGGATCAGGGCATAATTCAGAATCGGAACTTTCAAAATCGATTAGCATTTTGGGTGCTATTTACTGTATCAGAAAGGTATGGTACAAGGTAACTCCAAATACCATTCAAAACTGCTTCGGCAAAGCATATTTTAAAAATCTGAAGTTCAAGAAGTTGACCTGATGAAATATGCTGCAGAGGATGACTAGAGTTTTGGAAGAACTTTTCTGAAAATGACCAATCCAAAAGCCAGCTGGATGATGACTTTATTAATTTGGATAAAATGTTATCAATCGAAAAGCACATTAATGAAAGTGATCAAACCGAAAATAATATAGCAGAGATAGTACCAGAGGATACTTTATAGTGACAAAGAATAAAATGAAGATGCTGGTCCAATAAACTCGAATGCAAGCGCTTTGGAGGTCGTTGAAACCCTTTAAAAAGCTTTCTAAGGGTTTTGTTGCATTCGACTATTTAAAAAATATTGAACGGCATTTTCAAAATTTCGAAAAAAAAGGAAAGCAGTCAAAAATACTAGATTTTTTTAAATAATTTTTTTGTATGTCCAAATGTTAAGTTAAGAGTAATAATTTTATTTTATATTCGACCTAAAGTTCTTGTATGTTTCATGTTTAAGTTAAAGAAATAGTTTATGTATGTGTTATTATTTGATGTATGTATTGTATATTATGTTATGTTCGCGTTTTCTAATATTTTTTAATGAAAAAGGTAAGTACGTTCCTCCTTTAATTACAATTTTTTCACACTTTAAATATATGGGGAAACCTCCCATAAGCGGATAAGAATGCAGGAACCGTGAGGGTCCGCTTATGAGAGCTTTCACTGTATAGGTATATATCGTTTTCATTTCTATTAGTCGAACCCCTAATTAATTGCATCATTTTGTAATTGAAGAAGTATTTTATATCGCTTGAATTTTTTTAAATTAGTCCCTTTCTGCAATCAATATTGGGAAGAACACAGATAGTTAATTTAGTTTTAACTAATTTTTGTCTTGCAAAGACGCAATTGCGGTTATGTAAAATCTGTTTGTAAAACGGATGAGATTTATTTTGTTGTTCTTTTAATGTTCTTGTTAATACTATATATATAATACCTACTACACTAGTACTTAACTTTGAATATAACATTTCATTTCGTTATAAATAAAATTGCCAACATATTTGGTTTATGAATGTATACAGGGATCACTTAATTAAGTGTTTAAATATAAATATTTCATTTGTGTAAAAAATATACAGGGTATGTAATTGTTTTGTGTTTAATTATGTAAATTGGAATAAATGGACGCTAATTGCAATGTATGAAAAACAACTACAATAAATAAGAACCTTAGAGGTGTTCTATGAAATTTAAATTTAAATGTCGGTAGTTTTACCGAAAACGCAAATGTTAAGAAGATACAACAAAGGACGTATTTTTGATGGCTTCTGGTTTATTTCTAAAAGCATCTTTTATATTTTGAATCCATATATGTTGCTTAAACATACCCTATATTCTGAGTATTGCTGTTATTTGACCTTAAAGTAAATAAATTAACAATTATAATTTAATAAGAGGCCATGTTTATTCAATGGGTAGGTTACTATACTACCGATCTAATAAATCGGGTTCGAATCCTTTTTCAGTCAATGACATCGATGCGGCAATCTCAGCAAGCGTTCGCGATCATCCTGGACCCAGAGACTGTTCTGAGTGATAATACTCGTCTACAAACTGTCTGTAAAGTCTCTGATAAATATTATTTGTTTTTAGACCTTTATTGAAAATAAATATAATAATTATACGTTGAACAACAGAACTTGACAGTTTATTGCATGACATTATTAATACTATGGACAGTATAAACACAATCAAGTTGCAGTTGTTTATGGCATTATCTAACATGCCTACTTCGATTACTGCAAAGCAGCTTTGCAGCATCTCTTCAATTATGTTCAGAAAAAAATAAAACGCAAGCCAAATTTGAATTGCCTTAGTATTTTAACAAAAATAAAGGAATTTATGAATTTGAAGTGCCGATGGCAATAAAATTATTAAAAAGATACACATTTTTAGTTTTGTTTAATGTCGATAATATAACATGTTTTACATGTAAAATAAAAAATTGTATTGTCATTCATCAGAAATAAATAAATTGACAAATAGTAAAGGTAATGCTTACCATCACGCTCGACTCCTCGGCCGTGGTGGTGGGATTGGTGAATGCAAAGGCGGACTTGGTGGGATACTACTGAGCAATGGATTTTGGTAAACGGCGGAGAGATACATCGATGGATAAAATGCCGAAGGATACAGTGGCGGATACAGTATATTTGTATTGATGCTGTTGACGTGCGGGTAGCAATATTTTGCTGCAACTATGGCTTGAATTTCCAAGAAAGCTGAAAATAAAATAAATTGGAGCAATTGTGTTAGTTATAATTTCTTTAACATTGAAAGAGAAGATAATTTTATTTTAATAAGAGAATTGAACCGAACAATTAGCAGCTTAATTAAATTCCTTCTAGAAACAAACAATCCTATTTCTTGATTAACAAACGAATAAATCAGTGAAAGACGGAGCATCCTATATAGTAATATGAAGGCTGTAGGTATGGGAAAACATATTATTTAACGCTCTGTCTATCGAATGGGTTCAATGGACCCAAAAGTGATTTTATTTTGTGTTTATTTAAAGATTTCGCGCTTGAGAACTTTGTGATTACATAACTTTGTTGCTTGTGATGTACTTTGTTGATTTTTAGTTGATATTATTTTTTTTGTTAGTTATTTATTGGCTTTAATATCAATTTCCCACCGGGAACTACCGTTGGGATCCATCGGACCCATGGAGATTTCGTATATAAATGAACGATAATTAGGGACTTCCCCAAATCAGTTCCTAAGTTGTACACTGTTCAGTAAGGTTTCAGCTATTGTGAAGGATGCTCGAATATATACTGTATCTAGTAAAAAATTTGTGAAGTCATTGATTTTGTTTAGGTACCGCCTTTTGTTGTTGAATCTGGTAAGCCTACAGTTTTAGTTTAACTTCTTTAGTTGATAGTCGTTACTCATAGGATCTAAAAATATATAGAAAATGGACAACCGACGACCTTTGAAACCTGTAGAATTGGAAGCGATTATAAATGAAATGAGCGACAATGAATATCACAGTGATGATAATGAACATGCTCCATCCGATGACGATAGCGAAATCGACATAATTGAAGGTATGACATACAGTGAAGGAATTTCGGAGTCAGATGATGAAAACAATTCAGAATCAGAAAAAAAACTTTGGCGATTCCAAGGCCAATAATGAACATTCTGATGATCAACCAAACGCTAACGGACAAACTTTTGTTTCAAAAAATAAACAAATGTGGTATGAAACTCCTCTCAATTTTCTACAAAGTCGATTAGGGTGGTAAAATTTTTTACGCGAAATGTCAGGACCTACAAGATATGCTAACCGAGAAGTTGATAATTGAAGGTATGACATACAGTGAAGGAATTTCGGAGTCAGATGATGAAAACAATTCAGAATCAGAAAAAAAACTTTGGCGATTCCAAGGCCAATAATGAACATTCTGATGATCAACCAAACGCCAACGGACAAACTTTTGTTTCAAAAAATAAACAAATGTGGTATGAAACTCCTCTCAATTTGCCACAAAGTCGATTAGGGTGGTAAAATTTTTTACGCGAAATGTCAGCACCTACAAGATATGCTAACCGAGAAGTTGATAGTATATCCTCTGCGTTTTTTAATTACCTCAGAAAACCACTCATGGCAATTATTGTGAAATACGCAAATGTAGAAGGAAATACTGTATTTGGAAATATCTGGAAACAACTAGATGAAAACGAACTAAAAAAATTATAGGCGTCCTAATGCTCATAGGAGTATACAAAAAAAAACAATATCTCGGTTATGGAGTAAGAAGAATGGACGTCACATGTTCAACGATATTATGAGCCCCACTAGGTTTAAAAATATACTTCGAGTAATAAGATTTGATAATACAGCTAAAAGAAGAAAAAATAGGTCTTCTGACTAACTTCAACCAATTTATGAGTGTTTTGACCTCTGGAACGACTATCTTCAAGATGTATATATTCCAATTAGCAGCCTTTAGAGGAAATTGCCTTTTTCGCCAATAAATACTGTCAAAGCCAAGTAGGTATGGTATCAAATTTTGGGCAATTTGTGACAGCATCACATCCTATGCATGGAAATTAGATGTCTGTACAGGAAAAATAGGCGAAACAAGAGTGAAAAATCAAGGTGAGAATATAGTGGAAAGATTAGTAAAAGATTTAGAAGGATCTGGACCAAATATAACATGCCACAATTTTTTTATGTCCTATTCACTTTCTAACTATCTACTATCAAAAATATTGACCATTATTTAAAACATTCGTAAAAATATGCCAGATTTGCACACCTGCTTCACAAATCCCAGGAATCGAGAAATCTCGTCGACATTATTTGGCTTTCAAAATTATAAACTGATACTTTCATACTGTCCAAAGAAGAGAAAAGTAGTTACATTACTTAGTACATTACACAATGGCACCAAAGTTAGTGGTACAAAAAGAAAGCCAGAAGTAATCCTAGATTATAACAAAACTAAAGGCAGTGTAGACACTATGGATAAAATAACTAGAAGTTACAGTGTGTATGACTTTCTATAATATGCATTAGCGTTATAAATACATTAATAGTATAGCTGTCTCTCAACAGAAACTGTAGCAAAAAGTTACGCAAGAGAAGAAATTTTATTACAGAGTTGGGTAAACGATTGGTTCAGTACCATGAAAATCCAGAACCAGCTGAAGCATCCACTAGTAGAGAAACTGAACCGCCAAGGCAAAAGGCAAGGTCGATGCAGCATCTCCACATCTAAAAGAGACAGAAGAACCAGAACTACTAGAATGCAGGGAACATTTCATAATATTATGTACTAAGTGTGTTGAATAAAATTACTTTATAATCATTATGCAAATTACAGATGTGTTTATTTATAAATAACCAAAGAATAGCAAAAATAAGTTTGTAGCCTAACGGTAGTTATAGCTAGTTTATTTTTCAGTAGACAGAGGGTTAAAAAATCGTAATATTTGGAAATAAATTACGTAAGTATTATTAAAAAGGAAATTGTAGATATTCATTGAACAAATTGTTTTGCTGTTAAATTTAATTAGAAAGCAATACTTATTGAAATCTATTTATATAAAGTATTACCAAATTGCTTTGATATATTCTTTGTCATAATGCTTGCATATATTAATTACACTGTTAAACACACATTTTGTGCCATAGAAATTTTTATGTTCCTAGTATATCTAGGGACCCTAAAAACGAATTTCAAAACAGACATTGCCTATGACCAACGGATTTTTAGTAATAAACATTTATATTCTGCAAGTAGTAATATATGCGTATGTTTGTGTTCTGCACAGTTGATTTATATTTATTACTGTACTGTGATTGATAGCGAATTAACAGTTTCTGTTATGTGTGTGGAGAAGTAACTTTTAAATAGCAAAAACGTAAAACACGCAATGGTGCGGAGAGATCTGAAAGACCATGCTACAGATTGTTACATTTACCTCACTAATACTCTAGGAATCGGACCGAAGTCTAAGCAAACTTTGCAGTATCCCTATTTACAATCAACTTCACATCCCGTAGAACTTAGAGAAGAACTTCCTATCCCAGAATCATCAGAATGTTAGAGTATGGCCGAAGAAATACCTTAATGTGGGCCAATTGATAATATTCAATTCGCACAGGAAAATAAAGTTCTTTCAAAATTCGCCACAAACTGCTTTTATGCCGAAAGCTAACGAGAAATTGACAAATGTGGATTTTCCAAAATACTCTTACGTACAGCTACAATAGTCTCGTCGCTGCTTGCACTTCTTTGTCTCAATGATAGAAGAACGCTATGAACTGAATACGTTGATCCAATTTTTTGCACAAGTTGATCAATTGTTATTCCGTTTGGTGATGATAATGACCGAACCCTCGAGCTAATCTGCGTAAGATAGCAGCAACTGAAATTGAACTCTTATAAAACATCTGAATAATTTGTAAGCACTGTCAGAACCTGTATAATTACATGTTGATATGGTATAAATAAGTATAAATGTTAAAAACAAACAGAATAGCGCTGCCACTTGAGAGGAATCTCCACTTACAAATGCGTCATCTCTAATGGAAAAGTCTTTATACAGAGTGATTCTCAATCTATTCGCATAAACTTGGGGATTTATTCCTCATGACAAATAATGACTAAAAGACGAAAAAATTGTGGTAAAGGTTTATACAGTCTTTTTCTTTTGGTTTTCCCCTTTTGTCAATTGTGTTTCACAATTTGTCAAATAACTTTCCCATTTATTATAATATGGCGGCGATGTGTCAAATAATTTCCTTATGTGTCAAATGTGTTTCACTATATGTCAATTGACTTTCACGAAGTGTGTTAATCATTTTATATTCATCTATTATGGAGAATCGTCGAATTAATAGTAAAATAAGTAATGATTTAAGAGCTTTAATAATTCGTTCTATGAACAATGGGCTCACGGCAAATAATATTGGAGAGCAATTTGGAATTTTACCCAATACTGTAAGAAAGATTTATTCTACATACCGGAGAACCGCTAATATTCATAAAAGAAGTGCTGGTCACCGACCAAAAAATTATCTGTGTTACAGATAAATGAAATTTGCAATTGGTTGATGAAGATTGCAGTTTATCACTTCGTCAGTTAAAAGAAAGATGTTTGACGCAGTGGCCACTTCATCAAATATCGCTATCGACGATAAACAGAGATAAAAACTTTCCATTATTCGTTGAAGAGAATCTTTTTCGTTCCCGAAAGAAGAAATACACCACAAATCATACAGACTCGCTTTGAATATGCTATCCGGTACAATAGAATCATATTCGAAAGGGAAATGATTTTTTTCATTGATGAATATGGAATTCAAGTTAATTCTCGAACTTCATATGGAAGATCAGTTAAAAATACTCGAGCAACGAAAATAAAAGCTCAACTAAGAGGGCGTAATTATTCTGTGGCTGCAGCAATGAATGTAAATTCACTATATTTGTTCCAAATCCAAGATAGACCATTCAATACAGTTCATTTCTGTGAATTTATTACAACTCTAATTAATCATTTACATAATGATAACATTTTTTTGTTATGGATAATGTTAGATTTCATACAAATGAAGAAGTTGTCAATCTCATTAGAAGTCATAAGCATTTTGAAGTTTTTTTACCTGCTTACAGTCCATTTTTAAATCCGATAGAGGAATTATTTAATCAATGGAAACACATAATAAAGAGAACTCAGCCGACAAATGAGGATGAATTATATGCAGCAATACACAATGCTTCTGAACAAATAACTGCAGATAATTGTCTTCATTATGTTCAGCATATGGAAACATATCTGGGTGATTGTTTAGAACAAAATGAAATATTAAATTAATTGTTTCTTCATTTATATATTTCGATAGTTTGTACTGTGCATATTTGTGATATTTGAAAATGTTTTGCATACATGTATGTATCAATTTCTATGTACATTACACAAGAATAAATTAGATAACTTAAAATTTCAAATGTATACTTTATTTTCAAGGGTACGTCAATAACTAAATGAAAATGATGCACAGCTTGGTAAGTAGTTATTAAGCAAAACATATAATTTACATACATGGGAAAAATAATTGATATAAAGTGAAAGAGATTTGACAAAAAAAGAATTTAATTTGACATATATGTCAATATGACAGGAATTGGGAAAGTCATTTGACAAATTGTGAAACACAATTGACAAAAGGGGAAAACCAAAAGAAAAAGACTGTAGTTTCCTAGATATGATGAATATTGACTTTCAAATCAAGAATACATATAAATTATGTGAAATTACGATGGCGCTAAACAATTTCAATTTTGACAACTGCCGTTTAAGTGCGTTTGTGTCATTGTGATATTTAAATTGTATCGTCACATTTAAAGTTTATAAAATTTATGGCGCATAATTTCTCTAACGAAGAACTTAGGGACATGGTACTGGCATACGGAGAATCACGGCAAAATTCTGTGCTTGCGGCTCGTCTCTATGCAGAAAGGTTTCCAGATAGATATCATCCGACACGTGAATCTTTTTTACGTGTGGTGCAACGTGGTAGGGAAAATGGCAATATTCGACCGAGGCCTGGACAACATAGAGGAGCAGTTAGACCTGTAAACATTGTCAATCTCGAGGAGGAGGTTTTGAATGTCGTCGAAGAATAGCCTGGCATAAGCACTAGGACACTTGCAGTGCAACATGGGGTATCACAATCCACAATTTGGCGAATATTGAG
Source organism: Melolontha melolontha (assembly GCA_935421215.2). NCBI lineage: Eukaryota > Metazoa > Arthropoda > Insecta > Coleoptera > Scarabaeidae > Melolontha > Melolontha melolontha. The sequence continues at coordinate 191,986,392 of OW285236.1, read as the reverse complement.
GCACAACCAACTCCATCCATGTCACGTGCAACGTGTACAAGCCCTACTACCAGCGGATCATGCCGTTCAAGTACAATTTTGCGAGTGGTTGCTACATTAGCATTAATTGAACCCAAACTTTACCAATAACGTTTTATTTACGGATGAGGCGATTTTCCCACGTAGCTGTATTCATAATGTCCACACCACGCATTATTGGGCCATGCAGAATCCTCATGTTACTCGCCGAACACATTTTCAATAAAAAATTTCTGTGAATATATGGGCTGGAATTGTGAACGGACTACTTATTAGCCCTTTCATTCTGGAGAATCAATTATCTGGTGCTCGCTATTTACAATTTTTGCGCGATAATTTACCGGGACCGCTCGAAGATGTTGCTCTTGATGTTATACAAGCTATGTGGTTTCTCCAAGATAGTGCTCCACCATATTTTTCGAAGAAAGTGCGGTCACCTCTAGATAATGTGTTTCCCGGAAGATGGATAGGTCGAGGTGGTCCAATAGCTTAGACACCAATAGCTTTATTTACGGATGAGGCGATTTTCACACGTAACGGTATTCATAATGTCCACACCACGCATTATTGGGCCATGCAGAATCCTCATGTTACTCGCCGAACACATTTTCAATAAAAAATTTCTGTGAATATGTGGGCTGGAATTGTGAACGGACTACTTATTAGCCCTTTCATTCTGGAGAATCAATTATCTGGTGCTCGTTATTTACAATTTTTGCGCGATAATTTACCGGGACCGCTCGAAGATGTTGCTCTTGATGTTATACAAGCTATGTGGTTTCTCCAAGATGGTGCTCCACCATATTTTTCGAAGAAAGTGCGGTCACATCTAGATAATGTGATTCCCGGAAGATGGATAGGTCGAGGTGGTCCAATAGCTTAGACATCTCGATCGCCAGAACTCAATCCCCTTGATTTTAATTTTTGAGGTCACTTAAAAAGCATAGGGTGCGCCACCGAAGTTAATACTGAGCAAGAATTACGAAATCGGATACATGTTGCTGCCGAGGCAATATACTCCTGGTTTAGGTCGCGCTAGTAGGAGATTGTGGATTCGGCGAGCCCGATTGTGTATAGCAAATAACTTCGAACACTTGCTGTGATGTTATTTTAAAAAGTTCTATGTATTTTTGATTTGAAAGTAAGTTTCACGGATATCTAGAAAACTAAAAAACTTTTACTACAATTTTTTTCACCTATTAGTCACTATTTGTCTTGAGGAATAAATCCCCAAGTCTATGCATATAGGTTGAGAATCACCTGTATATACTGAACAGAAAAGGACTAAAAGTACTTCCTGTTACACGTCATGCCTCATTATTTTAAGTGTCACAGCATGTCATCAACGAATACTCTTTGTGTTATACACCGTTGAAATAATTTGTAAAATTAAGCGCTTGTTTTGTAAGCAAATAAGCGAATAAGCAAATAAGCAAGCAGCTAAAAACCAAAAGAATTCCTTTAGTTCTTAGACAATAATATTAATTTTCCAACTGTATTAATTTCAATAAAACACAAGATGTGATTATATTTCATTGCACAAATATGTGAACTATTAGGATATAAGCGTATACAACGAATATAATAATAATACATTGAACGAATTTACACTTGAGAAAATGCCAAGTCAAATTTGTGTATTAGTGAGTGCAATGAACGGAGTGAATGTGATGCTTTATATTTCAATAAATTATTCTAACATGTACGTTACGTTCAGAATATAGTAAACTTGTGAAAATCTGTAAAAAACTGTTTCCCGTATGTTTCTCATTGGTGTCTATTACTTATAAAATTTAATTGTAGTTGAACGTTTATACGGGGTTGGGCAGAAATAACGCATCAGTCTAATAATTCCGTAAATATAAACTTTAGAACAAAATGTTGTCAAAAAAAGTTTTTTGACAAGTTATTTTGTATTGGCTTCAATCATTTGCGTTTTTTTTCATGATGATTACATATGACAGCAAAAAAAAAAATTTTTTAAATGGAAATAATATTTTATTTTAGAAAATTCGGAATCTTTATTAATTTCTGAATATGAATATGTACTTTTTTCATGGGGTTAGATAATAAAAATATTGAGAAAAAAATAAAATTTAATAAACGTACATTTGGACTAGTGCAGTGTTTTGTAGATTGCTTTGGAAATTGTAGATTTTTTGACTGTCATTGAATTATTGACGTTTCACAATATGCACTTTATTCAATAATGTTTATTTGGATCGAGATCCTATAGCTCAATCAACAGTTTCGAGATTGGTTACTAAATTTAGAGAAACGGGCGATGTTAGAGATATACCTAAAGCTGGCCGACCAAAAGAAATCACTAATGAAGATCGATCTCTTCATCTTTTACTTGCTGTAACGGAAAATCCCACTACGTCAACCACTCAACTAGGATTAGAAAATGATATGAGTAGTAGATCTATTAGACGAATATTAAAAGCGAACAAATACAAGCCCTATAAGATACACTTACTGCACGAACTTAACGAAGATGACCCGGACAGAAGATTACAGTTTTGTGAAACAATAATGGAATTGTCCAATAACGATCCAAATTTTTTAAACAACATCGTATTTTCTGACGAAGCTACATTTTGTCTAAATGGATTTGTAAATAGGCATAACTACCGTTATTGGGTGACTGAGAATCCACATTGGATGCGAGAAAATCATACCCAGCATCGCCACAAACTTAATGTGTGGGCTGGCATTGTTGGGCAACGAATCATAGGTCCGTACTTCTTGGAACACAACCTAAATGGTGATGGTTACTTACATTTATTGCGTAACCATATTGTACCAGATCTGTTGATTTTATTTCCTAACGACAATCAACCAAGCATGCCAAACCGTAATCTATGGTTTCAACAAGATGGAGCACCACCACATTATGCTATTAATGCTCGACAGTATTTAGACACAATTTTTCCCGGTCGTTGGGTTGGACGTCGGGGTTTTATTGATTGGCCCGCTAGGTCTCCTGATTTAAATCCATTGGATTTCTTTCTTTGGAGACACTTGAAGTCGCAAGTATACAAGGAGAAACCTAGAAATTTAGAGGATTTGAGAGCAAAAGTTACTCGTGAGATACAAGCCACACCATCTAATAGTTAATACAAAATACAATTCGTCATTTTTGGGAACGTTTAGGACACTGTCAGGTCGTAGAAGGACGTCACTTTGAGCATTTAATTTAATTTTGTAGTTTGTTTACTTTTATTAAATTTATTTTTTTTCTCAATATTTTTATTATCTAACCTCATGAAAATAGTACACATTCATATTCAGAACTTAATAAAGATTCCGAATTGTCTAAAAAATAATATTATTTAAATTTAAAAAAAAAAATTTTTGGCTGTCATAAAAAAACAAATGATTGAAGCCAATACAAAATAACTTGTCAAAAAATTTTTGTTAACAACATTTTGTTCTAAAGTTTATATTTACGGAATTATTCGACCGATGCGTTACTTTTGCCCAAAACCCCTTTATTAAAGTATACGAGGTGAAGTCAAATGCGAAATATTATCCACATAACTAAGAAAACAGTTTTCTTTCCAAAGTAAGTATTTACTTTGTTCAACCTATTTTATACTCTTGATGTAGTCAGTTGATTCCAAGCCCTTATATGTACTTCATCAGTTTCAGATATTACATCAACACTTGAGTCAAATATCTTTCCAGTCAGATATTTTTAAAAATCGTGAAGCAAAAGTTACTAACAAAAGTGTGTGTAGAAGCAATAGGTACAGTAAATCAAACCCTTTTGCTTGTCCAATAGAACTGATAAATACAAAGGTATTTTTAATAATATAAAATATTATTAAAAATCTGGTGTGAAGAACACTAATACAGGTTCACTATTAATATTTTTGTGAACGTGTCCGAACATATCTCTCCCCAGAGACGTAGATACGTATTTCGCCTTTCTACAGGCTCATCGGTACGCCCCTGCTGGAGAAAGAATATTTCCAGACACATTCTCCAGCAGGGGCGTACCGGTGAGCCTGTAGAAAGGTGAAATGCGTATCTACGTCTCTGGGGAGAGATATGTTCGGACACGTTCACAAAAATAACAATAGTGAACCTGTATTTGTGTTCATCACACCCGATTTTTAATAATATTTTATATTATTAAAAATACCTTTGTATTTTGATTTTGTATTATACAAAACTGGTGGGGTTTACCTACTCGTGTATGTTTCAATTATTCTGGAACTGATAAATAGCTTGTCGTGATGAAATAGAATTTCTTTCTTTACCAAACGTGACCGCTTGTTCTTGATTTGAGTATCCAAGCTGTTCAATCTTTCACCGGAGAATTGTAACTATGATCCAGACTACTGTTTTGTATCGTGTGTGATGCCTTCAGATCTCATCAGCAGTTGTAAAGAGCCGTAAATATTCCTAGAGATTACGATGTAAAAACTTCAAATATTACTTTGAAATATGAAGTCTTTGACCATTTTATTTTATTGTTAGCAGTCGCCGCTCCCATCTGAGTTTTGTACATATAAATATTCATATAAAATGCATCTTCGTTCGTTCATATCAAATCTTTACAATGTCTACCAGCTCCAGTACCTTGATACAGCAATCATTCAAAATTTCATTGTAATCATATTTGGACCATGTTTTGATTCTATCTGACATTTTTATTATCTAGAGTCCATTATTTTCAAAAGTTCCTGCATTTCAGTTTTTATTTCGGTTGGCGTTAAACTAAACTTTACCATTTTCTTAAATTTTAAGAAATATACAAAGCTGTTGGCTTCAAACACAGATAAAAACTTGTTGATTATATATTAACTAATGACAATTGGCAAATTGAATGGCAACAAATTGGAGCCGAAAACAACATCTATCCCTACCGCCTTCAGTACATCAGGCCGAGATCATAGGCACTAGTTGAGACCATCACATTCCCATTTGTACGAAAACTCTTTCCATTGAACCATTTCTTGAAGTCTGGTAACAAAAGAAAACATTACTGGAAGCCATATCTGGTGAAAATGGTGGGTGTAGCAATTTCGTATTACAATTTGATGAATTTAGTAGTTGTCCTAATGATTGTGTGAGAGCCCACGCTATCCTAATGTAATAAACTTTTTTTTAATAAGTGCGGTGCGTCTTTCTCAAGTTCGGCATCGAAACGCATCAGTACATCAGTATAATATTGGCCAATATATGTATTTACCTTCTGTAAATAATCAGTAAAGATTAAACCTCTAGAATTCCATAAAATTGTAGCAATAATATTATGGGTCAAAAAACGGTTTTTGTCTTTTTCAGAGTATGGTCATCAGAAAAAATCTATTGCGTTAATTGTGTTTTTGTTTCTGGAGCATAGTGGTGTATACAGGTTTCATAAATGGTGACATATCAATGAAAAAATTCTCTTGGATTTCGTTTGAAATTAAGCATGCAGTTATTTGAAATTACCAGACGAGTACGCATTTATTCAACAATATTTTAATCCAAAATAATACAAATCGTATAAAAACAAATTTGTATCTGTATATGCATGGACACACAGTACGTATTTACCAGCTTTTGCTTCAACTACCAGACGCATGCGTTTCTGTGTAACCACTTTGTCAATGATAGATTTACGTAGCAAAAGACTGTAGTACACTTGCGGTCATGTAGTAAGTTTTGTCCTATCCGAAGACAACAGATAACCTCTTGCCATCTGACGGACAAAACCGACCACGACGGTGCAAAGTGTTCTTCTCGAATAGCGAAGCTATTACTGATCAAGAAGAAAAATACGCATATTACTGTGAGTCCATTAACTCCTCGCCAGGTGGCGTAGTATAGCAAAAAATAGATTGCATGTCGATGCGATAATTCACATCAAGCTTTGATACAAAATAATACAAATCTGTATAAAAACAAATTTGTATCTGTATATGCATGCATATATCCATGCATATACAGATACAAATTTGTTTTTATACAGATTTGTATAATTTTGTATCGAAACTTGATGTGAATTATCGCATCGACATGCAATCTATTTTTTGCAATATTTTAATCATTTAAAATATCGGGCCTCCGCTAAGTTAAAATATTTACGGTATCAGAATCCTCATCCACTTTTATTCGAACGTCCCTTTACTATTGTATTGACTTCGTTAATCATTTCTCAAGAAATTACTGTAAATGAATTATGTGCTCATATCCTCACTTAAGAATTATTCCATGGAAAGAAGCAGGTTCATTATTATACTTCATCAAGTTCATCTCAGTAGGCACTAAGTAACTAGTACTTGCAAATTATTATAAGCCACTTCCCTTTTATTTATAAATTTGTTTTACAATAACAAATTTTTCCACTTAATAAGCAATACTACTAAATAATGTACACATTGCAAGAAAATATTTTTATTGTTGAAGCATTTCCGTAATGCACAATTTCTTATCCGAGAATGGCAATATTCCTAAGCGGATTGCAAGCGACAGTTTCACTTGCAGTTTCTTAATAGAGTTGTGGATAATACAGGATCTATATTAAAAGGCAAAAGTTTTGGTAGACCACGTGCACAGCAAAATATTGTTGAACACGTAGAAAACCTTGTTGGAGAAAACCCACATTGAATTTATCAGTTCAAATGAACGTATCTTCTAGTACCGTTTATAGAATTTTGAAGCGTCGTTTACATATTGCTATGGCTTTTTCCCCAATTAATATTAAAAATTTATTTAAAAATGAATGTACTATTATTTTTGGATATCTGTGTATATCCGTATGTATTTCATGTGTCGCACAAAAAACTTGTATTTTTGGAGGCCGCCTTGAGGTGCAAGCCACCGCGATTGATGTGGACAGACATAGTTTAACAGTAAGACAAGAGCGTTGATTTTATTTAAAAAGTGTATAATTTTATATTGAAAGTAACTTCGTGTTTGATTGTGTTAATTAGTTGATGGTGTTTGTTATTCAATTCCCGTTTATTCTACGAGATTGTAGTCTCGCAATTTTGATGGCATTTTGTTAAGCAACGTTTTCTTGTCTACGTGTCTCATATAATTTTTTTATGTAAGTAAAAATATATATTTTTTTAAAAGATATCTTATTAATTCAAAAGATTTGAATATTGTATTTCAATTGTATCAATATTGTTATTTAAGAGATTTAGTCTTAATTAGTTGAGATAAATGATAAAGAGTATTTTTAATATTTCTACGTAAAAAAAATATAATTGTAAAATTTTATTTCGTTTGGAATTCAAGGAAACTTTTTGTTACATGTGAGCGCGCATGTAGTAGATTTTTGATCGTGTTGTCAAGTTTGTTTATTTTATGTTGTTCTCTGGGGAGAAATTAAAAATAAACTTTGTTATTTAAAATAAGTTTGTTCGGAAGTCATAGAGGGTTTTTAATTCATTTACCTGTCATATCCAATGAATTCTTTTAGCTCTGGTTGTAATTAATTTATATTACACAATCTTTATAATTTATAAAGATTTTTTTTTTCTTTTTTTTGATTTTTTTTTGTATTAAATATTCATTTAAATTTTATATTGTGCTCATTATTTAATTAACCTTTCACCACGAATTTAATAAGTAACTTAAAGAAATATAATTATTATATTTGTCAATACATTTTGACTGGCGCCAAGTATTTTCGTAGAGACAACCACGTTTCCGATTGGAACCCTGAGAAGAAAGCAGTCCCATTTTTGGAAATAAACAGACTGAGGATCCTAGTTGGGTAGATTAGTTGTGAACGGTGGTACAGTAAATATAAAAACCACAGTTCATAGCAATATGTATCCATACAAAGTATCAATTGCTCAACAGATCTTACCTAGAGATCACGCTAGTATATAGGATTAATTATTGCAACTTCTTCAAGAAAATTTATATAATGAAGAATTTCTTGATCTAAGTTTTTTTTCTAATGAATCATGGCTTCATTTAAACGGGTTTGTAAATAAACAAAATTACAGAACATGGTCTATACACAACCCAAGCATTCACATCGAAGTTCCTTTACGTCCTGTTAATGTTGAAGTACAGCTAGCTGTTTCTCATCGTAGAAAAATAGGACCAATATTTTTCACAATAACATTAGTAACGTGTGATACCGACAACAGTTATTAATACAACTTTTTAACTCCAGTGCAACGAGATGAATTCAATAGAGGTTACTTCCAGCAAGATAGGGCTACTGCACATACAACTCGTGAAAATTTAGCGCTTTTATAATATTACTTCCCTCATCGAGTTATAAGCAGAGGTGTTTGGCCAGCAAGGTCGCTTGATCTTACTCTGTTAGATTTTTCTATTTACTTTTTATTTTTGCTAAGAAATGAAGTATATAAGACAAGAATGAATATCATTACAATTAAATGTAAAGAAGTAACACCAAATATATTGCAGAATATATTTGACAACATGAAACGTCGTATTGCATTATGCATTCAACAGAATGGAGACCATTTTGAACACTTGTTATAAATTATAATAATTAAAATTTCTACAAATTAGTTATTTACCTTGGTTGCTTATCCCATATCCCATCTTTAAAGTTTTTTTTATTGAGTAAATTAATTATCTAATTGTACTTGTTATTAATTTCATCACCATATCTCTCGATAATAAATTTTGATTGTGACATGTAGAAAACCTTCATACCATTTAATTTATATTCGCATTTCAAGAATGCAGAACATCATAATTTATAGGAGAAATTCTTGGACAACTAGATGTAATTCTTTTTGAAACACATTTATAATATTTCACGTAATAAATAATGTTCAATTAACACTAATTTTTTCTGTATATTAACACAAAAACAACAAGTAGCTTTCTTTAAACTATTGTTAAATTTATCAGGCCGATTTGGGTGAAATTTTGAGATTAGACTTTTAAAATATGGCCGTAGTATGCAAAATATTGATCGTGGCGAAAGTGTTGCCAACTTTTGAAAAATCACACTCCTGTGAAATCACCCTCGTATTTTATGCAATTCTATAGTACTTTTAAAGGTTATTTAGGTATTAGTACTGGAAGTATAGATTCTTATCTCATTAAATTCAATTAATAAATAATTGTGGATGAAATTAGATAACATTATTAACCAGTTTGGAAATTCATTTATGCTGAATGAATGTAAATGTAAAGTTCAGGTATCGAAGGTGTTTTTCTTTATATTGAAATTATTTAGAGAAATGTTTGCAATAAATATTTTATAATTAACTTAGGTAAATTAAAAACGTTTGTTCAGTTTCACTTGTTTATTAGATTTTTCTTTCTGTCTATTCGACCATTCTGAAAGAACTTACTCAATTAAGTTAAGGGATTAACTTTCAATATATATATTATAATAGTTCAATGACAGAATCTAAAAAATGATGTAATTAAAAATATTCAAAATTTAGTATTGTAATATGATGTTTTTACTTTTCAAATATCACTCTAAACCATTGATTCCCGAAGTGGTAAAAATGGGTAAAAAATGTAGAGTTAAAAAATAATAAAGTACTTTATTATTTTTTAACTCTACATATTTTACCCCAGAAGAAGCGACAAAGTGTTGCGAAATATAGGGTAATTTAATAAAGGAGTTTTTTAATTGACCGCTTACCCGAATTTAAATAAATTTTTGATTATATATATATATATATATATATACTACTTTTAAACATCTTCTGACAGCTTTAAAACAGCTTTCAACAGCTTTTAAATAGTTTCCCCTCAAATTATGTGAAGTTTGCTGTATTACTAATGGCCTTACTTATTAGCCTCTGTAAGAAGGTAAGTACTAAGCAATGTGCAGTTAGTCGCGTTACTCAGTTATGACGTCACAGCTCAAATGACCTTGAAAGTGCAAAATGAACCTCCATAAGAAAATACATGGAATTTTGGCTCCGAACGGCCATAGCTTATCTACGGGTGGTGATGTATAAAATACGAAATACATTTTTATTTAAATGTAGGTGTAGGTTTCCGCGGTCGTTCTCTAGATGTAGATCTTGGTTTCCGGGTTGGAACCGCGTCGAGTTAGGCGTAATTTCCAACGTTTCGTCCACTGTTTCAAGGGACATCTTCAGGACTATACGTAGATGTTCGTCGAGTCGCAGTAGCTTGAAGAACGCTATGACAGAGACCGGCACAACTTATATAGGGAGGACCGGGTCAGATGGTGGCTTGCTATTGGCTGGGGACAATGAGCCAATGGCATGCGTCGTATGGGCGTGGTAATTCTTAGTGTACTGAACTCTACTAAGAATTACCACGCCCATACGACGCATGCCATTGGCTCATTGTCCCCAGCCAATAGCAGGCCACCATCTGACCCGGTCCCCCCTATATATGTTGTGCCGGTCTCTGTCATAGCATTCTTCAAGCTACTGCGAAACGACGAACATCTAGGTACAGCCCTGAAGATGTCCCTTGAAACAGTGGACGAAACGTTGGCAATTACGCCTAACTCGACACGGTTCTAACTCGGAAACCGAGATCTACATTTTTATTTGTTCATTTTGTAGTTCAAATTGAGTAAAGGAGTATTAATATTAACTAGCAATACTCTCTCTCAAGGTTCTCTTCTGTAAAATTTGTCCTCTTTGAATGAAATACATCCTTGTACACAGAAAACGTCCTTACTACATCGCAACTGGTTATAGGTGCATACTGGAAATATTCTTTTATTTCAGCGTATTTACCAGTTAGATTTTGGGCTATTGTCCCTATACACAATTGCCGCAATGTTTTTAAACTGGATTTATATTAAAAACTGCGTCTAACTTTTGACGAAGGCCACATCCGAAGTCACTGGGAATATTTTTGAAATTATTAATAGCCACATCTGATGAGGTTAATCCATCATTTAATTTGAGATTTTGATTTTCAAAATAAGTGATTAGTTTTGGCAAAAAGTACAGCTGATTTTTTTTATTTGGAATTTGTATTAGTTCCTTGCACTCAGAAATACTTCGAGCATCGTCTTTTAAATATGTAACGAAATTCTAGTTATTACTGGAGAGGGAGGCAATGACAAAGATGGAAGTTTTTCCCTGTAAAGAGCTACTCTCAATGGTCTTTTTCTGAAAACTTTTTTAAAAGCGGATACAAGTCTATCAAAACTTCCGGAAAGGTGTCTTTGATATATTCACAGAGTTTGTGGAGAGCATGTGCTATACAAGTAATATGCAGCATATTAGGATATGTTTCCTTTAATAGTCTGCCTGTTTTAAGCATATATGCAACACTGTCACTGACAAATAAAAGTATTTTTTCTTTGTACCTGTCGTCCGAATGAATATTCTCGTAAATGGTTTTAGCTACTGTTTCCGCATTAACTGTATTTATAACTTTTGTTGCTATTACATATGCGTTATATGAAATAGTTGAATGTAGTACACCAGCTACAACATTTACCACACAGCGTCCTAGTTGAAAAAAAGAAACTAACTCACCGTTCTTTATTTATTTTACGAAATATAAACTAATAAAAAAATTAATTTATAAAAACTCCTCCCGATTCTATCTATGTCCACGAAGAAAGGAACTTAACTGTAAAATTGAAGTATTTGCGTCACAATTCAAAGACAAAAAACAGATGTGCGGTTAACCGAATGAATAACTGCCATGTTATATATTATTTATATAGTCCATCGTAATTTCTGCCTCTCGAGTCTGCCCCAACTTATAAGTACCGTGCACTAAACAGTTACGCCAGTGGGAATACGCCGAGGCATTTTAGATATACAGAAGAGCAAATATTTAATTTAGTTTCTGATAATTATACTAGCAATAATAATTTAATAATAAATAATATTATTGTAAAATCTTTGAACTGAGTTATTCTTGAAATAAAATTGACCAAAGTGAAGCAATAAATTGATGAGTAAATTCAAATTAATACGCAAAACGTATTATTCCTCTAATGCGTCTCAAACTGACAACTCCAGCATGTATCACAGCTTTTGACCTACCGTATCATGCGCTAGTTAACTGCGCCACTGGCGATTCACAATTTGCTTATAGATAAACACAAGAAAAAATAATAGAATTTAATTTCTATTGTTCCAGGAAATATTCTCTTAAAATATTTAAATAAAGTTGGTTTCTAAATGAAATTATTTGAAGGGAGGGGGGGAGTTATAAAGTAAATTAATAAATAAATTTAAATTAATACGCAAAAAGAACTATTCCCCAGGTGAGGCTCGAACTCACAACCCCGGCATTGCTCACAGTTACTGACTTATAAGTACCGTGCGCTAACCAATTGCGCCACTGGGGATTTACGTCACGATTATGGAAAATATTTAAACAATTTACGTCTCAGAGGAATATAAGTTATTTCATACTTTTATAGGTAAAGAAAAATAAATAAGAAGAAGAAAAGGAACAAGTAATATTCGAATATATTAAGGTGTTCTAGTAAATTTACTTAATTGGGAAATCTTTCTTTAAAACATATTTTTACTAAACTTTCTGGCAAAGCAATCAAATCCCTTATAAAAGGAGTTTACACCCAGAAGCAATAAATTCTGAATGAGTAAAAACTTAATAGCATGGTACGTATAATGGCTCAATCTGACGTTGCAGGGTCTGAAATTGCGATGAGACAAATGAGGACCAACATTAATGGCACATCATAATTTTCTTTAATTGTTATAAAAATTTTATTCTTTAGTTTCAATAATATAAACTTGTAAAAATTTAGGATTTAAAGCGAAAACAAACAGAGAGATCTCTTTATTTAAGAAAACATTATTTAATTTGGTAATAAAAAAGAGATAAGGAAACTATAAATTGATCTTACGTAGGGTATATTTCATAGAGAGGGTGGGATAGAAGTAGTTGTTGGCAACATACGAGACACTAGCAAAAATAATTTAAGGAAGGAATGACAAAATATGGTTAAGAACTTATAAAATATTCCAACGAACGAAAGAAAAATTTCAAAATTAAGAATTAAGGCAAAATTAACTGAGGAAAGATATTGATGAAACCCAATTCAGTTAGGAAATAAAGTTAAATCAAAGCAGATATTTACGAGAGTTTATGAAGTATTGTTTCAAGTGCAGAAGAAAAGAAAGGAAACATATATCCCTATGTATTTGTCCTTAAAGAAATGGATTTCCTTTAATATCAATTCAGCTTAGGGAGCTATGTTTGAAGAATAGAAGAGTTAATCAAAAATTTCGAAACAAGCTCTGTTAATGGCAGTAAATCTCTGAAGAGCAAATCTTGTGCGTTTAAGTATTGTTTTGGTGAAACAAGAAGCCTCAGCTCAATTTTCCATGCCTTTTTGTTTCACAAAGTTTAAAATTCCTAAAATACGCTGGTCCACAAATTGTATCTGTTGTTAATTACAATCAAAATCAAAACTTTTTTAAAAATGTCCTTTACTAATTCTAATTTTTCCAGTTATTTATTGCCGACACGTAACAAATTTCCAATCTACATCACTGCAACGATCTCTTTCTATAGAATACGACATGATGAAATTAAACAGGAATTGACGGTTTATTCTTTTACATCAATACTAACTAATTCAAATGCATTGTCCGTTTAATTGCCAACGCGTGGCTTGCAGATGTTTATAGATGCACCGTTGGAGGTGATGAAATAATTCTCAAATATTGTGCAGTCTTTCTAGAAGAATCGTTTTGTGCCATTTTGTATGTCTGTACGATGTGGTACCTAAAAGTTCTCGAAATAGCGATAAATAAAAGTACAGAATACCTGGAATTTCATTCACCTGGGTTATTTTCAAAGAAGTGTCTTAGGAGTGCAAACATCGATTTCAGTGACTCTGTCGAATTCTTTAAGTCTTGTTATGTTAATGCATTTAGTAACGTGGGCAATTCGGTTTTAATCTCTTCTATCTTCTCATATCTTCGCCGTTTCAACTTGATTTCCATCTTTAGAAATAGGAAATGTCACAAGGAGTCCAGTCAGGTGAATTGGCTTGATGAGAAATAAGGGTTATGTTGTTTTTCGCCAAAAACTACTGTATTATACAAGCAGTATATGGCCTAGCGTTATTATGTTGTTCCTGCACGACTTGACATTTCCTTCTCATATTTTTGCTTGGCCGGCTTATAACGTCACGATTAAATTCTGTGGATAATCCCATCGAAAGAGCAGATCAGTAAGGACTTGAAGTTACTTTTGACTTGACGATTTTTGTTTGTCCGGGCTGAAGTTGGAGACTCCATTGTAACGATTTAGTTTCGTGATCATACCCATAAGCCCAACTTTCGTTTTATCGAGTTTAATACAGAACTTGATATACATACGATATTTCCTCAAATCGGCCATTGAAAAAGTCGTAAAAACAAAGAGACACAGCAATTAAAAATTGTTCACTAGCAAAGATCGTCTCCGCTTGCATTGACGTAGCTTGGCATACTGACTTATAAAAAGGTAGGCAGCTCCAACGCCACGTAGTGGTGTTTAATTGTAATGTTACCAGTATACGCACGTGATTCAAATTTCGGAAACTTTTGGGTACCATCTCGTATATCTTTTATAATGTTTCGAAAGGTTGTTGTCATTAGGAAATACCGTGTTTTCGGAATTAACATACGTTACCTGTTAGAAAGAAATAAAGATATGAATGTCACAATGATCTTGCAATTAGAAGAAATAACTCTAAATTTTCGTGGAAGGCGCTAGTAAGTCCTTATGGCATTATATTTTATACTTTGGGATCTGGATTAAACTGATGGACTTTTATTTCATGCACTGTCATTAATTTTTTAAAAACATTTTCCGAATCTTTGTTAATTATCACCAAATTTGCCTCCATTGTAATGGACCAAATTAATATTTTCGTTAATAACGATTATTTTCGATACTTGCGCATCCACTAGACTCTATGCCGAATCTAAAATCCCAAAACCAGTTTATAATTTCTTGAAATGAAGGGGAGGCAAAAGTCATATATTCACATACATGCTACAATGGTTGTGTTGTTATAAATCCTGTGTAGCGATTAACCATTTCTGCAGAGATACTTTATATCAGCTCTAATTTCAATGTTATCAATTTTTTAATAAATGTAAACTCCAATACAATTGAGACAATACAATTGACATTTGCAAATTTAAGTGCAGTAATACCAATAAATAAGAAGTACATACAAACATTTTACTGATTCGTCGACTAAATAGTGGAATATTAGAAGTAATAATACATGTGTTCTCTTACATACAGGAACTGATGTCATTTCATGTGTATTAGGAGAATGTTTTTTTTTGTTAGAAGAAGTAAGAAATAGAATTGAATTTAAAGGCAGCAATGTTTATATTTATCAAAACGCTAGAAAGTAACATTTTTTTGAAGTTTTGTTATGGTAAGGGTTCGATATGCTGTTACGATTATATATTTAGAGAATATGTAAGATGTGTGCTCTACTGGAATTTAACGTCCTATTTGGTAACACTCTATCTTTAATCGAAAAATTGTATCCAACATACGTAAGGTTCGACAACTGAACGAAACTTAAAGCAAGATGAACAATAACAAAACTATTTTTTATTGTTTTTGGCGTTCAACTTTAAGGTATTGTCTTTTATAATATAGTTCATCGCACAGTGGCGTGACAATTTTTTTTTAAATAACTTTCTGATTTTATTTCTCGCTTATCAGGGGAAATTTTGGGAAAATATTTTGGGTATATATTCTACATAATTTAATCTCTCTATTTTTCATAGTTTGTCTTTTTATTTCAAGAACATCCGATATAACGGAATATCAATAGGAGCAAGAATATGAACTTTTATCGCCCAGGAAGGTGCAGAATAGCGAATTTGCTTCTATATAACGATTTATGAGGAAAATGTATTATATATATATATATATATATATATAATAACTTCGTGACCTTGGTATGATATGGTAAACCTAATCAGTAGGCGATTAAAGGTCTGTATATTACTTCAAAATATATGTATTTAAAAAACTCTACATGTTTCGGCTGTATACGCCTTTTTCAAGAGAATACAAAATATGAATGACAGGATATAAATGTCAAGTAATTAAGTTAATTAACTTAACTTAATTACTTGACATTTATATCCTGTCATTCATATTTTGTATTCTCTTGAAAAAGGCGTATACAGCCGAAACATGTAGAGTTTTTTAAATACATATATTTTGAAGTAATATACAGACCTTTAATCGCCTACTGATTAGGTTTACCATATATATATATATATATATATAAATAACTTAAAAGAAATTATCGACCATTATTGGCTAAAATAAATTAAAAACAGGCAAGCGGTCTGTCAATTAAAACTAGTTTATTTATTATCTCCATATTTCACAACAAGTTTATTGCTTCTTCGGGAGATAAGAATGTAGAGTTCAAAAATGAAAGTGACGTACGCAGACATTAAAATTGATTTAATCAATCTTAATGTCTGTGTACGTCACTTTCATCATATTTTGTTTTCATATTGTTGCCACTGAAGATTGCTATTTCAACGCGATATGTAATTTTATTTCGTTTCTCTATGTTACATATATTATTATGGGGTTGTCCCAGTAGATTTCATGCATAGCATTTCCTCTTACAGATTGTTGTGTGTATTTACAGGTAAAATTTCTTTATATTTATCTCAAAGTGCAAAGTGTAAAATTTTCCCAGCATTGTTATGTCGGTTGGTTACTCTATTGCAACTAGTAAATTTACATCTTCACGTTATATGGTCAATTATCTCAGAGTCTAGGCTATATTTTCCACCTTTATCTTTTACGATTGTGCGAACTTACATTATGTATTTCCCGTTTCTGACCTGGTCCTGGATGGCATCGCAAAGTCTTCTGTTTCCAGATAGATGAAGCTTCCTTTGAGTCATTTGTAAACATTTGGATATTTTTTCTTTCGTACTTTACTATGTTTATATACTGTATGACATGGAAACTGCAACACCAAGAAGGGGTGCGAATTTTTTGACCAAACTTGGTAGAAATGTATAACTATTCAAAGGCAATAATTGATTAAAATTTCAAAGAAAAAAAAAACAAAAGACTAAGACAATTTAACATAATTTTTATTAATAATGTGTCGAGCCGCCCCTATTAGTTACACACTCCCTCACTCTTCGTGGCATTGATTCGACTAGGTGGTCGATATCCTCTTGGGGTATGGAGTCCCAAGCAACCTGTAATTCATGCCGGAGAGCTATTAGTGTCTGCGAGAGGTCGGGGGATTTGGGTGGCCATGACAAGATATTGACATGAGCCTCTTCGAAGCGATTTATAGAAATTCTCGCTACGTCGGGAGGGGCATTATCCTGCTGGAAAAGTGGGTCTTCGAGCATTTGAAGATATGGAAGAATATGGGGTTCTACCACCTCATCAATGTAACGCTGGGCGTTCATGGTGGCTTGGATGAACACCAACTGAGACCTACTTCCATATGCTATAGCACCCCATACCATAACACCCACTGCTCGATATCTGAATATCACTACGTTCCCCACGTCTTCGTCTGACCCTCATACGGCCATCATGCATCCCTAGACAAAATCGATATTAATCACTAAACACCACCTTATGCCACTCCACGATCCAATGCATTCGTAATCTACACCACTCCAAACGTTGCTGTCGGTGTTGAGCCGTAAGTGGTAACAGAAGATGTGGACGATAAGATTGTAAGCCGAAACCCCTAGTTCGGCGATAAACGGTTCGAAGGGTTACTGGACGACCTTGATTACCTAACCACACGTCAGCAATTGATCTGGTACTGGAGAACCTGTCTCTTAGTGCCATTAGGCGAAGGCGGCGGTCCTGTATCCCATTAGTTCTTCTTCGGCCTCCGGTTCCTCTTCGGCTTCTTTCCTGACCCTCCCTAGTCCATGATTGATAACAGCGCATAATGGTGGATTGGTTCCGGTTAAGGCGATTTGCAATTTCCCTGTATGAAAAACCACATTCTCGCAAACCAACAATTCGACCTCTGTCGAATTTGCTTAATTGGCGATAATTTCCACGTTGCCGCACTCTATGCATAATAAAACTCTCTAAACACGTTAAACAAAGGTATAATAAGACAAAACCGTTGAAATAAATTTGAAACAAACAATAACTACACCACACATTAATGTCAGCGAAAACTGAATGAAGTGTCAGAAGTGCCATGACCACTTGATATATCGCTACAAAATTTTAATCAATTATTACGTTTGACTAGTTATACGTTTCTACCAAGTTTGGTCAAAAAATTCGCACCACTTCTTGGTGTTGCAGTTTCCATGTCATTGAGCATATGTTCCATGTAGTGTTTTTACCGACCATATATGTTGAAGTGGTGAATTTTGTTTTGGTGTTGATATTCAGTGATTGCTAAAAGATTGAGACGGGTGTAGTTAAAGTCTATTTTAATAATACCATTGTGTAGGCGCTATTAGTTTCGAAAAGTATGAGTGAGATTATAAAAGTACAACAACAATTATACTTTTGTATCAACCAAAGTAAGGTAAGACGAAATGTACATGGAGAACTATTTAAAATTTATGAAACTATTAAATATGTCATTACCTTTGTTACGCATCGCATATAAGAATATTTTAATTTATTTTTAATCTATATTTCTTCTTTAAATATCTCGTTTTAAAATATTTTAACGTAAGACATTTTTCTGTACATATCCATTTGTAAAGAGAAAGCCTTTCTTTTGTTATATACTGACCGTCAGTAACCCTTAGTTTTCTACCTGACCCAACAACGTTACTGGGGAATTTCTTTCTAGATACATTTCATTTTAAATTATTTTAATTTAATTATATACATCTTCTTTCATATGTGGTGTTTCATATCATTAGGAAGCTTATGTCACAAGCGTTATTTTAATAATATTTATGCCATCGATAGAACCCATCTTCAGGTCCCGCTTCTTAATTAATTATTACTCAAGATATCGACCCCTCTCTTCGACAGGTCATAAAGCAGACCGTTTTCAAAACCAGTGTTCTTTCGATACAAAACTATCCGATATCTTCTCGTTAGAACGCTCGTAAGATCCACATCTTACGCGCGGTACTGTTCAAGTGCTAGCCACGATGCACGTGCCCCTGCATCTCACCGCAATTAAAAGGTAATTTTGTATTGTTCAAAATATATTTTTTTCTTTTAAGCGAATCCATATTAAACTAATTAATTTCTTATGCCTCCGGTCAAACATCGCTCTACATATACTTGTCCAAGGTATATCTTCGAAGGCCACGTGACCATCATCGCCACACAAAGGTAACTCTGTATTGTTCGATACAGAGATTATATAATTAACCCTTAATTTACTGCTCAATTAATCGTGCGTTTCAGACATTTTGTGTTAATTTTTAATTACTTAATTACCGCTCCTCGTGTATATATTACTTTTGTTTAATTACTTTTAAATATACCAATTTCATTTCTTTCTTATGTAAATATAAATACAAACTTTAAGGACAACGCTTATGAGTTTTATTTAGTAAGTAAGTTATACATATATATATATATATATATATATATATATATTAATTAACAATCATCACGCACGTCCTGGACCTTTGAAGAAACTTCACCAGCACCACTAATTATTTTATTTATCTTAGAATAATTTCATTATTATTAACACGGCACATCCACATCCCGATATCCAGCACAAGCCGTCGTTTGTAATACCATACCAAATATAGTACATTAAAGGCCCGCAAATCCGGATCAATTAAAGTTGGCTCGATCCAGATTAGTGAAACATCCGGATTATTGGAACATTATTGAAATTATTAAATAAACAGAGAAATAAGCAAAAAAGATTATTAGATTCTGTTTCCATGAAAACTAAACAGCAACAAAACTTCTAATACAAATTTTATAAATAAAGCATAAAAAAATCGCGCTCGAAGTAAGAATTTATTTTAAAAATTTTTATGTTTTCGTCTTTTTTCCTCCGCTCATTGTATCTAGGTACAAAAACTCCCAATTGCCTCCTCTTGCTTTATCGGAGGAACTACTGCCGTCACTATTCAATTGCAAAAGGTCTTCATTGCCATCGATCCATTCATAAACTGTAATATATTTCCCATTTCGGTATATAATTTTTGTTTAACGTCATTCCTCAACTGTAATTGTTCTCTAAGAATTGGCAATAAAATATCATCATCTGAATCCTATTATATTTTGAATTTTCAGGAACGTTTATTGAATCATTATCAGTTTAATGGTTAAAGATTTTTCTCCAAGACTGCTCTATTGCGGCAGCTGACAATTTGTCCCAAGCACTGGTAAGCAAAAATGCGGCATCTTTAATTTGTTATCTTAAGAGCTCTTGAAATGTCTTCCTCCTCCGAAGATAAAATGGCTTTTTCGATAATGCATCTTGGTCAAAGGTATGGCGTTTTGGTCCATGAGATGTATAAGAGGGGTACAGTTCGGTGGCAAGAACATTAGTTGCGTCTCTCATGCGTGGCTTGAAGCATTGTCGACTAACAGTATAGCTTTTCTATTGAGATTATTCTCCACTTGAAACTGTCTTACTTGTACAACGAAAGATCCGTGAAACCATTTAACGAATACAGAAGAAGTCATCCAGGCATGTTTATTGAAGCATATTCTACTGGAAGTAGGGCATTTTTTAAAGGCCCTTGGATTTATTGCTTTGCCAATGATCATCATTTTGACTTTATACGTACCATCGCCATTTGTACATGCAAGAAATGTTACTCTTTCGAAGTTTTACGTCATAGAGCAGTTGCTTCTTTGGCATGCACTAATGTTCTATCAAGTATAACTTTCCAGAATAATGCGGATTCATCTGCATTGTATGTTTGTACCAACACCGTATCTCTCAGCGAGTGCTTTCCCACTTACACCACTGTTCCGCTTTAGCAATATGTCCTTTTTCTCGGAGAGAGTTAAAATTTTATGTGCCCTTTTCGGTGTCATGAATTATTTTTTGTTGCACACTTGCTTATCGGGAATCCCAGGCAATCCGCACAAAACGCGCAAATTTATGTAACCGAAAATACTCGGCGTGCGATCCGGATTAGAAGGTCAATGGTCGGTCTTATATAAATACGACTGATGAGATGCTATGTGCTGTCTATACTATACTATGGGATGGAGGCCTGGACGCTGAAGGTAACCGACATGAGGAGACTGGAGGCATTTGAGATGTGGGTATACCGGAGAATATTGAAGATCTCATGGGTAGAGAGAAAAACCAACGTAGAAGTGATGAGACGTATGCATAAGGAGAGAGAAGTGATTCCGACAATTAAGAGAAGAAAACTGCTGTACATGGGACATGTCATGAGGGGAGAAAAATATCAAATACTACAAATAATTATGCAGGGAAAAATCCCGGGCAAGAGATCTATAGGAAGAAGACGGAATTCATGGCTGAAGAACCTTAGGGACTGGTTTGGATGCAATAATAATGAACTGTTTAGAGCTGCGGTTTCAAAAGTAAGAATTGCTATGATAATTACCAACCTTCGAAGCGGAGACGGCACCTAAAGAAGAAGAAGAAAGTCGGTCCGGATTACAAGACAAGATTTTGTGCGGAGTGGCACAGCGGTGTTCTCTAACGAATAAGTGCCACAAAAGGTCTTATGAAACGAGTTTATTATACAATTTTTTCTATTTTGCCTTTTTACATTAATAAATTGAAATTATTTAATTTGAAATTTGAGTTTAATTTCTATATAAAATATGCAGTTGGTCACACTGATACATGATATTTTCAAATTTAAGTATTGCTATCTGGGAAACATTATTTATTAATTTTTATTAGCATTGCTTGATGTTTTATTTAAAAATATACACGAGTTACATAGAAACTAATATATCTTCTCGTCAATTTTATATAATATACGTTGTTTGTGTAGCATTTTTCATTTCTATGTAAGTATATCATATCTGTCAAGTGTACTTAGATACTTAAAATCAAATGACAGGAATAATATATCTATTTATGCATTCGAACAATCCCAACATCGAAAAATGAAAAAAAGCGTATCGAAATGAAGGTCATACTGTTTTGTGTTTCATAATTAATTCATTACGAACGCAAAAAAGAAAAAACAAATTTATTTATTCTAACAGAAGTTGCCTTGGTCAGCTCGTGGATGCCACCTGGGAAGCTTCTTATGGAGCAGTCATTTACAATGTGGGCCATAGTTTGTTCCACATTTCTGCAATCGGAGAAGCTAGTCTCTGCTAGTTTCAATTTATTCAGCATTGAGTTGCACCTTCCGTTGCCTGTGCGGAACTTATTTAGGGTGATATTCGAGAAGGGCTATCCAGCAATCATTCACATTGATGTAATGCCTAACTTCCGTATCCAGCCATTGGTCTCCTAGAGTTCAGCCAGGTCTTGGAGACACTCTCCAAATTATCGTGTATCGGAAGATCGATGTTGTTGGTTTTTGTTGAAGCCGAATGATGTTCCTGTGCACTGAATATATCTTATAATATATTATACTAGCTGCCTGCAGCCCAGCGTTGCTCGCCCACATTCTATAGAAAAATTAAAACTTCCTTTTTGATAACTGCCATTAACCGATATAAATTTTCTTCTATTCTATAGCTAAACAACGAATCAATGATATTTTATTATAATCAATCTATCACTCCATTGCCTTTGGATACACAATATTCTCCGTTATTCCATCTTGTGCATAAATAAACAGAGGAGATGGTTTCCCAAATGGGGAAAATGCTACATATGAGTATGAGGATTGATAATTTCCAGCTGTTGTAATCACACATAGCAATTCCAATTCGATAACTGTGGAAATTCATCGTACACCATAATGTCGAGTTAGTTGCCATTCTGTCGAGACAATTGCTAAGAGACAACCTAAAAACAGCATACATATGTGCAGTGCCGGTCCCTGAAAACCCAGACACTTAAATATAAAAATATTTTAAAGGTGTGAACTCTTTTTAAACGTTACTCAAAGCAATTATTGGCGTGGAATGCAAAATGTATTGCAAAAATTGTAAATTAAAAAAAATGTTTAACAAAACTGCAGATAGTGTCCCGCTTTACTTAAATTTCAAAAATACCATTTCGAATAACAGAATACAAAACTTTATTTCAAAATTAGTATTTAATTTTGATAATAGATTTTTGTAATTCTGATCATTCCGGCATTTTAAAAAATAAACTGACTATGGATTTGTCATGGTTTTTATATAATGATTTAAATTACATTACGACTTTTTCTTATAGAAATTCATGTTTCACGAATTGTGAATTCTTAAATATTTGTCGATAAAATTTGGGAAAAAAAATGAAAACATCCTTCCACACAACATAAAGAACATACACACCATATTTTATCAAAATTTATTACGTAGTTTGTGAGTCTATAAAGAACAAATTAAATATTTTTGATTTTTGTATATATAGATAAGTGTATTGAACATTAAGTGTTTTGTTAATACAGAAGACTTTTCTCCATGATTTTCGGTAGAAACTAAATTCAAATTCCAATAGTTTTAAATGTTGCTTATTATATATTTCTTTCAAAATCTCAAGCATGAAATTCATTGATCAGAATGCTGTATTAGAAACAATAATCCATGTGTTTTCCTCTTATATATAACAAAACTTCAAAGGCGCAAGGATATGAAATTTGATTGCCGAGCAAGGGGCAGAACAAGGAATTCGCTTTTATAAAACGATTTATAAGAATAATATTTAAAATTTATTTATTTCTATGTACTTTTACCAATTAACCTTGTTAATTATACGAGGGAAGTTTCTTATGTTATCTACGTAGCTACGCAAACAATATGCTATCGTGACAAATTTCTTACGCCATGTTTCTGTGACAGTTTATAGTATTATCTCCAAGTTTGCTTCGAATCTCTTAATATTTGTTAAGTTTACATTCGTTTAAATAAGAGAAAATAAGTGATTTGTAACTTCAACACAGGAGCGTCATGAAATTTTTATATAGTATAAGAGCCCGAAAAATATTCAGGAGAAAATAGTGGCAGCATATGGAGTAACTAACTCATCCTATTTCAAAGTCAAATTTTAGTGTAAGCAGTTCAAATGAAGCAGAGAATCCATTCATGATGAGCCGAAGTGTGAAAGACCTTTGGAAGCATGAACTGAAGAAATCATCAACAAAGTTGAAGATTTGGTGTTGACTCACAGGCGAGTAAAAGTTTCAGTCATTGCTGAGGAAATAGGAATATCAGAAATGAGTGTTTTTAAAATTCTAGACGAAGATTTGGGGTTGAGCAAAGTGTCGGCACGATGAATTCCCAGGCTACTTAACTCCGGACAAAAATTGTGCAGACAAGAAATTTGTGAAGAGAATTTTTGACTGCTTTATCGCAAGATGAAGACTTCTTAAATAGAATTGTAGCTGGAAATGAAACTTGGACACACTACTGGGACCCTCTCACGAAACAAGAGCCCATACAACGGGTACATAAGAACCGCCCAAGAAAGCAAAAACGCTATTTTCTGCTGGAAAAGTGATGGCCAAAGTTTTTCGACGCACAGGGGATATGCGAAAAGGAACTACAATAACGAGAAATATCTACAAATACACAATTAGGAACTTTAACATGGCTATACGTGAAAAAGACCCCACAATTTGGCTCAGAAAACTTTGCTTGTGCAGAGCTGCCGGGTACATAAAGCACGAATTATTCAAACAGTAATCAATGAATGCGGCTTTGAGGAATTACGACATCCACCCTACAGTGCCGACCTCGCCTGTGACTATTATCTCTTTCCAAAACTTAAAAAACACTTGAGAGGGTGTCGATTTCTATCGAATGACGACGTGGAAGACGCTGTGGGGTCGTATTTTGCGGAATTACCGAAATATTGTTTTTCGATATAGCATTATTAAAGAAACGTTGGAATAAGTGTGTTTAGTGTAAATTGTGAATGGTTCTTACGTTGAAAAAATTTTTTTTGTTCCCTAACTCGTTTCTTTCATTGCTAAGATATATAACATAAAAACCTCCCTTGTAGTTTAGTTGCAATATTCGAATTCAATTAATCGTAATTGCAGTTAATTATTAATTTATTGTTTGAACCTAAATAGCAAGTATCAATTGCGAAATGTTCTTTGCTATACAATTTCCTCTAGAGCATTTAAAGCTATCGTTCAAGTGATTTTTTTTAAAGAAAGGATTAGTTTTCTTTCCATTATTTAACTCATAATATAGCAAAACAAATCAATTGCCTATACATTGCATAAACATGTCATGAAATAACTATTCGTGAAGGATTCATGTTATAGTGTAATTCCAGCTTCTTATTTTTATGTCACACGTGCTGAATAACACTGGTGTGTATGGAATAATATTTTATATTCTTTTGTTGGTTTACGTTTTGCTCTCAATAAACTGTTTTATAAAAGAATAATATTTACATACCCACGACGGATGTGATTTAAAATACGAAATGCGGTTACATAGCAAACTTTAAACATGTTAGTATTTATAGAACAAACCATTCTATGATTAACTTGCTACTTATTATAAGAGGAAATAATCCTTTGCAAAAGTCGATAGAAAAACTAGAATTAAATTAATATGGGTCGCAAACGCGTCAATGTTTAATAAACTAGAATACGTTACATAAAATAACACATGGTTGAGGTGACACGTTAATACAAATCCTGCTAGTCTATTTAACAAAAGTGTAAAGATTTATGAATCCATTTCTACACAACAATTGTTCATACATTCTAAATATAACACCTTTTTACAGACCGGAGCGGAAGTTGTAGATCGTTACTATAAAATGAACAAACCCAGGTGCCGTTTTAACTCGAAAACTTGTCGGTCATTCAGAATTTCCTTTATATAGAACTCTATGTACTTTGAAATAAACTTGAGAATTGTAATTATTTCTTATTATTGTCGTTAGCTTTAAAATTTCTTAGACAAAAATTCAGAACAAACAATATTTTACAATACAACTAGAATAAAATATACACTACCCAAAAATTTAAGAGGCTAGTTTGTATACCGGGTATCCTTGAAATAAATAGACTAAATTATGTAAAATATATACCCAAAATATTTTTCCAAAATTCCCTTTCATAAGTAAGAAAAAAAAATGACAAAATATATAAAGAAATTTTGTTACGCCATTGTGCGACTTAATATATCATAAATACTATCGCAGACGATATCTTAAAGCTGACCCCACAATAACAAAAAGAATAGCTTCTCGCAAACATCTCGCTTGTTACTTTAATATATCAGCTTTAAGAATTTACAAGTATAAATTTTTAGCAGCTGACTTAGGTTATCGAACCCTTTCCATAACAAAACTTTGCCGCCTTTAAATGCAATGGGGCATTCTGAATCCGATATTTATATTTTATACACTCAGCAAAAAAAATTGCCGCATAATTAAATAATTTTTTAATGATAGCATTTTAAAAACTTTTAAAGTAAATATAGGGTTTTTTAGTTGTAATTTGAGATATTTGCGTGTTTATTTATTTCTTCTAGTAAAGATAATTACGAAAATATCCATTCTTTCTAATGATAAAATAAAATAAAACCTTACGTTGTTGTCTAGGGAAAAAAGAACAAGTTGAGGTTAGGTATAATTCAGATTGACAAGTCATATTGACGCAATGACTTTTCAGCATCGTAATTTTTGTTATATGTCTCATGATGTAGTTGTTAGAGCCGTAACAATGCCAGATGTTGGTTTAAATCAACAAGAGATGGCGCAATTCATTGACGTAAGTCAATCTTCCATATCTCAGGCCATTAAAAGATATAGGCAGACAGGAGCATACGATAGAAGACCATGACAAAGGCGCCGAAAGTGTACCTTAGAGAGAGAAAATCGTTTTTTGCATTTAAGTGCACTGGCAATCCGACATTTAACTTCAAAAATGTTACAAACCGGCCTTTTCCATACCCAAAACGTAGTGGTTACTAAGCAGGCTGTGAGGAATCGTCTTCGGGAACATGAAATACGTCCCTATGTGCCAGCCAAAGGTCCACTTCTGATCAGAAAAAACAAAAACTTCTCAGATGAATCTAGATTTTGTTACTATGTACGGTATCTCGAAGACGGATATGGCTTTTTGACGCATCACATAAGGCGACATTTACATGTAAAAATGAGATTTAATATTCATTAATTCTCATTTGCAGTAAGTTCTGAATGTTAACTATATATACACAAAGTATAGAAGGGAAAAGTCATATCCGTCTTCGAGATACCGTACATTGATAAGCTCCAATAAGGGCGAACGCGTCTGTACGTTCCGTTGATGGACGTGGCTTTTCAGCAATTTTTAATTATCCTAACAACCAGGAAGGTCGGAGTCGCGACGAGGTGTGTTCTATATACTGGTACAAACTTAGTTTGTCGGATTGTAGTTATTAACGCATCACATAAGGCGACATTTACATGTAAAAATGAGAATTAATATTCATTAGTTCTCATTTGCAGTAAGTTCTGAATGTTAACTATATATATACAATGTATAGAAGTGAAAAGCCATATCCGTCTTCGAGATACCGTACATTGATAAGCTCCAATAAGAGCAAAACGCGTCTGTACGTTCCGTTGATGGACGTGGCTTTTCAGCAATTTTTAATTAAAATAAAAATGTATTTCGCATTTTATACATCACCACTCGTTTGTTTTCCAATTATATAAATAAAATTAAAAACCCTTTAAAAATACAAATTTTCAATAGTACACCCGTGGGCGATGAGTCATTGGTCTCTCGTGTCCGGTCCCTAATCATGACTGAAACAGACCTATTTTGCAGAGTTTTGAAAGATTCTACTTTTTGGAAGTCACGAAGAAGCTGGGATCACTGGTTTAAGTGTATGTGTAGAAAAATAAAACGTTTCTTTTTTTGTTGTACGAACAATAGTATTTCAGTTAAAAGTCACGTTCACGTCAAATATCCCTCGTCAATTAACAGTTTTAAAATTTACGCGATAACATCAATTGTGCTATTTATTTGCCCACCAAAAGACGCATTCTATTATACTATAAGCATGCAAGCAGTTAGAACAGTACAATATATAAATTAACGACTTTATGCAAATTCCTATGGTGTATTAAATCGTTCTAATGAGCAATTTAAGTGAAATTTGTTATATTACGGCAGCCGATGCAGATTTTGCCATAATAAGTAATGAACTATTAAATTTCAATTTTATTTAGATGAAATGTAACCTTCTTGCAAAATTAGTGAGTTAGTGGGAGTAATTAAAATATGCGTATTAATTTACTTCGTATAATCTCTCTACTTTAGATGATTTGTTGAATTATAACAGTGATAACAGTTGATTTTTTTTTAAATTCCTTGCAAATGATAACCACAATATTTCAACAGAGATTATATTTAGCTATTAACTTGGCTGGCGCGTCGCGAATTTATCTATGCATCCGTTTTTAAGTACGTGGAAATTATTCTACTAAACCATCGCTATTGCATTCTCTGTAGCTTTATTAAAGACCAGTTTATAAATTTACTATATATTTAAATAAGTACACTATATGAGTTATATATTTTCTGTTTAATCCTTTAAGTTATTTGGGAATTTCATAATGGAAAATTGCAACATAGATTATGGCAACCTAGGTTTTATCGATAAAGCCACATTTCGTGTAGTAATAACAAATATTTATTGTCCAACAGTCGAGCCGAACAATATAATATTTCAAAAATATGTACAATATGTAATTGAAAATGAAAGATATACTAACTAATATATTTCAAAGTATATAAATAAATAATAGTAAAAATTTTAATATATTGTGAAAAACTCGTTTTTCTGGTTTGTTTAAATAAAATAAACGGTAATTAAAGACACTATATTAATAATAAATATACACTAAAACACTTAAGAACTAATAACAGTATTTGCTTCACTATATATATATATATATATATATATATATATATATATATATATATATATATATATATATATATTAAAATAATAGACTTTTTTATTGGTTTAGCGACCTTTAATGACTTTTAATGTTTTCTTCTACGACGTTTCGACTCTTATTATTATTGAGTCTTTTTCAAGTAACTAGAAACAAAAATTAATACAATGAAAAGTAAGAAAATATGTTTGAATTTGTGTGAGTGCATTAACAATTAAAATTAAAATTAAATTAATAATAAAGTAAGGAAAAGTTAAAATGATTACATTTGTATGAATGAATTAAAAAATTTAAATTACAATAATAATGAAGTAATAATAAAGTAAGGAAACATTGAATGACATAAAACTCATCGATTTGTTTTGTTTTAACACTCATATTGTGCACATGTGTCGTCGGAACTTTATTACTACTACTTTATTATTACTTCATTATTATTGTAATTTAAATTTTTTAATTCATTCATACAAATGTAATCATTTTAACTTTTCCTTACTTTATTATTAATTTAATTTTAATTGTTAATGCGCTCACACAAATTCAAACATATTTTCTTACTTTTCATTGTATTAATTTTTGTTTCTAGTTACTTGAAAAAGACTCAATAATAATAAGAGTCGAAACGTCGTAGAACAAAACATTAAAAGTCATTAAAGGTCGCTAATTATTAACACGGGGTTCGGTCCTGTGCAAGAACACAGAAATACATAAGTAAGTGAGTTCCGTGATCAAACTCAAATAATCTGAGAAATTACGAACAATAATTACTGTGCGTGTGGTAAAAATAATAGTGAGATAGAGTGTATTTGATAGTGCCGGGAACTAAATTAAAAAACTACAATAGACAAAGGTTTGTTTTTCTGAATAAAATAAATTGTATAAATATATATAACTGAACATCTGGCTTGACCGATAGGAGCACGACCTCCGACGGGGAGACCGGGGACGGGCTTTTTGCGCGGCGAGCTATACGATTAGAGACAATAATAGTGTAAGTATAGAACAGGGACGGACTTCAAGTAAGGTAACAGGTAAAATTAAGAGGAAATTTTGATAATGGATTCTGATACGTCTGATGATGTAAAACGGAAAAGAACGGACGTACTAGAAGAGGACTCATTTAAAAAGTCGAAGAAAACATATAGAAGCCCATCAAAAACAAACGATGAAATGCTGAAAGAAATTATGGGAATGATGAAAGGACTCTCCGCTGACATAAGGGATATTAAGACTGAACAGAAAATGCAGGGAGAAGATACTAAAGCATTGAAGGACGAAATAAGAGAGTTACGGAAAGAACAGGTAGAATACAAGAAAGAGATAAGAAATCTGAAGGAAATAAATGGAAAAGTGATGGATGAAGTCAATGAATTAAGAAGTGAGGTAAAACTATATAATGAAAGAATTGAGAAATTGGAAAGTGTTAGAAGAAGGAAAAACATAGTAGTACAGGGGATGACAATGAATACAGGAGATGGCAATATACTGAAAGATGAAATGAGAAAGCTAATAGAAAATGAGATAGGTGTGAAAATAATAATAAAAAAGGCTAGTAGATTGGGGATAAAAACATGTCTAGTCGAACTAGACAGTGAAGAGAATAAAAAAGAGGTCATGCAGAATAAAAGTAAATTAAAAAATAGACAAGGCAGCCAGATATTTATTAATGAAGACCTAACAAGAGAAGAAAGAGATATCCAGAGGAACATTAGACAGAAAGCAAAAGAAGAAAGGAGATATGGAAAACAGGTTAAATTGGGGTTTGCAAAGCTAATGGTGAATGGGGAGACTTGGAAATGGAATAGACAAACAAGGATGCTGGAAAAGATTGAAAGATTAAT
The DNA here is from genome assembly GCA_935421215.2 of Melolontha melolontha. Taxonomy (NCBI): domain Eukaryota; kingdom Metazoa; phylum Arthropoda; class Insecta; order Coleoptera; family Scarabaeidae; genus Melolontha; species Melolontha melolontha. The sequence goes on along the minus strand of OW285236.1, from coordinate 191,955,639 downwards.
AAACAATCCAAAAAACTAACCAGAAAGACAAAGGACGGTAGTATGGAACTGAACAGGCAACGAAATGGACACGAGCTGAAATCAAATAATATTAATGGAAATGCACTCGAAGTACTGGAAGAGAAGGGAACTGAAACAGATGGAGAAATAAATAGCACTGAAAAAAGAGGCGAGGCAAAAACCCAAAAATGCAAACAAAAAATGAAAGGAAAGGTGTGGAGAGTAGCAACATGGAATATACGAAGTATAACGGGAAAGGAAGAGGAACTAATTACAGAATTTGAAAAAGCAGACATAGATATCTTAGGAGTAACTGAAATAAAAATTAAAGGCAAAGGGGAAAAAGTAGTACAAAATGGCCATCTCTTAATATATAGTGGGGTAGAAATGAATCAAAGAGCGAAAGAAGGAGTAGGTTGTATAATAAAAGAAAACACTATTAAATATATGAGAAAGTGGGAGGCCTTATCAACGAGGATAATGAAGATAGAAATGGAAATTGAAAAACAAGCAAGCACAACAATAATAATTGTGTACGGACCTAATGAGGATGACGTAGCAAAGCAAAAAGAAGAGTTTTGGGAACAATTAGAACAGGCAACAGAGGATGTCAATGCAAGACTAATTGTATTGGGCGATTTTAACGCAAGAGTTGGGAAAAAGGATGAAGAATCAGGAAAAGTAATTGGAATGCAGGGGGAAACAATACGAAATAATAATGGCAAAAGACTTATCGACTACTGTTTAACTAATAATCTAATAATCACGAACACATTCTTTGCCCATAAAGAAATACATAAATACACCCGAGAAGTTAGAAGCAGGGGCGAAAAATCAATCATAGACTATGTACTAATAAACCAAAGCCATAGGAAAGAAGTCGAAGATACTAGAGTGCAAAGAGGTCCAGAAATATACTCGGATCACTACTTGTTGCTGTCAAAAATATTCATTCCAGGAAGGAAAAGCCCAATGGTGACTAAGAACAAAAAACAAAAGACAAAAGTGGTTATAAGAAACTATAAACTCAGACAAAATGAAATAGCGACAAAATACAAAGAAAAAATTGAGCAAGAAATGGAAGAATTAAACAAACTGGACACAGACAATAATGTGGAAATATTATGGACAAATATAAAAAACAAAATACATAAAGCTGCAAAGCAAGCGTGCGGAATTATAAAAATAAATAAAAACAAAAAACAAACAAGCTGGTGGTGCGACGAAATAAAGGATGCGATAAAATATAAAAAACGTGTGTGGGCGAAATACCTCAAAGTGAAAACAGAAGAAAGCTACGCTGGGTATAAACAGCAAAGAACAAGGGTAAAAGAACTAGTGAGAGCAGCAAAACAAAAGTCATGGGAAGAATTCGGGGAAAGAATGGAAAGTGATAGCCACGGAAATCAGAAATTATTTTATAAAGTATTGAAAACTTTTAAAAGGGATACGAACTACAATAGCAAATACATAAAATCAAAAGAGGGCAAAATACTTGAAGATGACAAAGAAATAATGGACAGATGGAGAGAATACTTTGAGGATATGCTTAATATAGAAAAAATAGTACAAGGATATAATGAAAAAGAAGAACAAATAACCACCCAAGCAACAGATGAAGGTGACCAAGAAATAAAAATAGAAGAAGTAAAAGAAGCAATTATAAAAATAAAAACAGGAAGAGCAGCAGGCCATGATTGTATATCACCGGAAATGATCAAAAACTTGGGTGAAAAAAGCATAGAAGTTATAACTAAACTGTTTAACAAAATATGGACAGAAGAGAGAATACCACAAGATTGGGAAATAGGAGTGATATTACCCATCTTCAAGAAAGGAGATTACCGTGAATGTAAGAACTATAGGGGAATAACAATGATGAGTATAATGGCCAAAATGTACGAAAGAATACTGGAAAAAAGATTAAAAATACAAATAGAGACACAGCTAGAAGATTCACAAAGCGGTTTTAGGAAGGGAAGAGGAGTACAAGACCACATATTTACTATAAAACAAATAATGGAAAAAAGACAGCAAAGAAATACGTACTTGGCGTTTATTGACCTAGAGAAAGCGTTTGATAGTGTACCAAGGAAAGCGATATGGGAAAGCCTAAAAAGAAGAGGTGTAAATAAGAAATTGAGAAACAATGTGGAGTGTATGTATAAGGTCACAAAGAATTATGTACGAACGAGAAATGCAGAGTCACAGATATTTGAAACTAAAGAAGGACTGAGACAGGGTGGTGTACTGAGCCCAGCACTATTCAACATAGTGATGGATGACGTACAAAAAGAGATAAAGCACAAACTGAAGAAATTACCAGTGGGTTATAGAAATATGGCAATAACGACAATAACTGACTGCGTCTTTGCAGATGATTTAGTAATATTTGCAAAAAACACGACAGACCTGCAAGAAAACGTAACAATATGGAATGAAGCCCTTCAAAACAGAAACTTAAAAATTAACATCGATAAAACAAAGGTAATGGTGATTGGGAAAGGAAACGGGCAAGCATCAATAATACTGGACAATACAAAAATAGAGGAAGTAAAGACGATGAGATACCTGGGCGTAAATCTACAGAAGAATGGTAAGAACGAAACTGAAATAAATGAAAGAATAGAAAAAGCAACACGGACATACTATGCTTTGAATAACAAATTTATAAGAAATAAAGAAATATCAACTAAGACAAAAATCCTAGTTTACAAGTCTATACATAAACCAATATTAATGTATGGTAGTGAGAGCTGGGTGTTAACAAGGCAACAAAAAAGTAAAATCCAGGCGACTGAGATGAGATTCCTGAGAGCAGTTAAAGGCATTACAAGAAGAGATAGAATACGGAATGAAACAGTGAGGGAAGAACTAAGAGTGGAATCGATTTTAAAGAGCATTGAAAGGCAGCAACTGAAGTGGTTCGGACATCTAATAAGAATGGAAAACCAGAGACAACCGAAACGGATATGGCTGGCAAGGACACAAGAAAAGAGGACTAGAGGAAGACCGAGAAAAGAGTGGAACAGTGCAGTGGCAGAGTGCTTGGAAGCTAGGGGAACAAAGTGGAAGGATGCAGAAGAAATGGCAAGAGACAGAAGGGATTGGGCAATGTTTTGTTCGTAAATAAAAAGTTTTTAGACGCCTTAACACCTTCGGGTATAATAAGGCTTTATCGATTATATATATATAAAGGTCGCTAAACCAATAAAAAAGTCTATTATTTTAATATTAGGACACGGCCAATAAAATAAATAAGAAAATTAAATTCTTATTAACACTAAATATATATATATATATATAGATAATTATTTCGTGACCTTTGTGTGTTATGGTAGATTCAATTAGTTGGCGATTTAATAAGGTCTGGATAAAATTATTCAAAGATACATTCCAGTTTAATAATAATAGATCATGCCTTAGTATTCTAAAAATAGTTACAACAAAAATGGGGAATAGCAGGGCATGAGTTATTATTATGTATGCGCCCGTTAAGCGGCTTAAGATGTTAAGCTGTCGGCATTCGCCTTAAACGACAAGGAAAACCACGAAAACCTACTCGGACAGCCAGTCAGGGATCTAAACACGGAACTGTCAGCATGATAAGCAAATGTACAGATATTCAAATAACATAAGATATATATTTATATAACAGCAACATATAGTATGATGGTAAATTGCAGATCGTTACATAATTAGGTTATAGTATATACTGCTTAAATTTGTTATATCACTTCTGTTGTTAATTGATTTTTTTTCCTGTTTAACACTAATCATTTCTTTAATTTCCCTTTTCATTGTGTGCTGTTCTGTTTCAATTATCTGTGTGTTTTCAAAATCGAAATGGTGATCGCGTTGCAGTTTGTGTGTAAATAAAGCAGTTTTGTCTGTTTTAGAGAATTTGTGGGCTTGTATTCTTTTGTATAAATAGTTTAGTTTGGCCTATGTAGTAACTATCGCAATCGCAACATGGTATTTTATAGAAGAAAATGAGGTGGAAGTTTAATGAATTGATAACGTTTTGTTCCAAATGTGCTATGGGCTCTCCTTTAGCTGCTCCTATTGCAAATCTGGTAATGGAACATCTGGTAAAAAAACGTTATCAATTCATTAGACTTCCACCCAATTTTCTTCAAAAGATATGTAGATGACATCATAACATGTATTCCGACAAATAAAATAAACTACCTTTTAAATAAATTCAACAATTTTCACAATAAATTAAAATTGACTATTGAAGAAGAAATTAATAACAGTATTAACTTTCTTGATATTTCTTTAAGCAAGCTATGACTAGAAATTTCCCTTCTAGTGTTTTGCGAGACATACTAGTACGTGTTCGCGTGTAGCGCGTGCGGTGACGTAATCGCCTGACATATCTTTGGATGATTCACATAACAATACGTACATGCACAATAATGTAAGGAAAAAAATTTAAAAAATTTATCATAAACAAAAAATTAATTCAAGGATTAAAAGTTGCAAAATTAGAAAAAACATGACAGTATTTACAAATCACCAGTGATGAAATACGACGGAATATTGTAAGTTAATTATAAGTAGGAAATAACCGAGATAACTGGATAAAATTTGTTTTGCATACTAATTGAACCTTACGTGCATAATGTAAATTACACCTATTAATGTTGATTTGCTTGGATTCAGGAAGACGTATATTGAAGTTATCTGCAGTATAGAGAAGATAGAGACTCGCGGTGTGATTAAGCTCCTTCATTTGAAAGCTGACAGTACCCGGAAAATTCACGATGAAGTGGTGGTTGTATATGAAAATGATAGTCCGTCATATGACATAGTTATGAGGTGGAAAAGGAGTTTTCAAAGTGGCCACATGTCCCGCACAGACAATCCAGGAAGTGGAAGGCCATCACTCACGGACGATACGCCACAGTAAATAACAACCATTAAATCGAAGAGCAACCATCCAAATGAGGAATTAAAGCGACGTGGTTTTGAAATTCTGACAGTTCTATTCTCTCTATCTCGCTCCAAGCCACTTGTTTTATTTCCAGTACTCAAAAAAGCATTGCAAGGTCGAAGATTTGACAACACAAATGACGTTATTTAGGAGGGAAAATTTCGTTGTGTTGACAGAACATGACTTGCATGTCGAAACCATTTAAAACCGAAGAAATGTTAAAGAAGTATTAGGTAGATACTGGCCCTTCGAATGGAAATATTCAAAAATAATTCGCTGCATTTTATGATGGTCATATAAACACAGATGATGTTGAGCACCTAGATCCTTCCTTTGCAACCACTACCGAAGATATGATAACTGACCTTCATTTGTATAAGATATTTTCTTTTGTTTTGCCGTAAAAATTATAAGTTTTTTAGTAGAGCAATGAATTCTGGTGAAATTTCATATAAAACTTGGAAAAACCATTACTGAGACTTATTTGTTATTAAAGCAATTATAGGGCAATGAACATTTATAACGTGCGCAAGTATTTGAGTAGTTTAATTGTTTCCAAGATGACGAAAAAAACATTGGAGATGGTGCGCGCCCGTGACACCCTTCCACGTCAAACGAAAGTAGATATTTAAAAAATCGGTAATCTGGTCCGATCTGAACGTCAATTAACTGTTTGTGTATCAAAGAAAATTTGAGTACATCAATACCTTAAGCACACATTACGCATTTATTACAAATGAAACAGATGTATATTATGCATATCTGTATCTGTACAGATGGACTTACATCTTGAATTTTCCAACGTTCGCTTCGGCCAGAGACACGTGTTTCTGTCTCAAGAGACGTCATCTAAGTTTGGCTAATGAAGTAAAGCTTTTTGGCTCGCCTTAAGGGTAAGTAGCATTACGCATTTGTTACAAATGAAACATATGTATATTACACATATCTGTATCTGTACAGATGGAAACACGCCTTGTATTTTCCAAGGTTCACTTCAGCCAAAAACACGTGTTTCAGTCTAAAGAGACGTCATCAGTTTGGCTAATGAAATAAAGCTTGATTGCGCGCTTTAGAGGTAAGTAACAAATGTCGTCCTATCAGGTGGCACCAGATAATCTAGTGACATCTGACAGACAAAAGAAACTTCGTGAAAATATCGATTTTATCTCGACCAGCTATGCCGGTACAGAAAGAAAAAAAATACATTTGTAGGTGTAAGTCAATTACACGATGCAAGATAATACTTACCTTTAAGGCGAACCATCAAACTTTACTTCATAGCCAAACTGATGAGGTCTCTTTAGACACAAACACGTGTCTTTGGCTGAAGTGAACGTTGGAAAATGCAAGGTGTATGTCCATCTGTACAGATACAGACATGCGTAATATACACACAAGAATTTAAACATGCAAAAAGTGTGTGCGAATGTGGTGCCAAAAATTCTCGCAATCGAACAAAAACAAAACTTCTGAAAATATTTGTACATTGAGAATGACTAAAACTTCCTGGAAAGAGTAATAACATGCGATGCACCTTGTTGTTTCACCTATGATCCAGAAATTAAGTGTCAATCAATACACTGAAAGAGCCCAATTTCAGCGAGACCTAAAAAAGCGCGAGTGAGTAAATAAAAATTCAAAGCTATGATAATTGTTTCTTTTATATCGATGGGATTGTGTATCTAAACTGAGTTCCGGAAGGTCAAGTTGTTCAGAAAAGAAGGATTCCAATTGTAGAAGAAAGCAATAGGCTCTTCATCAGCACAACACCCTGGCGCACAGTGCACTATCTGTCAAGACTTTTCTAGCCATGTGTAACATCACAGTGTTAGACCATTCGCCTTTTAATTTAATTTTGAATTGGACGTCAGTAAATCGAAACATTTGAGCACACTGTTCTTTGCACCCAGCACCAATAGAGCTCTCAATTCCACTCCGTTACTCTTGTGTCCTCGAAGGAAGCCACTGTCGTCCATAGGGGAAATTTGACGACCCTTGTAGGACTCAAACAGATGTGTTCCTAAATCTTTCTGTCTGAATCGCTTCAGTTCCTCAGTAGTATATAATACAAGAAAGCTAATAAGACGAAAAAAGCATTCACCTTATTGGCCTGACCTGTCATCATCAGATTTGTATCTGCTCCCCAAAGTCAAATCTGCATTAAAATAGACACGATTTCAGACTGGAAAAGAAAAAGAGGAAAAGCATAAATAAAGCATACCGTAGAGCTGGGAAGGTATCGTGGAAAATCATTGGATGAAATGGGAGTATTATCAAGTTATAGGAAGAAGTGAAAATAGTAAATACGAGGGAGTATTGATACATTCTTAGCCTACTATTGAAATAATTTAGAGTTGGGACATTACAACGATCCTGCAGCGCCTTTTTTAAACCTTCTATAAAAAATATTTTTCCTGATTTACAAACTAGCCCTCCACTGCTTCTATAACCTCTTCGATACACAAAAATTGACTTCCTTTTAATCTTTTTTTCAATTGAAGGAACAGATAATAGTCTGAGGTGGCTAAATCTCGGGAATAAGGCCGATGTTCCAATACTCGTAATTCGAATCCTAGATCCGAATTGTAGTCATGGTAATGCGCGATTTGTGTGCAGGGGTATTGTCCTGCAAAAACAACACAACTTTCACTAATATGTCATGTCTTATTTCCTTCATTTTCTCTCTCAGGGTGGTTAGTAATTTAAAATACGAATCTCAAGTGATGGTCTGTCCCTTTTTTAAGAATCCATCATAATTATTCCACGAATATTTAAAAAAAAACTCAAGCAAGAACTTTTTCAGCGGATTTTTTAACTCGAAACTTCTTAGGCCTTGGAGAATCATGATGCTTCCACTCCATCAATTGCTGTTTTATTTTTGTGTCATAAAAATGGACCCAAGGAATGTTGCAGACGTGAATTATATGATCCACAGGCTCATATGAAATCTCAAGTGCCTCAGTTATATGTTTCAGCCCAATTCGACGGTCTGATAATATCATATGATCAACTGCCTCAATATTTTCGGGGGTGGACACCGAAATCGGTCTTCCTGGTCGCTTCTCATCTTCAACGGAAAGTTTTCCTCTTTTTAATGAGGCAAACCAATTTTTAACAGTCGCATATGATGGGCATTGATCGCAAAGTATGTTAAGCATAACTTCGTAAATTTCCTTACCACTTAACCTATGCCTCGATAGTCCAATTTATCGATTTTCACATTTTCATTCGACATGCTTTCTTTCAAAATTTACTGCAAAGCAATACTTCAACTTTTTGACGTCAGATTTTACAGTGACACTTTTAAAATGTCATTGTTTCTTGACATTATAACAAGATTTTGTTTTGTTCAAGAAAAATGGCCTAGGATAACTAGATATCAATACCTCGTACGAAGCCTGAAACGGCAAAAGAACAAAACAAGCAGAAGAGGAAGAAGAAATCTAAACAATAGTATAATGTGTATTTTACTACAAGCTATCAAATAATATGCCATGATTAAATTAAATATGCTTGTATCGCAGGTATATATTTTTACATTATGCCAGCAATTTTAGAATGAAATTAATGTCTTTTCTTTCTGATTTATTCGTCGTTATAAAGAAGAAATTTACATTTCATCTGTAAATCCGAGCCGAAAACACAACTGTACAATATAATACTTTTACACATTGAACTATAAATTTAATATACGTGATTTGTTGCGTATATGCACGTCGCGCAGGATAATTTTTTATCAAATGTCACACTCCCATCATAAGTCCCGATGGCCTCTAATGTTTTAAAACAACTGCACAAAATCGTTAAAGTATAATTTACGACATTCATAAATGGAAAGGCAGTAATATTTTTAGTACTGGCATATGCGTGCCTTCATTGTATTGATATATTTGCCAACAATGAACCTTATAAAAAGAATTTATTTGGCGTTGTTATCTGCACAATACCACACCGTTACTTATATACTAAATTATTTCTCATCAAATACATAATTATTTTATTAATACGATAATGTTAATGCTATTAGTCCACGCTTGTTTTATATAATATTACGAAAAATGTCGGCAAAACAATAGAGGCAGTCTTATATTTTAGTACCACCAGGAGGAATGAAATGTCGACGAAGTTATTATCCTTGGCGTTGCTACAAAACGGAACATTCTACAGTTTACAACCAAAGTAACATTCATTACCTTGCGATGTTTGTCATTAAAACAACATACTCTAAATATCTATATAAGTTTAGTAATATATTACATGAGCAAGTAAACGTTCATAAATCCAGCAAATTCTTTGCTTATATATTTGTGTATGCAGACATGACATATTTTTAACAATATGTTTTAGCATTAAAATTTAATTGCTAGTATAATGTTTGTCCACTTTTAAATTAAAATTCTTTCCCTAAAGCAGTATTGGATAACAAATGCGTATATCATCATTCCGTAAAAGATATATAATCATAAACTGAACAAACAGGTAGTAAATACTAAAAATTGTCTGCAACTAATTAAATTTGCAGATTTGGGTCTTGCAAAATACAGTAAAAGTTATATAAATATTGAATTACACATGCTTTGTGGCTATAGTTCCCAAAGTTTTTCAAAATTAGTAAAACTTCTAGCCAAGCAACCCTTTCCTAAAAGTAAACAAAGTTATTTATTTATTTTTAGCAAAAGAGAATACCTAGTGGTTTTTGTGCATAGGTCAAAAAATCAGAAATTAAATTATGTTTTAAATCAGATGAAAAACTATAATAAATTAATGGCTTATGCGATTTGAACACTAGGATTGAGAAATTATGAGAAAGTGTAATTCACGCGCTTTCTACTTTTTTTAGGAATGAGCCAAAATTTTCAATTAAAGTTATAGGAACGTAGCTTAAGATTTCAAAAGACAAGGTTCTTTACATATTTACAGAAAACCTGAACTCAGAAAAGGTGAATACAAAGCTACTTTCAGTTAACTTAATAAATAATCAGAAATCGTTCCGAATTCAGCATTTCAAAGCTATTTAGCTATACAATCGAAATATCAAAATTGTATTTTTTATATTATAATTTGTGGCCAAATACTACGCTTTTAATTCAAGTTCTGGATGATGTTAATCAAAAGAAAAAATTCCGAAAAGGTCCACCTTCTGGTGGAGCATTTATTTACAAAGAATCCGTCCCTAGTTAAAATAAGGGCTGATTATTTAAGTGTTATTAAAAGTTTGCTTTGACGTATACATGGACAATTGGAATACTAGGTTTGCTTGATTTGGTTAGATGCACTGGATTTTCTTTCCTGAACTTCATTTGATGATAAAAGGAAAGGGGCACTATCACATTATTGTAATGCAAAAGGCGATTCTGGAGGACATTACAGTAAATAACGGAAAAACCCATGGTGTATCATTTCAAATGCAGTAAAGGAATACCTATATATATATATATATATATATATATATATATATATATATATATATATATATATTAATTAATATATATATATATATATATATATGCGTATGAGACGGAAACCTAGCAACAACCTACTGTATGGGTGTTCCAAGATGAACCGAACCCCACAAAAGTTGTTCGTGAAAGGAGAACTGCCAAGAAAATGATCGCTTGTTCCTTCGGCTGTACAGGACACAACGGAACAATTTCCCTAGCGGATCGAAAAACTATTAACGCTGAATGATATACAGTAATTTGTTTGCCAAAAGTTATAGACGAAATCAGGAAGAACAACCGAAAACGTCGCATTATTCTTCATCACGACAATGCGAGTTCCCATCCAGCACGTCTAATAGTTGATTTTTTGAAGGGGAAAAGTGTTGAAAGAATGTCTCACTGTCCATATTCACCTGACTTGTCGCCGAATGTTTTTGTTCCCAACTGTGAAACTAAAAATGCGTGGACAGCGATTTTCAACACCCCAAGAAGCAGTCGTGCCATTTGAAAATCATGCTTCTGAGACACAAGCTTCAGTGTAGAAAAAATGTTTTGAGAACTGGTTCGTATGCATACAAAAGTGTATAGACCATAAACGCATCAAAACAATAAAATAGTTTGTTCCCAAAAATTATGTTTTTTTCCAAGATTTTGTAAAAATATAAAAGGTGACCCTCGTATTAGTGTATGATGTTGAGATAGACAAAATTCACTTACTGCGTATACAGTATGACTTTTTGGATGATTTAAAAAAAATGCATACGATTAATTTCAATTGCAGAAGGATGACAAAGACTGCCTATAATAAAATTGTGGAAGAATTCCAATTATGACGTTTTTTTTTATGTGAATATCAATTTTAATTTGTAGTTACATATTTGCATAATACAAGGATAAGTGACACAAAAATATTGCGGTGTAATTGACAAGAAATTCCAATTAGTATTGTAAAAATTTTGAAAATAAAAGCTAAAACTGGATAAGATTTATACCGCGATTCTATCCTTGACTCTAATAATGTTTGTAACTTTAGCACTCAATATCATACGATACATTGGCAATAAAAATGCTATTTCCATGTATTTTTCTAGAAAAATATTTAACATGCTGCTAATTATTATTTGCAATTATTTTCTAAAAATAAATTTTAAGTTTTTCAATACACTGCGATTGTATCAATAAATTTACACCAAACAATTCGACGATTTATTCATTTAAATTACATATTATATTTTAAGAATATCGAAAGTTGCAACCAGGCGCCAATGTGAATAGTGCCATAGTTTACACATAAAAGATCAAAATAATGTTGCTACGCTCTGTAGTAACTAAACAATTTCATATTAACGCACCTTCATCTATTTGCCTAAATGCTTCTTCTTGATCATCTTTGGCGCTCTTCAATATAACTTGAACTAATGAGATCATCCTCCACGAGAGTTGAAATTTGTCTTTTATTTTGTTGAAAAAATCCACCAATTTTTCGGCAGCTCTACCTGTCAAACAAAAAATCTTTAAACACCACTTATTTGTACGGTTGGGAATATTTTTCATGAATTACTGGTTTGTAGTTCTGAAAATTGCACTTTTCTATCACATCAATTCAATACAAAAATTAATTTTAATAACTTTATGTATTAATTATTGTCAATAGTCAAAATTTAAACTAACCGAAATAACTTTGTTTAATAATAATTGTCAGATTTATTTCTTTACATAATTCCATTGTAACATTGTAATAATTTATTAAAAAAATAAAGCCATTAAAAACAAACTCTACATATTAATTTTTTACGCAGTACTGCAGATATTTATGGACAATTACCATTTTATATCGATATTTATGTTCCTGCTATATATAATAATGCTTGTCCAGGTTGTTTTACGAAGCTGTTATAATAACAGGATAGGTTATAAAATATAACCATTTCAGAAGCACAAAATACGTTTATAAATTTTTGCTTCCATGTGTGTGTTTTGTTTAGTTACCATTGTTATGACAGTGGTTAATTTTTTACTGTATCATATGGAAAGCGAAAGTATAGTTTCATATATTTTACATCAGCATAACAATTCGTTGATCAAATATTTAGAACATAATGACGACTTTCACAAAACTGAAGAGATAATAAATAGAGAACGGACACGCTTACCACCCAGTGCAGTACTGGCGAAAGGCTGTATTTCTAAAATATTTAATTTTATTTATATAATTGGAAAACGAACGGGTGGTGATCTATAAAATTACGAAATACATATTTATTTGTTGAAAAGTTGTATTTATAAAGTTTTTAATTTTATTTATATAATTGGAAAACAAACGGGTGGTGATCTATAAAATTACGAAATACATATGTATTTGTTGAATAGTTGTATTTTTAAAGTTTTTAATTTTATTTCTATAATTGGAGCATTTTTATTTGTTCATTTTGTCGTTCAAGTTGAGTAAAGGAGTATTAATATTGACTAGCAATAGTTTACGAAAAGGTTTTGTTTAAGTATGACAATACGTTAAGCACGTATAAAGCGTTTGTACAATATGGAACAAACATGTAAATAATTTACATATCTGTAAGTATCTTTATTGTCCATGTGCATAGTTACAGATATGTAAATTATTTACATGTTTGTTTCATATTGTAGCAATAGTTTCTCAAGGTTTTCTTCTGTCAATTTTGTTCTCTTTGAATTAAGTACATCCTTATAAATAGAAAACGTCCTTTCTACATCGCAACTGGTTATAGGTGCATACTGGAAATATTCTTTTATTTCTTCATATTTAGCCGTTAGATTTTGTGGAATTGTCTCCATACATAATTGCTGCAATGTAATTAAATCTGGATTTCTATTAAGAATTGCTTCAAACTTTTGCCGAAGGCCACATCCGAAGTCACTTGGAATACTTTTCAAATTATTAACAGCCACATCTAATGTGGTTAATCCGTCATTTAATTTGAGATTTCGATTTTCAAAATAAGTGATTTGTTTTGGCAATTTTCCAAACTGTTCGTGAAGAAAGTACAACTGATTTTTTAAATTTGGGATTTGTGTGAGCTCCTTGCACTCACCAATACTTCTAGCATCCTCCTTTAGCAGTGTTACGAAATGTTTTAGACTATCGAAATTCTCAGCATAATAACTAGTAGCTTCCAGCCATGTTCCCCATCTAGTTATTACTGGAGTGGGAGGCAGTGACAGAGATGGAAATTTTTCCCTGAAAAGAGCTACTCTCAATGGTGCTTTTCTGAAAACTTTTTTAAAAGCTGATACAAGTCTATCAACTTCCGGAAAAGTGTCTCTGATATATTCACAGATTATGTGGAGAGCATGTGCTACACAAGTAATATGCAGCATATTAGGATATGTTTTCTTCAATAGTCTGCCTGTTTTTAACATATACGCAGCACTATCACTGACAAATAAAAGTATTTTTTCTTTGTACGTGGCGTCCGAATGAAGCATTTTTTGCATATTCTCCTTAATGGTTTCAGCAACTGTTTCCGCATCAACTCTATTTATAACACTTGTTGCTATTACATATGAGTTATAGGGAATAGTTGGATGTAGTACACCAGCTACAACATTTACCACACAGCGTCCTAACATATCCACCGTTTCGTCGGCGCTTATCCATATGTATTGATTTAAAAGATGGCTTCTAATGCGTTCTACTGTTCTCGTATAGCACCTAGAAACATAATATTTGCGTAAAGTTGATTCATCAGGAACATTTCGACCAGTAGGTATATTTTTTCAGAAATATTTTTAAAGTGGGATTGCTAAGTTTATTTAATGGAATATTAGCCGCCATAAAAGTTTTACAGAGTTCAGATGTGTTTGCGATCCTAAGTGACGAATTTTTGACGATATTTTACGGATTTTGTAATAAATTTCGGAATCACTGACAATGGACATACAATCAGTATGACCGTCAATCCAACTCGCCATTGTTTTACAATGCCGTTCTCGACATTCTTCCATATCATGTCTGAAAAACATAACATGTACACAGGAGAAGAATCATGGATTTATGCATATGAGGTCGAAAGCAAGGTTTATTTCAAAATAAACCAAACCAACAAATGTTACTCGCGCTAGAAGCACTTCGAAGCAATGGTCGCCTCTTTTTTTGAGAAAATGGACATTTGACTACAGCGCCACTAGAGCATTTTAGAACGATCTATTGTGAATGGTACGCAACCATTTATTTGCCAGAGGTTTTTGCCGAAATAGGAAACAAACAGTGACGCAGGATCATTCATCACTATGATAATGCGAGCTCTCACATATCGGCGCAAACAATTAAATATTTGACACGAACGTAACTTCAACAACAAAACGTCAAATGACAGATAGAGAGTTGCTCTAAATCAACGTGCCACAGTGTGGCACGCCTGACCCTCTAGAGTTGCACGCCAAAGTTTTCACAAATAAAAAAAAATACAATATAATTAAACTAAAAAAGCAATACTCACTATACTAAAGGCACTCGGACTAACTCTGAACTTTAACACCGCTGCGGAGTATGCAGACGGCACCAATAAGGCGGCCCCTGCGTACGCAATTTTACGGCCGCGTGGCTGATGAAATGTTATGTTTTATTTTCAGTGATCAGTCTTTGTTTGTGGGGAGTCGGGAGTCAGGGCGTGTTTTTTGCGACAACTCACTGTTTATAGTTCTTTTTTAAAATGGCTTCAACATTAAAAAGGAGGTACAAAGATGATATTGCCGTGCGTGATTTTAATATCGCATGGGAAGAACAGTTTCTTTTTACGAATCAAAATAGTTCCAAGCCGGTATGCTTAATTTGCAGTGCTTCTGTGGCTGTTCCGAAGAAATTTAATTTGGAGCGACATTTCAACCAAATGCATGGTAATTTTAATTCCAAATACCCCGTTGGCTCAAAACTACGAACTGATTTCATAAGTAAGAAGAAACAATCCTTAGCAGGACAGCAATCATTTTTTTATAAAGGAGCGACGAGACGAAGTCGATGGTAAGAGCCTCATATGAAATTTCCCTTTTATTAACTAAAAATAAGAAGCCGTATTCTGATGGCCAAGAAATAATAAAACCGAGTTTAGCAATATTGGCTAAGCATGCGGGTGATGCTAAAATCAGCAAGATGGTGGACCATATAGCTTTATCTCGAAATACGGTGATGCGACGGATAGATGATATGGCTACTTCCGTTAATGAACAAATTACCTCTGGAGTGGCGTCTTGCGAATACTTTTCTTTGGCTTTGGATGAGAGTTGCGATGTAACCGACAATGCTCAATTAAGTATATTCGTTCGGTATGTAAATGATAATTTTGACGTTGCAGAAGAACTTCTGGATCTGCGACAACTATGTACCACCAGGGGAGAAGATATTTTCAATGAAATAAAAAGTGTTGCCGAGATCAACAATTTGGATTGGGCAAAACTTGATAGCATTTGTACAGATGGGGCACTTCAATGATGGGGAAGATAAAAGGAGCTGTGGCTTTGCTTGAAAATTATTTGGGAAGAGACATCTTTAAGTTTCATTGCATAATACACCAAGAAAGTCTTTGTGCCAAAGATTTGGACTTTTCTTCAGTTATGAACCCGATAGTGCGCTGTGTTAATAAAATTCGAGCGCGAGCATTAAATTGGAGACAATTTCGATGCCTCTTTCCTGAAGAAATTGAAGAAAATGGTGAACTTCTTCTTGATTGTGATGTGCGTTGGCTTTCTAAAGGCAGTCTCTTAATAGGTTTTGGAATCTTAGAGAGACTGTTTTAAAGTTCCTAGAAGACAACAATGAACTCCCCAGTGAGTGCTCACTTCTAAAAAACGAAGATTGGTTGTGGAATCTTGCGTTCCTGGCGGACATTATGGGCCATTTAAATAATTTGAATTTACGACTTCAGGGCAAAAATTGTATTTTTCCGACGTTATTTTCACACATTTCCTCTTTTGTTGCCAGACTAGCGGTTTTTCACGTTGATTTCGAACAAGAAAGATTAACTCATTTTTCCCACATGCAGGAACTTTCAACAAAATTTAATGAAATGCCCAAATATGATCTATTTAAGAATTTCATAAACGTCTTGCGCAATTCATTTGATAACAGATTTAGTGACTTTCAAAAAGATAAAATGAATATTGAGCTTATTGTAAACCCGTTTAGCATTTCTTTCCAGGAAATCAAAGAATATTCTGCGGAAATTCAAACTGAGATAATTGATTTGCAAAATCACTCAGTTTTAAAAGGAAAATACAAAGAAATTATGTCAACCGCGGCAACCAATCAAGATTATATTGGGTTTTGGAAATTTGTACCTGCTGCAGATTTTCCAAAATTGCACGATTTGGCCCTTAGGTACTGCTGCCGGTTTGGATCAACGTACGTATGCGAACAGACATTTTCGATTATGAATATTATTAAAAATAAATATCGCTCGACGTTAACAGACAGTCATTTAAAACACCTTATTTTGCTTGCGTCTTCAAAGATTTCTCCCGATATAGATGCTATTCTAAAAAATATTCAGATACAGAAACCACATTGAAGACTTTTAATTTTATTTAAATCTAACTTTTTTTTATTTTCCGAAAATGTGAAGATTTTTAGGTGTTTGTTTTTTTTTTGTAACCTATAGTAGAGATTTTATTTTATATTGATCAGCATACTGAAAATATACCTAGTAGTAATTAAGTAAGTTGGCTTTTATTTTTATTAAGCATAAAATTGGAAAACATTATTTCTACAATAAAAATGAGTGGCACACACAAAATTTTTATAGACAAAAGTGGCACAGCTTACAAAAAGGTTGGCCACCACTGCTCTAAATAAACACCGTATGATTGGTTTTCACAGTCTATTAGATTTCCTTATTCTCAATAAATTCAGCTTATTTCTCGTACCATACCTCACTTTTTTATGAGTACTATTCGAAGGAATGTCTGTTCGAGTTTTAGTTTTTTTAATTAATTTTAACTCAGAAATTTATGCGGACGCATATGGATTTGCAAACGATTAATATTATAATACAGTAATATAATTGGCACCAATAATAGCATGCGTCACGATATTGGCGCAAGGATACTACAAGAATGTCTTTTTTTCATTGTATAATGTATAAAATATATTATTAAGTGCGAGATGAAAATGATAAAATGTATCAAGACAATGTCCATTCAACCAAAAACTACTTACAATTTAACCACATAAAAATCAGAAATAATAAACTTATAATAATTTACAGTTAAATTTCATGTATTAAGTATCATATACCTTAAGAAAATACTTGCTTTTAAGACATTATAAAAACGGCTTAATCTTTTCTTAAAGTAAGTTAACCAAAATTATCTGATAAAACATGTTTACGAGCGATCTGCACCGAACTGGTCGTATTTTCTGCCTCTATCGCTTTTAATAATCATTAAGTTGCTATTAATACCGAGCAGAATTGTTTTAATTTTTACATTATATCGTTCACATAAATATTAATGGAAATTATTTCTTATGTGTATGTATAGGCTTATTCAAAAGTAAGTTACATTTTGAAACTGCCGTAATTTCCTTATAAAGTAAAATATATACAAATTAAAGACAGTTCTTTATTGGTAAAACACCAAAGCAAATCACTTGAGCGCAAATTTTGAATATGTCCGCCATCTTGTTCAACAAAAAGCAGCCTTTCTTCTATACTGTGGACAACATCTTGGAATAAATTAATTGGAATAGCCTGCCACTTGTGAAATTGATTCTTTGAGCTGCTGGATAGTAGTAACGAACCTTCGAAAAAATTCATAATTGGAGTAGACTGTGAAATTGGGTTGATACTTTAACCACTTCCGCATAATGACATTTATTATTTGACATTGAAACTATAAGTTTGTGTCAAATTTTTCAAAACTCTTATTAAGAAAATTGTTTGTGTTTAGATGTAAATGGACAACATTTTCAACAACTTCTGTAGCTATATGTAAATTTTGATTATGATTTCCATACTAAATAAATTATTTGTTTTCTTTTTTGTTGTAGTATCATTTCAATGCCATAACCTTTTTTTACAATGAAACCAAATGAAACTGTCAAGCATCAAGTAATATGTCATTATGTGGAAGTGGCTAAAGTACCAACCCAATTTCACAATCTACTCCAATTATGAATTTTTTCGATGGCTCATTAGGATGACTTAAAAAACCCTTTCTTCAAGATAGTCCCATAGCCAATCATCTGCCGGATTAATATCTGGAGAACGCGTTCGCCAAAGATTGGGAAAGTTTCTGTTTGTGACACGATTGCCAAAAGTGTTAATTAACAGTTTTGTACTGAAGTGTAAAAATGGTGAGCCGACCAGATCAAACCGACCAGATGAAGTTGGCTTGCTATGAATCTGGTGGGTTCATTAATTACTATTCTCAACATTCTCTTTATCAAAAGTATAACACCGCCATCAGAATAGCACATATAACACAGACTACCTTCTTAGAAGACAATCTTAGAAAAGTTTCAAACATCTTCTTCTACAATGGACACCCTAGGAATATACTTAACAAATTGATATATAGCTCCAACTTTTACGATGGCGCTACTTAAGACGTCCCTGTAGACAGTATGATTTACAAGAAAATTCCATATATTGGTGGCCTTATTCATTCAATTATATCACACTTTAAAACAATTTAGTAACATTAAAATAGCCAAATACAACGCATATATAGCAAGCGCCAATTAAGTTGGCGCGAGGAGGGGTAAGTTCGCGCAGGATTAGAAGTAGTGGGGAGATTTGTATTTGGTTTTACATCAAATGTCAGGTAATTTTAACCTCTGAGCGTGTATCACTTTATGATCCCCTAGCAAAGACATTATGTTCCGTCAAACGTCAATGACAAATGTATTCTGACAATTACTTGAGTAGTGGGGGTGGCCGTTTTTAAAAACGGTTTTTGCGCACACCCTCCTCGCGCAAACTTAATTAGCGCTTGCTATACTTGTATAAAAATTGTATGGCAAGACCAGGGATGTAACACCTTTGTTTTTAAATAGTCATGTTGTCTACAGGATACCGTGTTCGGATTGTCGTGGCGTGCACATAGACCAAACATCACAATAGCTGAAACAGCGTGTCACACAATACAAAAGTGATGTCCGTATTAGTAATAGATCTTGGCCACTGGTAGATCATGCACTTGATCTGGGCCATACATTCAGTTTCGGCGATGTGGGAATTGTGGCCGCTGAAGACAACCACAAAAAGAGATGCTTTTTAGAAATGGTTCGCATCAACGGAGACACAAATAGCGTAAATTATAAGTCGGATACGAATGGACTAAGTATAATATATTGTAATATACTCGGTCTTGGCGATTAGTTGACCTGACAGTTTTTGTAACAAGTCCTCGTATTGTGAATGTACAGTTTATATTTTTGGCTTCGATATTTTTATGACAACAGTTTTTTTTGTTGTGTTTTACATTTTTATTTTTATATTTGAACTTGTATGTATATATGTTTTTTAAAAGGTTGACATGAAACCAAGTGCTAATCAATTTAATGTAAAATAACCTATTTTAACATGTTTAGTTACCGTCACCGCTAATTTTTAACTCTGTTTTTGTTAAGTATTTTATTATTAGCATATTCATATTTATATATTGTGGGTCTTGTTAATCTTATAGCTTCTTCTGAATAAGAAACCAAAGGTTACGAAATATAGAGGTTTAAATAAATGAGTTTTTATTTGACAGACCGCTTACCCGATTTAATTATTCACTATATATATACATATATACAGGCTGTCACACAAAAAACGCCCCAAGCTGCAACTCTGTTATTTATATTTCGATTTTCATGAGATAGGTACCAATTAAATGGTTTGATGAGTAATATGTTTGAGGCTACATTTACTTTTTTCCAGCGCCATCTTCAATTCCTAGCGATTGTCAATTTCTTTTTTCAAATTGCACGTTATATATTATTTTGCATAATTGAATAGAGATTTTTTTCCTGAATTCATTGATATACAATACATTCATTTTAATTATAAATTTAGGAGAGAAAAAAATTAAAACACTTTCCAAACATTATCATAAAGTGACTTGTATTATACTCAAAATAAACTTGTAGCATGTCAGTAGGTTGATTGAAATTCATGATTTATTTTAAAACTGTCAAAATATGCTTGCTTAGTACAGAAAAGTCAAAGATGACAGTTACATATGCGTAAGCGTTATTTTTCCATCGCACACTACAGTATAACACAAGTGACAAGAGCATATACGGACAGTATTTTAATATTTTTTTTCTTCTAAATTTAATTAAAATTGATGTATTGCACATCAATGGATTCAGGCAAAAAATCTCTATTCAATTATGCAAAACAATATATACCGTGCACTTATATATAAAATGTTTCAATCGCTAGGAATTGAGGATGGCGCTGGAAAAAAAAGTAAATGTAGCCTCAAACATAGTACTCAAAAACCATTTCATTTAGTACCTATCTCATGAAAGTCGAAATACAAAAAACAGAGTTACAGCTTGGGGCGTTTTTTGTGTGACAGCCTGTATATACCGATTGGTTCAGCCCGCTACGGGCCACACGCAACAATATACGTATGGAACGTAATGCAATGTGGCAACGTGTGTACAATGCCACTCCGCGTGCGCATACATAAGTCCGATGATCGAGAGCAATAGATTGCCCGTCATTCGTATTTAGCTGTAAAGGTAGCTATCATGTCAGTGTATACAACCGCAGAGAAGGCACAAATAGTTTCGTGGTATCTTGCAGGCAATTCCTTTCGAACAACCGCTGATTTATTTGTTGTAGAGTACGTAAATCGGCCTATTCCTTCGCATTCGACTATTGAAAGGATCGTAAATGCGTTTAGGAAATATGGCTGTGTCGTCGGAAATTGCCGCAAATGCCAACAAATTGACGAACAGCCTCATATCCCTCTAATACCTGCCGATCGGGAGGAGAGAGACGTGAGGGTTTGTTCGTTAGTTGAAATGGGCGACCTTAAGTGTACCCGGCAAATAGCAGACGAAATCGGTGTTAGTAGGAGTACAGTAAAGCGCATTCTAAAACGCAACAATTCTTAAAATTTAAATTTATTTTGCAGAATTATTGATTTTTTTTACTTTTATTTTTTAGAAAACGTTATTGTTTTTTTATTACTTAAAATTACTTTTCCGTAGCAGCTAAGAATACAATAATAATAATAACTTGGAGATATAACGACCTTATTATGTCTGAAACAAATGGGCAAATTACGTATACAGAACGAATATGCAAACGACTATATCCTTGCGCGGTTTAAGTCTTACTAAATTCATAACTGCAATGTATGGCAATTTAAGCTACTGCGCGTGGAGGGGATTCGCTGTTTCCACTTATTGCTGGTTATGGCCCGTTCAGAGCTGGTCCTGTCGGTATAACAAACTGTTCCAAAGTTCATGTACTAGATTACTTTATAAGATAAGAAAAATTGCATTTCTGTTGAAATGCATTATATATGTGTGGACAAAAAGTAATAAGACTGTATTTTTTTTTAATACGCGCGCTATAAATATCGATGTGTATATTTATTTGGGAGGTTGGTGTGACTGCTTCGAAGAACTGACAGAAGTCTCCTGACATTTGCTTTGTTAGTTTAGAAATTACAGCGTGTCTTGTTAATGTGAAATTTTTTTAATACGAATAAATGTATTGAACAAAGAATTAACATCAAATTTTGTGCAAAAAAACTCTCTCGTAGATTTCTTGTACGGGCACATTAAAAATGTTATAAAAATGATACGGTATCAGTATTTATCAAGATCACAAGGTTTTAAGTGGTACAAATTATTTAGTTAGAGTCGTGAAGTAGTCGAAGACGAACCTCGTTTAGCAAGGCCATCAACCTCAACTACTGATTAAAATGTCAACAAAATTAACTAGCTTGTACTTTCCAGTCGTCGATTGAGTCAAGTAGACCTTGCAGACTTTGCTGGTATATTAAAAAGATCAATACAAACGATTTTAAGGGACAATTTGGGCTTGTCTCGTGTGCCTTCTCGTCTTGTTCCAATATCATTGTATTTGTTTGAAAAATAACTTGGTGTCGAAGTGACTGAAGAGATACTTTCTATAACTTATGATGGTCTGAAATTCATAACTTATGAATATAACATTTCCTTACATAAATATACCGTAACAAACAAATGTTGTGTTGATAAGTTAGTTATATGTCTGACGAAGCTCCTGTGTGAGTGAAACGATCGTTACTTTCTGAAGTAAAAGTAGTGTAATTCATTCAAATTTGTTTTAGTTTATCCCGATAATTATTTTTAATCAGTTCCTGGTGCATACTACCTGGAAGTGATGGTAGAGATTACTAAAGCGCATTTCGCGAATGCGACAACAATATCCAGAAAAGGGTAGTTAGTTCTTGTTAGATGACAATGCACCGTCACATTCTTCACTAACTGTAAGGGTATTTCTCGCGAAAGATGGAGTTGTTGAGATTAATCATCCACTCTATTTACCAGACCTGGCACCAGTGCAATTTTTTCTCTTTCCTACAGAGAAAACTGTCCTTAAAAGGAAACGATTCCAAGACGTAGAAAATATTCAAAAAAATGTAACCGCCGAATTGAACGAAAAACGATATTCTACGGATGCATTTGCTGATTGTTTTCAAAAATTTTGAAACGTTGTTATAAGTGCATTAATGTGAATAGAAATTACTGCGAATAAATTTCAAACATTTTTTAGATTACTTCAAATATGTTGTTGTATTTTGTAACACTCATGAACACAAACCTATTTATTACGAGGTGCCCGTTATGTACCCTATTACATATAAAGTTTCGTTAATTGAAGTTTTATTACTTTTAGAGAAACGCCTGTGTTAGTTCTTTTGTAGTGAATTTTAGTGATCTATAACTAAAATTTGAAAGTCATTTACTCAAGAGAAGAGGTTACATGTTCGGAATGGTTTCTCGTACCGAAATCAGCGTCCGCGCTCCTCTATTATTTGAACAAAAGTGACAGGCAAGTGACTTTTTGTTGTAACATTAGTACATAAATTTACCCTTCATGGAAACACGCGTCTTGCATTTAAAAAGTCTTGCGTCTTGCATTTAAGAAATGTAGATATTTAATTCAGTAGGCATTTTCTTGAAAATTTATATTAATGTCCTTTGGTTATAAATATGATGTTAGTAATTTTTACTGATTTTTTATTTATTAATAATTGTGCATTACATGACAACTTTTTCACACGCAGTTGCTTCTTCAACTTAAAACTTAACGAAATATGTATATTATTTAACATATCGATCCAGGAGGAGTTTAATTGTTAATAAGAATTTTATACATTTGTCCGTTACTATAGTTTTGCGTTTTACGAGGTGCCACCCAGAAACTTCCGGAATTTGAATGTTGCGCGTGAAAGGATGGCAGTGCAGCTCTATAGCGGTAGATGGTGTGAGCTACGTCTATACTAAGTCAGTCTTTCAAATGTTACATTGCTAGGCGGTGACAAACAGTTTTTGTGTTTATAATTGTTGAGTTGTGTTTGAGTTATTCTGCGACACTACAAAGTTTGATGTGAAGAAGAACGTGCATCAAATTCTGCTTCAAACTTGGCAAAGCGGCAAAGGAAGCTCTGAAAATACTTAAACAAGCTTAAACTTATGAGTGGCACAACCGTTTAAAAAAAAATGGACGTGTGTCGGTTGCATGATACGACCGTTCCGGTCGTCCATCAATGCAAAATGCGCTATAAAATGTGGCAAAGGTACATAATTCCATCTAGCAAGACCGAAGAAGAACAATCCATGAATGACATTTGTAACATTGTCGGCTTGTTGAATGTATCCTGTCCGGTGAAATCAACATGCGGCGTACAGCTGGGAAGTTTGTGCCACGGTTACTCAGCATTGAACAAAAATGCCACCGTGTTTATGTGAGCACAGAGCTGACAGATACTGTCGAAAGAGATGCGAACTTCAGTACCAGCATCATTACTGGCGACGAATCATGGGTGTACGGGTATGATTCCGAAACAAAGCAGCAGTAATCGCAGTGAAAGACGCCATCGTCAACACGACTGGAGAAAGCACGACAAGTTCGAAGCTGATGGCTTTATGCACAAAGTATTTCTTCCATCGTGTGACACTGATAATGGACGATTTTATTGCAATATGCTTCAGCAACTAGGAAAAAACGTTTAGCGCAAGCGGCCATCCAAGTGGCACAATAATTCGTGGATCCTACACCATGACAGCGCACCCACCCACACGTCAATTGATGAGCGTCAATTTCTAGCTTCAACGAAAATGGCAGTACAACCCCACCCTCCCTACTTCCCAGATCTTGCGCCTTGTGACTTCTTCCTTTTCCCGAAATTTAAACTGAAACTCAAGGGGCGTCGTTTTGGTGGTGATTGAGAGGAGAGCAATATTCACCACGTTAACACAAGAAGACTTAAAGCTCAACTTCCAGTCGTGGACAAGTCACTGGTATCGGTATATTAATGTGGAAGGAGAGCACTTTGAAGGAGATGGCAGTGAATAAGTTGTATGAACAAGTTATTGTTTTTTTCTTCGCAGTCCGGGAATTTCTGTGTAGCGCCTCTTATGTGATAACAATAATATACCGTGTGCACAACGTCGTGCGATCGATGGATATATAAGTAATGACTGGCCAACTGCAAGTATATTCGCCTTGCTTGAACACAATGAGCGACTGATAGGAATATTCAATGTGTTAGAGAGAGATTATTTGATTCGTACTTAGATCGTATGTAGAATGTGTTGGATAAATAAATGGAACGCCCGTACAGTTAGACAGTAGAACAGATTGAATATACTCTCTCAACCCTAACCACATAAACTCGCTATTCGTCTTCGTCTTACTACATTGTGGTAGATCAATCACTCGCCGGCGTTCATACGGTATGTAGGTATGGATATGAAATGTAATAAATTGTAAAATAAATGTATCAACTTAGTTTGTTTTTTAGTATATAAACCAAAGAGTAATTATCAAGTAAATTATTCATTGAAAACATACATTATGTATAATTTTTATTAATTTGTTTAATTGGAAATATATAGCGGTTCAACTAATAAAAATCTATAGTTTAACGATAGTTTAAATGTTAAATATCTTCTACTATATAAGTGCAAATACTAATCGTCTCTAAATTTGCATTTATTACACTCTCAACACGTTTTTACAATAATCAATTCAAAAGTCGCGATTTAATTAATACTTTGTTATGCTTCTGATACCAATTATCTCTATAATGGCTTGTTAAATAGTATGGTTAACGTAAGAGCATTTCTTTTCATAGCATTGGAATTAGGCAGAACATGCCAATTGCTACATTGAACGGTTAAACAAATTAAATGCGAGCAGTGTTAATAGTAACTTTGAAAGATGTATTTTATACTATATTAAATATTATTATATTATTCTATATTGAACATGGCAATAAAATTTGGAAAAAACATACGTCCGTGAATTAACTTCTTAACTGATATGGAAATTTTGACAAAATACAGCTGCACGAACCATATGATCATTATCTGACTGTTAAATTTTATTCGAAATTTAATTATATACGAGGTGCTTCCCAAAAATTCCTTGAATGTGAAAAAAAGACAATAAATTGTTCTTACAAAGTTATTCACTATCATCTCCCTCAAAGTACACTTCTTTCGCATGAATACACCGATCCCAGTGACATGTTCCCGACTGGAACCAATGCTGGAAGTCTACGCGTGTCAACGTGTTCAACATTTGTCTTGTACGAAATTTTTCTCACGTCAAATTTCGCATGATTTTATTTATTCTCATGTTCAATTTGCTATTCTCGAAAGCAGTTTAATATTTTTGTCGTGCAGTTGCTAAAATTTTAGTTGCCTTAATATGGTGTCTTTACGTGATCTGCCGACGAGGTAAAAACATTTAAAGGCAGCTTCATCAGGTGATGATAATTGTATTATAATTATCATCAAAAGATGAAGCTCTAATAGAGCGAAACGAACGTAGTAAATTTTAATTAAATTATAATTTTAACTCAAAGTGAAGTTTTATTTCATCAATTACATATTATTATGGAGTTTCAACGCGTATCTCCTTTGTCAATTAATCATATATATATATATATATATATATATATATATATATATATATATATATATATATATATATATATATATATATATGATTAATTGACAAAGGAGATACGCGTTGAAACTCCATAATAATATGTAATTGATGAAATAAAACTTCACTTTGAGTTAAAATTATAATTTAATTAAAATTTACTACGTTCGTTTCGCTCTATTAGAGCTTCATCTTTTGATGATAATTATAATACAATTATCATCACCTGATGAAGCTGCCTTTAAATGTTTTTACCTCGTCGGCAGATCACGTAAAGACACCATATTAAGGCAACTAAAATTTTAGCAACTGCACGACAAAAATATTAAACTGCTTTCGAGAATAGCAAATTGAACATGAGAATAAATAAAATCATGCGAAATTTGACGTGAGAAAAATTTCGTACAAGACAAATGTTGAACACGTTGACACGCGTAGACTTCCAGCATTGGTTCCAGTCGGGAACATGTCACTGGGATCGGTGTATTCATGCGAAAGAAGTGTACTTTGAGGGAGATGATAGTGAATAACTTTGTAAGAACAATTTATTGTCTTTTTTTCACATTCAAGGAATTTTTGGGAAGCACCTCGTATATAATTAAATTTCGAATAAAATTTAACAGTCAGATAATGATCATATGGTTCGTGCAGCTGTATTTTGTCAAAATTTCCATATCAGTTAAGAAGTTAATTCACGGACGTATGTTTTTTCCAAATTTTATTGCCATGTTCAATATAGAATAATATAATAATATTTAATATAGTATAAAATACATCTTTCAAAGTTACTATTAACACTGCTCGCATTTAATTTGTTTAACCGTTCAATGTAGCAATTGGCATGTTTTGCCTAATTCCAATGCTATGAAAAGAAATGCTCTTACGTTAACTATACTATTTAACAAGCCATTATAGAGATAATTGGTATCAGAAGCATAACAAAGTATTAATTAAATCGCGACTTTTGAATTGATTATTGTAAAAACGTGTTGAGAGTGTAATAAATGCAAATTTAGAGACGATTAGTATTTGCACTTATATAGTAGAAGATATTTAACATTTAAACTATCGTTAAACTATAGATTTTTATTAGTTGAACCGCTATATATTTCCAATTAAACAAATTAATAAAAATTATACATAATGTATGTTTTCAATGAATAATTTACTTGATAATTACTCTTTGGTTTATATACTAAAAAACAAACTAAGTTGATACATTTATTTTACAATTTATTACATTTCATATCCATACCTACATACCGTATGAACGCCGGCGAGTGATTGATCTACCACAATGTAGTAAGACGAAGACGAATAGCGAGTTTATGTGGTTAGGGTTGAGAGAGTATATTCAATCTGTTCTACTGTCTAACTGTACGGGCGTTCCATTTATTTATCCAACACATTCTACATACGATCTAAGTACGAATCAAATAATCGCTCTCTAACACATTGAATATTCCTATCAGTCGCTCATTGTGTTCAAGCAAGGCGAATATACTTGCAGTTGGCCAGTCATTACTTATATATCCATCGATCGCACGACGTTGTGCACACGGTATATTATTGTTATCACATAAGAGGCGCTACACAGAAATTCCCGGACTGCGAAGAAAAAAACAATAACTTGTTCATACAACTTATTCACTGCCATCTCCTTCAAAGTGCTCTCCTTCCACATTAATATACCGATACCAGTGACTTGTCCACGACTGGAAGTTGAGCTTTAAGTCTTCTTGTGTTAACGTGGTGAATATTGCTCTCCTCTCAATCACCACCAAAACGACGCCCCTTGAGTTTCAGTTTAAATTTCGGGAAAAGGAAGAAGTCACAAGGCGCAAGATCTGGGAAGTAGGGAGGGTGGGGTTGTACTGCCATTTTCGTTGAAGCTAGAAATTGACGCTCATCAATTGACGTGTGGGTGGGTGCGCTGTCATGGTGTAGGATCCACGAATTATTGTGCCACTTGGATGGCCGCTTGCGCTAAACGTTTTTTCCTAGTTGCTGAAGCATATTGCAATAAAATCGTCCATTATCAGTGTCACACGATGGAAGAAATACTTTGTGCATAAAGCCATCAGCTTCGAACTTGTCGTGCTTTCTCCAGTCGTGTTGACGATGGCGTCTTTCACTGCGATTACTGCTGCTTTGTTTCGGAATCATACCCGTACACCCATGATTCGTCGCCAGTAATGATGCTGGTACTGAAGTTCGCATCTCTTTCGACAGTATCTGTCAGCTCTG
Organism: Melolontha melolontha; assembly: GCA_935421215.2. NCBI lineage: Eukaryota > Metazoa > Arthropoda > Insecta > Coleoptera > Scarabaeidae > Melolontha > Melolontha melolontha. The sequence continues at coordinate 191,926,867 of OW285236.1, read as the reverse complement.
TGCTTCTCTCTGGAGTTTCAACGCGTATCTCCTTTGTCAATTAATCATATATATATATATATATATATATATATATATATATATATATATATTATATATATATGCTAATTAATTGCTTCTTCACAAAGTAATGTGAATATAAATATTGTTTTCTACATTTTACGACCCTAATCATTCGAATTTTAATTGAAAAAAAATTCGCCTTGAAGCAGGATTCGAACCACCGTTCTACCACTTGAGCTATCTATCCAGGACTGTAATTTGAAAAGCATTTGGGCAACCCTAATGACTTCAGGGAAGCAGATGTTAATATTTTGCATGTAATCGGCATTGTTGTAAATTACTTGCTTTTTCGCAAAGTAATGTGAATGTAAATATCGTTTTATACATTTTACAACCCTAATCATTCGAATTTTTATTTGAAAAAAAAATCGCCCTTAAGCAGGATTCGAACCCACGTCCATGGTTTGCCGGACCACCGCTCTACCACTTGAGCTATCAAGAACTGTAATTTCGTATATATTTATGGAGTTCTAATCACTTTAGGGAAGCAGATGTTAATATTTTTCCTGTAGTCGGAATTGTTGCAAATTAATTGCTTTTTCGTGAAGTAATGTAAATATTGTTTCTACATATTACGACGCTAATCATTCGATTTTTAATTGAAAAAAAGCGCCTTGAGCAGGATCCGAACCCACTCTATGGTTTGCCGCACTACCACTCTTGCAGAATAGCTTTACGCACTATTGCTACATTTTGTTGCGTGTTTTCCGCCGATAGACGGCCAGAACGCTCATCACACGTCCATGTTTAAAACGGTTGTACGACTCATAGATTTGCACCTGGCCTAAAGCATCCTCTCCGATCGCTTGTTTAAGCATTTTCAGAATTCTGCTGACGTTTTACCAAATTTGAAGCAGAATTTGATGCACGTTCTTTGCTCTTTCGCATCAGATATGGTAGTGTAGCGGCATATATCAAACATAACTCAAGATATACAACAATAAACACAAAAACTATTTGTCACCACCTAGCATAGTATCGCTTGACAGACTAACTTAATATGTATAGACGTAGCTCACACCTACTAACACTATAAAGCTACACTACTCTACCATCCCTGCGCGCACCATATTCAAATTCCAGGAATTTCTGGGTAGCACCTCTTATGTACATTTAACTTTCTGCTAAGGTATAAAACTAATTGGTACCTTTTCTTCAGACTTTCTCTCGACATTTCTCATCTCCTTTTATCTATAGACTGTATTCCATCATTATCTTCGGTATTCTAACATCAGATATTCTTAAAATGGCTCATCTATCTTATTCTTTTGCCCGAACAATACTCACGGTGTTAACGTTTTATTAAGTTCTTTTAACCCTTGATTGGTGAATATCTCTCATTCTCACTCGTCTAAAAATGTTCTCTAACATTGATCTATTTTTTTTGGATTTTTTTGAATATTAACTATTTTCTATTAATACTCTTGCACGGGCTACTTCTGCTCTTCCTGGTGTACTTGTTTAAACGGTTTCTAGGTAAATAAACTTATCTAATTTCCTGTTGAGTGGGTGAGTATAACATATTTATAAGAAAGTTATATCGCGTTAAATTCATCAAGAAATGATAACTATAAAGGAAATTACCTTACCACGCAGAGTGCGAAATTTCTTGAGTTTACCGGAACTTAATTATTCAAAACAGTGAAACAGTTCTATTTGTTGGTTTTTAAAATTTTTAATAAAAATTAATATGTTTTATTTAAAGTTTTTGAGTTTATTTGTGTTTTTTATTATAGAACAATTAAAAAATCATACATTTAATAACAACATTTTGAACACCTATTCAGAACCAGATTCATTGCAATCGTCTGAAGACTCGCAATCACACGGGCCTGCAAATCTTTCTAACAACACTAAAACTTCTGGCGTAACTTCACTATGCTTGGTTTTGGGTGCTTTACGAAGACTAGCGATGTACGGATCCGACGAAATAAGCAGTCGATAAAATAAATCCGTATGTGTGTCAATTCTTAACGTTTTTCTAGTAAAAAGATCGCGATATTTTCTGCAGTCTTTTTTTCTTGCCTCGTGAGCTTCTTCAGAAAATTGTCCGATCAGAAGAATGCAAGAGGCTATAATATCCTTTCCATGACAAAGGACTTTATGCACACTTACGGGCATTGAGTACCAGAAATATTCTTTCAAATACAATTCCAAAGTTTCTCTTGCATATTCGCCGAACTTTTCTGATTCAATTTCAAGACCACAATTTAGGCACTCTAACAGCACATGAAAACGTTTGATCAATTCTAAGTTAACGCCAGTTATTTCGGCAGACTTTTCGGCATTTCTAAAGAATTTCCTCGCGGTATTACCATCGTTTGTGTTTCCGGTCTGCTGTTTTGGCATATCTATAAGCAAGCCAAGCTCCTCTTTGAATTTTTGATGAATTTATTTTTTCTTCTTTGCAACTTCTTTTTTATTTTCTGCTCCACGAGCTTGTCATGCTTTAATATCAAGTTTGTACGATATATGTAAAATACATTCCAAAAACCTTATCCATGCATGGAGGGGCGATAGTCAAAGGGATAAAAAGGATTCGTTTATATTTTTTGAGGTATATCGCAGATGTTGTTCATTTCACTAGGTTTAGCCCCACATAAGTAGCATGTTTGTGATGATGCACAGGAAGATACAGCATTGCATACTTTACCGTCAATCATACAAAAGATCATATTTGCTGTAACCTGAAATTGCTTGCCATCTACAAGTATAGTGGTTGGAGTAAGTTGAGATATTTGTTCTTTCACTTTGTTTACTTCTGAGGTAATTACACTGACTGTTTCTTTGGTAAAAACGAACTTAATGGGGCGACAGTACCGTGTGGAAGAAGAAGCAGGGTTTTTTCCAAATTAGTGACTGATTATCATCATCACCATTTACGGAGCACATTTGGATTGGTACCATTGATACACTAAACATACTATCATCAGAGCTATGTTTGTCCATATACTTTTGTCTATAGTTAACTTGTTCCGCCCTATCACAACCCCACTTTACGATAATATTTAGTGCGTTAACGTTTGGCAAAGTTCTAAGAGTCTTTTCTAGCCCTGTACAAAGTCTTGCTATGGTATGATTTATAAGCTGAAACTTCAGTTATTATTATGTCCTTTGGATAGCATAACCTCTTTGCCTCCTTTACAACATAATAAGGTGGATACAAAGTGCAACCGTGATGTTTTGCTTGATCCCGAACAATGTTGTATTGATTTGACGATAAGTTTGCATCAATAAGTAGCGCCAGAGCCTGGTCCGGAGTTAATTTTCGTGGGCTGTTTGAAGAAGACATGCGAGCCATTTTGATTTTGCTTCCCCTTTCTGGAGAAGCAGATGACAGTTCCTTGACAATCGCTGCAGAGTTTCGTTTTCCAGATTGGTATAGCTTTGTTACGGTTGCTTTGACTAACTCGTCTTCAAAAGATGATGCACTTTTCTGTTTTGCACTTTAGGATGACAATACTTAAATTATTTTTTAGGTCTGCCTGCATTGGTCCTCGATCCACTGGGCAATGCATCCCTTACAGCATTTGAAAACTTTACATTATTTTCAAGCCAGACAGCATTTTTATTCAGAAATGATGCAAAATAATACAAATCTGTATAAAAACAAATTTGTATGTGTATATGCATGGACACAGTACGTATTTAGAAATGAAATGATGCTAAATTTCGATTGGATTCCCTCCACCTTTTTCGTATTTTACAAACCAGTGCGCGAAGAGTTGCCTTTAAACTGCAAAGAGCATCAGATCATAACATTGGTGAGCCTATTTTCTCCAAAACAAAACCAATGATGGCATCCGATGTCGGTTCTTCCTTCCACTTTTGGAATATACAGTTATATGAAACTTGCAAAGTCATTCTCTAAAATTTAAAAGAAGATCGCAAAATATCGCAGAAGATCTTTTAAGTTTTCAACAGAGGGAAAAAAAACTTTAAAATGTTGTGCGTTTCAAGCTGGTATTATGTGGTATCACTTTTTAAAATCTCCACTAAACTTAAAAATGTAAATTTAACTTACTTCTTAAAAATCACTTTTTCCACGAACAAAACACACACGAGCAAGGAAAGATTTTGCAATTAATTAAATGCCAATAATTGACAATTTTCTAATAAAATACATCAAGAAAAAATCATGGCCTACTGATTTGCCATTTCAATGTACCACTCTATTAACTTTAACAAATCGAATAGCTTTCTGAGGCAAAAAGTATGATTGAATAAGTAATGCGAATATCAGGTGCATTTTGCGGTTCTTTCGCAGGGTAAATCTCCAAACTGAGTATGAGGTTTTAGAGGCGGGGTATTTACCTAACAAAATAATAAATAATCTTATGCATTTTACGTATTTCAAAAATTGAATAAAGTTCCGCTAAACTTCCTAAATTTCGCACTGTGCCACGCAGGGAAACGTTGCTGTTGTAGATTTAAATGTGAAAAAACATTTAACAAAAAACACTATTCTTGGATTTATTCAACAGGCCCTACTCTTCAAAATTCATTGGTTAACAATTTTATATCGATTTATTTGAAGTTGGTATTTCGGAATTATAATACGATGCATATAAGTGTTGTAATTCCACACCTGTAATTATCGACAGTGGAAACTAAAGTACTAACACCGGGCATGAACTTGGTTATTGCTCCAGGCTTTATCTAGCCTAGAGGCAGAAGAAGTGAGACAAGAAGTGAGCCCAAACAAGGATAAAAAGATTGCTTTAACAACCTGAAAGCAGGATGACAACATATAACACAACTGTCATGTTAGACAAGGAAGTCTACGAAAAAAAAATCAGCGATTTAATGGACCCTGACGTCTACTCAGAACTCCAAAGAGATCACACCGATAAGGTTATGAAGAAAGTGAAAGACTTATTGAAGAGACCGACACTCCCAGAGGATAAGAAGAAGATAGGCTAGAGCCAGTTGACCACCAAGATTATATGGATTGGAAGGTATACCACTGCGTCCTATTATTAGCAGTATCGGATCACCGACCTACGACCTGGCCAGATACGTAGCTAAGTTATTTAAACCATACACAGGAAAGACGACATCGTACGTAAGAAATTCGCAATATCGCAATACTTTGTAGAACTTCAGATGAACAGATTCAGATGATATATTAGTGAGTTTCGATGTGATCTCGCTATTTACCAACATACCAACAAATCATGCGATAACGGTAATTACCTATCCTGAATTACCTGCTTATCATCTCTCCAAATACTACAGATCTTGTGAAGTTGTGCCGTCTATGTACTTTCTATGGAATGGCAGATACTACGAATAGGAGAAAGTCACGACAATGAAGACCCTACTATCATTAGTAATTGAGACATTTGTGATTTGACCGCATGGAAAAAAAAGCTACAGCAATTAATTCTTTGATCACATCAACTGACAACATACATTCATAAAATTTACAATGGAAATAGAAGAAGAAGGAAGATTACCATTCCTCAATGTAATGGTACACCGAACGTAAACTAGGAGACCACAACATGGAGTATTCAGGCGGAAACACCGATAGATACCTACATGCAACGTCCCATTAACATCCTAGGCAGAATAGAGTTCTTATCAAAACGCTAATGCATAGTGCAGGGACGGTCAGCGACGCCAACACGTCAACAAAAACACTGAATAAGAACAGGAACAAGAGTAAGAAGAGCTCTAGAAAACCCAGAAAGGTAGCGCCATCAACGAAAACGGAACCACCCAGAGGATTCGCCCGTCTACCTTACAGCTCTAGGATCACAGTGAAAATAGGAAGGATCCTAACTAAGAAGAATGTAAAAATATGTTTTAGTACTACTACAGCCGTCCCACGCAACTTTTCTGGGTCCTATGGATAAATTACCACGAATTAAGAGGAGGAGCCTATAAGTTAATATGCGAGTATGGGAAGAACTACGTCGGAGAAACAGAAAGTTCAATTGCACAAAAAGTTAAGGAGCAACAGATCAACACACAAAGAAAAAGAATTTGACAGTCAGCGGTTGCGAAATGTGTACACGAGGACAGGCATAGAGTGAATTTTGAAGAAGCAGAAGAATTAGCTGCATTGAAGAATTACCATCGAAGAATTATTAGAGAAGCTATCAAAATAGAAAAACTTCATAACTCCAATCTAATAGCAATACCTGGCAGAGTCTACGACGAGAATCCGTCACGACCAATGGAGCAAGACGGCACACCAAGTAAACCAAGATTATATATAAGAAAGAACGACAACGAAGAGAATCAGTTTGACACCAGATCCTGAAGAAGCTCGCACTATGGACAGCAAAACATCGAGTGAAATTACGATAACACGGCGAAACTCGCAAGAAATTTGTACTACAACTGACATAGGCCGTGAAAGCTTACGGAATTTTATCACGAAGCTAATGTGCAATTTTCCTTAGTTGCAACATTTATCAATGAATGTAAGCTATTTGCCCATAAAAGAAAATTGTCAGTAGAAAGGGAAGATACTTCATTCAAGTGGTAACAGGACGTTAAGAATAGTGGTGTTAAGGATATAGTTTTAAGCTGAACACCAAGAAGATAATATAGCGTATGAAGACACAAAAGAAGACTGCTCTTACAATCAATGTTGTTACCAGTAACATTCTTTTCAGAATTTTACCGAAACGTAGGAACATCCGTAGTTCAAGGCGATAAAACGCGGAAAAAGATCGATTAGTACTGATTACAGTTTCTCTAATATTGTTTATATATACATGGAAAAGATATTACAGTCCTCAGTCGTGGCAAATAACCGGAAACCACTATAAGGCAAAATAAAGGATAAATATATCGAAGAAATATGCGTTATACACTTTGTATTAGAATCAGTATGAATTAGCAAACAAACATATACATAAATTGGAACATAATAACCATTAGTTTACGTATGCGTTATATACTTATCGCTATTATTAGACCGTCATTGACAAATACGTCGTATTTTAGTTAATAACAACATTTATAAAGATTAGTTTAATGTCAATAGACTTATCGTAAACAAAAAGAGTGTACTATATACAATAAAAGCAATTTTCTAAAGCAATGTAGTAAATCTAAATGCACCAGAAATGCTAAAATAGTACTAAAAAGATTATGTACTTCGTGGAGAATACCTCTGCGTTGGAATGAGGGCCATACCTCAGAGTTTAATAGGAATTCGTTAAGGAGTAAGCAAAAGATTCTAAAAATGTATATTGCGGCAGTACGAACTGCAAACAAAACACCTTTTTTAGTCATTGAATAAAATTTTAAATCATTCTTTTTTATTGTAAATCCCTCCGAGCCATTATAACTTTCGAAAATATCCAAGGTTCCAACATTTTCAAAAAAAAAAAAATTGAAAGAAATATATTTTCGGAATTATCATACAGGGTTAGACAAATGTATGGATCCATTCGAATATCTTTGATATAGCTACTTAGCTTGTAATAAGACTTTCCACAATGCATTAAATATAAATCGGAGATTCGATGAGTATGTCTGTATCCAAATCAGACTTCCGGCTTAGCCGGTTTGAAAATTCAGCAATAATAAGATTCGGTACCCTTTTGTTCGACAACGAGAAAGATCTTTAATTAAAGCTGATATTTTATAATCATATTTATGCTTAGTAAGCCATGGAATTAAAATTCAGTACTTGACCTAAACTGTCAGAATTAACTTTGTAGTCGTGTAAATATTAATAATGGTTCAATTAACTGAAAAAGAACGTATTGAAATTCTGATGATGATTGATTTTGGTGACCGCGTCAGAACTCATGAAGTAGTATTAGATTTATTTAACAATTTGCATCAAGATCGGTGTCCATTATTACGAGCTGTGGTAAAACTTTGAGAAGGTATAACTTGATCGGAAATGTTAGAAATTTACCGAAAATTTGACCACCAAAAGTCGCAACTAATGAAGTTATTGCTCAAGATATTGCTATAGCGTTAGAAGAATTACCACAAGCTTCTCGTACATCCCTCGCATTAAACTACGATATAAGTTGCCGATCAGTAGCCAGAATATTGAAGCACGAAAAATATCATTGGTATAAACCACATTTAGTGCAAGAATTATTTGAGGGGATTGTTATCGTAGAATTGAATTTTGCGAAAGAGTGATGGAGACCTATAAAAATGACCAATATTTTACATACAATTTGCTGCTTTCCGACGATGCTACGTTTCGTTTGAATGGTAGCGTTAACCACCATAATTGTCGATATTGGTCAATTGATAACCCTCATTGGATGCTAGAAACGCATACACACCTGCAGAAATTAGAGATTTGGGCTGGTATTTTCAGAAACCGTATTATTGGTCCTTTTTCAATCATAGTACACTAACTGGGCAGAGATATTTAGATCTTTTACGTGATCAGGTTGTTCCTAATATTGAGGAAGATGGGGCATTACCTGTAAGTGATTGGTTTCAACAAGATGGAGCACCTCCCCCCCACTATGTTCTTATTGTTAGAAGTTTTTTAAACGGAACATTACCAAAACGGTGGAATTGATCGTATAGGATTCATTGAATGGCGCGCACAGTCTCCAGATTTAAATCCTCTAGATTTCTTTAAGCGGTCATTTAAGATCTTTGGTTTATACTAGATGAGTGCACAATCTGGACGAGTTATGGCAATTGGGGAAGTGCAATTCATTAGTGAGGAGGCTTTGGCAAATGTCATTCAAGAATTTGTTCACAGACTTGCATATTGGCAAGAAGTGAACGGTCATCACTTAATCATATTAATTTTGTTCATATTTATTGTGTTCATTGTTCTTGTTTTAAACAAAATTTGTATTATTAGATTTAATAAAATATCTTTGTCGTTGTTGAACAATAGGGTACCAAACCTTATTATTAGTGAACTCTCAGAGCTGAGGTCTATTGAAATTTGTAAAAATATACATTGGTTTCATTTAAAATAAAAATGTTAACATTGTTTCCGGATAAACTTGAAGTTTAATAAGGACATAAATGTACTCTAAATCTCCGATTCCCTAAAGACTAAAATCTAAGTAGCCATATCAATGATGTAATTTTTCTAGTGTGATTATGCTTGCTATGATATCTTGTGTTGATATTCTATGTTATATCTACTAGAATTAGTAGAGGAAGCATTAAGAGTGGTAGTGTTAAGGACGTAGTTTTAACTCGAACACCAGGAAGATGACGTGTCTCTATCGGTATTGAAGTATACATATTAAGAGAGAGGTTCTCCCATGTATTCTGATTCACATTTATTAGTGCATTAAAATTCAGACCCTAACGTTTCTAAATCTTTTGACCAACAAACCCTATACATTTTCAATGTAATTTAGGTCAGGACTATGAGTCAGCCAAGGATATGAATATTATTTTCTCGAAATAATCTAGTTACCGTACGCGATATACAGTTTACAAAGTATTTCTTTGCAGTCACATGATCAAATTTAAGGCATATCCCTTAATATGACTAACGTGTGTAGTCCTACAGCGCGTATTTATGTGTGTTAGAAAGACGTAAATACAATTTGGGGCTCACACTTGGGCAGTACTTACTAAAAGAAACACTTTATGAAGTGTATGTATTTTACAATATCGGAATTTAAAAAATTCGGAAATATTATTTAGAAAGGAAGCAAGTTATTATTTAAAATATAAATATGTTTTGGACTATTAAATCGTTTTCCAATATGCCACACTACAGCCTCAAAGATTCAAAGGAGATCTGGATAGATCTCCTCTACACCCACTGCAATGGGCATACCAGATGGGAAAATCAGATGAGGGTGCTCAGCATAGCCTGGTGAGAGGGCTCGAAAAGAGCCTACACTACAAGGAAATTGCACTGGCAGTCTTCTTAGACATAGAGGAAGCTTTCGATAACACCTCGATGTCTTCTATTATTCGATCTTTAAGATATCGAAAAATAAAAAGCACCAGATGCAACTGGGTTCATAACATGCTGCGTAGCAGAGTAGTTCATGCCCAAATGCAAAACAAAACGATCTCCATGAGGACAACAAAAGGATGTCCTCAAGGAGGCGTATTGTCACTATGGAGTCTAGTAGTGGATAATCCCCTCAGGACATTAAATTACCAGGGAATATGGACGCAGGGGTTCGCCGATGACATTGTCATAGTGTCCCAGGGGAAATTCACGGGGACAGTGGCGAGCATAATGCGAAATGCTCTGCGAATTGTAGAAAGATGGTGCCTTGAGGAGGGATTAACTGTCAATCCTCAAAAAACCAAGTTGGTAGCCTTTACCAACATGAGAAAACTAAATGATCTGGGCAGCGAACTAACCAATGAAGTGAAGTATCTAGGCATAACACTTGATGCGAAACTGAATTGGAGCAGACACCTATCCAAAGTGGCAGACAGGGCGGCGCAGCTCTACTGGAGATGCAGAAGAGCTGTTGGCAAGACCTGGGGACTAAAACCAAATGTGGTGCACTGGTTGTACACAACAGAAATAAGACCAACGATTACCTATGGAGAAGTTGTCTGGTGGAGGACGAGGAGGACGGAGCGGACACCGTCGGTGGGGTTCCTCACGACTCTCCAGCGATAGGCCCTGTTGGGAATCACTAGAGCTATGAACAGCACGGGAACCGCTTCCATGGAGGCCATCGTGGGTCTCCCTCCGCTGGAACTATTTATAAGGGCGGAGGCAATGGCTGCGATACTGAGGCTGAAGGCCAATGACGTATGGTGTCCTAACAAGGTTGTAGGGAGCCATACAGATATCACAGGAATCATACTGAAAGAGCCGATATTTCAAATGCCGGTGGACAGTATGGCACCTGAAATTATGTTTACAGCTAAGCTGAATATACTTATACCGACCAGGGAAAAGGCAAAAAGTCGCTCGATCGATTGTGGTGCCGGCACGTGGTACACTGACGGATCACAATCTAGTCAGGGGCAGGTGCAGGTATATGCGGAATGTGCCCTAGAAGGAAGATATCGACATGTCTGGGGAAACATACTACGGTTTTCCAGGCCGAACTGTTAGCAGTCGCAGCCTGCGCCGATGAAATTCGGGAAGCCGGCTGCGCAAGCAAAAAAATTAACATAATGACTGTAAGTCAGGCGGCTATTAAACCCATTATGAACCCATCTACCAGGTCTAAGCTGGTGAAATATTGTAAACAGGTCCTCAATAGCCTGGCACAAGACAATACAGTGTCGCTGATATGGGTGCCAGGACATGAGGGAATTAAAGGCAATGAGATAGCCGACAAACTGGCCAAAGAAGGTACTAATAGGAACTTCATAGGACCAGAACCTGTATGTGGAATCACTAAGGAATCTGCTAAAAGGGAGATCTGGTTATGGCTAGAAAAAGAACATAAAAATAAATGGAGGTTAACGGAAGGTCAACTCCATACCAAAACACTACTAAGGGGGCTGGAGGGAAAGTTTTCAGCCAACCTAATTCGTAGTAGCAAAAAAGAAATTAAAATAATTACCGGGTTAATAACCGGACATTGTCCTTTAAGGAAGCATTTGTACACCATGGGCTTGGTTAGCGAGCCCTGGTGTAGGAGATGTGAAAAACAGGAGGAAACTAGCCTTCATGTAATATGCACGTGTGAGGAACTGAAGGAACTCAGACAGAAATATTTCGGGAGGGATCTATTGGATCCCTCGAGTGTACTCAAACTTCCCCTGAGGAGGATAGTGGCTTTTATCGAGGACACAAGACTAACAGAGTGGAATTGAGAGATCTATTGACGATAGTACAAAGAGCAGTGTGCTCAAGTGCCTGGACGTGCTGGCGTCCAACCCAAAACAGAGAAGAAGAAGAAGAAGCCTCAAAGATTAACAGGAAAACATCCACAACAATCAGCATTACTACAATGATTTTTATCGTACTTAATATTGGGATGTCCGTAAACGCGGATTGAACTATTTTGACATTATTGGAATGTTTTGTCATCAGTAAATATTATGCTGCTCCAAATATTTTGATCGACTTCCATATACTCTAAAACATATCCTAGTTTTATTTATTTTCTTCCTTTAGCAAAGGCTTTCTTGCTGCTAAACAACAATGTAAAACAGTTTCCCCTACTTATTGACAGCCCGTAAGTTTAATTTAACAAGCCTCTAGGGTCCAACTGTTCCCAGATTTTCACGAACATATGCGCAAGCGTCCCCGACGTGTTATTATAGGGTAGTGGCACCGGTAGTTGACCAGCACCCGATAATTGACCAAAATATCGTTTATCCGCGGAAATAAGTAATCTATAAGAAATTGTGGTCTATCTATGATTTTAAACTGTTAGGAGACCTTTTGCCTAGTAGATGTCCCAACGAACCTAACAAGTTTTCGCGTTGAGTCGCCAATTGAGTTGTTGTGAAATTTTGCTGTCGGTGTGACAATGAACAGGTTTTCTGACGATAAGCATGGTAAGTAGACAGAATTTACTAATTTTTAATCATCCGTTTATGCCGTATGTTTTATTATCAAAACTAGTTGATAGACTAGTTGATAAATAAATATAGTTAAATATTTTTATAATATTTTTTTTAAACGTGTTTTTTCATTATGAATAAAACGTGTGATCAATTACTGGAACGCAACATCTGTTAAAGTGCCACTAATTGACCACTTTAGATAACTACTGGTGTTACAAATAAGTTAAGGTTTTTAGTGTCTGTCCATTTTATAGTTTTGGGTATGTTTGAAAGAAATGTTTTTATTTACAAAAACCACTTATTTTAAAGCGAATCTAGTAGTTGACCACAGTTTTGTAGTGGTCAACTATTGGGTCTTTCTCTAGGTCAACAACTGGCACATTAATTTTGCTTTATTTAAAGTTTTGTTAAAATGTTTGTTTTTGACAAAAATGTCGTTTTTTTAATACACTAAAACACAATTGCAGTAGGCTTTAAGCTACATTTCCAATAATATTTGCAATATAAGGCAAGCAGAATGGCAATACGGTATTTCTCATTCTACTTTAATAAATAAGTTAGAAGGGAAGTTTCCCTTAATAAGAAAAATGGGTTCTCTTACTACGCTAACCAAAGATGAGGAAGACCTTTTGGTCAGGTGGCTACTAGCAAGTGCTAAAAAGGGATTTCCCGTCAACAAAACCACACTCTATGAAACTGTCAGCGATATTATTAAATATGACCATCTAATTCACAAATTTCGCGATGGTATGCCTGGAAAAAGTAGTTTTTATATTTTTAACAGGCCACCCAGAGGTTTGTCAACGTCATGCTGAATCTATGGAGCATTAATGGAGGACGAGCGTCTGTAACTGAGGCATCTATATGAGAGTGGCATGATTCCGTTCGAACTTATATAATTGAAGAAAATGCTGAGGACATTTTAGATTATCCTACTAGATTTCGCAATTCTGATAAATCATGATTTGCTGCAAATCCAAAAAGTGGTCTTGTATTGGGTTGCCGAGGAATGAGAAATTTTTATGAAGTTAAAGCTTGATCTGAAAAGGAGGGTATCACTGCTTTGTTCACAATTTTCGCTGACGGAAAAATATTTTTTCAAAGTCATTGGAAATGATATTAGTGTCGTAAATACTGAGCAACTTGTCAAAAAGTTAGAAAACCCAATGGGTATTAGTATAACCGATATCAAAGTAAAACAGACCTTAAATCGCTGACTAATTTAATCTACTTTATATATATAAGAGTACCCAATACCCAATCATTTCCATGTTTAATAATAATAAAACTTTTCCACGCAGCTGTTACTTTTTAGTTTGATTTTTTTTCCTACATCAATTTTAAATATATGTACTTCTTCATCATCATTAGTAAGTAATGCACAGTCCACAGAATACTTACATTGCATTCTATTTCAGGCAATGAAAGCAGCAGGTTAGGTATTTTCGTTGGCATGAAATTTTTTTTCATGTTGTCTCAAATTATACAAATTAGAAAATTGTTTTGCACAACTACCACACATACAAATGTTGTTACTATTCATATTGTTATTATTCATTACGATTCATATAACGACCCATTGAAAAAATTCATAATTGGAGTAGACTGTGAAATTGGGTTGATACTTTAACCACTTCCACATAATGACATTTATTATTTGACATCTAAACTATAAGTTTGTGTCAAATTTTTCAAAACTCTTATTAAGAAAATTGTTTGTGTTTATAACGAGTGATCATTAAAATTTTCACTCAAATAAGCCATGTATACAAAAAGCATGTCGTAACTTAGGTTACTGGAGATCAGTCAATTGCTTTTAAACGTCATGATTGTCATAAAATAAATTAAAATGTTGGATTTTATTTTAAATATATTTATAATTTATAAAAGATGTGAGGAAGAACATTCTACCAGACAAGGTTTATGCATATCGTTAAAAGACATCTTTTCTTTTGATCAAAATATATATATGATATATAATTGTCATTGATAGACGTTTGAATTAACATCTTACTGACTTAAGTTACGACATACTTTTTATATACACGGCCTGCTACGAGTGAGAATTTTAATGATCACTCGTTATGTAAATGGACAACATTTTCAACAACTTCTGTAGCTATATGTAAATTTTGATTATGATTTCGATATTAAATAAATTATTTGTTTTCTTTTTTATTGTAGTATCATTTCAATGCCATAACCTATTTTTATAATGAAACTGTCAAGCATCAAGTAATGTGTCATTATGTGGAAGTGGTTAAAGTACCAACCCAATTTCATAGTCTACTCCAATTATGAATCTTTTCGATGGCTCGTTATAATAAAACGTCAAGGACGCATGCGCATTAGTGCGTGAAAATTTGGGAACCGTTGAGCTCTAGGGGCTTGTGTTTAATTTATTGACCCCGTAAAATTTAGTAACCCTTGAATATCTCACTACCGGCAAGGATTTACTCTGCAAGCTTGTATTATTAATGCGTCTTCTTCCTTAATCGAAGTTATTAACTTTACAAAATTGTATTTTAATATTAAATACATAATTTGTGTCAACATTATAATAAACGACATTTTGCCGTATATATCATCAACGTTTATTTGCATTTATGGATCTTTCGAAACTAGTAATTCGTGTCTTTTTATATTTTATGATTAATTTTGAGAAATAATTCTCAAAAATTCTATACCTAAAATTTAGTAAAAATGCTTTGCTGCTATTTTTCTTTTGTCCATGACAGCACATTTCCGCAATCAAGTACGATTTTCTTAATTGAGTACTTTATATAAAAATTTAAATGTTGGTTTCTTTTAGATTTGCCTGTATAGTTTTAAAAGATTGTCGTAAACAACGGGTTCATTCACGTTAGCTCAGCTTTTGTAAAAGTGTACGCTAGAATATCTAAATACTAATTACTGTACTGTTCTATTTATGAACACTTCTCTGCTTATAAATAGAACAGCGCAGGTTAGATTGTACCTAGAAGTTATAATATTAGAGTTTAGATCTTTCATAAAAGTATAAAATGTGTAAATAATCAAAACAATTCTCTTGGTTAAATTTAAATCTAACCCACTTTTGTTCACCGAAGTAAAATTGTATATTATAAAGCTAATTCCTAAAGACAGTAAATGTTAGTTTATATTCTACGTAACAACAAAGTGAATCCTTCGGTGTACGTATATACTTTTAAACCAAATTTTGTACAAATTTTTACTATTGATAATAATAAATAATCTGGACAAAGCAATAGATTCGTGATAGCTAACAGCTTCGCTGTGTAGTCCGAAGAGTTGCGTTTATAAATATACTAAATAATGTATGTAATTAGTTACTATTTTAGTTTGAATGTGTCTTGATGTAGACTGACGCGAAATAATATATTATAGACCAGGCAGAGAAAGCTCTTATTATAGCCGCATATACAGTTCACTGCGTGCGAGGTAATTAATATGCTTTCGCTGCCGTGTATTATATACTACTTTTCTTTCAAGCGTTTAATTATAATATTATTTCTTTGAGATTTTATAAATCATTTTTAGGTAAGGTTCAAATGACAGATTACACTTTTAATTCTCTTTATTAATGATAAAGTTGGCGTTTGACGTTTTAGGTTAGTTGCGTAAATATCTGTCAGAATTAATTTGCGATATATACCAGGAAGAATACATAGAGTGTATATTGCGGGTTCGAACATTGATCAGTAAACTGACAACTGTCATCTCTGGTTGATGTAACCTGCACAACACCAGCGCTAACAAATCTAGCAAATTATGCAATGAAGCATTTGTTACCAGCAAAGTCCACAACTATGTATGAAAAACAATACAAAAATTTTATTAACTAGGCCGATGAACATCATGCAAGCAA
Source organism: Melolontha melolontha (assembly GCA_935421215.2). Taxonomy (NCBI): domain Eukaryota; kingdom Metazoa; phylum Arthropoda; class Insecta; order Coleoptera; family Scarabaeidae; genus Melolontha; species Melolontha melolontha. Next base: position 191,910,519 of record OW285236.1, on the reverse strand, counting down.
TTACACAGAAAACGTTTTTGTAGCCTACTACCGTCAGAAAAGCCGTCGACATTGTGAAGTATTATGCTAGTATTTAATTATCCTATGGCTTTATATGTGGATGATCTTTCATTGGCAATTAGACCAACAGAAAGAAACATCTTAAGGGAAACCATTGTACAGGCATTGCTCTGTGAGTGCGTGGTTCAGAGCGAACGATCTTAAGTTACATGTGGGCAGGACCAAAATCATCCATTTCGCTGTTTCTCAGCGGAAAGATCTTGTAAACTATGGAGACGGTGTACTAAGCACGTCGCCCGAAGTAATGTTCCAAATCATTTATTTCGGAGGATTTCTCCATTTAGCTATGCCCTTAGGGTTATCTCAGACTAAGTAAACAGTGAAGCCGGTTTGTGTGCATATCGAGTTTACGTATGATCGCGGTTGCGGTATGGTTTGGTTTTCTGGGGGAACAGTGTGAACGTGGGAAGTTTTTTTATTCTACAGAAGAAATGTCTTCGTGACATTTTCTAAATTAGGAGTTACTGACTCTTGCCGGGAAATATTTAGAATAAGAAAAATACATACGCTTACCGGTCTCTATATTCTGGAGTGTGCTTTGTATGTGAGAAGGGGTATGAGCAGTGCGTTTTAGATGTATGTCTTGAATCACAAGTATAGTACTCGCGGGATGAAAAGTGTCTATTTTGCTGTGCCACAAACAACTCTGACCAGGGTACAAAAGTCAGGTCTTAAAAATTTATAATCATATCCTAATGTACAATATTAAAGACTTGAGCAGGGAAAAAGTACATATGATGTATAAACCTTTTTATTCTTTAGATGAATTATACGCTGCTCAACTTTTGAACTGGTACACTTACAAGAACATATATAAAAAACAATTTACTACTTTTCCAGCAACACTTTCTTGCTTAATTGATAGTATATGGTTCTGGGAAATACTTTTTAAGGCGAAGAATTAAAAGAATAAAGCTTATGTCTATTAAAACCAATGTTTTAATAGAAAAATTAAAAATCTTCATTTTAGTATTATAGAAAAGTTTGGTTTTGAAAGAAAAGATAACCAAACACTTAAAGATTCATAACGCGTGGGACCTCCTCTAGCTCTTATGATCTCCTGGCAACGTCTTGGCATGCTGGAAATCAAATTCCGAAGGTAATGCTGAGGAATATTTTGCTATTCTTCCAAAATGGCAGTTCGGAGCTGATGGTAATTGTTTGGATCCATTCCTCGTGATCTTATCAACCTCTTCAGGTAATCCCATATGTTCTCTATGGGATTGAGATCTGGAGAGTTCGCTGGCCAATCCATGTGCGTAATATTGTTCTCTTCAAAAAATGCATTTATTTGTCTTGTTCTATGAGGACGCGCGTTATCATCAACAAACACAAAACCATGGCCTATTTCATTAGCAAATGGCAACACTACAGGTTGTAATACCTTATTAAGAGACCTGCCACTATTCATTGTAACATTTCCAAGCATAATCAATTCAGTACGACGAGTTGCAGAAATACCTACCCAAACAGCAATTGAACCACCTCCATAAGCTTGATGGTAAGTCACATTGTTCTCAATATAGCGTTCTCCTCTGCTTCTCCAAGCTCTAACTCATCCATCTGAGCTATGGAGACGCACTCTGGTCTCGTCACTGAATAAACAACGACCTTAATCTTCAACATTCCATTTTGCATGTTGATGTGCCCACTCTAGCATTCTTCTTTTGTGGGCTCTGGTCAACAATGGGCATTTTTTAGAAGTTCTGAACCTTAAATTTACCCCATGAGCCTTCTTCTCACTATTTGAGAGGATACTTGAGTACCTGTTGTATTCCATAACTGAATTTTGAGTGTTCTTGCACTAGAAAATCTGTTCCTTCGACACTAAACCGTAATAAAACGGTCCTCTCCGACTGTTGTACTGCGATTTCGCCCTCCGCCGTGTCTATGTTTGACAGATCCAGTATCATTAAAACGCATTCGAACTCTTCTGATCACATTGTGGCTCACATTGAAATGGGCAGCAACAGATCTTAGCGATGCACCAGTCATAAGCATTTCCATAGCTTGGCTCATCTCTTCAATAGTTAAACGCCTTAATTGCATCTCTAAAATGCAATCAACCACTCTGCATTAAAACTTATTCGAGAAATTAGCAAAAATTCTCTTAAAACTCGATAAAAGTATAAGCGTCCGCGAGCTCAGTAACTGCACTTATGACAGATAATAACAACAAACAACAATGGAGTCGCAAATGTCATTCGATAGATATTTGTTTGCATTCCGAAACACAGCCCTGATCATATAGCTAACGCCTACAAAGGCTTGTTTACTTTTACTGCATGCTATATAAGTGTACCAGTTCAAAAGTTGAGCAGTGTAATTGCAAAAATTTTAATGTGTTGTCCGTATCACGCTTTATTTTCTTTTTATATATTTACATGTACTTGTATACATATACTTGACGAGTTCTATACACTTGTATAATTTTGAATAAATAAATATTATCATTTATGGTTAGTTAATTTTTTTTATTGAAAGAAGCAACGGATAAATGCTTTCCAACTTGCAACTTGAGATAGTGCAGTTCGAAAACTAGAATTTAAAACTTACAAGATAACTTCGAACATTGTGCTTATCATCCATTTTTAATTTGCTGATTCGCAGGCAAAGGAAAAGCTTCTATTTGCTCAAAAAAAGCACACTTTTTGACCAAGAGAGTATAGAACCTGATAAATGGAACTCAATTCTGTGAAGTGATGATGCGAAATAAGACGTTTGCATTGGTGATGTTTGAGGCCGGGTTATAGGAAACAAAGAGTTAAGTTTCCAACTTCTACAATGATCTGGAGTTGCATGTCGGCCCAGTAGTGGGTGAACTGAACTTTTTACAAGAAATAATGAACGCTGATAGATACATTAACATCCTACATTATGTCTTAAAATCACGAATCGAAGAAATTCGTTTAAGTACATTCATACAAATAAAACAGTGAACGATTGTATGTCCGAAAACAACAGTTCCTTCCTATAATATACTCGTACATCCAGCAGCCCAGATTCTTCACCACTCGCAGACTTCAAGAAATTTCTGTCAATTTCACTATTTATGGCAAGCCAGGTTATTACGTTATTTTTAATTTATGTGGATTTTTCATTTTGTGATAATATTAGATATATGTTAGTGTATTAGTTAGAATTGAATTGTACCTATTATTATACTACTATGCACAAATCAGACTGTATTTTTTTTAAATACCTGGCCTATGAATATCGATGTGTATATTTATTTGGTAGGTTGGTAGACTGTTGTGAACATCTGACAGAAATCTCATGACATTTGCTTTGTTAGTCTAGAAATTACAGCGTCTTTTGTACGCTTCCCACCAAAAAAAAAGAAAATTAACGTACACAGACATTTGTGTTTTATGTTTTTTAATCTGTTTAATTATGTTTTTTTTTTCATAGAGGTTAGAATTATTTGATATTGTCATTCAAATGATTAATCCTTAATAATTTAATTAGACGTGGTAAAATAATATGAATTCACGAGCGTTTACATGAGGGATACTGAAAACGAAAACTAATAGTTACCGTTGAAAACCGTTTGACACGAATAAAAGTGACTTAAGCTGGCAATTAATAGCACACGATCCAATCTTAAATTTCCCATTTTTTTGGGGTTGACAGTAATTGTGAAAAATTTGTTGTGGCGATTTTTTAATAAGGATAAACTTAATGAACAAAGAATTAATATTAAATTTTGTGTAAAAAAGACGAAATTTCTAGCAAAAATGCTAAAAATACGGTGACCAGCGTTTATAAAGATCATAAGTTTTTAAATCGTATAAATTATTTGGTGAGGGTCGTGAAGCAGTCGAACCCCATTCAGGAAGACAATCCACTTCAACTGTTTATGAAAACGTCAACAAAATCAAGGAGCTTGTTCTTTCCAATCGGCGATTGACTCAAAGAGACTTTATAGATATTGTTGGTATATTAAAAGGATCAAGATAAACAATTTTAAAGAACGATTTGAACTTGTCTCTTGTGTCTTCTCGCCTTGTTCCAAAATCATTGAATTTGTTTGACAAATAACCTCGTGTTGAAGTGACTGAAGAGATACTTTCTATGACTGATGACGATTGACGTATGGTGTCCTAATAAGGTTGTTGGGAGCCATACAGATATCACAGGAACTATACTGGAAGAGCCGATATTTCAAATGCCGGTGGACAGTATGGCACCTGAAATTATGTTTACAGCTAAACTGAACATACTTATACCGAACAGGGAACAGGCAAAAAGTCGCTCGATCGATTGTGGTGCCGGCACCTGGTACACTGATGGATCACAATTTAGTCAGGGGGCAGGTGCAGGCATATGCGGAATGTGTCCTAGAAGGAAGATATCGATATGTCTGGGGAAACATACTACGGTTTTCCAGGCCGAATTGTTAGCAGTCGCAGCCTGCGCCGATGAACTTCGGGAAGCCGGCTGCGCAAGCAAAAAAATTAACATAATGACTGAAAGTCAGGCAGCTATTAAAGCCATTATGAACCCATCTACCAGGCCTAAGCTGGTGAAATATTGTAAACAGGTCCTCAATAACATGACACAAGACAATACAGTGTCGCTGATATGGGTGCCAGGACATGACGGAATTAAAGGCAATGAGATAGCCGACAAACTGGCCAAAGAAGGTACTAATAGGAACTTCATAGGACCAGAACCTGTATGTGGAATCACTAAGGATTCCGCTAAGAGGGAGATCTGGTTATGGCTAGAAAAAAAAACATAAAAATAAATGGAGGTTAACGGAAGGTCAACTCCATACCAAAACACTACTAAGGGGGCTGGACGGAAAGTTTTCAGCCAACCTAATTCGTAGTAGCAAAAGAGAAATTAAAATAATTACCGGGTTAATAACAGGACATTGTCCTTTAAGGAAGCATTTGTACACCATGGGTTTGGTTAGCGAGCCCTGGTGTAGGAGATGTGAAAAACAGTAGGAAACTAGCCTTCATGTAATATGCACGTGTGAGGAACTGAAGGAACTCAGACAGAAATATTTCGGGAGAGATCTATTGGATCCTTCGAGTGTACTCAAACTTCCCCTGAGGAGGATAGTGGCTTTTATCGAGGACACAAGACTAACAGAGTGGAATTGAGAGATCTATTGGGGATAGTACAAAGAGCAGTGTGCTCAAGTGCCTGGACGTGGTGACGTCCAACCCAAAACAGAGAAGAAGACTGATGATGATCTGAAATGCATAATCACTGGCGATGAGACTTGTATCTATGCCTACAACCCGGAAACAGCATAACAATCGAGTGAATATCGCGCTGAATATGAACCAAAACCAAAAAAAAAAAACATGTCGAAGCAAGTCAAAAATAAAGGTCATGTTGACTGTTTTGTTCGACTATAAAAAGTTCCTTCTATCTAGCCAAACAGTCAACAAAGAATACTATTTAGGCCTTTTGCGTCGTTTATCCGAGTCAATTCGTAGAAATCGACCACGATTATGGCGAAACAATCAATGGTTTCTTGCATCATGATAATGCACCATCACATACTGCCATCATTATTCGTCAGTTTTTCATTAAAAATCAAGTGAATGTTGTTCCGTAAGCACCGTATTCGCCACATATGGTTATATGTAACTTTCCTTGATTGAAATTATCACTTTTTGGACATTGTTTTGAGTTAATAGAAGTCATGCAAAAGAATTCGTTGGCCGCGGTGGAGGTTGTACCTACTGGAAGCTGGATATAATAAATATTTTGAAGACTGGAAGAAACGTTGGAATAAGTGTATTCAAATGTGAGGGGATTATTTAGAAGAGGACACATAAAATATTTTGTTTTATTTAATTAATCTCATTACTTTTTGTTCAGAGGAATATGTTACAAATTAATAAACTGTTCCCGTTGTCTTCCATTAATTCCCTTCTAAAATAAAGACTTGCTTGAGGAAGTTGCTTTTTTTACTTGGCCCAATTTTATCGAGGCCAGGGTCCGATAAAAAATAAAATATTTCTGCTAATTAGACAAATCTTACTAACATATATAATTTTCTTTGGATTATCAATATTAATACAAATAAAAAGAGGATTTCATGTGAATATACTCCGCAAATCTTTAATACATATATACATATTTGACTAAGTTCAATATTAGTACGTCAGCAATATAGATAGAATGCACTGTTAACAGTGAAATATTACTTCCGTCAATAATTTTATCAGTTATTTAGGTTTGACCTTAGTCACATTTATTTGCATTTGTAACCCTATCAAGATTACGATACGTATAATGATGTAATGTACAATCTACACACTAAATAATATTCGGGTCGTAAACATTTACCTACCGAATCTTTTCCAGAACCATATAATACATGCATTGTTATTTTCAGATATTTTGTGATTTGAAAATACGAAATTTTAGATTAAAATGCAATTGTTTATTTTAACAGAATGAATATATACATACACTCTCCAAAGTTGGATTTACATGAATCATTTGATATAGAAAATTCTGTGTCATTAAGTCATTAAAAAAGTGCAATTGTCACTCACTCACACAAAAGTAGTTTATTTTTAAATATTTTTTTTTCTAGATGTTGCTTGCAATTTCGCTGCTAACCAGAAATTAGCTTTAATTTTTTAAACATAGCAATGCTTTTATGATTTAGATCAGGGGTGTCCAAATGGTCGATCGCGAGAACTTTTGGAGTGACTCGCGAAAAAATAAAAAATAATCACTCCACAAATTCGACTTCTCTCGAACACTAGGTCTCTACTACTAGGAACTCTGTCTCTCAAGGGAATTTACGAGACTCCCGAGGCAATGCAAATGCGCAACGTTCGGCGAGCCTTCCCGATTCTTGTCGAACTAGTCAGATTAATATAAAAATCTGCGACGACGCGACACTATGCCAGTCATAACTGAATATCTGAACAACACGTAATATTTGAAAAGCAAAATGATTGCGGCGAAAAAAGTAGAACGTACCATTTTAATAACAATTGAGAGGAAGAATTTTTGTTTATTATGGTCAAAGATAAGTGTATTTGTCTCGTTTACTGATCGTCAGTGGCACTGCCTAAATGCGGGAACTTAGGAAGGCATTATAAAACTATGCATAAAAACTATGAAAAAGATTTTTCGCGCTAAAATGCGTTGAGAAAACGAAAGGTGAAAGATTGGAAAAGTAGTTTAAAATGGAGAGCAATCCATGTTTACTAGGCCAGCGAAGCAATCAGTAGCTGCAACATACTGGCACAATACAAGAAACCTTTCCGAAATGGAGCGGTAGTAAAAGAATCATTTGCTGAAGCAGCGAATGTATTATATGATGACTTCAAAAATAAAACAGAGATTATATCTACTATCAAGGATGTTCAATTATCTCGCCAAACTGTGACTAGACCTATCGAAATCATGAACACAGATTTGGAACCCAAACTAAAAAACGATATTATGGAATGTACATACTTTTCTTTGCAGTTTGATGAGTCCACCGATATGATTGATACTCCTCAATTATGTATTTTCATTCGGATTGTATTTTTTGATATGTCAGCCAGAGAAGAATTGTTAACGTTGCTGCCTCGAAAAGAAAAAACTCGCAAAGAATATACTTACAAAGTTTTTCTAAATTTTGCCAACAATATGAGCTACCGATTTAGAAACTCGCGTCCATTACAACTGATGCAGCACCATAAGTGACAGGCAAATTTTGTTTGTTGCATCGTATCGAACTAACGAAGACTTCCCGTCATTTTTCGCATTCCATTGCATCATCCTATCAGCAAGTTCTATGTTCGAAAATACTAAATATGAATGATATCGTCGATATTGCCACAAAGATCGTGAAATCAATCCGTGCGCGAGCTTGCAATGAGGCCTCTTTAATGTGCAATTGGAGGCTAGCGACTCTGCCTAGTACACTGTTTTACTTCTTTATACAAGCATGAGATGGTTGAGCCGCGAGAGATAAATTGAAGCTGAAGATTAATCAGCTGAACAAAGAAGACTATACTAACTATACTAACTAAGAAACATTCAGAGTGAATTTGAAAGCCTGATAGTAGATGGCAGAAACACGTCTCTTAGGCAGAAGTAAATGTTGGAAAATACGAGGTGTATGTCCATGTGTACAGTTACAGACGTGTATATTGCATGTCTGTTTCATTTGTAATAATGACTGATAGTCAGCCAGTATTAAAGCCATTATGAATCCATTTGCCAGGTGTAAACTGATGAAACGTTGTAAACAGGTCCGCAATAGACTTGCACGAGACAATACTCTGTCAGTAATATGGGTGCCAGGGCATGAGGGAAGTAAAGGCAAAGAGTTAGCCGACGAACTGTCCAAGGAAGATATGTACTAATAGAAACTTCATAGGACCAGAACCTATGGTTATGGTTAGAAAGAGAACATAAAATGAAATGAAGGCTAACGGAAGATCGACTCAATACTAAAACACTACTATGCTAGGTTTTCAGTCTGAGGTTTTAAGAAGAAGACTCAAAATGGGTCTCTACTTCTGCTTCTAATTTTGTGGTGTGGGCGTGTGCACGTCCAGGCACTTGAGCACAATGCTCTTTGTGCCACCCCCAATACATCTCTCATTTCCACTCTGTTAGTCTTGTATCCTCGATAAAAGCGACTATCACTTGCTGTTAAAGCTAGAGCTGTAGCTAAAAGTTATTTTAATGAGTTACATAATTTAAACGCTATTCGAAGAGAATGGTTTTGAAGATAGCGTTCAGATTTCTAGAGACTGAATGGCTGAATGTCTACCGTACCATTCAGCCTCTAGAAATCTGAAGGCTATCTTCAAAAACCATTCTCTTCGAATAGCGTTTAAATCATGTAACTCATTAAAATCACTTTTAGGTAACACCAAGGACAAAATTGAGGTAGAAAATAAATCGGGTATATATGAAATAAATTGTAACGATTGCAGCCAAAAATATGTCGGCCAAGCCAAATTAGACGTTCGATTTCAACTCGTTACAAGGAACATATTTCCCACTTTAGATTCAACAGACCCGAAAAATCTAGCGTTGCCCGACATATTTGGGACACAGGTCATTCTGTGCCGGCAAATAACCTTAGGTTGAGTAAAACTGTTAATAACTATAGAGAATTAGATAGTTATGAAAGTATTTATATACCTATATAGAAATAAGAATAAATTAATGAATTCTCACAATGGACAAATCCCTCAATCCAGTTTGTATGCTTTATTGTGACAATAGCATTATTTTTACGCTTCATGTATACACGCTTCACGGTTCCCTAAATTTCAAGCTAGGTTTAAGTAGTATATAAGTTTTATTTCGATGTTAGGAATTTAGTGATATCTCACTGGCGATTTGGTGAAGAGCATATCTTCTAAGGTTTACCCTAGCCAAAAACCCTACGTTTAACATTTTTTCAGTTTTAAGGCTATTCTACTGCAGATGGCAACTTAGTTGGCGAAATACGTATATAGTATTTATTGATATATATTGTGGTTAGGGTGTTTTTCTTATTTCTGTTTCAGGTAAATAAAAGGTTAGACAAATAGTAAAAAATAAAATTAAAAACAAATTAGCAGAATATATAACAAAAGAAAAAAAACGTATACATATATATACACACACACAAACATATATATATATAATTGAAAAGAAATTATCGACCGTGATATATTATCAAAAATTTATTTAAATTCGGGTAAGTGGTCAATTAAAAAACTCCTTTATTAAATTACCCTATATTTCGCAACACTTTGTCGCTTCTTCTGGGGTAAAAAATTGACGTACAAAATATAAAAATGATTAATCATTTTTATATTTTGTACGTCAATTTTATTATTTTTTAACTCTACATTTTTTACCCCAGAAGAAGCGACAAAGTGTTGCGAAATATAGGGTAATTTAATAAAGGAGTTTTTTAATTGACCGCTTACCCGAATTTAAATAAATTTTTTATTATATATATATATATATATATATATATGTATACACTCACGCATTTACCAGATTAATTGAAAAAGAAAAAATCTTCCAAATATTTATTGGCAACATTAAGTAGACTGGGGAACGCTGCAACTCATTGGTCCTCGCCGTAGGCACATGAAAGGCGGAGTTGAAACGCTAGTGAAGCCTCGGCACGTGCAGAGAAATCCTGGACAGAAGTAACGGGCCATCAATCTTATTATTTAAGAGTTTCAGCAAGAAAGTAGCACACTGGCGATTCCTTCTGACCGAGAGCGAAGGCATATTGTGTCGCTGCAGCAAATCTTCCTGACTTATTCCAGTCGATGGATACACTCCATCAATCCTAAATGAGATGAATTTTAAAGATCGCCGGTGTATCCTATCCAAAATTAATCTGTGGGAGGCATAGAAGGGATACCAAACAATAACTGCATAATCCATCTTGCTGACAACAAAAGCGAAATACAACAGCTTAAGCAAGTCAATTTATTAAAATTAGTAGTAAGAATTCGCATAATAAAGCCCAGAATTTTGCAGGAGGAAGAACACACAGCTTGCAATTGTCGCTTAAAAGACAATTCAGAATCAAATAGTACACCCATGCCCTTAATGACAGTTTTCCTTTCCAAGTAAGTATTATTAATTATATACTGCAACAGTATAGGAAATTTGGAGCGGGTGTAACTCAAAGAACAAGTATTTTTCTTCTTAGTATTTAGTTGCAACTTGAAGCTATTACACCAATTTAATAATATAAAATAAAATAATATTCAAATTGTCTTTCAGAATAGGAGTATCGTTGATGTTAGTTATTTCCGAAAATATCTTTAAATCATCCGCATATGCTAAAACTTGACAGGTGATTGTAGCCAGCAGATCGTTAATAAATAACATGAATAGAAGTGGTCCCAAGTTGGAATCCTGAGGCACACCAGATTTTGCAATGTATTCAAATGAGCGAAAGCCGTTGTAAGATACATAACAATTTCGATTTTTTAAGTACGAATTCATAAAATTCAAAAAATATGGAGCAAAACCAAAGGAGCAAAGTTTAGAAAGTAAGGCTTTGTGACTTATAGAGTCGAATTCATGCGAAAAGTCTGTATAAATAACATCTATCTGATCGCGCCTATCCAAGACCTCACCCAATACTTGAGACACGCTACACAAATTAGTCAATGTGGAACGGCCAGGAAGAAAGCCATGCTGGTTTTGGGATAAGAACTGACTAATATTTCCATAAATTCTAGTATATAAAACCTGTTCAAAGATCTTCGCAAAATTGGATAGAATGGAAATAGGACGACAGTTTGACAACAATGACTTATCTCCTTTTTAATGAACGGGCTAAACAACTGCTCGTTTCCGTAGATCAGGAAGGGTTTCTGGTTTCTGTTTTTATGGAAAGATTCATAATCGTGACTAAAGGAGAGGCAAATACAAATCTGCAGTCACGAACTAAAAAGCTTTGTAAGAGGCCATCACCGGCAGTAAACTTATTGATAAGTCTGGACATACATTTAACCAACTCATCCACAGAAATCGCAGGAAAGGTGACAGATGGACAATACGTAAATGATACTGGATAATTGGAACTATCATTTTGTAAATATACGTTAGAAAATGTGTGGGCAAATGCATTAACTATGTCTAAAGCTTCAGAAAATTGAATACGATTGTCAAAGAGAGTACCAGGAATCTAGTGGATTTACGTTTATTGTTAAGAAATTTCCACAAATCTCTAGGGTTTGATTTAATTTCTTCTTCTACCTTTGCCATATAAAAATTATACTCTCGAGAAATTAAGAACTTAGAGATCTTACGCAATTATAGTCATTAAGAAATACAATATTCTTTGTAGAGATCTATTTACGGCGAAAATTTTCCTTAAATTTCAAATTGATTTTGATCTCTCGTGTAAACCATACGGGATAGTAGGATCTGGATTTATTCTTTTTGGGAACGTATTTACCTATGATGGAATAAAGCACGTTATAAAATTTTGTCAAGGCGACATTAACGTTGTCATGGCAATCAAGAAATGACCAATCGAAATTAGTAAATTCAGTATACGGTGAGACATAATCAGCTCTATCATATCAGCTTTATATAAGTCATATCTAGAACTTGTGGAAAGAAATCGTGCGGGCGAATGTGCGTTGTCTTCTTTGTTACACAAATCAAAGGCACATGATTGCGGATTTTGAAGAGATTCGTTGTAAGCGCCATTTCTTATAATATTCGTCTAAAGCTTACAGATCTTCGGCAAGCTGTAATTCTTCGTCCTCTAAATTATTGGCTTGGGTGCATAAAGCCAGGTCATCTGCATATGGAAATTTGGCAAGATATCTTCACTTTTTCGATATTTTCAAAATTAAATAACTGATAGAATTAGTCTATAAAATATTATTTCTAAGATCCTTGTGATTATGGAATTATTTGGAGACGTTTTATAACTTATAAATTCAGTAAACAATTTATTTATTGCATTTGGGAAATTATTGTAATTTATTATTATAGGTATTTATATTATTTCACAATTACGTATTACAATATATTTTATTTGGAAGAGGTGAAATAATTAAAAGGCATAAATACTTATAGTTTATGAAAAGTAGCTTAATTGCTTTACTATAAATAAGTCATTTTCATTTTAAACGCACCTTTTAGGCATAAAAGCTTATGGTCCGTAAACTGGAATATCCGTACATACCTTCGGGGCTTTAATCACGGCGATTTCAATCACGCGGATCAAGTTCTCCTTGATTTCGCCAATTCCCTATTATCAAAATTACGTGCAGCCAAACATTTAATTTATGGTTTCACGAGAAATAACAGTCATTTTTTAAGAAAATAAAATTGAAGACAAATTATTTAATACAAGGTAAAGGCTTAACGAAGGACGCAAACTGGTTTTAAAAAATGTGTTGCACACGTGGAGCAAAAAGACTCGTTTATCTGAAGAAAATCCTGTTAACTCGAGTAGTTTCATGGATTTTCTTATTATACATTTTCTCCTTCCTCGATTGTTCATTCTAGAGTAAATTTAATTTAATAAATAACTTAGAATAGATAAAGATATCCGGAAAATAATTACATTTGCAAAGTTAAAATTGATAGAATAATCGGCATTATCTCACAATCAATCAAATAAGTTGGCTAAATTGTATTCTCATAGGAGTCCTTGAGAACTAAATATGAAATGAATCTGAAAATAGAAATGATTTACACGTGGTCCTTTTTGGCATGTACAATAAAATTTCAGAATTAGAAGTGGCGTTACATGTAGAGAAATGGATTGATGGATGAGAGTCATATTTCCTGAATGCAGAACAAATTTATATCACTTGCATACATTAATTAGAATGATAATACATTTTAAATGAGAGGCTAGTAGTATTTACATTAAATGTATTTGAATTTCAAATTATATAATTAAAATATTTACATATGACGATAATTATCAACATTATAAAATTAAATTTAATTATAGAATGCAATTAACGCACGCGATTAGTGCAATCTTTTACCAATGTAGATAATAAAAAAAATATATATATTAATCACAACTTCTTAAGGAGTTATAGTATGTTTTACGTAGCAATATAAAATATCACATTTTAATTTCCAGATAAACTTTTTGTTGATTTAAGGCCAAGGAACTACCAGAAACAACATTTTTTTATACAAATTTAAGTTATGTTATACTAAAAAGCGTTTCACGTTCATGGTGTAGTATGGGCTTTATGGACAAAGCTTACATAGTTTTCAAATTGTTCAATACAATCTGCCAATTGACAAAATAATTTTTGAAGTTTGATTTTAAAATAACCTCTATTTACGGTGTTCTCATAACACATAAATTAAAGCATTAAAGCATAAATTAAACAGGTATCTACTTATAATGAAGAAAATTATTGTTTTCATTGAATTGCATTTTGTCAATTAGAAATACAATATTGATTATATCAGCATGAAGGTCTGAACATGCACTTGATGTTAAAGCAATCGACTGGATCTGTTAATAAATCAGCCTTGGAGCCATGTGTTGAACTAGACTCTATCGCATGTGCAATGTATTATAAATAGGGACCGGACAGGAGAGGCCGATGACTCATCGTCCATGGACGTACTATTGAAAATTTGTATTTTTATTTAGAGTTTTTAATTTTATTTATATAATAGAAATACATTTTTGTTTGTTCTATTTGTAGTTCAAGTTGAGTAAAGGAGTATTAATATTAACTAGCTATACTTTCTCAAGGTTCTCTTCAGAAAAATTTGTTCTCTTTGAATAAAATACATCCTTGTAGATAGAAAACGCCCTTTCTACATCGCAACTGGGTATAGATGCATAATGGAAATATTCTCTTATTTCACAGTATTTAGCAGTTAGATGTTGGCATTGTCCCTATACACAATTGCCGCAATGTTATTAAATCTGGATTTATATTAAAACTGCGACTAACTCTTATCGAAGGCAACATCTGAAGTCACTTGGAATATTTTTCAAATTATTAATAGCCATATCTAATGCGGTTAATCCATTATTTAATTTGATATTTTGATTTTCAAAAAAAGTGATTAGTTTTGGCAAATTTCCAAAGAGTCCCTGAAGAAAGTACAACTGATTTTTTTAATTTGGAATTTGTATTATTTCCATGCACTCAGAAATACTTCGAGCATCATCCTTTAAACTTGTAACGACATTTTGTAAATTATCGAAATTCTCTGAATAAAAACTAGTAGTTTGCATGTGCCTCATCTAGTTATTACTGGAGAGGGAGGAAATGACAAAAATGGAAGTTTTTCCATGTAAAGAGCTACTCTTAATGCTGCTTGTTTGAAAATTTTATAAAATCGGATACAAGTCTATCAACTTCCACAAAGGTTTCTCTGATATATTCACAGATTCTGTGGAGAGCATGTGCTACACAAGTAATATATGGCTTATTAGGATATGTTTCCTTTATTTGTCTGCCCGTTTTTAACATCTATGCAATACTGTCGCTAACATATAAAAGTATTTTTTCTTTATACCTGTCGTCCGAATGAAGTATTTCGTGCATATTCTCATAAATAGTTTTAGCTACTGTTCCCACATCAACTGTATTTATAACATTTGTTGCTATTACATATGTGTGATATCGAGTTGTTGGATGTAGTACACTAGGTACAACATTTACCACACAGCGTCCTAATATATCGACAGTTTTGTCGGCACTTATCCATAGGTACTGATTTGTAAGATGGCTTCCAATGCGTTCTACTGCTTTCGTGTAGCATTTAGAAACATAATATTTGCGTAAGGTTAATTCATCAGGAATATTTAGAGCACTATATTTTTGAAAAAATGTTTGATTCTTAAGTTTATTTAATGGAATATTTTCCGCGATTAAAGTTTCACAGAGTTCTTTGTTAAAATTGTCAGGTTCCAACGGGTCTAATTTCTGTGTATGTGTTTGCGATGCTAAGTGACGCTTTACGTGCGATTTCTTGGAATTTTTTAACGATATTTTTCAGACTTTACAGTAAAATTCGGAATCACTGTCAATGGGCATACAATCAATTTGACCCGTAATCCAACTCGCCATTGTATCACGATGCTATTCTTGACGTTGTTCGATATCATATCTGACAAAGTAACTTAGACAATGTTCTAGATCTAAATAAATGAAAATTAAAAATGTATG
Source organism: Melolontha melolontha (assembly GCA_935421215.2). Classification (NCBI taxonomy): domain Eukaryota; kingdom Metazoa; phylum Arthropoda; class Insecta; order Coleoptera; family Scarabaeidae; genus Melolontha; species Melolontha melolontha. Next base: position 191,894,821 of record OW285236.1, on the reverse strand, counting down.
CGTAAGTTATTGAAACTTAACGAAATTAACTCAACACTTACGTCAAAATAATTGGGGGAAGTAGATTCGATGAAACGATATTAAATAGGATCTACTACAAATATGACGAAGTATGTAATTAACATTTAAAACAATGAAAAAAAATAAAAGAAACCCGTACTTTATTTATCTTAGGGATTATAAAACAATAAACAAAATAAATCATAAACACTCCTCAAGCTTCTATCTACGCCCATGAAGAAAGGAATTTAATTGTAATATTGAACTAATTGCGTCACAATACGACGACAGAAAACAGAAAAAAAGATGTGCGGTTAACCGAATGAATATTACTATTCAATAACTGCGTCTTGTACTTAGCGATATTATGGACTATTTATATTTCGGCCTGATGCGTCCGGTTATTAGTAATTATTTATTGTTTTAATTTGTAGTCGTACACTTGGTTTGTAATAACGTCTGTCTTTGGTAAGAGTTGTTTCTAAGCGTAAAAAGACATCTTTTTGTTAGAAAATACAAAAAAAAAATGCAAGAACTGCAACATTATTCAACACTATATAGTCAACTTTAATTTCAATGATATGAAGGCGATTCGTAAAGTAAATTCCGTTTTCGCCTAGTGAGTAGAAGAGTAGAGTATCTTAGCCAATTCTAACCCCTCCTCATTGACCTTGATCACATGAATATTGGTGATCAATGTCAATGAGGTGTTGGAATCGGCTGAGTGGTCAAGGTCATTTAAAGACCAAGCAAGGTTATTATAAGGTCACGCCAAGGTTAATGCCATTTTAAAGGTCAAACAAAGTAAAGGTCGCGCCAAGGTCAACCAAGGCTATTAGGTCATGTCAAGGTAAAAACTATTTTAAAAGTCAATCAAGGTTATTGGAAGGCCAAGGTCAATGTCATTTGAAAGTCAATAGCAATCCAAGGTCAAGGACATTTGAAGATCAATGACATTTAATTGTCAGGGTCATTTGAACGTCAACGTCACTTAGACGTCTACGGGAATCTCAAGGTCCTCACTTTAAGATTACGTCGAGAGGTATGGGTTCAACCGTTAATCTATAAATAATATCAATTAATTTTTATCTCATAAAATGTTTATATGGGTTCAACCGTTAATATGTAAATAATAACGAATGAATTTCTCTCTCAGAATATGTCAAGTTTTCTCAATATTTGTTAGAACATATTAGCGGATAAGGGTGCTGTACACGAAAGAAGAAATAGAGTGAAGATTATAGTAGAATTACAATGGAGTTGTGATGATGTGTTAAGTAAAGCTCAAGACGATATCGAGGACGATATTGAGGAGTAGCAAGGAGATGATATAGCCGAGGTAGATATTGAGGAAAGAGAAATTGAGGAAGACATATTTGAAATAGAAACTATTATTTTAATCGATGATATGGACAGTAGGATGTATAACTTTGATTAATTGAATGGATTTTTTAATTATACATATAATTCTAAGATGTTTATTGTTACTACTATAACTAAGTTAGTGTAATTTATAGGTTTGAAATGATTTCACACATAAAACAGTACAATATTAAGCATGACCTTCGAAGAGGTGTGTATAAGGTGTTGGTCATTCCATTCCAGCAACAGTTGAGCGGGTACAGTGGAGGTGTTATTTTTATTCAGTGTATATTTGGAAAATAATAAGTTAGTATGTTTGAATGTGAATGCTGTGGGAAGACGTTTACTCGAGAAGTAAAGAGAAGAGAATGAAATTTAACGATGACGAAGTAGAATTAATGAAATGTGAAATCTGTGATGTATATGTAGAAACAAATTGTTATACTGCAGATATCCGCAGTACTTTACACCAAACTAACGCATTCGTAATAATCGATAACGGCGTAAAGAAGAGTGTAGGTACGTTCGGGGATACAATAGTAAGTTATCAAGTGTGTGATTCGTCTCGCATATACGTTGATGAGGAAGAATTTGCAAATAATATTAGGGAGAAAGTGATAGCACTTATGAATAGTATTCTAAGTATATATACTTCTATGTTGGATGTAGTACACTAGGTACAACATTTACCACACAGCGTCCTAATATATCGACAGTTTTGTCGGCACTTATCCATAGGTACTGATTTCTAAGATGGCTTCCAATGCGTTCTACTGCTTTCGTGTAGCATTTAGAAACATAATATTTGCGTAAGGTTAATTCGTCAGGAATATTTAGAGCACTATATTTTTGAAAAAATGTTTGATTCTTAAGTTTATTTAATGGAATATTTTCCGCGATTAAAGTTTCACAGAGTTCTTTGTTAAAATTGTCAGGTTCCAACGGGTCTAATTTCTGTGTATGTGTTTGCGATGCTAAGTGACGCTTTACGTGCGATTTCTTGGTATTTTTTAACGATATTTTTCAGACTTTACAGTAAAATTCGGAATCACTGTCAATGGGCATACAATCAATTTGACCCGTAATCCAACTCGCCATTGTATCACGATGCTATTCTTGACGTTGTTCGATATCATATCTGACAAAGTAACTTAGACAATGTTCTAGATCTAAATAAATGAAAATTAAAAATGTATGCGTAAGTTATTGAAACTTAACGAAATTAACTAAACACTTACGTCAAAATAATTGGGGGAAGTAGATTCGATGAAACGATATTAAATAGGATCTACTACAAATATGACGAAGTATGTAATTAACATTTAAAACAATGAAAAAAAATAAAAGAAAACCGTACTTTATTTATCTTAGGGATTATAAAACAATAAACAAAATAAATCATAAACACTCCTCAAGCTTCTATCTACGCCCATGAAGAAAGGAATTTAATTGTAATATTGAACTAATTGCGTCACAATACGACGACAGAAAACAGAAAAAAAGATGTGCGGTTAACCGAATGAATATTACTATTCAATAACTGCGTCTTGTACTTAGCGATATTATAGACTATTTATATTTCGGCCTGATGCGTCCGGTTCCTAGTAATTATTTATTGTTTTAATTTGTAGTCGTACACTTGGTTTGGAATAACGTCTGTCTTTGGTAAGAGTTGTTTCTAAGGGTAAAAAGACATCTTTTTGTTAGAAAATACAAAAAAAAAATGCAAGAACTGCAACATTATTCAACACTATATAGTAAACTTTAATTTCAATGATATGAAGGCGATTTGTAAAGTAAATTCCGTTTTCGTCTAGTGAGTAGAAGAGTAGAGTATCTTAGCCAATTCTAACCCCTCCTCATTGACCTTGATCACATGAATATTGGTGATCAATGTCAATGAGGTGTTGGAATCGGCTGAGTGGTCAAGGTCATTTAAAGACCAAGCAAGGTTATTATAAGGTCACGCCAAGGTTAATGCCATTTTAAAGGTCAAACAAAGTCAAGGTCGTGCCAAGGTCAACCAAGGTTATTAGGTCATGTCAAGGTAAAAACTATTTTAAAGGTCAATCAAGGTTATTGGAAGGCCAAGGTCAATGTCATTTGAAAGTCAATAGCAATCCAAGGTCAAGGACATTTGAAGATCAATGACATTTAATTGTCAGGGTCATTTGAACGTCAACGTCACTTAGACGTCTACGGGAACCTCAAGGTCCTCACTTTAAGATTACGTCGAGGTATGGGTTCAACCGTTAATATATAAATAATATCAATTAATTTTTATCTCATAAAATGTTTATATGGGTTCAACCGTTAATATGTAAATAATAACGAATGAATTTCTCTCTCGGAATATGTCAAGTTTTCTCAATATTTGTTAGAACATATTAGCGGATAAGGGTGCTGCACACGAAAGAAGAAATAGAGTGAAGATTATAGTAGAATTACAATGGAGTTGTGATGATGTGTTAAGTAAAGCTCAAGACGATATCGAGGACGATATTGAGGAGTAGCAAGGAGATGATATAGCCGAGGTAGATATTGAGGAAAGAGAAATTGAGGAAGACATATTTGAAATAGAAACTATTATTTTAATCGATGATATGGACAGTAGGATGTATAACTTTGATTAATTGAATGGATTTTTTAATTATACATATAATTCTAAGATGTTTATTGTTACTACTATAACTAAGTTAGTGTAATTTATAGGTTTGAAATGATTTCACACATAAAACAGTACAATATTAAGCATGACCTTCGAAGAGGTGTGTATAAGGTGTTGGTCATTCCATTCCAGCAACAGTTGAGCGGGTACAGTGGAGGTGTTATTTTTATTCAGTGTATATTTGGAAAATAATAAGTTAGTATGTTTGAATGTGAATGCTGTGGGAAGACGTTTACTCGGGGAGTAAAGAGAAGAGAATGAAATTTAACGATAACGAAGTAGAATTAATGAAATGTGAAATCTGTGATGTATATGTAGAAACAAATTGTTATACTGCAGATATCCGCTGTACTTTACACCAAACTAACGCATTCGTAATAATCGATAACGGCGTAAAGAAGAGTGTAGGTACGTTCGGGGATACAATAGTAAGTTATCAAGTGCGTGATTCGTCTCGCATATACGTTGATGTGGAAGAATTTGCAAATAATATTAGGGAGAAAGTGATAGCACTTATGAATAGTATTCTAAGTATACATACTTCTATGAAAGTGAATTTGGAATTATATGGCTTATATTAATTATTGACCAAGGAGAATGTGGAAATAAAATCGTTTGATACTCGAAATAAAGTCATAATTTCAGGAGCGCGATTCAGGTAAAATAAGATTATTGTTAATTCCTCACAGTGTTGTAAATTACTATTTTATTATATTTCAGGGTGGACATTGACCAACGTTTTATATTTGGAAATAAATATGAAAAAGTTTAGTCCACTGAGAGGTTCCACTTATAAGGACTTGCCACCATCAATAAAGAAAAAGGGGGCTATAATAAATGTTCAAAATTCTGACAACAAATGTTTCGCTTGGGCCGTTACTACTGCTTTAAGGGACCCAGTAGTATTTCCGCAAAGAGTTTCAATATACATTTCCCTTTAAATTTAAAAGATATCCATAAGTTTGAAGAGCAAAATGATATATCCATCAATGTAGACTTGGGTCGCCTATGTCAAGGTTGTGACGAAAAGACCGTCAATGCAGTAGGGTCGCTCTAATTTGCATATGAGGAAACCCTTAAAGTGCCGTCAAACTTTTTCTGCGAGAAAAGTCACGGTCACTGTCTTTTGGGACAAGAAAATGGTCCTTCTTGTCGACTTTATGGACAATGAAGAGCTGCAGGGCAGTGTTACAGCATGGCTTAATTCATAGGCGGCAGAGTTCTAAATTGCAACTATGTAGTAGCTTAAATTTGTATATAATAAAAAGCTCTTCATGTATTGGTGTTTTTTAATAACGAAACGGAACTTTGCGAATCGCCCTCGTATATAAACGTATATACAGACTTTAAACGACAGATTACCCTATCCGTAAATGTAAAACAGGAGATTGCTATAGTAGTCGAACATGTTATGCATACATATGTATGCACGACTTATCGTTATTTATATAAAATTTATTGCATCGTTACTGCTGTGCTTTTGTTGTGTCTTTAACAAAGTATAAATTTACAGGTATCGTTTTGCACCATGTATATCGTCTACAGTCAGCCTAGGCTTACGAAATGAGAAGTGTAATGCGATATGCTAACAAATTAATATGTACATTCGATATTGAGAATTGCTACTATATATGTAACTTATAAGGAGAAATATATGCTCTGTGATTAATTATACTGAAGTACTAATAAGAAAATGGATAGCAAAAATACTGAAACATTGAATAGCCGCACGGATTCTGTGTTACAGCGTAAAGTAATCGATTCCTACTTTTTTATTATGCTCTATAAATGTCGTTCTCAATTTTTCCTTCCGGTAAAGATACGAAATAAAGGGATAAAGTCTATGCCTTAAAAGTGTTTTATAAAATTTCCGAATATAAAAAAATTGATGTTAGGAAGTGTACAGTTTACCAGGAAAGGTATTATTGAACGCACAATAGTTGCCTATTAGGGTGGAGCGATAATGCATGAATAAAAAAAAAATTTTGTTTTTTAAAATGGTATAGCGATATAAAGTTGCATTTCAATGAGTAAATTAAACGTACGAAATATTACCTATTTGCAATGATGTTTTGAGGTGCCCCAACACAATTGAAAATTTAAAAAAAATTACCTATTTTTCATATTGTGATCAAACTATATATTTTATTTGTTAGGTCAATATCTTATATTTTTTATACAGATTTAAAGAAGCGAGATACAAGAAATAATGGTAAACTAGATAATTATTCAGAAATACAATAATTATATATTAAATTGTTTTTTTGTATCAAAAGTAGGCACTTGTTGACGTGATAGTAGCCTTGCCCTGATGAAACCGTCTCGTTTATTTTTTCCACAAACTGCACTTGAAGCTTCTGTCACCACTTTGATGCAGCGCTCAACGGCTTGAGTATGGCATGGAAAATCTTTAATTTTTTGACATGTGTCGAGACCGTCTTTGACAATGGCTTTCAAGTCGTCATTAGATAAATTTAAAGTCAGAGGTGGCTCAGTTATCTCACAGTCTCGCAACGTTATAATGTCGGTATAATCTTCAGCATCGAAATTAAATGAAGGCAGTTTAAACGTTCGAAGTCCTGGAGCTTTCTCACTTCTTGCTTTTAAAATTCGTCGATATGCTAGATCTCGTATGATTTCCCTTTCATCTTCAAGCATAGAAATAAGAACATTTTCTGGGTGACCAAAAAATCCATTTCGTTGGATTACCTTGTCAATGACCTTCTTCATATCGGCGTTCAAATAGCGACTCAGAGTAATTGTTTGCCACTGGTGCTTAGCTCCGTTTATACACGAGGGATTACATTTTATTCTAAACCACATCGGACCATAAACTCTCATCACGTACGTGGCTAATATCACTAATTTTTCTTCGAGGTCCGGTTTAGTAGCATATAATTTTAGAATTCGATTTGCTGTTGTATGCCATCTAGAGTGGTTAAGAGATCCAGGTTCAATGTTAGCTAAATCTGAAGAAAAAACGCCAGTGCTGATAGCGATCATAATATCGTACAGATATTTTTGGTCTGTACTCAAATCACCCCTGGAAATTTGAGATAATATTGTAGGAATGGCGTTGAATTCGACTATTGGCATTGTTTCACATTTTTGTAACTGATATCCAATGGCACCTGAAAAGCATTTAAGCCCTGTAGTTTTTCCGTCCAAATGTAACAACAGATGTTGCAGTGGTAATTCATTGGAATGCAACTGGCAGATAAACCACTGTAATTGTTTATTCAGTTCTTCCATCAAACGAATAATACCAGCTTTAAAACCTGTGTTTACTACTGTTCCATCGCAACCAACAACAACTATTTCACTGAGTTTCACCGATTTGGATTTCAAGTGAGTTAATATAGTATCTTTAATACATTTAGCAGTTCCCAACTCACATGTGACATGCCCGAAATAGTCGCTTCCTGGCTCTGATAAAATCACATAATGGTCTTCTAGTACCCTTTTTCTGTAAAATTTATTTTTTTTCCGAATATTAATCAACGTTTTATCCTTTTTCCCATCAAAATACATACCGCGTAGGGTTTTCTTGCGATTTGCATCCTGTAAAGCAGTTCTGACTTTAGTTCTTTCACGGCGCAAGTTTGAACGATCAATAACACCACTTGGATCCTTTGGTGAAATAATGCCAACATCTTTTAACACAGAAGAAGCTATAATGGCAGCGGCTCTGTCAGAAACTCCAGTACAATCGCAGGCAAGAGCTAATGATGGTAAATTTAATCTCCTTTTTTTGGTGGCGGATCAGTCTTCAGGTAAAGAACGCGAACAACACGGTTTCTCAAAATCAGTTATCTCTCTGTTACGCGATAAACTTTTTTGTTTTCTTTCTTCTTTTTTCTTATTTTTTATAGTTTCAACCACATCTACACCGCCTATGACCATTTTTCTTGTTGTTCTTTGATCGAGTAAAAATTTTATTTCTTCCTTGGGAACACGACTGCCTTTTAAACAATTACAATTTGAGAAAAGTTTACATTTGCAACTGCAAACATCAAATAATCTGTGGGACTCAGTTATAAATCTATTGATTTTTTCTTCGTAATTTTTGTTTGTTTGACGACCTTTATAAGGTTTCATTAAGATTCTATATTTGTCATGGTAGGAACGAATAAGTTGTAGAATTCTCTTAACACCAACAGTTGGCAGCGAAGCTTTTTGCCAAATTTCTAAAACTTCTTGAGCCAATATTTCGGATATGTCATGAACGGTTGGCTCTTTTACTGTTTTAATGGGCTTTAATTCATTTGTAATGAATAGATAATTTTTCATAACGTCATTATAAGTTGGTAATTGAGATACTGGTAACTTCTCTGGTAATCCGAACACAGCACAGGTCATCATTTGTCGTGTTTTGACTTGAGACATTTTACTGTAATAAAATATAATATGTGCTAAAGTATTACAATAATATCTGAAACCTAAATAGGAAATTGAAAATACTACTTACATGAGTCTTATTTCTTGATCTCAGACGTAAAATTCAAAGGGTATCACAAGTGAAATAGTACTCACGCGAGTTGACTATAGCGTTCGAATAACTTTTTAGGAGAGTTTCGAAATCGTCTCCACGTGCTTCAACACCCACGCGTCTTAATACGCTCGCTTCGGATTATACTTTTCTATCTTATACTAACTGCGCAACACTCAGTGTGTAATTCATCGTTCATTAAATATTTTTGATTTTTCGACTAAATTCATGAATTTTGCCAAACTTAATAATGTCGGGGGCACCTTTAAATATATCACGTGCGAAATGAAATTTTCTGTGTATATTTGGGAGATAATAGAGCAACTTTTTACAGGTATTCCAAAGCTATTGCTAAATTTTAAAAAAATCGCTCCACCCTATTGAAAAAACGTAGCTGTACAGAACCCAAAATAATTGTAGTGAATGTATTATAGAAATATATAGTGATGGGATAATTCGAATGAAAAATAATCGACTGTTCGATTATTGTAATAATCAAGACTGTTCGAACTTAATTCACTCGAATGATTGAATTGAACACAAATATTAAAGTTCGGTAGAATAGTTACAATTTTCATTCGGCACTCGAATAATGTTCGTTGCTCAAATCGGAAATACTCGTTCACTCAAGTAAATATAACTATAACAGGATCGTAAACACATATTTAAATATACATATTTGAAGTTATTTTGTATTTTATTTAATATAGATTAGATACGTGTAATAAGTACACTTAGGTTTTCTAAATAAAATAAATAAGGCAAATATTAAATTAATTTTACGTAATAAATTAAATAAATTTACTTTAACTATACAAAGATATTTAAAAAATCACAAAACCATAATTTACGTATTGTAAGTATGGCATGTTACTCAAAACTGTTCAAAAATATCAGCATGTCTACACTTTTTGGAGATAGTCTGTTTCTCCTAGCGTTGGCAAGTTGCCCAGATTTACAAAAGACTCTCTCGGTGGGAACTGAAGTTCCAGGAACCGCCAGATGTTGCATTGCTAGTTTATACAGTTTTAGAAACATTGGTTTATGAACTTTCCAAAATATCAGCGGATTTTCTGTTCGATCTATTAGCAGCATTTCTAAATATTGACGTATTATTAATATCACCATGGCTGTCGTAGTACTGTGTGTCTTCGATTGTGCTATTTTCTTATCAAACTGTGCCCAGATATCATTTTCATCAAATTCTTTGTTATTTTCTTCATCCAGTACTTCTGACTCAATAATAAGATTTTTTTGGGTTATCAATTGCGTCAGTCCGTCCGTTACCCATTTTTGGGCATTATTTGCGTTCTTATCCAGCCCAAATCCAACTTTCTTAAACCTCGGATCTAAAAGTGTAGCTTTTGTAAGAATTTCGTTTGTTTCAAGGCTTCCAAGGGCGGCGACTGATAATTTCCTGCAGGGCTGTTTTTAAGTATTGACCGGTTTCGGTTATAGGATTCGTTGCTCTTAATGAATGTTGTAATCTCCTAATTAGAGGAATCACTAGAGACATGGTAACATATTTTTCACCTGAAGGTACTGTGGTTAAAAGTTCAACTGGTTCTAGCAGTGAAACGCAGTCTTCCAAAGTATTCCATTTCTGAGCGTTTAAAAAACTGGTAAGTTAGAAAGGCTAGTAACGGGTATTGAAAGAGCATCCTTGAGTACGAGCAGTCGTTTCATCATGAGCCAGCAAGAATTCCATCGAGTACTAACGTCTTGTTTTACATTTACAATCGGAAGTCCTCTTTGCTCTTGGATTGATTTCAAAGTATCAGACGCTAATATACTACGTTTAAAATGGCCTACTATGCTTCGACACTTTTTAATTATTGAATTCAAATCATCGTTTCATGTTAACGCTTCATTTGCAATCAAATTTAAGGTATGAGCTACACGTGGATGGTGATGTTCATGTAAATATTCATTTATAGAGCATTTGTTGTTGGCGTCATTATCTGACACAATTGTTATAATTTTAGCTATAACATCCAATTCATTTAAGATTTTCGTTAAAACGTCAGCTATATTTTGTGCTGTATGAAAGCCCACTATTTTCTTATTGGCTAAAACGTGTGATCGTACCACATTATCACAAATGTAATGGTTGGTAATTGTTATATATCAGAATAATTGAAACGTACATGAGTAGGTAAACCCCACCAGTTTTGTATAATACAAAGGTATTTTTAATAATATAAAATATTATTAAAAATCTGTTGTGAAGAACACAAATACAGGTTCACTATTAATATTTTTTGTGAACGTGTCCGAACATATCCCTCCCCAGAGACGTAGATACGTCACGTTCACAAAAAATATTAATAGTGAACCTGTATTTGTGTTCTTCACACCAGATTTTTAATAATATTTTATATTATTAAAAATACCTTTGTATTATACAAAACTGGTGGGGTTTACCTACTCATGTATGTTTCAATTATTCTGATACATTACACATGCGGTTAGTCCATAGTATGAGTGAAGACACAAACAAAATGCAGTTTCTAGAGAGATTGGATGTGCCACCTTTGGAAGGGCGTCGTTACTTCACATTGGTTATGTGGACGGGGCGAGGTACTTCGGCTGTCTGACAACAGGCAGCACTGAATTTACTTCTACGCCCGGTCTGGATAATTTCGGTGATGTGGTGATGTGGTGATGTGGTTCCTTTTTGTGAATGTGTCTGAGAATATCCTTTCTCCAGCAGGGGCGTACCGACGAGCCTGTAGAAAGGTGAAATACGTATCTACGTCTCTGGGGAGGGATATGTTCGGACACACAAAAAATATTAATAGTATACCTGTATTTGTGTTCTTCACACCAGATTTTTAATAATTGTTATATACCCTGTATTGTTATCGAAAGCTCATATATCGGTTTTTATTGAAATTGTTTTAGTATTGCCTAATAACGTTTCTAGTGTTGAAACTGATTGTGCGTAACGCGCATGTAATATCTCTGAAGACAATGCCTTCCTGCTTGGTATTTTATATAAGGGTTGCAGGTTATGGAAATAATCACTAAATCCCTCATCTTCTACTATTGATAAAGGTTGATAATCTCGTGTTACCATTTTAATTAACGCGTTATTGATTTCGTTAATATTGTCTGGTAATTCACGGCGGGCGCTATAAAGTACTAACTGCTTAGATTTCTTTGACGGCGACGGCAAAATTTGATTTTCCTGAATAATATTCTGTAACAAACCTGACGGTCCTGGAATACTACTTTCTGCATTTTCCATATCTGTAGTATCTTGACTTAATACGATCGGGTGGATTCGTGTTAAATGTTGTTTTAAATTAGATGTGTTATTCCAATATTTTAACGATTTATTGCAAATAGCGCATTTTGCAATTTCCCATCCGCTGACTTGTTAAAATGCTCCCAAACGATGGACTCTTTAGCACACGGTGGCGTTATTATGTCGAACAATTTTTAAGTATAAGCGGGAATAATTAATTAAATTTAGATAATTCAAACGTGTGCGCACTAAATTCTGATACAACTATATAATTGAAGAACAAATATACATAAATACATAAATTTCAAATTTCTCGCGGTGATTAACCGACGTGACATTGTAATTCGTGTATGTATACGAATCATCCCGAGCAGGTAAAAATGTGGGGAATTATCATCGATATCGCACGGTTCCAATACATTCAATGTAACATTCGAGTAATGAGTATTCGAAAGTTCATTCGATTAGTAAACGAATTCGAATACCAAGTACTAGATTATTGGAATCATTCGATTATGCCCATCACTAGAAATATAGACTGCAATTGTAGTTCACTAAACAAAAAGAACTTACAATACTACAATATGTAAAATTAGTTCCGCATTATTATTCCTTTTACGTATTTTTTTTTCTTTTCTATTTTGTAATTCTATATACTTTTCTTTTGTAATTGAATAAATTCTTAAATTTTAAATTATTGTTTTCTCAATTCAGCATATAACTTACTCTATTGGTTTTTGTTCAAAATATCAAAAGAGTCAAAACAAAAATGCTTGTTTCCACTAGGACGGTATCTTCCCGTTTTGTGCGTTCCCCTTTCGGGGTTCGGAACATGTTACCTTAAGGAAGTTTTCATTGTAGAAAAGAGGAAAAAATTCGTCGGTGCCAGATCCGGTGAATAAGGTGGATGATTAATCTTAACTACTTCTTTCGCTAGAAATGCCCTTATAATTAATGCAAAAGTGCATTGTTATGTAACAAGAACCAACTACCCTTTTCTCGATATTGTGGGCGCACTCGAGAAATACGCTTCGATAATCTCTTCATCACTTAAAAATAGTATGCATCAGTAAGTGATTATTCTTCCGGTAAAAATTCTTTTTGGATTACACCCTGACCATCGAAAAACGTAATCAGCATGGTTTTGACTCTAGATTTTTGTAAACGAAACTTTTTGGGTCTTAGTAAACCCAGCCCACTGCATGCTCTGGCGCTTCGTCTCAGGATCGTACTAAAACAGCTATGATTCATCACCAGTGATAATGCAGTTAAGAAAATTTGCATCGTCGCAACAATTCTGAATAAGTCTTCGTACGATGATGCAAATATTCCTCTTTCTCAAATAATTACGCCATCATTCGAAGAAGGTCATTCATCGATTTTGTGTCGCAAGTTCTCGCATTTTTGCAATCGTAGCTGTATTTCGACAGACCGATGGATGTCCAGCGCTAGCGTCATCTTGTAGATTCTCACGTCCACCTTTAAATCGCTTAAACCACTCAAATACAGTAGTACGACTTACGGTGTAATCACCGTACACAGATGTCATCGTCACGTAAGTTTCTGTTGTAGTTTTTCCTAATTTCCAGCAAAATTTTTTATTTATTCGTTACTCCATTACGACTGGCTATTTCAGGTAACATGTTCCGAACCCCGAAAGGGGAACGCACAAAACGGGAAGATACCGTCCTAGTGGAAACAAGCATTTTTGTTTTGACTCTTTTGATATTTTGAACAAAAACCAATAGAGTAAGTTATATGCTGAATTGAGAAAACAATAATTTAAAATTTAAGAATTTATTCAATTACAAAAGAAAAGTATATAGAATTACAAAATAGAAAAGAAAAAAAAATACGTAAAAGGAATAATAATGCGGAACTAATTTTACATATTGTAGTATTGTAAGTTCTTTTTGTTTAGTGAACTACAATTGCAGTCTATATTTCTAGTGATGGGCATAATCGAATGATTCCAATAATCTAGTACTTGGTATTCGAATTCGTTTACTAATCGAATGAACTTTCGAATACTCATTACTCGAATGTTACATTGAATGTATTGGAACCGTGCGATATCGATGATAATTCCCCACATTTTTACCTGCTCGGGATGATTCGTATACATACACGAATTACAATGTCACGTCGGTTAATCACCGCGAGAAATTTGAAATTTCTGTATTTATGTATATTTGTTCTTCAATTATATAGTTGTATCAGAATTTAGTGCGCACACGTTTGAATTATCTAAATTTAATTAATTATTCCCGCTTATACTTAAAAATTGTTCGACATAATAACGCCACCGTGTGCTAAAGAGTCCATCGTTTGGGAGCATTTTAACAAGTCAGCGGATGGGAAATTGCAAAATGCGCTATTTGCAATAAATCGTTAAAATATTGGAATAACACATCTAATTTAAAACAACATTTAACACGAATCCACCCGATCGTATTAAGTCAAGATACTACAGATATGGAAAATGCAGAAAGTAGTATTCCAGGACCGTCAGGTTTGTTACAGAATATTATTCAGGAAAATCAAATTTTGCCGTCGCCGTCAAAGAAATCTAAGCAGTTAGTATAAAGTACTAACTGCTTAGAAAAATTTTGCTGGAAATTAGGAAAAACTACAACAGAAACTTACGTGACGATGACATCTGTGTACGGTGATTACACCGTAAGTCGTACTACTGTATTTGAGTGGTTTAAGCGATTTAAAGGTGGACGTGAGAATCTACAAGATGACGCTAGCGCTGGACATCCATCGGTCTGTCGAAATACAGCTACGATTGCAAAAATGCGAGAACTTGCGACACAAAATCGATGAATGACCTTCTTCGAATGATGGCGTAATTATTTGAGAAAGAGGAATATTTGCATCATCGTACGAAGACTTATTCAGAATTGTTGCGACGATGCAAATTTTCTTAACTGCATTATCACTGGTGATGAATCATAGCTGTTTTAGTACGATCCTGAGACGAAGCGCCAGAGCATGCAGTGGGCTGGGTTTACTAAGACCCAAAAAGTTTCGTTTACAAAAATCTAGAGTCAAAACCATGCTGATTACGTTTTTCGATGGTCAGGGTGTAATCCAAAAAGAATTTTTACCGGAAGAATAATCACTTACTGATGCATACTATTTTTAAGTGATGAAGAGATTATCGAAGCGTATTTCTCGAGTGCGCCCACAATATCGAGAAAAGGGTAGTTGGTTCTTGTTACATAACAATGCACTTTTGCATTAATTATAAGGGCATTTCTAGCGAAAGAAGTAGTTAAGATTAATCATCCACCTTATTCACCGGATCTGGCACCGACGAATTTTTTCCTCTTTTCTACAATGAAAACTTCCTTAAAAAGAAACGATTTCAAGACGTAGAAAATATTTAGAAAAATGTAACCGCCAAATTGAACACTATTTCTTCGGATAGATTTGTTGACTGTTTTCAAAGACTTTAAAACGTTACAATCAGTGTATGAATGCGAATGGATAGTACTTTGAATAAATATCGAACATTTTTGTATTATTTCGATTGTGTTTTTGTATTTTGTACCAACAGAGAATCACGTTTGATTGTGATGTGATGAGGAACACGGCTGGGTTATTGCTGCGGGTACAAGAGTCCTTAATTCGTCGTGCGAGTGTATCAGACTTCAAGGAGCCCATATTGAACCCTCTTATGAAATTTTTCAATAATTTCGTTAAGGGGCGTCCTGGGACACCACTGCGGTTATATTAAGCACTTTAAAAAAATTCAAGAAAAATCGATTTCCAGGGCCGTCCTTAAGGGACGTATATTTCTGTAGAAAGGGCCTGTAGGAAAAAAATTTATAGAAACTTGTTACGTTATTTATTCATGTTCTATCTGAATCCGATTTCCCACATTTTCCCGAACACCCGTATGTATATTTAGAACTTAAATTATCACGTAATTCATTTATGTATTAAAAGAATATATTGATTATTATGTATGTAAATATAAAATTAATTATCTTACCTATATTTTTATAGAATTCATCTTTAAAATAATTTTGTATTCAAATAAATGGTTAATTAAATATATTTCACACAATTAGATGATTTTAAGGACAACTTAGTGTAACATTTTCGAAATACATTGCATTCATTTGTCACCATGCAAACAACAGGCGTGCTAGAAGTTTGAAATAAATTGCAATTTCTGTTAAATTCACTACTTTTCTTGATACCATTTTTTTAATGGTTATATATTATTATATCTACTAATATATTCTGTTCCTGCTAACATTGTACATCCTGCACTAATATTATTATTATTATTATTTATAGATAACAGAGAAATAAACCTGACAATTATTTACTTTCGTAAAACGAAAATATATGAAACCCTTTTAATTAAATTACATTTTTTAGAAAACGTCATATTGAACATTTAGATTTAACTTACCCTAGGTTATAGGTTTCTTTTAATTGAAAATATAGACAAATTTCATCCATAACATTGATATTGATATGTTATATTTTAATTATATGCAAAAATTTTTATTAGATGTAGAATTACGATAAAAGCAAGATAGCTTCTTAACTTTCTTGAAGATTTTTTCATGTTATGTACAATACTATATACAATATCCTAATGATTAAGGCCTTCTTCTAATTACTAATTCCTTTAATCGATTATTTACATAGATATTGATAAAAAAATAAATAATTATGAATAAACGTAATGCCTCGCAATTAATTTAATTACAAAATAATTATGGTGATTAATTTTCATTGGTGATGTGGACGATGATCGATGGACTTCTTCAAGATGATTTCTTGTCTTATATAAGTAGATTACATTTTAGTTGTAGATTGACGGATTTAAGGGTCGCCTTGGAAAAATCTTTCTTCTCTCGGTTCTCCTTATCTAATTAGATAAAAAAAGATATCATGCATTACATACTAGACAAAAAGACACACGAAATGACAACCAGTGAAAGTTAGATTAAAGCGAAATGACTACAGGAAAATTAAATTTAAATTAAAGCAAAGAAACTATACGTATATTTATTTATACGAAACTTGAATAATAAATTAAACTTTTAATCATCCATACTGACGCGTTGATTTTCGTAGTTCTCCGCCGTCGTACATGTTCAGGTTGTATCGTTGTGAATATTCGTAGACCATTTGTTTCCCTAATGTGGAATAAAGTAAAATTATATACATTTGATATTTGAAATAATAAAAACAGAGTATCAGTTTAGGTTTTTACTTTCAAGTTAATCTATGAACACGTTTAAATAGAAATATAGATTACAAAAATTTAAATTAATGACCCTTTGATTTAACCAGGATTCTATTATTTTTCAAGATGGTCTTTCCGCGCATCTGTACCCTTGCGCCATCGATTCGGAAGGTTTCGGATAGCTGTTTTTGGAATGATAGGTTATTCAATTCTGAATAGCTTTTATGATACACAAATTTAAAGGAACAAATTGCTCTATTTCTTACATTTATTATTTCATAGACTATGTCTACATAGCTTTGAATGTTTTAGTAAACAACTAAAGATTTTAATATTAAAACGTCAAACGTGTGTGCCGCGAATTACATTTGAAACACGTATTAACAGTAGATAACAATTAAGTTGAGTAGTAAGTTTAATTTGTGCGGATTGTACTTTGGTTTTACTTGATTTGTTGTCGTCAGTTTGTTTGTATTATAAACATCAAGTAATAAATAATATGTGACTTAGTACCGACTGATATTGCCAGGGCTGTAATAATGATCGAACATTGTTTAATCCTTTCGAGACTGCGGGTACACAAATGTACCGCCAATTAGTAACACAGGACTAAAAATAGTTTTCGCTATTTAAAACGGTGAATATTTATACCGCTCAGTCCCGATTACTATCCTCTTGTCAGAACACGAACGGGAGACATCGCATAATCTTATTTTTCGATCATTTGCCGTAGGTAGTTGCTCAACGCACGTGTTTCTGCTAACGTCTTGCAAGTATTTGTGCAAAAAAAAAAGTGTTTTGCATTAAAAACTGTACATAAGCGACATTTGTATCCACTTTGTGTTTGGTAAGTGTGTTTTTATTTATTATTTAGTGCTCTAAAATATTGGAATGGGTAGATGCCCTGGTACATATATGTACCATCCGTCTTATGCAGTGGTTCGTTTGTGTACCAGTAATTCAGTATGTAGAAAGATATTTTGTTTGCAGATATGCATTGGAAAAGGCACTACCGTATTCTCAGCTGGAAGAGATCGAGATCGGATTATAGTGATGACCTCTACGAGCCTTCTGATGAGGAATCTGATTCAAATGCTACTGACTAAACCGAAGAATCTGATGCGAATATTATTGAATTGGGGTCCCAAGATGACCTGCAGCCTGAGTACTCTTCGAGGGATACTCCAAAGTCTCTTACTTCCAGAAAATGAACCCTCTTCTTCAGATCATTTTGTGCTGTTTACTGAACCTGATGAATTATTAATTCCGAAACAAAAAATATCCTCTAAGCGGAAGTGCAGCTTATCTACTGAATTTGACAGAAACCTTACACATTTTCAATGGTTTCAGAAAATGTTTCCACGCTCATTGTTTATATACATTGCTCAGTGTACAAACGAAGCAATAAGAACATACAAAGAAACAAAACGTGATGCACGTTTGAAGGAAACCGATGAGGGCGAAATAAAAATTATTCTTGGATGCATGCTGGCGATGCGTTACAATCATGTCCCACAAATCAGCGATTATTGGTCAAGTCATCCCTCGATGGGGAATACTGAAATACAAAATGCAATGTCTAGAGACAGATTTAAATTTTTGTCTTCAAAGATGTATTTCGCTTCACCACGCAAACCGCCTGAATGCTCCAAGACATATTATATTGATGATTTCATTGGGTGTTTGAAAGGCACATTCCAAAAGTGTCGTCAACATAGTTGTTTTCAGAGCATTGACGAGTCTATGACTAAATTCAAACGTCGCTCGTCAATGAAACAATATATGCCTCTAAAGCCAATAAAAAGGGGAATAAAAATGTGGCTTAGGTCCGATTCCGCCATTGGCTATACGTACGACTTCAATATTTATATAAGCCGAGAAACTGAACTATTTAGTGGTACACTGGAAGAGCGTGTTGTACGTAAACTTGTTGCCACAGCTAAAGAAAAGGATATAACGTTTCGATTTGATCATTTCTTTACTTCGGTATTATTACTTCAAAATTTAGAAATAGCAGCATTTGGTACTTGTAACCAGAACAGAAACAATATACCTAAGATTACAGACAAATTAGATAAAGGTGGATATGTATTTCGATGTAGCAGTGATGGACTGATGTTTGGGAAATGGCAAGATACTAAAGAAGTCCTTATGCTAAGTAATTGCCATAATGATGAGGTTCTGATTGTGAAAAAAACAATGAAAGATGGTTCCAAAATTGACGTGACTTGTCCTCGAATGATAGCTTTTTATAGAGAAATTATGGGGGGAGTCGACTTAGCGGACTAGATGGCGGGTCTTTACGATTTAGACAGGAACTCAACTAATAGGTGGAAAAAATTGTTCTACCGTTTGTTCATGATAGCAGTTGCAAATTCTTGGATCATCTATAACGAACTACATAAAAAGAAGCATCCGCTATTGCAATTTTTAGTGCGCTTAGTGCCTTTGGCACTGGATGACAAGCGAGGGGAAAAGAACAGCAGCAACACAATGGTTTACAAAAAAGGGTAGAGTTTCACGAAAACGAAAAACTTTGCAACTGTGCCTCTTCATCTACCCTTGGAAGGTGCAACTAGAAGAAGGCGTAAAAGATGTGCCGACATAAACATACAGACACGTACAAAAACATATTGTCAAGAATGCGACACTCCTCTTTGTAAAAACTGTTTTGCGCTTTACCACACTTAATAATATGTGAAATATACACGTTTTTTTCAAAATAATTGTTTGTTGTTTTTATGAGAATACCCGGACTACTGGCATATATACGTACCTCATACAAGGACTAGTGGTACATATTGCTATGGATTTTTAATTAAAAATAATTTAATTTAAAAATGTACAATTATTTGGGAAGAGATTGTATATTCAAAATGTATATAAATTTAACGAGATAGAAAAACTGTTTCTTGAACTAGAAGGCTGTTTTGTGAGATATAATTAAATATATTTAATTAATTCGGTTAATTGTTTGATAAGTGATTTATAGATGTATTAGAGAGTTGTAGAGTTAATTCTCGTATGATTTTTGATGTTTAAATTGATTATGCACCTTCTTTGTTCGTCTCCATTAATCTTGTAAGTAGATATAAATTTTTTATGATATCATAAAACATAAATTAAAATTATAAAAGTATATTTCTATTGTATCCAAGCTTGTAATTAAGAGATTTAATAATTAGAAATTTAGATAATAAAGCTTACTATTAACATTTCTTTGTTAATATTATAATTGAAAAGTTTGTTCGAGAGGATTAAAGGGTTTTTTTGTGCGTGTAGATTGAACACGTGTAAGTTTTGTTCGTGTATCAGAATCTGATTATACAGTGTGGTTCTTTGGGAAGAAATTAATAGTAAACTTGATTATTTTTAGATAAGTTTGTTCGGATTCATATAGAGGAAGTTTTCCATTCATTTAGCTGTCAATTTACAATGAATGTTTTTACCTCATGTATTTTTGTATAATACAGTACCATCTTTATATTTTGTAAAGATAGATTTTTTTTTAATTTTTTTATTTTGTATTAAATATTCTGTTTGATTTTTGTACTCACACCATTATTTCTAATTAGTTAATTAAAAATAAGTATATAAATTTTTGTGAACATTTCACTGGCGCTCAAATAACATTGCAGTCACGCGTTTCCTAACTGGAACCCGAGAAGTTAGAAGTCTCATATTTGAAAATTCACCGGCTGAGAAACCTAGTTGGGAGATTGATAGCGGAGCGTTAACTGCAGATAGGTATATTAGAGATATTCCTCAAGATCATACGGTACCTTTTGCCCTATATATCGAAGAAAATTTCCCCTTAATGTGTAACTAACTGTGTAACTAACTTTTTAAACGAAGCGGTAATAACAATAATGAATTGGCCAGCATATTTCCCTGACCTGTATCGGACATTCTAGGTAAAATACTTAGGTCAAGAATTCCTGCTGTTCAAAACAGAGAAGTAAGAGTTGCATTGATTGAGGAATGGGACAGATTGCCTTACGAACTGTTCGACCGCCTCATCAGAAGTATGGGAAGAAGAATGACTGCAGTAGTAAGGACTCGTGGAGGCAACACAAACTACTGAAGCAAAAGATAAGACACATTAAATGGTTAACCATTGTCAAAATGTACAATAAACTTATTCTGCCTAAAACCATATTTTGTTCGAGTTTGACATCTAGCTTTTTCCTCTTTAACAGGTTTCACATAATACAACTTTTGTAAAACAAATTTCAATTACTCCACTTTCGTTAGAAGAGAAATTGACAGACAAATATTAACGATATGTATACTATAGAGAGGATAATAAGATTTTATGTCTGTTCCGTTAAATTTGCTGGTGTGTACATATATAACTGAGTATAGGAACTGTGTGCTGAATTTGGAAAACCGCTTATAAATTTAAGTGTTTCTGCGGTGGCATAAACACGAACATTGGTGCTCGAAGAAAGCAAAGAAAACCTGATCGCTTCTTCAACTTCTCCTGCCGAGAGTGGCGAATAATATTCGACATTAGCCGTCTGCCATTCTACAATGAGATAAACTAGAGGATCTCCTTAAGGATCCCAAAACGTATTGCCATTATCTTCTTTTATTTCTTTCTTCTGTCGCCACATTAATGAAAAATCGATTTGCTAACCATCTACGGTACTTTCCACATTATTTTGTATTTAAGATATTTAATTTACTTTTAGACGTATAAACAAGGGAATTCACGATGTTGAAGAGGAGTAAAAACACGGTTGAGTGGCATAAAACCACCAGCATCATTAAGTGTAACAAAGGCGTGGAAACAACTCTTACCACTGCACTGGAGTTAATACTGAATTTAGCCCTTATATATAAAGGCAGTATCGACCGCAATCTATAGACTAATCCAACGCCAAACATTTATAAACCAGGTCCATTACCGGGAAACCAAGTGGCGTCATTGTTTAAAAACTTTGATAAGAAATATAAAATAGTTATAATCTATCTAGTCGGAATCTATCTAGCACACTGATGGCTCTAAAACATAACAAGATGTTGGAGCCCTAATATACCAGTATGGTCTTAAAGAAAGGACGATGTTCCAAGTCAGCCAAGGTAGAGATGCTACAGTATTTGAAGAGCAAGTTGTCGCATTGCACTTTTGCGATGCAGACATGATATGACAGAACAAATTGCACCGTCACCATTTTCCCTGACAACCAAGGAACGTTAAAGGCATTGTATTCGTTGTAAGAAGTTAAATCTAAGCTTATATTGGACTTGTGTGTTCTTTGAGTGAGTTCTATAGTCACAAGGAAGTGAAATTAGTCAGGCTTCAGGGCAAAGAGACAATAGGTCTAGTGAGAAAACTGGATCGACTAACTTCGTCTAGAACCTTCATAAGACTTTCGGTGGCATTACCAAAACAAATATCTAACCAGTCATGAAAAAATGAGCTTAAAATAGATCTAGGGAAAGGTGGAAGAACTCCCCAGGTAAGAGACAGGGCATGGGCATAGGAAACATCCGTCCAAGTTTACAACGAACCACTGAATAGAGACAGAAACTCTGTTAAGATAATAGTAGGCCTGGCTATTGTAAGCTCAATAAACATACTGAGTACTCAACACTAGGCAGCTTGTTCCTCCTACACAGTAATGTACAAGTTCAAAAACCAGTAGTTAGACTATTTATCCTCGCCCCTCCGTGTGACTATTTTCTTGTTTGAAAACTGAAATTATTAGAAAAGCGAAAAGGAGAATCTTTGATGATGCTGAAGACATCCAGAGCCTGATATCGACACTTCGTACGACAAGATATGTAGAGGTTTTTCCACTATTTGCTCAATCGGGCCACTCGTATCGATTCAGAATGAATGTACTTCGAGCAAAGTACATGTACTATTCAATTGTCATGTTTCTATATTGTACTACGGACTCAGTTTGGTTATTTAATTGTTGTATTGTGTATTACTAAAGTTTTACTATAGTATCTTTCCACAAAAATTTCTTTTGTCGGCTCAATTTCCACATTAATCCAGTAAAGGCACTTTTATATATGTAATAATCAGTTATATTATCAGTCAACATTTCGGTAGAAATTTAGATATTTACACACATATCATATGAGTCATATAAGCATATGACTCATATACATGTACATATATACGCGTTGTTATATTTAGACACCACCATTCTCGGTTGGCTCACAGAGACGTGGACAAGCGAGAGGTTCGGAGACTTACTTTACCAGCGACTATATGTATGTAGTACATGAACAGCTATGATAGTGTAAAGTTGTTTATAGACGAATACGCGTAGGTGTAATTCGAACGGAAAGAATTTTTCTCAATAACGGGTACTTTTATTTTAATAAAGCTAACGCAGTGACGCTGCTGTTTGCCTATTTAAGTGACGGTATCCAGTTATATTGCTAGTTCTCCTGTTATATTACTAACATCTTCTTAAGTTTGAAAATATGTTATTACAAATTTTCTTTGAATTAATCCTTTAGCGTTAGCTTCTTTGAAGTAATTACTTTGTTAATTGTAAATAAAAAAATTTATATTTTAAGAAAGTGAAAATGTAATACTACATTAACAAGTGTAGTTTAAATTTAATAAAAAGTAAGGGGAAGTCCCTATACAATTTTGAGAAAAATTTAGACTTCTGATACTCTGTTCCTTTACATTGTTACTATATAAATTTGGATTTAAATTGCAAAATAAATAAAACTGATTAGGTACAGTAATTAATTAAATTTGGTTTTACCTTCATCAATACGCTTCGATGCTTCGTCTAGATTAGGTGCTAGCTTCATAATAGCGTAAAGTAAAGGCATCATTTCCCATGGATATTGAAACTTATCCAGTAGTTTATGGCAATCTTGAAGGAGGTCTTTTTGAACTGCAAATAAAAGAAAATGGAATTATTATTTAACACCTTGGTTTAAAACATCATACAGATATTTCTACTAAAACATCTGCATAAATAACGCAATCATAATTAAAAGTATTAGGTACACATTAGCATAAGGCTGTGATAAAAGTCTAAACAATTAAATCTTACAGGATGGTTCCTAAATTTGAAAATGATATATCTGTTGACTACAGTTGAATAAATTAAACAAAATTTCTTCTTAAAAATATTTATTTAAATAAAGATTAAACGTGTGAGTTCATATATATAAGTGTTTAGATAATTTCTTAGCCGTTCATTAAATATAACGTGTGTATAAATTGTCGCAAAAGCTACACGCAGCGACGTTCTTCGTTTGGTTCTGAATAAAAAATCTTAATGTTAAAATGTCGTATCATGCTTCGTTTGTTTTCACGGGGTTCTTGAAGTTCAGACTTTTAGTGCGTAACTAACATTTGCTCTTCGATATCTGTTAATAGAGATAGATGCAATTTAGTTTAAAGAAAAAATTTTTACTAGTATTATTTCGTAAACGTTTTTTTTTTTTATTTAAAAGCTTGTTTTAAACATTTATTCATTAACGTACTTCCACGAAAAACACATTTGCTAACGTTGTAGAACAATAAGTTTGTATTTCAAAGTGAGTTCAATCAAAATCATTACTGTCAAATTTTGACATTTACGAATTTACGAAGCATGATACGACATTTTAACATTAAGATTTTTTATTCAGAACCGAACGAAGAATGTCGCTACGTGTAGCTTTTGCGACAATTTATACACACCTTGTATATCAATTGATAAATTCTTGGAGTTTTTCGGCTTTTATATGAAATATTTACAAATATCAAATTAGTATGTAATTGCAAAGTAGGTGAGGATATAAACATTGCTCTCTACAAGTCACACGAAATTTTTTTAATTGAAAATATTGTCTACGTTGGGACTTGAACCCAAGTCTACGGTTTGCCGGACCGTTGCTTTACCACTTAACCACGATAGACCTTGGTTCAAGATATTTAGAAATGCATATATAAAGTAACAGTGTTAATGAATCAGATGTCAATTATTGAATGTAGATGTCAAGTTGAAAGCAGAAGTCAGTTTTGAAAGCTGATGTCAGTTTTGATAGCAGATGTCAGTTAGTGAAAGCAAATGTCATTTATTGAAGACAGATGTCTGTTTTGAAAGCAGAAGTCAGTTTTGAAAGCTGATCTCAGTTTTGATAGCAGATTACAGTTATTGAAAGCAAATGTCAGTTAATGAAATCAGATGTCTGTTTTGAAAGCAGATGTCTGTTATGAAAGGAAATGTCAGTTTTGAAAGCAGATGTATGTTTTGAAAGCAGATGTCAGTTATTGAAAGCAGATGTCAGTATTTCGAAAGCAGATGTCAGTTTTGAAGGTTTTAAATTGCTAATTATTACTCCATAGCTATATGAGCGTTGCTCTATAATTTCATTGCCATCCTCCACAAGTGGTTTTTCATCGTGTTTGTTGTCGTTAAGTAGGTCTTTGAAATGATTTACCCATACTTCTTTATTGTTCCTCGCTTTCAACTAGTTTGCCTTCCCTGTTCCTTATGCAAATCACTTTATGTTTATATGGTCTGTTAGGCTCGTTGAATTTTTGGTAACATCGCTTGGTATTCTATCTCTTATTTTCTTCTTCGATGCTTTTCATCTCATTTGCCATCCACTCCCTCTTTCATTTTCGTAAAGCTTTTTTTGCAATCTTTCCTCATTTTTCCATATCCTTCTCTATCTTCATTTCTTCCTGATCTTAACCATTTGTTTCTTATTTCCCGTTTCATTACTAACCTTTTCTGACAGAGGTCATTATACCACTCGTTCCGTTTATTCTTTCCTTTTCTTCCAATGCATTTTTCTGCTGCTCTATTGATAGATTCCCTAATAGTTTTCCATCATGCTTCTAAATCGTTCCCATTACTAGTTCCCTTTCTTAACTGCCTCACTATTTCTTCTCTGTATCCTTCCCTCGTTTTCCCGTCATTTAATTCTTCTATGTTCCAATTATTTTCCCTCTTTTTCAATCAATTTGCGTTTGTGTTTTCTGATCAGGTGAATTCCTAGCTACCTTATGCCATTTTTTATGTTCGTGTTTGGTACCATTACTGATCAGGTTAGTTTTTTTGCAAAATTGCACAATCGATGTCCGTTGTTATTTGTTTTGCTGTATATTGTTTATTTTCCTGCTACTTGTTTGTTATATTCTTCCTTTCCTATCTCTGCAGTATCAACAGTATCAAAAGTATATAGTGGTGTATTAAAAAAAAACTAATTTTGGACTTTAAAAGAGTAGATTCCGAAATATTTTTATAGATTCTGTCAAAGGATTAATGAAAATTGTACACTTAAAAAACCCGTGTAGAATACATGAGAATTTTATTGTTGATATCAATGTTGCTAATTCCCACGTAAAATTTTGGTACGATCTGTCGACCAGTTTCGAAGTCTTTATATTGGAAACCCTTGTCCCACCCCCAAGATATCTCTCAATTCTATTCTATTAATCCTTCGTCTTCGGCAAAAATTATTATCTTCCTTAAGGCAAATTTTGGTACCTCTCTAGGATCCAATAGATGTTTACTGAAATGTTTTTGTCTGTGTCCCTTCGCTTTTTCACCTCTCCCGCACCAGAGCTCGCTAACCAAGCTCGTGCTGTATATATGCTTCCTTAAAGGGCAATGTCGGTTATCAAGCCGTAATTTCGTTTTTGTTGCTTTTAATTAGGTTGTCTGAAAACTCCAGCTCTCTATGTAATATATTAGTCTGGGGCTAACCTTCCATTAGGTTTCTTTTGTTTTCATTTTCTCTATGCAGGCCTGACCAGATCTTCCTTCCGGCGCAATCCTTAATGATTCCACATAAAAGTTCTGGTGCTAGGAGCCCTCCTAGGCTAGTTCGCGGGCCACCTCACTACCTTTAATCTCCGCATCTCCTAACACCCATGTCAATGACATAGTGTTGCCTTGTGCCAGTTTGCTTGCAATGTTTAACCAATTTTGGCATGGTAATTGGGTTTATAATGTCTCTAATAGTCACTTGACTATCCTTCGTTATGTTGATCCTTCTTTTCGTACAGCTAGCTTCGAGAATTTCCTCGGCGTAGGCTGCGACCGCAAACAACTCAACCTGAAAATATAATGTATTTTTCCCTTCCTTCTAGAGCACATTCAACAGATTCCTACTTCTTTGTCATGATGAGATTGCGATCTATGTGTCCACTAGGTAACAGGTTACCTGCAGGTGCGAAAGTTTATATCGTACGTTCAAAAAAAACCCGCCACTAGTGAATCATGATTTCTAAGTAACATCGAAAAGCACGTCGAAGCTTTACTAATATGAATTTTTTAACTCACAGTTACATATAAATAACACACGGCTTTAGAAAATTGCGAGGTTAGAAAATTGCAAGGTTAATTGCTAGATTATAATCATGAATAAGATAAATTCCGTGTTAGAATTTTTACTAGATGACACTAATGACATTAATATTTTACAATTCAAAACGGTGCGGTTAAGTTACGACATACCTAAAAATTTTTTTTTGAACGCACGATATGACCTCAAAATCATCACTCGTCACGTCCGATCTGTTCTACAAGTGGCTGAAAGAACACTTCATCCCAAGAAAACCACCACGAATATATTGAAATGCTGCAATATGCTGAAGAAAATGATGGTATTTTGATTTGTTTACCAAGTCACACTACCCAGGCACTCCAGCCTTTGGACTAATCATTTTTAAGTCATTGAACCACAATCTAAAGAAGGAAGCATAGCAGTGGATGATACACCATCCAGGGCAAAAAATTGATCGCCTCCAAGCAGGAGAAATTATCGGAAAAGCCTGGGGCAAAGCAGCGTAGGTCGAAATTTCTTTTAGACGGATTTAGAGCAACTAGAATGTTTCCGCTGGATCCAGCAGTGATGTCCGATAATTTCTTCGCTGTTACCGATGGAAACGCTGCCTTACCATCTGCTCTATCTGAAAGCATTGCTCCAGTTGCTAAGGAAGAAACCCGGAAGAAAACCTGTTCCTGGGCCATCAGGAATTTCAACCAACGTCAACAATGCTGTGAAGAAGACACCTTCGAAATTTATGGTAGAGATAAGTTCAGTACCTGTGCATCAGAAACTACAGAAGCGCCGGAAGAAACAATCTGCTGAAGTTTTGATTAAAACTGTGACACGTGATCTTTCCACAATCACGACAAACAAACCTACACATACAGGAATAGACGCTAAAAGTCAAGTAAAGAAGCAGATCTGATCCCGACAAAACATCGACGAAACCAATTCATCTTAGGAAGAAGAATGTTTAGCAGCAAATGCCAGGAAGATGAAAAAATGTAAACTGCCAACAGTGATTGAAGGAAGCGACAAGAAGTCGCGTCCAAAATGTAAGGAGATTGAACAAAGCAAGAAGCATTTAAGTTAACTGAAAGAGAATCATTGTGTAGAATGTCTAGAGAACTATTTTGATACGAAAGCAAATATGGACTGGGTACAGTGCATACATTGCAGAGGGTGGCTTCATTAAACATGTACGCCACACAAAATAAATGTATTAAGTGTGGAATAGCCAAAAAGAGAGTCGACGATGTGAAAATCAATTTGAATGACAACTTTTAGAACTAGGGCATCCCCCGTTTCAGTGAGGCGGACTCGGACCTTCCAGTTGAGATGGCCACATGCAGAGTTTCAAGTTTTATTATTTTTTTTACTGATTTGTGAATAACATATATGTTTGATGTCAGAGTTTATGTTAGTTTACTTTATGTTAAAGATGGTATGTTTTTTATGTTAAAAATACATCAGTTTGTGTCTATGTTTCAATTTTTACCTTAAGTCAGGTATTTCTCCGAGGATTATAGTAAAATTCAAAATATTTAAAAATGACTGCAATTAACACTAAGCGGAGTATAAGGAGTACCTGCTATGAGTTTACCTGTGGGGCATGAAACATTTAGAAATAGTATTTTTCTATCAGGAGTTGTTTTAATTAATCAATATTGAAAATATTAATCATCGTATTTTATGATATAGGGGAAAGTGGGGTAAGTGTAGACTGGGGTAATTGGAGACATATCAAATAAATATCTGGCTATTAAAGGAATGGAGATAAGGATTTGTAGATATCGACTATACCTTAAAGAACTAATTCAAATTTTAGTTTCGGAGTCATACACTTTTTTGACGCAGTTTGGTTGTCACATGAAAAATTTGCGAAATATCGTTTTGTCGACAGTTTCTTCACATTTTTACTTCGATAAATTAACTCCTATATAAAAATACCCATTTGATGGTGACATTTTTGTCACTTTGACAGCAATAAAAAGCTACATAGCTTTTTATCACTGATAAAAATGCTTCTTCCTCAAAATTGTATTACTTATCTAGTAGCCCCGCATCACTTAATTTATTTTGGCAGCTGTCAGTTATAATAACTATTAAGTATCGTTGAACGTAATAGTATATTACGTAACACGAGTTGTAAGTAACCCATTACGCACGAAATGAAAAAGTTTACTATTTTAATCCAAAATATATCTCGCTAATGTTAAAAGTTTATGTTTTTCAATTGACTAAATTTGGGCAAATAAAGTTTTACGTAGATAAAAATTTGATTGTAATTTGATTAAACCAAGAAGTTTAAGTTTTCTTCTCAAAACGCACGTGTATGTTATGAGATCTCATTGCGTGCATGTTATTGTTAAATGTCATTTACATGGAATGTTGACAGTGCGATTTTTGACGTTTACAGACATGGGCGTAGAAAAAATGTATTATATGAGTCGGTTTGGGGACAATATGGAGACAATTTAAAGAATTTGATTCATATCGTCAATCTATCTTGCCAAAAAACACTCGAGCTTTTCTTTCACGGATAAATTTCTTTTTAACTCAAAATTTTTCCAATCAGTAATTTTGTTCGAAATACTTACATTAGAAAATATCGCTTTCGGTCTCGCGATTTTTTCATGTAAGTTTTTCTCGTCAAATTACTGATTGGCAAAATAATTTCGTTACAAAGAGAAATTTATCCGATAAAAAAAAGCTCTTGTGTTTTTACTTATGATTATTTTTTTGTAGCGCTTGTGTCTTTAGGCAACAAATTTTTTTCTGTTTAAAAATATGCAGTATCTAATGCTCTATTAATTTTTTTTTATTCTGACCTTACTTTGATTCGAAAAATAGGTACATAAAGGGGTAATTGTTGACAACTGAGTGGTAATTATAGACACTGTCTTTATATTAGTTATTTGTTGCAAATCTAAAGAACGAAGTTTGAAAAGTGTTTGGAAAAATACCCCGCAACTGCAAACGCAAGAAGCCCGCATGTCACCACGCCGTTCAACAAATTTAGGAACTGGCTCAATGCTTATTGGTTGGTGCTGAGTGGGGATACCCAGTAGATAAAATGGAACTTCTGGATTTAGTAAAGGAGTATGCTACTGTTAAAAATATTAAGACACCTTTCACAAATAACAGGCCTAGTGAAGTACTAGTACTTGGAGTTTATGAAGAGAAGGGGCACCTTGAGCCTTAAACGACCGGAGCAGTAACAGCAAAAGAGAGCGGAGGCAACTGATCCGTTTGTAATTGACGATTTTTATCAAAAAATTAAAAGAGTAATTAAAAGAGAGAGAATTAAAAATTGCACAGGGTTGACTTTCAACTGCGATGAGACTGAATTTGCTGCAGAGCCAAGCAAAGTCAAGGCTATTGGGGAAAAAGGGAAAAAGTAATTTTATCGACAACCACAAATTTTCGGTGAGAAAATTTACAAAACATAATAACATTTTAAATATGTTTCCTTTTGTGGCTCTAATAGCCCCAGCCATTTTAATACTAAGAGAAGTACGGAATTCCGATGTGTCTACATTTAGCCCAAGAACTGAGGTAAGTGACGACACTTGCAGAGTTTTACAAAATATATATATTTTTGTAGATTTTAAACTTGGGCAAAATGTAATCGTACTGTACAATGGCACTATCAATGTATAAGATTTTTGCAAATATTTGGCTTCTTAAACCTCACTGTGCTCTAATGACACGGAACTATTCATATCTCCGGGGTAATTGTAGACGATTGTCTACAATTACCCCATCCTCCCCTATATGAACATTTTATTGAGAGAGTTATGATACGTATATCTTGAATAAAAATTCAAAGACCACTTCACTCACACTTGCTCCACAAGCCCATGGCCGCCACATTATCATCGGCGCTATGTACCTATTATATGAACACGAATAATTAATATTCCTAGTATCAGCTACCTGTAATAAGTAGTGTATACGTACTACTGCTGACAAACTAATATTAAAACATTTAATACCTAGAGAATTTCTAAGTATATATAAACAGGTAATTAAAATCTCATTCACAAATACTTACAAGAGTTTTTCAATTAACTATTTAGAAAATTAAACGCTAAATTCATAATAAAGGCAAACAATACATCTGAAACATCAGATTTAATAAATAATGAATTTCATAATAAATAATCAATTAATGGGATCATTACTTGATACACATTTCTATACATTCCCGTCCATTTTAATCTGACAGGAAACTAATAAACTAATTAGATTATTAAATGTAACGGACAATATTGTAAAATAGGGCTTAAGAAAAATATTCTACCTTAATGCGATGCTGCTGTATTTACTACTGCTATTTACAGATTCCATTCGCGTAGGGCAGACCGGGGCTAGTTGCCTATAGGGGTAGGTAGACTAACTATCGATATCAACGCACGAGTGCGACTGAGAAACCGCCATCTTTCACTCAGAGAATCGGACAATGCGAGCTCTCAGTGGCCCTAGTCGCGATCTTGGTATCACACGTAGTTTGTGTTTTCAAAGAGATTATCAATTTACGAGCTACGTATGTAAGTAACTATTTTTTCTTTTATATTTTTTGTTCTCATGATGAAAATAGTAATAGAAATCAGAATGTATTAGAGTTATAATAAACTTCAGTTATTAGTGAAGTGATTGCTAAGCAGTTTTGTTTAAATTTATGAAATTTTTAGGTTAGACATAGTTCTTTAAATAAAAATGGCTTCTGGGGCTAGTTGACTAACGTCGTTCGGGGTTGGATGACTTGGTAGTCAACCAACCCCAGTGTACGACCAGTTCGTTATATAGTTTCCTGTATTTTTATACTAATTAAATAAAAATAAATGTTAGGGCATAATTATTCTTATTGTTGCAGAACAATGAGAACATATAAAAGAAAGACAGACCGAGCTAAAACATCTAAAGATATAATAGAAAAAGCATGTCAAGATGTGATATATGACGAAAAAAGTATTCATTCGGCGGCTAGAGAGCATGATATACCTTATAAAACACTACATCGATATGTTGTTAAAATGCGACAAACATTACAGCCTAATCCCAACATCGTAAGGTCACAGTTACTGTTAGACCATGTTGCATATCGGAAAAACAGACAAATTTTTACTGACGAAGAAGAACGAGCTTTAGTCGATTACCTAAAAACAGCTGCTGACATTTATTATGGGTTGACTCCCTATGGGACAAGAAAATTCGCGTATCCATACGTTATGAAAAACGATAAAAATATACCTGATTCCTGGAAACCCAAAATGATCGCCGGAGAAGATTGGTTCGGACATTTTCTTAAACGTAATTCAACATTATCAATTCGAACACCGCAGCAACCAGTTTGTCTAGAGCCACATCGTTTAATAAAAATAATGTCAATCTGTTTTTTACCAATCTAAAAACTGTTCATACTCGCTTAAACCTAAGCCCTGGTGACATTTGGAACGTAGATGAGACAGGGCTTACGACCGTTCACGTTCCTAACAGAGTTCTTGCGCGATGTGGTATGAAAGGATTAGGAAAAATGACTTCAGCTGAACGAGGAACCTTGGTAACCCTTGCGTTTGCAATTTCAGCCATTGGGAATACAGTTCCTCATTTTTTATTTTCCCAAGGGTTAATTATAAAGATCACTTTGTTAACAATGGGCCTATAGGAACAGATGGCTCTGCCAACCCTTCAGGATGGATGAAGGAGGACAATTTTTTAAAATATGCCAAACATTTTGTTAAATACGCAAAACCTTCTTTGATTGTTAGATAACCATGACTCACATTTATCTATAGGGGTTTTGTACTATTTTAAAGATAATGGGGTTACTATCTTATCTTTCCCTCCACACTGTAGCCATAAGCTTCAGCCGTTGGACAGATCCGTTTATGGGCCCCTAAAGAAATACTTTAATACAGCGTCCGATAATTGGTTAGCCAGTCACCCAGGCAAGACATTAACTATTTATGACATTCCGGAGTTAGTCAAAACAGCACTTCCATTAGCAGCAACTAGCGAAAATATACAAGCTGGATTCAAAGTTACCGGAATTTCTCCTTTGAATGAGAATATTTTCCCAGAATCAGAATTTATGGGAGCTTACGTGACAGATAGACCATCTCCTGAACATACAGAAAATTTCATTCCATCAGCTAGTCGAGTAAGTGAACCTGTTGCTACTGTTACAGTACCGGATGGAGTTACAATACCAGAATTATTGTTAATCGATACAGAGACAGAACCCAACACTGAAAGACTTGAGACATTACCTTTAACTGATTTGACTAACATACCATCAGCTTCTTATATAAGACCGGAAGATATACGCCCGTTTCCCGAAGCCGGACCACGGCAAGAAAACAAAAGAAATTTTCGAAAAAGAACTAGCACAATATATACTGACACACCCGAAAAGCAAAATATTTTGGAACAAAAACAGGAGCGAGACCGTAAACAAGGTTTGAAGAAAATGAAATTAAACAAAAGCATGCAACTAAAAAAGAAAATCCAAAAGAATAAAGGAAAAGGAAAGAGAAATGTAAATAGAAAGGTACAAAAAAAAATGGAGAATAGATACGATACAGGTTGCTCTTCTGATGAAACTGATAATGAGACTATATGTTTAGAATGCACTGAATCTTTTTCTTTTAGCACGCCTGGAGAAGAATGGGTTCAGTGCATTACCTGCAAGATGTGGGTTCATTCGAATTGCGCCAAAGGAAATTTACTATTCTACCAATGTAAAAATTGCAACTCCGATGATGGTGAAGATTATAATTGATTACCAAAGTGTTTTTAATTCTAACAGAAGTAAAGAATTGTTGCATTATTATTACTTCTAAAGATATTTTTAATTATAAATAGAACTTAAGATTATTTTTTTCTTCCAAAGCTATTTTTAATTTCAAGTAGAATTTTTACGTGGCTAGTAGTTATTTTGAAGATACTTCTGATTGTCTTTGATTTAAGAATTGTTGCATGATTATTTAATTTAGAATACTTACAGATAAATTCGTAGCTTAAGTATGTTTATTCTTTTACAGCATTGCAAAACCTTTTTTGTAAAACAAATTACTTTTTAATAAAACAATAATTATACAAGTATTTTTACTTTTATGCTGATATTTTCCTAACTTTATAGCCTTAGGTCTACTTGCCCCATACTGTTAGTCAACCCACCCCTATTCTGGGGTTGGTTGACCAGCGTGTAAGGGTTTGGAAATACATTGGAAAATATATGAAATATTTATTATAATCTACATTTAAGAATTAAGTTACATAGTGTAATATGTATATTACCGCATGTAACTATTTTTGTAATTATATTCTGTATAACTATTTAATTAAAATCAAAGACTGAGAAACTGGCCTATACTAGCCCCGGTCTCCTCTAATCATTAAAATATCATTACCTTTATACAAGTCATTTTAAATTATCTTGACGAGAACTTATACCTTACATCGTAGTAGCCTATATTATTTTCCTCAGTTTATCGTCGTGTATGGTCACAATGGCAAAATAGAAAGTAAACATTGTAACAAATATAACCGTTAACAAAATAAGAACATAACATTAGACAAGAAATTATTAAATTGAAACATACGTTTCTGAAAACAAAGTACCTAATTATCAACTGCCACATTGGGAACACAAAGTTTTCCAATTCAACAATAATTACAACAGGAAATTAAAAATATTGTTATCAAAGTACAATATAATATTTTATTAATTGAATTTACATAAACATTTATTTAGAAACAATTAGATGCATTTGAGCTTTATGTAATTTAATTCTAATATACCTACCACTTTCGTTAATATTATGGACCATATACGGATTATGGTTTTTGAAGTTATTTCAAAATTCAACAGTAATTAATATTTTATAGCCACTTGAAAGTGATGTGATGAGAAACAATCAAAAGGAATGCAAAAAAATTTAAGTAATAAAAAATCGACCACACGTTTAGGTTAGTGTAAATAATCTTTGCTTAAGGGATTTTTATGAGGTACTTCCTTCCTGTAACTATCTTACCAAGAAGGAAGAACAAAATGATATTTACAAAGCAATAATGGGTTATAAATAAGATAATAGGCAAGCAAGAACATAACAGGCGCATGTAAATAAGGACCTGTACATCACTTTCTAACGCTGCATGTGGTAATGGCAATCAAGTCCTAAACCAATAGAATTTAACATCGGAGAAGCAGGAGGAGTCCGACAGCCCGCATGCAATTTCATTGGACGTCAACGACGCTAGAAACTTGTTGTAGAAGAATTATCTAATATATCATGTTGGACTAGACGTACAGACAAAACAACTGGTTTGAACGTAAAAGAGGCAGTACATTGCAGATACAATATTTCCTTCCTTGTGTTAGTGCTACCTTACTCACTTTAAAAGAACTGACATTACTGTGCTCGGTCCTAATGATGGTAATAATAATAATAATGGATTTTATTGCTTTATTTATGTGGACATGGAAACAACTAAAATAATATTTTTGCAGATCATCTGTAATGTTAGATATTTAAGAAACGCATACTTTCAACGCTTCGGGCATTTTTAAGTTTTCTAATGAAGCACATTTAAAAAGTTTTATGAAATACATAAATCTAAAGAATTTGGATGGCAGTTTCACATGTAATTAATACTTTGTAAATTACAATTCAAAAATCTTCGGTAATCTTAAAGAAAATCATAATATTTCGTGGATGATTTAATTTTTTTCAAATAAGTTAACTTATATGATACGATACATTAATGACTAGGGTAAAGTATCTTGCTACTACATAAACAAATCTTATCACACCTTGGCTAACACCCTATTACTAGTCAATCATAACCATTTCAAATGAAATTTAGCATTTGTATGTTGTATTGTAGGCGACATATTACACATACCTACATATAGATGAAAAGCCTCAATAGAACAATTGCTGACTTAATTAAAATAGGAATAATTAAAATTACTCCCAAAAATAAAATAAAAACAAGAAGGAATTAATGAACAGTTGAGCTAATGCGATATATCTACATACATACATGGTAGACGTATTTTTAACATATTGAGATTCTTTAATTTCTCCTATCTATTGCAATGTGTTTAATTTAAATAGTCAGTATTATTATTAAGGACCGGATACGAGAAGGCGATGACTTATCGCCCATGGGCGTACTATTAAAAATTTGTATTTTTAAAGAGTTTTTAATTTTATTTAGGTATATAATTGGAAAACAGACGGGTGGTGATCTATAAAATTGAAATACATTTTTATTTGTTCAATTTGTAGTTTAAGTTGAATAAAGGGGTAGGTATTAATATTAAGTAGCAATACCTTCTCAAGGTTTCCTTCTGTAAAATTTGTTCTCTTTGAATGAAATACATCCTTGTAGATAGAAAACGTTCTTTCTACATCGCAAATGGTTATAAGTGCATACTTGAAATATTCTTTAATTTCAGTGTACTTATTTAGCAGTTAAATTTTGAGGCATTGGTCCCATATAAAATTGCCTCAATGTTATTAAATCTGGATTCCTATTAAAAACTGCGTCTAACTTTTGCCGAAGGCCAACTCCGAAGTCACTTAGAATATTTTTCACATTATTAATAGCCACATCTAATGTGGTTACACCATCATTTAACTTGAGATTTTGATTTTCAAAATAAGTGATTAGTTTTTGCAAATTTCCAAAGTGTTCCTGAAGAAAGTACAATTGATTTTTTTTTATTTGGAATTTGTATTATTTCCTTGCACTCAGAAATTCTTCGAGCATCGTCATTTAAACAAGTAACGAAATTTTGTAAACTATCGAAATTCTCGGCATAAAAACTAGTAGCATCCAACCATGTTCCCCATCTAGTTATTACAGGAGAGGGAGACACTGACAAAGATGGAAGTCATTTCCTATAAAGAGCTACTCTCAATGGTGCTTTTCTGAAAATTTTTTAAAAGCGCAGCATGCAGCATACAGGATACATTTCCTTTAATGGTTTTAGCTACTGTTTCTGCATCAACCGTATTTATAACCTGTGTTGCTAATACAAATGCATTATATGAGAAAGTTGGATGTAGTACAGGAGCTACAACATTTACCAGCGTCCTAATATATTGACAGTTTCGTCAGTACTTGTCCATACGTACTGATTTGAAAGATGGTTTCTAATGCGTTCTACTCAGACGCGGCTTGTGATGACGTATTTGGGAGTGCAAGTACATTGATGCGAGTGCTTCGTGTATTCTCGTGTACTAACTGTAACGTTTTCTTAGTAAACACCGAAAACACACGAGGCACTCGCATCATTGTACTTGCACTCCCAAATACGTCATCACGAGCCGCGCTTGGTTCTACTACTTTCGTGTAGCACTTAGAAACATAATATTTGCGTAAGGTGGATTCATCAGGAACATTTCGACCAGTATAGTTTTGGAGAAATGCTTTCAAGTTGGAATTGTTAAGTTTATTTAATGGAATATTTTCCGCCATTAAAGTTTCACAGTGTTCTTCGTTAAAATTGTCTGATTCCAACGTGTCTAATATCTGTGTATGTGTTGCCGATGCTAAGTGACGTTTTGCTCCCTGATATCAATGCGGAATATCAAGATTGTTGAAAATAAAATATATTAAAAGTTCAGCAAAAAATTTGTACCTCATGGACTAAATACAAATACGTGTTCGTACATCCAGAATTTATGGTCCCAGAAAATGGAATATATTTCACACAACAAAAAGTATATGGAGATGTTTTCTCAGCAAATTTTAACGAGAACAAAGATGATGCTTTCAAAATTTATAAAGATCTCAATATTGTTTGAAAGAATTAGAAAATGTTACTACAACGAAGTTATTCATTGGAACGAAAAATACGTGTTCTCAGTGACAGTGTACTGGAACATCTTCAAGAAGCCAGAGAGAGTGGTGTAAAGACCTCAAATAAAAAGCAGGGCAAGAAGATTGCACCTGGCATGCGAATGATGGACGATACCCAATCCACAACCCATGTATCTGCGTGTTCTCCAAGAAGCTCTACCACTGATATTCATCCACAACAGGGGGACTTCCCCAGTTTAGAAACAGGCCTAAGCTCTACTTCTAAGAGTTATCTCTAAAGAAAGAGAAATCAGTGAAGGGAAAGGCTAAGGCTCCAAAAAGAAAGAAAAGCCTAAAATCTAGTGAAATCTCGTTACATGATCAGTGCGACATTTGTGCTGCAGAGTGGAAAGAATATCATGTTGGAGATTGGATAAATATGTATTTTGTGCAAGTAATGGGTCTGTGGTGTGTGTAATAAAGGCAGCATTAAAATACAATGTATGTGTGATGAATGTGAAGACGATGATTAGACTTTGTAGATTTAGTGTTTGATTTATGACTTAGTAATTAAAAGTTTTGTTTTTGAGATTTTTTTAAAATTATTTAGTAGATAAAGAAGCTAAAATTGGGTTTGATTATATTTTGTCTAATTACAAGAGCTTTCCTTAACAAATTTGTATAATTTATGTTAAAAACCTTTGAAATAGTATCTCAAATACATGTTTTCATTAATAGTGGGTACTTTAAGACTAGGTTTTTCGACTTTAAACTCACAAAGAAGCTCCTACGATGGCAACTAAATCAGCTTTTCATTAAAATGTAATTACTTGACAAAGTAGCCCCAAGAAATGAGGCTACCTTGTCAAGTAATCGCTTTTTTTTTTTTTAATATATGTATGTTGTAGCCACTATTTATCTATTTTATTATACGTACCTACATACGTATTGAGAAGATGTCTTGAGATTGTCTTAACTATAGGCAATCCTTGTGAATATGATATTGTATAGAATTTTACCATAAAACGTTCAAAAACCTGTACAAAGTACGTTTACGGTACCTAATATAAATTTACTGAACTGATGATTGAAAAAATAGTAAAAATTAAATTATTTTAAAAATTTAAAAATATTAATAAAAAAATATAAAAAAATATTCTATTATTTCCTTACATTTTCCGTAGTACTTATATCATAGTTCAACAATCTCCAATTGTCTAGTTTTCGATATTCAAGGTGAACCGACAAAAACTGCCTCCTAGAAGTTTCAATACATCAAGATAGCAATCTTACTGTTGTACCACTTCGAAGGAATTTTCTGTAAATAATCACTTGGAAAAAGCAATTAGCTTTTTTTTATTTTTAACTTCTCCAAATAATACTTTTGGATTTTTATTATCTGGTGATCACCATTCAATCCTTCGATTCTTATTTTGGGTCGGATTTAAAACATCACGCTCAGTTCTTCTTCTCGAACTTCTCTAGTTATGTTTTTGCAATGCCCAATTCGCCACAAGTTTTTTATTTCAAATGTAATGAATTGCTGCTTTGGGTATTCACACTCTTCCGACAGATTCTTCGGTCAAGTCAGTTTCAATTGATTGTTGTAAATGCATATCTTATCATCATATACATCCCCTTTTCCTTTTTCTGAATTGTTGATGACTCTCGAAAATATGTTTTGTGATAAAGCGATCTTTTTCATTAGTGAGTTTAAACATTTGAGGCGTAGTATTCTTACCGTTTTTAAGAAAGAATCTAACATTTATTTTTTATTATCTATTCATTTTTCAACCAAGGCAAACTGCGATCGCTAATATTTGTGGTATTTTGACTTCGAGTAAGCGAAATGTCATTCAAATTCTTAAGGATGGTTGACACTTCGCCCTCTAACAGATGACCAATAATTTCATTATAAAGTGGTCGTTGTTGTTACTTTCAATACTGAGGGCTTAGTATGATATATTTACTTGATTTAATTTACCAGCAAACAATATATGCTAACGTGTCTGTTGCTATTGAATAAAATCTGCTCTAGGAATATAATTGGAAGTGCCGCTGACCTACATTTAAAAGAAAATATCTGATATACTGTACAAAGGAGCAGATGGCGCTAGAATCTGAGAAAAATTTATATAAAATAAATTGGGTAATTCGGAACAAGTAGAACATAAGTTTTTCTGTCATATGTTGACGTATAAACGTCAAACATTCCCAGAAGACGTTTGGAAACTGATAATTTTATTCAAACAGGAAGAGCCGAATATATACGAGCCCTAACAACTTAATGTTGGGGCGATACTAATTTTTATTATAGTTAATAAACTCACCGGCAAAATAATCGATCCACTCAAAAAATTGATGAAGTTTGTTCATTAATAAGTTTGTTATTTTAAATTCGATTTGATTCATTTTTTTGCATATGGTAGGTAAATTTAAATGTAATCTATCACATCCTTGGAATTTTAAGAAAATTTGGCATACATCATTTTATACAGGGTGACACAAAGTCTGTTTTTTTAAATCAACTTTAAAACCACATATGGATTGTCAAAGTTGCTCCACCTTGTATTTTCTTATTTTGTTAACAAGACACATCATTTCTTTACAGTTTCTTTTTTTATTTATTACAATAGCTTAATTTTTGTAAAAGATACAAGGGTTTAAGGAAAATCTTACATTTTTACATTTTTCCTATGGTACTAACAATAAGTTTACGAATTTAACTTAACACCGAATTTAATGAAAAGGAATTGAAAAGAAAATGAAAAACATAAAAGACTTAATACAAAGTGTTTCCTCCACGTGCACGGATAACAGCAGCAATTCGTCTTGGCATGCTCTCAATTAAGTTTTGGATGTAAGCCTGGTTGATTTGATTCTATTCTTCAGTTAGAACGTCACTAAGCTGCTGTAAATTTGCAGGCGTTGGTACACGAGATCGTATTTTCCTCCCAAGTGCATCCCAAACATGCTCAATTGGGTTTAGGTCTTGGCTTAGAGCAGGCCAATTTACTACTGAGATTTCAACCTCGACTAAATACTCGCGTACAATTCTGGCAACATGCGGTCGGGCATTATCATGCATCAGCATGAAATCATCTCCGATGAACGGTGCAAAAGGAACAATATGTGGCTCTAAAACTTCTCTTATGTATCTATCGGCTGTCATGGCTCCCCCGTTAATTATAACCAAGTCCGTCCGAACTTCAAAATTTATGCCACCCCACACCACTATCGAACCGCCTCCATAATTTACTCTAGGAAAAAAATGGTTTTGAAAGAAACGTTCACCAGTTCTCCGGTAAATTCTTTCACGTCCATCTGGTGTTCTAAGACAAAATCTGGACTCATCCGTGAATAGGATGTTGCTCCATTCTTCGTTACCCCAATTTACATGTTCCCTAGCAAATCTAAGGCGTTCAACTCGATGGTGTCTCAATAACTCTAGACCAGTAGCAGGTCTCCCAGAACGCAGTCCAATATCATACAGCCGCCTTCTTATTGTTCTATCACTTACTTGAACTTGCCTTACGTCCTCTAATCTGTTTTTCATTTGCACAGAAGTAACTTTTCTGTCCCTCAAAACATTTAACGTTATAAAGCGATTATCTCGCTCACTAGTAGATTTCTTTCGACCACAATGACTTCTTCTTGTGTATACACCAAATTCATTAAACCGTTTAACAGCTCTTTGAACTTTACATCTTGAAACTCCCAACACTCTGGCCACATAATACTGTGACCTACCATCCTGAATCGAAGCAACAGCTCTCGCTGCGTCGGTTACAGAAAGATCCATATCTTAAATTAATATTCGACAAGAAACACGTTCAAAAACGTAATTGACAAGTTTTAGATTTCACAACTGACAGTATTTCAATAGCCCTCTATGCAAAAACGATAAATTCGTAAACTTATTGTTAGTACCATAGGAAAAATGTAAAAATGTAAGATTTTTCTTAAACCCTTGTATCTTTTACAAAAATTAAGCTATTGTAATAAATAAAAAAAGAAATTGTAAAGAAATGATGTGTCTGTCTTGTTAACAAAATAAGAAAATACAAGGTGGAGCAACTTTGACAATCCATATGTGGTTTTAAAGTTGATTTAAAAAAACAGACTTTGTGTCACCCTGTATAAAATGATGTACGCCAAATTTTCTTAAAATTCCAAAGATGTGATAGATTACATTTAAATTTACCTACAATATGCAAAAAAAATGAATCAAATCTAATTTAAAATAACAAACTTATTAACGAACAAACTTCATCAATTTTTTGAGTGGATCGATTATTTTGCCGGTGAGTGTATTTTTTGTAAATACTGAAAACTGTTAATTATTCATTTCTATTTCTGATTTGGTAAATACACATTTCAAATCATTACTGTCAAAAAATAACTGTTCTCTTTTAAAAAGTACAATTTTTAAAATGAAAAACTGAAAATCCTTGTAAATGGCATTGAAAACTTAATATTCGGACGACTTTATTTTTAACAAAATGGCAACGATTGTTATGACTGATTTGACATTTACCACTCTCGTAAGCATTGATTTACCTATAATTGTACTCAATTTGTGCTATTAAAAATGTGTCGTAGTGAAGCTACTTCAAGGAAAACTCGTGAAATTGTGGTGAAGCAGTACAATGAAGGAAAAGGCATAAGTGCAACTGGAAAAAAATTGAACTTGGCGAAATCCACTGTAGGAGACATTATTAAATGTTACGGAGAGATAAATAGCAGCGAAAATAGAGGTAAAAGTACTGGACAATTAAAAAAGTGACAAGAAGAATGACGAGACAACTTACAAAAGTATGTAAATCCCACCGAAGAGCCACTCTAAGGGATGTAACTGCTCGCTTCAATGCAGAAACCGGTGGTATGGTTCAAATATACTAATATATTATGTATTTGAGTTTTCTTTAATTTTAAACGATTTTACTATAGGCAAAGAAAAACCGATGTTAACAAAAACCCAAATCAAAAATCGTCTAATCTGGGCCAAGTTTAAATTGCACTGGACAGTAGATGACTGGTCCAAAGTAATATTTAGCGACGAGTCCAAATTCGACGTTTCTCTGGGTGACAATAGACTGTGAGATTTGCAAAGGGTATGATGAATTGTGGGTGTATATGTGGAAAGGGCGTAGGAAAGATGGAGATAATAGTTGAATCGTTAATGCCAATAAATATCAACAAATTCTGAACAATAGCCTCATTCCTAATGTAGAAGAGCTCTATCCCGACAGAGATTACATTTTTCAACAGGATGGGGCATCATCCAATACGGCAAAATCAACAAAAAAATGGTTTAAGGAACATGACATGAGAGTTTTAACATGGCCTTCAAGCAGTTCAGATCTCAATGTTATTGATAGCTTGTGACACCGCATGAAAAGTTACTTAAGGAATAATCCTCAACGAACACTAAGTGAATTAAAGACACAACTCTCAGAAATTTGGGAATCCTTTACACCAGATTATTGCAGGTTGCTTGTGGAATTCATGCCAGCCAGAGTAAAAACTGTTATAAAGGCCAAAGATGATATGACTTCGTTTTAAGTCAATTAATAAATTATCGTCCGAACATTAAGTTGTCAATGTAATTTAATTTATTAATTTGTTAAGCTTCTATGTAGTTTGAGTTTGAGTAAAACCTATTATTTTGATAAATACAATTTTTCATTGTATGCCAAAGCTAAATATGTGAATATTAAATCAAATTAGAAACTGTCATTTAGAAAATCAGAATATATTTCTAAAAATTGGTCAGAACATTAAGTTGTTAGGGCTCGTATCAATGCAATTTATTAGACAGAGAGTTGAAATATTTCATTTAACACCTATAAGTTGTTTTTATTGTTGCAAGATTTCGCAGCTACAAAAAATTTGTGTGTAAATACAATGTATGGCAATGTGAAGAATGGTGTTTTCAAATTAAATATCAAATATGACATTACTGTGACATTACCAGCTAA
The DNA here is from genome assembly GCA_935421215.2 of Melolontha melolontha. NCBI lineage: Eukaryota > Metazoa > Arthropoda > Insecta > Coleoptera > Scarabaeidae > Melolontha > Melolontha melolontha. Next base: position 191,850,775 of record OW285236.1, on the reverse strand, counting down.
CAAAACTATTATAAAAGATTGTAAAATACAGAAAATATATGTAACTCGTAAATTCTGTTTTCACGATAAACATCTTATACATATATTTATATATTATTATATAATTATAGGCTGTTCTTAATTACCGGTATATAAACAGTTATGTTGGTATTCAGGTGATAATTGGGTGCACACAAGATGCAAACCTAATAAACTTAAAGGATTAATAGTGACAGTAATGTATAGTAATTAATAGTAATTATCATAATATATATGTATCTCTTAACATCAGTGTTTCCTTAACAAATAGTAAGATTTTACAAAACGCAGATATTTTAATGGTACAGGGTAATTTATTATAAATTACCCACTCCTTATCATCGTTATTATTGCATACATGAAAAAATGCTTCAAATAAAAGTTGTGTGGCTGTGATTGAGTTTTCTTCACTTATCTTCAAAAACCCAGTGGCGTACAAGTTAAATGGGATACAAACAAATTATATTTTTTTAAAACGAAATATCCTGTATATTATTAAGTTTTAGTAATTATATTTTTTTGCTGATTTCAAAAATATACCTATGATACCTGTATCTTAAACCGTTCTCGGGTTAATAAATATAGTTGTAATTATGTAACTGTAATTATGCAAAAGTTGACATTAAAGTAAGATATGAAAACGACAATTATTATGTTTGATAAGTGACATCCCCTTAATAAAATAGTGAAAATGTTTTACTGTGAGAATGAAAACGTGCAAATACATACTTGTTTTATACAAAATATCAAAAGTAAACGTACAGCAAAAAACGATGTTATATAGGGCGTTCCATCGAAGTCGTCCAATACCGTCAGAAAACTTGTTTAAAAGTATTTACCGAAACGTAAATAATAACTAGCATGAGGGTGGTTCGGAAACTATGTGACTTAACAAAGGAAACGCAAGCTTCATAAAACATATTATTTTTCAATATAGTCTCCTGTTCGCTCAACATACTTATTCCAAAAATATTCCAAAATAGTGACGCCTTCATTGTAGGTCGATGAATCCAAGTTCTCGAAAAACTATTTACAGCAGCAATTACCTCGGAATTTGACCAAAATTTTTTACTGCCCGTACATTTTTTGAGGTTTGGAAAGAGTTGGGAGCCAAGTCTGGGGAATAGGGCGATTGAGGCACTAATTGAAATTCCTATTTATTAATTTTTGCTATTGTAATCGCAGGCCTGTGAACAGGTACGTTAGCCTGGAAAAGCACTTTCTTCTTTGCCAAATGAGAGGCCGTGTATTTTTGATTTTGCCGCTTAGTTGTTGCAACGGATTGGGATAATACTCCCGATTTATTGCTTTCCCCTTTTTTAAGTAGTCGACCAAGATAATTCCAATAGGAATTCCAAGAAAAAGTTACCATAACCTTTTTCTGATGACAAAACCGTACTTTTTTGGATTGTTCTTTGGTTTCAGGAGTGTAATATTGGGCCCAGGTTTCATCGGCGGTAATGGAACGGCATACAAAGTCATTCTGATATGCGGAGAGAACGTGCCGAAAGATCGCGAGAAACACTCAAATGATTCAGTTCTTGTTCCGGCGTGAGTAACCGCGGCATCCAACACGCTGAATATTTTTTCATTTCCAATTCCTCAGTTAAAATTCTGTGCATACTATCATTTGCGATACCTATAATGTGTGCAATCTCGACGGTCATCCAAGACGATACCGTGGACTTTTTCAATAACATCCGGAACAGTAACAGTGTCTGTACATTCGCTACGGGGTTCTTCATTTATGCTCATACGACAACGCTTTAAATTCGGCAGGCCAGTTTTTAGCCATTTAAAACGGAGGAGCGAATTCTACGAGGTGCATTCAAGTTCTAAGGCCTCCGATTTTTTTTCTAACTAACTACTCACCCGAAAACTATGAAACTGGTGTTACTTCTCGACGTAATCTACCTGCAGCCATACACATTTTTCACAACGTCGACGCCATGATTTCATGGCCGCTGCGAAGGCTTCTTTAGGAGTCTGTTTCGACCACTGGAAAATCGCTGAAGCAATAGCAGCACGTCTGGTGAATGTGCGGCTACGGACAGTGTCTTTCATTGTTGGAAACAGCCAAAAGTCACTAGGAGCCAGGTCAGGTGCGTAGGGAGCATGAGAAATCACTTCAAAGTTGTTTTCACGAAGAAACTGTTGCGTAACGTTAGCCCGATGTGCGGGTGCGTTGCCTTGGTGAAACAGCACACGCGCAGCCCTTCCCGGACGTTTTTGTTGCAGTGCAGGAAGGAACTTGTTCTTCAAAACATTTTCGTAGGATGCACCTGTCACCGTAGTGCCCCTTGGAACACAATGGGTAAGGATTGCGCCCTCACTGTCCCAGAACATGGACACCATCATTTTTTCAGCACTGGCGGTTACCCGAAATTTTTTTGGTGGCGGTGAATCTGTGTGCTTCCATTGAGCTGACTGGCGCTTTGTTTCTGGATTGAAAAATGGCATCCAGGTCTCATCCATTGTCACAATCGACGAAAAGAAAGTCCCATTCATGCCTTGGTTGCGCGTCAACATTGCTTGGCAACATGCCACACGAGCAGCCTTGTGGTCGTCCGTCAGCATTCGTGGCACCCACCTGGAGGACACTTTTCGCATTTTCAGGTCGTCATGCAGGTTTGTGTGCACAGGACCCACGGAAATGCTAACACTGGAGGCGATCTGTTCAACTGTAAACTGTCGGCGATCCACCAAAACAAGTCTCTCCACTTTCTCGATCATGTCGTCAGACCGGCTTGTGCGAGCCCGAGGTTGTTTCGGTTTGTTGTCACACGATGTTCTGACTTCATTAAACTGTCGCACCCACGAACGCACTTTCGACACATCCATAACTCCATCACCACATGTCTCCTTCAACTGTCGATGAATTTCAATTGGTGTCACACCACGCAAATTCAGAAAACGAATGATTGCACGCTGTTCAAGTAAGGAAAGCGTAGCCATTTTAAGTATCTAAAACAGTTCTCATTCTCGACGCTGCGGCTACAATTCCATCTACCATACAGTGCTGTCATCTCTGTGACGTATTGACAACTAACGCACGCTCATTTTAAAACAATGCACATGCTTCTATCTCTTTCCAGTCTGGAGGAAAAAAATCGGAGGCCTTAGAACTTGAATGCACCTCGTAATAGTGTGGAATACAGCTCTACTTTGATTTCGGTTGGTGTTAAACGTCTCAAAGGAAATTACTTTATTACTGCTTTCTAAGTTTTTCTATTATTGTAAAATCACATGAGACTTTTACTTTGGCGTACTGTCAAACACAGACTAATTGACAGATTGCCCTATACTGTCATATTTACCCTATTAAAGGATGCTTCTACAGGATGGTAAAGAATAGACATTTTATAAATTTTCTGTATTTAATTAATCTTTTTGTTTTTTACATTTTTTTATTGAAGTTTTAATTTAATAGTTAGAGATTGTACATACTATGTTATCTTTTACATTATATTAAATACTCGTTAGTCACCTAGTATTTAAAAATGACCTTTTGCAAAGACTATTTTAATATGATTAAATGTGTTGTATGAATGCACATAAGTGTTTTATTTACACGAAGAATAACTAATTGGTATATGCAAGAATTTATAACAATCCTGGTAACATATTTTGATGTTACTACATAAATACTTTCCATAATAAAATGTTAATTGACATTTAATAACTAATATGTACATAAAATAAAGAGACGTTTATAATTTGTGTTTGATAGGTAATAAAAATTAAATATGCAGTTGTAATTAATACTTTTCAATTAATAGAAGTATTAAAACTCTGGTCTTTTTTCATTACTGCTATCTTAGCAACATATAAATATATGTCTGCAAGTATTAACTAACAATCAAGAATTCTAAATTAGAGAGATAATTCTCAATAATTGAAAATGAAGAATATATGTTACTACATTACTGATGAAGAATTGTGCCAAGGTACTTATAACACCATAATTAACTATGTTTAAATAATAGCAATATAACTTCATCAAGGAAATTATATAAATTTTTACAATCAAAGGTTTAATATTCGTTTACAATTTCTCACATTAAGATAGAATTTAGAAATTGTCTGCATTACCACTGTATCGCCTTAAATTGAAAGATTTTTGTGTACATATTAAATGTACAATGAGAAAAATATATAGTAAATATATAGGTTACTACAATTGTGATATTCCATACTACAAACGATAGTTACTATACAAATACAACTTTATTGTGGTGCCTTAAAGTGGTATCTGGTACAATTGTGAAAAATAGTACAATAAATTGTGATAATAAAGACAATATAAAGTGAAGGAATTCTTGGAGTTGATGCAAAAATAGTACTGTATGTTAAAAGTGTCTCTCTTTTACTTTCCTTATTCTGTTATACTTCTTTTATCTTTCGATGTCGATGGACTGAACGCACCGAGCAGCAGTATCATTTTTATTCATTGGTCACCTATCCAGTAATTGACCAAGGCACCTCTGTTGCACTATATCAATTGTAATACTCACACCTTGAGTACATAGCCATATTACCTGCTATCAAATGCCTGCTTGTACTCTTGTATCATATTTATTATACATATATCGCTCAAGATTTACACATCGGCGTAGGAATCGTGAGAGTACAGAATAGTACTAATTATAACAGCGTAGTATTAGGCACTTATAACAAACAATACTACTTGCTACGATTTTAATAATCTCCTTCGACAAGGGTCGAATGCAGATTGTTTTTCATATAACAAATAATGGTTATGTTACTTTTATGAGGCTAAAATTTTATAATAACATTTCTCTACTTGATAACTAACTGTTTTGCATTAACACAACACGCTAACTTCCTTCGAAGATATTGTTTTATTTCCAGATGAAACGTTTGTAATATCACACTATAAGAGAATATTTTCTAGTACTTTTTGTTACAAATGAAACAGACATGCATTACACACATTTGTATCTCTACACATGGACATACACCCCGTATTTTCCAACTTTTACTTTACACGTGTAATAATAAATAAATAACAATTAACATCCTCAGTTTGCCTAATGAAGTAAAAGTTTGATGGATCGCCTCATAGGTAAGTAGCAAATTTTATCCGTCTTCTTCTTCTTCTCTGTTTTGGGGTGGACGCCACCACGCCCAGGCACTTGAGCACACTGCTCTTTGTACTATCCCCAATAGATCTCTCAATTCCACTCTGTTAGTCTTGTGTCCTCGATAAAAGCCACTATCCTCCTCAGGGGAAGTTTGAGTACACTCGAAGGATCCAATAGATCTCTCCCGAAATATTTCTGTCTGAGTTCCTTCAGTTCCTCACACGTGCATATTACATGAAGGCTAGTTTCCTCCTGTTTTTCACATCTCCTACACCAGGGTTCGCTAACCAAGCCCATGGTGTACAAATGCTTCCTTAAAGGACAATGTCCTGTTATTAACCCGGTAATTATTTTAATTTCTTTTTTGCTACTACGAATTAGGTTGGCTGAAAACTTCCCGTCCAGCCCCCTTAGTAGTGTTTTGGTATGGAGTTGACCTTCCGTTAACCATTTATTTTTATGATCTTTTTCTAGCCATAACCAGATCTCCCTTTTAGCGGAATCCTTAGTGATTCCACATACAGGTTCTGGTCCTATGAAGTTCCTATTAGTACCTTCATTGGCCAGTTTGCCTCATTGCCTTTAATTCCCTCATGTCCTGGCACCCATATCAGCGACACTGTATTGTCTTGTGCCAGGTTATTGAGGACCTTTTTACAATATTTCACCAGCTTGGACCTGGTAGATGGGTTCATAATGGCTTTAATAGCCGCCTGACTATCAGTCATTATGTTAATTTTTTGCTTGCGCAGCCGGCTTCCCGAATTTCATCGGCGCAGGCTGCGACTGCTAACAATTCGGCCTGGAAAACCGTAGCATGTTTCCCCAGACATATCGATATCTTCCTTCCAGGGCACATTCCGTATATGCCTGCACCTGCCCCCTGACTAGATTGTGATCCATCAGTGTACCAGGTGCCGGTACCACAATCGATCGGGCGACCTTTTGCCTGTTCCCTGGTCGGTATAAGTATGTTCAGCTTAGCTGTAAACATAATTTCAGGTGCCATACTGTCCACCGGCATTTGAAATATCGGCTCATCCAGTATAATTCCTGTGATATCTGTATGGCTCCCTACAACCTTATTAGGACACCATACGTCATTGGCCTTTAGCCTCAGTATCGCAGCCATTGCCTCCGCCGTTATAAATAGTTCCAGCGGAGGGAGACCCACGATGGCCTCAAAACATTATATTTGTACACATGGACGTACGTTTTCTCCAACATTACTTCAGCCAAAGTCACGTGTTTCTATCTCAATTGACCTTGCCAGTTTGACTAATGAAGCAAAGTTTGATGGATAGCCTGGCAGGTAAGTAGCAAATTTTATCCTATCAGGTCGCACCAGATAATCTAGTGACATCTGACGGGCAAAAGAGACTACGCCGAAAATAATGATTTTTTCTCGTCCAGCTATGCCGGTACAGAATGGAATTGTGTTTAGGTATTTACCTATATAGGTGTAAGTCCATTAACACGATGCCAGAGGGCAGCAATTATAAGTACCAAAGAAATTTAAGTATATAAATACGTTAAGCACGTATTACGCATCTGTACATATGGACTAGATTATCTGGTGCCACCTGATAAGATAAAATTTGCTACTTACCTGCCAGGCTATCCATCAAACTTTGCTTCATTAGTCAAACTGGCAAGGTCAATTGAGATAGAAACACGTGACTTTGGCTGAAGTAATATTGGAGAAAACGTACGTCCATGTGTACAAATGTAATGTATGTCCGTTTCATTTGTAACGAATGCGTAATACGTGTCTAACGTATTGATGTTCTCAAATTTCTTTGGTCTAGTACTTTTCTCTGTTTGGATTATATACCCGTTTTTTTTTTTACTGAACTACCGTTATATGGTATATTTCTACAATACATATAGTGTATCCAGAAATATACCATTGTCTATTAAGTTAAATTTAAATCCTATTCTTTGCACTAACGCAGCATCAACTAACGCAGCATCAACCCTAACAGAAGGAGAGACATTAGTGAATAGGTCTTAGTTTAAAATTATACGTATTAAAAAGTCATTAAATAATAACTTCAATTAATAAAATTCTAATGCAGAGTGTACCTGCACATAATAAAATTCCACAATAATTTTGTGTTGTGAGTATGAAATTATATATCCAATATTCCCATTTTGGTAGTCTTAAATTTTATAAAATACTGGTAATATGTAAGTTTGAATAGGGTTCTGTGTGTGGTTATCTGTATGTCGACTATCTACAGGTACTTGGGTTGACTTCAACTGTTCGCCGCTTATATAGTCAACGGTATATATCGCGATACACAGTACATTACTAATATTTTGTTCTCTGTACAATTACATTTTTCTCAGTGTAAAGTGCACATTTTCAGCAAGGACTTCTAGTAAAATTTGGAGTAAAATGTATTGTTCATTATGCAATTTGAGTGTTTAATCAATCTGTTCACTATTTAACATCTGCAAAGTCATTTATCACACGATCGCTAAAACCGGGTATCTTATTAATAAATTTCTATGCTTAATATTAGTAATGCATGTCGTTTTTTGTGTTTTATGGTATCTTGTAAAAGTATTTTTGTTCTGGTTTGTAAGCTGCCGCAATCGTTATTCATGATTGCTTCTAGGATTTCGGACTGGAACCACGTCCTTGGCACCGCTTCGTCTTGGTAGACGCCAAGAAGGAAGCAGCGCTAAAAACGCTATTCCAGACTGGAATCCAAGAAATAATGTTTTCACTCTATTTAATCAGCTTGCTGATTCGGACTGGATAGACACTGGGATTAATTATTTAAATTTTAGCCCGGACGAATTTAGGTACTGGGATTAACCGTTTATAGCTATAATCGGTTGAGTTAGATATCGCCCAAATGGTTAGCAAAACTGTAGTATTCATTGATTTCGGTCATTTAAATATATAAATGTATAAAAATTTAAAAAACTACCTCTTAAGAAACAGAACCTGATGAACGTGCCACTGACACCATCATAAGATATTCAAAGTAACTCTGCCTTTAGCGACGTACACAACAAATTGACACATAAGTACATGACACGAGAGGCCGAAATAACGATGGCCCACATAAATAGAGTATAACATCGATAAGTGCAATACGCATTTATTGAATAGCACTATTCATTCCGCTAACCGTGCATCTGTTTTTTTGTCGTTGAATTATCACGCAATTACTTCAATATTACAGATAAATTGTTTTCTTCATGGGCGTAGATAGAAGCGGGAGGAGTTTATATAATTTATTTTATTTAGTAGTTTATATTTCGTAAGATAAATAAAGTACGGTAAGTTAGTAAGTCTTAACTGTTAATTACATACTTCGTAATTTTTGTAATAGATCCTGTTTAATATCGTTTTATCGACTCTACTTCTCCCAATTATTTTGACATAAGTACCACCTATCGAGTTAATTGCGTTGTTTCAATAACTTACTCATACTTTCTTAATTTTCACATATTTAGATCTAGAACATTGTTTAAGTTACTTTTTCAGATATGATATGGAACAACGTCGAGAATGGCATCGTGAATCAATGGCGTGTTGGATTGAGGGTCAAACTGATTGTATGTCAATTGCCAGTGATTCCGAAATTTACTTCAAAGTGTGTAAAATATCGTTAAAAAATCCAACAAATCGCACGTAAAACGTCAATTAGGATCGCCAACATATACACAGAAATTACCCGTTGGAATATGGCAATTTTAAAAATCTTTCAAATCAGTAGCTATTGATAGTGCCGACGAAACTGTCAATATATTAGAACGCTGTGTGGTAAATGTTGTACTACATCCAACTATTCCATATAACACATGTTAATAGTATTACTAACTAGAGGTGTGGCTAGGGATAATAATAATTAAATTATTCTAAGATAAATAATTTGTGGTGTTGGTGAAGTTCCTTCAAAGGTCCAGGACGTGCGCGGTATTGGTTAATTACAATAAATACACAAAAACTAATAAATATAATAAAACACAGCGGCGTCCTTAAAGTTTATATTTATATTTACATAATAAGAAATTGAAACTCGTATATTTAAAAGCAATTAAAACAAAGTAATATGTACATGAGGAGCGGCAATTAAGTAACTAAAATTAACACATAAAAATACTCTAAAACGAACGTTAAATGGAGTAGTAAATTAAGGGTTAATTAATTACGATGAATATAAAATAATCTCTGTATAGAACAATACAGTTACCTTGAGTTGGCGGCCACGTGGTCTGAAGATATACTCGGACAAGTATATGTAGAGCGGTGTTGGCTGGTGGGATAAGAAATTAATTAGTTTAAATTAATATGAATTCGCTTAAAAGAATAATATATATAGAACAATACAGAATTACCTTAGAAGCGGAAGAGATGCAGGGGGCACGTGGCCATGCCACCGATACTTGACCAGTACGGCGCGTGGTGTTGCACTTTCGAACGTTCGAACGAGAAGAAGGAACTGTTAGTTTGTGTCGATATAAAAGTCTAGAACGGTCGGTTTATGATCTATCGAAGAGGGGGTCGATATCTTGAATAACATTTAATTAGAAGCGCGACCTAAAGATGACTTCTATCGATGTCATAAATATTATTAGAATAACCCTTGTGACATGAGCTTCCTAACGATATCAAACAAGACATATAAAAGAAGATGTAAATAATATTATAATAAAACAATTTTTAAAATATGGAATTTATCTAGAAGAAATTCGACAGTTAACGTTAGAGTTGCTGAGAGTCAGGTAGAAAAAAAGGTCTCGGTCAGTCAGAATATGACAATAGAAAAACTTTCTCTTTGGACACGAATATATACAGTTTGTACAAATGTAAAAAATGTCTATGTTAATATAATTTAATCGAGATATTTAAAGACGAATATGTGTATTTAAATAAATGAATTAAAACTTCTATACGCTAAGCGTAACAATAGCAATAAAAGTTATAAATACAGTTGATGCGGAAACAGAAGCTAAAACAATTTACGAGAATATGCACCAAATGCTTCATTCGGACGACAGGTATAAAGAAAAAATACATTTATTTGTCAGTGACAGTGCTGCATATATGTTAAAAACAGGCATACTATTAAAAGGAAACATATCCTAATATGCTGCATATTACTTTTTTACTTGCCCTCCGCAAAATCTGTAAATATATCAGAGACACCTTTCCGGAAGTTGATAAGACTTGTATCCGCTTTTAAAAAAGTTTTCAGAAAAGCACCATTGAGAGAAGCTCCTTGTAAGGAAAAACTTCCATCTTTGTCACTGCCTCCCTCTCCAGTAATAACTAGATGGGGAACATGTTTGGAAGCTTCTAGTTTTTAAGCAGAGAATTTCGATTGTTTACGAAATTTCTTTACATGTTTAAATGACGATGCTCGAAGTATTTCTGACTGCAAAGAACTAATACAAATTCCAAAATTAAAAAATCTGTTGTACTTTCTTCAAGAACACTTTGGAAATTTGTCAAAACTAATCATTTATTTTGAAAATCAAAACCTCAAATTAAATTATGGATTTAACCACATTAGATGTGGATATTAATAATTTGAAAAGTGACTTCGGATGTGGCCTTCGGCAAGATTTAGACGCAGTTTTTAATTGAAATCCAGAGCTAATAACATTGTGGCAATTGTGTATGGAGGCAATGGCTCAAAATCTCACTGCTAAATACGCTGACATAAAGGAATGTTTCCAGTATGCACCTATAATCAGTTGCGATGTAGAAAGGTCGTTTTCTATCTACAAGGATGCATTTAACAAATTTTACGGAAGAGAACCTTGAGAAAGTATTGCTAGATAATATTAATACTTTATTACTCAACTAGTACTACAAAATGAACAAATAAAAATGTATTTCGTATTTTATAGATCACCACCCGTTTATTTTCCATTTATGTAAATAAAATTAAAAACTTTTTAAAAATACAAATTTTCAATAGTACGCCCGTGGGCGATGAGTTATCGGCCTCTCTTGTCCGGTCCCTATTAACAATTTATTGTGATTGTTATACTTCATATTATTTCAGATATGATGGAGAGGTTATTTGCCAAGTTACTTATTTGAGAAGCAGCTGCTGTATATTTTAAATACGATATTTATAAATTTATCAATATGCATCCTTCACTTGGAAATTAAAATCACTGTGCCACTTGTAATTTATAGTCATATTTATTTTAGAAGAGTATATTTCATATTTTAGAGTCGGAATCTTTGATAGCTTTGAATACGTTCATTTACACTATTGTAGAGTTTTAATCCTGTCGCACATTATATTTTTATTCGTAATTTTATCAAAAAGTTATAAATAAATTGTTAATTCATCACAGTTGCATTACAATTTTGAAGTTTCCGAAATATCTTTCGTTTCTATAGGTTTTAGTAGCTTTAGTATTTCGAAGACTGCAGCAGAGATCCTTCAAACCTAATACCTGGAGTCGGGCAACGAGAGTAGTCGAGGATTTAAATCTCGTAACCGGCATGTGAAAGACCGGTTCTTTCGGGATCCGTATTCTCGTCGGTTACCATTAATTGTTGAGGAAATCAAAGTCAAATCAATGTTTCTATCGTCTTATGGCGAGGAGTACAACAAAGCCATGAAATACCTCATATATTGGGTGTGTGTAAGTACACTTCAAGAGGTCTTGACAAGTTTTCAGGTTGAGACATTGGGCCGCTATACACACACAACAAAAAAAGGAGACTTCAAGAATACAGTGTTTTTACGACTTTACATGGCAGTTCTTTTATAACGCAACATCAAGACAGTATTCTTCACAGTGAAAACATGCCAGTACTTTTTCCATTACAAACACCATACATACGCGTGAAAATCAATAAATAGCAACGATGTTCTAATCATTGTGATAAGTAATTAAATGTATCATATTAGAGCGCCACATTTTAATAGAGAGTTTGCATGTAGAGGTCGCCCTCGTCGATGTTTGGTATTGTCAAAGTAAACATAACCTTTTGTTTATCAAAAAGAAATTATTTTGTGTTCTTATAAATATGCCTTATAATTGCTGTGTACCTGGGTGCAATTCAAAGACCAATAGTAAAACTAAATTGATGTTTCACAAGTTTCCACGTGACAAAACGTTAACAATAATGGCTGGTTGCCATAAGAAGTGGAAAAAAACCTAGTAAACATACAAAGATTTGCTCCAAACATTTTTCTAGTACAGATTATATTTCAACTAGTATGGGTAAGTATTAAATGTAATAAAATATGTAATATATGATTATAATTTGCATTACAATAGATCACTGGAAAATACTTAATTATAAAAGTGCAGTACCAGTAACATTTCTGGAAACGGAAAGAAGCAAGCGACTATTACATCGACACAAAAAAGTATTAAATACAAATATTTCACAAGAAACCAATTTAGTTGGTGAAGAGAATGAAGAACATGCTACACATGATGGAAAACAAGACAAAACTGTTCAAACTTGTCAAATAGATTCAAACTCTGTTCTTACACAAACTGTGATATCATTAAAACATTTCTTTTAATTCTGCTTTAGTTCCACTTGTTTTTGCACCAAGTTGTTTTAGCTCAGCTTTTAATTCATTTATAGTAGACATAATTTTAAATTTAAACAAATGTGAGGATTGAAATCTGTTGAAATCATACAAATATTGCAGGTTCCAGGTGGATCTGTCAAATTTAATACCAAACATTGACTAATCTCCCTCTAGTGGTACATTTACCAAGCAAGTGCATGTAAATTTCCTATTAAAACCGTTACAACCTTACAAGCCATGCGTGGTGAAACATACATATAAGCGCATCCAAGTCCATACAATGTATGCGGATTTCCAACAACTCCACTTGAGACACAAAAAATGCCTAACACATGATTTCGATTTTTAACTATGAATGTAAGCGTGAATATTTTTTGATTTGTCTTCTTCTTCTTCTTCATCATCATCTTCTTGTAGGACCTAATCCTGTTGTTTTCTTTAATTTTTCCTCTTGTGGTAGCGATGTCCATCTCTCCGCCCAGTGCTTAGGTGGTCTTCCAATAAGTTGTTTGGTGCTAGATTTCTGTATTTTTGCCCAATTTGACAGTCTTTATATGGTATATATGCTAGTTTTGGGAAAATTTTAAATTTAGATAAATTTGAATTTAATCTGCATTTAATAGGCAACAAGACTTTGTATTTATATTTCCAAGAAAGTTCAAATTTCATAATCTCTTGTCCGGAGACAAATTAAGGTAAGGGATTAAAACAGCGTAATTAGCATGGGGCGAATTAATGTAGCAGACATTAGATAGTACCGGCTCGGGTACGAGTTTAGGGCCGCCCATATTTTTCTATTTAATGTTAATGTTACTATATATTCTTAAATACATTCACAAATTAGCGAGATCGAATTGATACTTATTAATTAATTATTAACGTGGTACTAGTAAACTAATGTAGAAAGCGGTATAACTGCAGCACGAGAATTTTAGACTTCGCGCTATTGAGCATAGCCATTAATCGCAAATTAAACAGAACAAAAGCAAATGAATTGAAAACGGTAAATATCGACCAAAGGTCAGTATCGTAAAACCCGAACAGTTTCCAGTACAATAACAACTAAGTAATCACTGTTTTAGTTAGTTAGGGTCCATGCGAGAGGAACTTAACGACACTGCATTAAAATTTTGCAATCGTAACAGTCCGCCGAACATAAAACTGCGTTTCACCTTATTCCTGTTCCCTCGTAGAAGTATGTGTCTATGTCTGTGTGTTTCTGTGCCTCCATTTAAAGTAAGCGTTGGAGGTTCACAGCTGATCCTCACCTCTGGCTTAAGCGCGACTGATATCTTATCGTGATACGATGTTACGTCGGTACCTAGTCGTAAAGATATACGACAGTTTAATGGTTTCTATTTCCACCTGAACTCACCAGACGCTCTTGTAGTGTTCAAGTCAAATTTCATGTTTTTAAACTGCCTCTTCTCAGACGCAATATGTTTGGTCTTAGACTGTTATTAAAATAATTATATCCACAGAGTTAGAAACCAATGGTGATATTTAGCACGCTTTATTATTTTAAAATATTTTTCCCTAAAATAAATAGCGCGTACTAAGAATTTCACCCTAAGAGCAAAGTGAAAGAGCGATCGTAAAATATTAGGTATATTGTGTTGGGAGCAATTAAATATAATCTGTAGGCTATACAATGATTTGATGTCATAATCAATTTAAATACACGAAGATTGTCTGAATTAAAATTATAATTCAAATTTTGTAATGTGAGAAACGAACGAAAAAGTTTTCCTGTGGAATGTAAATAATGAATAATTAATACTTTTGAAGATGTGTAGATTGCAAAACTATGTAAACTTTAAATATGATAATAATCTTTAAGTAAGAGTACTCCTTATTCTCGGGTTTTAAGTCGGTTCTTAGATAACAGACATTGTAGCAAGCATACATAAAATAAACAAAATAATTATAAATCAATAAATATATTACCAGAATAAAAAACAATTATTAATTTTTCACAAGATAGAAATACACAAAAAAAAATTACCTCAATGCACAAAAGAATATTGGATTGCTCTTTTAATCCCTTTACTAATGAAATTAATCGTTGCCTATACTATGTTTCTTATATTAATTAAAAACGTGTTTTGTAAAGAAAAATGCACGTAATACTACTATTTTTAATACGAAGACCCACTTTCTGGATAAGTTCTTGGGTAAATACACCAATTTTAATTAATTTAACACTTTTAAATCATTCTAGGTTTTCTAAATTATGTTTATTTTATTCGTTTTATACAATATTAGGCAGACATTAGGAATACCTGCTCGGAGACGAGATTAGGGCCGCTCGGAAGCTAGCGGTTCGAACTATATCTTGAAACAGACTTTACGTAGGAACAATTGATAATATCAGTTTCGATTTTTGATTTTGAATTTGTAACTATATATTTTCTTTCATATTCATACATATTTAATTCAAAATAATTTCAAAAATGTATTTCGAACAATAATTGCCCATTACATGAGGCGACAATCTCCAGATATTTTTAGTATGATTGTCACATGTAAAACAGGATCGTTAGTTCGAATTCAAATTTATTACAACATAACGAGATATAAAATTGAAATATGTGCTTATTCAGTTCAGCATTCATTTTATTTAAGATACGAGAGCCATATTTTATTTTTTATATCAAATGTGCTGCTAATTCACCTTTCCATAATAATTGAAGCATCAATAAATATATTTGGTAGTCTTATATATATAAAGAGAGAGAGAGAGAATCTTGCGGCTAGTTTGACGTGTCTTGGCTTCGGAAATAAACTCGCGCGATTGAGCTCATATGCGAACCTGACTTTTATTGGACTCACGGTAATCTCGCCGCTGCTGTCTGCAGGAGGTAATTGTGCTTCTCTTCGAATCGAACAATTTAAAATTGCAATTAAATATCTAACAGCAAAACTAGTTTATTTGGTGAAACTACTAGGACAAACGGAAGAAAAACATGTAAGTTTCTAAGGAAAAAGTCATTAATGCCTAACAATAATAATAATATTTATTTACCAAACATGCCAATAAAATCCGATTATAGATTAAAAATTAGAAAATAAAGAAAACTAATAATTGATATACTACAGCCTCATCTAAAGCAAATAAAGAAAACTTTAAATTATTTATACAAACTGAACAGACTAACGGATGCAAGAAAAGAAAAAAAAATTTCGATTTTTCATTAATTACATGTGGATTTTCACTACTCCAAATTCTTGTATTTTGTGAATTTAGGTATCCCATTTTATAAAACCATGCTTCATCAGTAAAGATGACTCTTTGCGAAAGTTCTCTGTTATTGTTCATATTTACAAACCAATTACAAAACTGTAGTCTACGTGGGTAATCAATTTCTAACAATTCTTGTACTGCTGTGACACGGTATGGATAAAGTTGCATATCTATTTTTAATAACTTGTGAGTTGTACCAACAGAAAGGTTTATTTGTTGACTCAAATGTCGAACAGATGTTTGTGGTGCATTTTCCATTATTTCTTCAACACGATTGACAACTTGAGGTGTACGTTTCTTAACTGCCACGCTGCCTGATTTTCATAAGAGACTACCAGTTTCAGAAAAAAGTTTTAAAGTTCTATCCAAAGTATTCTTAAATTGTATATACTATAGTACAAAATGTGGAAACTCAACTTGAAATTCTACCATGCAATCTTGAACTGAATAAACCCATAAACCATCAATTTTATTACCACTTCGAAAATAAGCCTGGACTAAAAAATTTTATGTTCTAAAGTGAAAGCCATTTTAAAACTGAGAAGCAATTTATATAAACCAGAATCGACGCACGATTATTTTATGCACTAACTGATATTTGTGATTGACATTGTCACATGTCATTTGGATTTACGCTTACGGAACAACAAACACATACTAATATATTTGCGTCTTATTCTATCAAAATTTCAAAGTAACCTAGATTGACTTTTCAAATGAACACTTGTTATATTGTCTACCTTTTATTATAAACTAGCTGACCCGGCGAACTTCATACCGCCTAACAGTCAATAAATGTCGTGTTAACTTTTAGCTAAACTTAATTTAGGATTTTATTAACGTAATAAAATGAATACAAAAAATGTATTAGGTTCAATAGTTTATTGGGGTAATATATAAAAAGAAAATAAAAATTTAACAAAAGTAGAAAAATCAAGTATTTCAATGGTGTGTCAGCAAGACATATGCTTTTTTGAAGACATGTATTTTGATGCATGGGTTGCACTCGCGTTTATTCTCTTCAGTGAAGGATCTGGTGATATACGACATCTTTCGTTTTGTTATCAGGCACAAGAACAAATAAAGCGGATGATTTGACAATGAGAAAAACATGCATTTTCTAGATTCAGACCACAAACACTCAAGGATTGACCTTGTGATTTGTTAATCGTGATGGCGAATGCAAGACGAATCGGAAATTGAATTCGTTTAAACTCAAAGGGCACATCGGTTAGTTAATTGCCATCAACAATAACACACTTAACCATTCTTTCCTTCCATAGTTCAAAAGCGTTCAGCCACCTGTCTTTAGAAATACTATAAAAAAAACACTTAACATCGATATCAATCTCTTCTTCTGACTGGAACCTTTTCCCTCTTAAATGTTTTTTGAACTCAAAAAATAGCCAGAAGTCACACATCGCCAAATCCAGTGAATAAGGAAGATGTTCTATTACTTTGATTTTGTTTTCAGGTAAATACTGAACAGTTATTCCTGCTGTATGGGACGACGCGTTATCATGATGTAACATAATTCCATTTCTTTGCACTTTACTGAACACAGTAGGCAAACAATTTTCAACATACCATTTAGCGGTAACTGCCTTCTGATCTTCTAATTTAATTTCGGCCACCAAACCCGTAGTTCTAGAAAATACTAAGTAAATTACTTTTTTCATTGCTCGCTGTTTCTTCACCATAGTAGGGGTTTCTTCATCTTCATGTATCCAGATTCAGCTTTCTTGGCGAGTGGAAACATAAAAAAAACGGTATGTACGTTTCATCGCCAGTTACAATTTTAGAAATAATTTGATAGCTTCCAGCATGCAACATATCCAAAGTTTGTTGACAAATTCTAAGACGTTCTAATTTTGTAAATCTGTCAGATGATGGGGTACAAACCAAGCTACAACATTTTTCAAATGTAAATGTTCGTGCAATATTGATCTCACTTGCGAGGATTTAATCTTAAATTTGAACTCTATAATTGCATAGGTAATGCGGCTGTCCTCTTCCACCATCTTTTTCACTGCAGCAATATTTTTGGGATTAACAACAGTTGAAGGAGGGCCAGCTCCTTTTCTGTGTACAACCGAGTTACAACCTCATTCAAATTCCTTATACCATCTATAAACTGTACCCAATGATGGTGCGAGATCCCCAAATGCCGATTTTAAACTTTCCTCACACACATACGCGCTCAAGCCTTTCTTGAAATTTAAGTAAATCATTATCCGAAAGTTCTCTCGTGATAATTCCATTTTTTCGATAACAGAAACGTATTCTATAGGTTATTTCTCAGACACTATTACAAAGAATTGCACAAACTAAACTGCATTTGACAGATAAAATAATGTACTATTTAATAAACAACAATTTATTTTTCATAGGTAACTAGATTTTTCTATTGTCAATAATTGTAGCTTATCCCTCGTAAACTGAAAGGGAGGGTTCCAACATAACTCATCTAATTTTGCAAAATGAAATGATGGAACCAAAAGGACATATTATAGAAAAGAAACATCATGATTTAGAATGTTTGAAAGGACATTCCTTAATGAATGAAAATGAAGAATTAACCGAAACTCTCACAAATTTTATTGGATATTTTTTCTTCTCTTCGTATGTAGGATTTCAAAAAGTATCATTAAAAAAATCCTAAGAAATAAATAGCTGTCAAATCGGTACGATTTTAGGAATTGATGAAGATTTCATAAAAAGATTTGGAGTCATTTCACGTGGGATATACAATTAATGTTGAAGCTTTTGAAAATTTTCTCATATATTGACGGTATTATATATCACATTTCTTGCACAATAAATCTATGGATCAATAGTTATTAAGAATCAGTGCTACCAATTGGCAAGTTTTCAGAGGAAGCACAAGAATAAGCAAAATAGGGACATTAGGCGCTTTTTCGAACACCATACAAGAAAAATAAGTTCCAAAGAAGTAAATGAAGATTTATTTCACAGAATTTTGTAGAGTTTTAACCCACTATGAAGTATGAAAAATATTAAAGCGTCTTCCCTACAAAAAGAGAAAGTGGATGCAGAACTGCGGTCATTAGTTATCATTGATGGTGAAATGGACTCGGAATCGTATATAAATACTGACCGGAATCGGATATAGCTTAGACCAAATGGTGCAATAGACGGACAGATTGGGATGAAGAGTGGAACTATATCTTTTTTCAGACAAATAGGCGAATCCGACTTCGACGCAGTTTTTAAAGAACGTGAGACTACACTTCTAGAAGAATGATGGTTTAGGGTGCTATTAGTACAAGGACTAGGCCTCCTTCAGCATTCCTCCAAGACTACTTAAATCGTCAAAAGTATATTTTGGGGGATCTAGAATCATTCGTTGCACTGTACATTCAAGGGCTTAATAATGCTACATTCCAGCAAGACAATGTACGTCTTCATGTTGCAGCTGTTACATTTTGATTCCAGCAAGTATCCAACGACAATATTTTTAATGGCCTGAGCGATTGCCAGAACTCTATGTTTGGGACATGACATCCCGAACGGTTTACATGTTTTTTAACTATCCAACTAGAGTACGGCCAAATAGAAATGGCAAACGGTAAAAATTCCAACTACTCTGCATTCTCTTCACCCGGAAACCGTCTAATTCTCATATTTCATGTTGTACAGTCCCATGTAAAAGTTGGTATATTGTTTATGTTAAATCTAATTCCGTTATCTTTTATTTTAATTTGCATTTCGTTGGTATTAAAACATAACAGCTTGTTTGAAGGCTCTTTCATTAAAATATCAGTACAAAGGTAAAAAAATATAATTATACCCTAACATTTTTGTGCACTGTCGGTCATCTTTTTATAGGCGCTACCAATATTTTATAATTTCGAAACAATCTTGCAAAAGTGACGCATTATCTCTGATTCAGAAGATTATAAAATATTGTGAAGAAGAAAAAAGATTGGGATCATATGCATTTCCTGTTGAACAAGTACTAAAACACGTAGTTGCTATGACAGCCAAATCAACGAGGACAATTTCACGTATTCGGAAGGAATTGTTCAACACTGAAGAGCCTCAAATACCGGCACCAAGTACAAGTTCCCAAATAACACTCTCTAGCACAACACGAGAACAAAATATTAAGTCTCGAAGAATAAGTTTTGATGATGCAGATACGCAAGTTTTATATTATTAAAATAGTGTATAAAACGATTTTTTTTTTGTGTTTCTTATAGGCGCGTACTGCGAAATAAAGTCATATTAATGTACACAGTGGCCAAAACTGTTCCAACACTAAAAGCACAGTATGCATACATGGTAGAGCAAACAGGGTTCAAAGGATGCAAAGAGAGCTTAAGAGAAATAATTTTGCAAATGGGATATAGGTATAAAAAATGCCAGTCTAATAGTAAATGTTTAATTGAGAGATACGAAATTATTGCGTGGAGATCTAGATATTTACGTTTCATGATCTATAATGACAGTCTTGGCGAAAATAAACGTCCTGTAGTGTATTTGGATGAAACCTACGTCCACAAAAATTATACTGTATCAAAATGCTGGCAGAGTGATGATGTACAAAGAGTTTGGAATAAACATGGTGCTGGACAGAGATGGATAGTGTGCCACGCTGGAGGGAGCATGGGCTTTATAAATAATTGTTTACTTTACTATTTAAATCAAAAAGTAAAAGTGGCGACTATCATGATGATTTGAATTACGAAAACAAGAGTTAGAACTAAACAATGAAGTGAAGTATCTAGGCATAACACTTGATGCAAATCTGAATTGGAGCAGACACCTAGTCAAAGTGGCAGACAGAGCGACGCAGCTCCTCTGGAGATGCAGAAGAGCTTTTGGCAAGACCTGGGGACTAAAACCAAATGTGGTACACTGGTTGTACACAGCAGTGGTAAGACCAACGATTACCTATGGGCAGTTGTCTGGTGGAGGAAGAGCACGGCAACTGTGGCCATGTAGGCCATCGTGTGTCTCCCTTCGCGGAGGCTATGGCCGCGATCCTGAGGCTGAAGGCCAATGACGTATGGTGTCCTAATAAGGTTGTAGGGGGCCATACAGATATCACAGGAACTATACTGGAAGATATTTCAGATGTCGGCGGACAGTATGGCACCCGAGATTATGTTTACAGCTAAGCTGAATATATTTATACCGACAAGGGAACAGACAAAAAGTGGTCCGAGCGATTGTGGTGCCGGCACCTGGTACACGGATGGATCACAATCCAATCAGGGTATAGGTGCCGGCATATACGAAATGTGCCCTAGAAGGAAGACATCGATATATCTGGGACGACGGTTTTCCAGGCTGAATTGTTTGCAGTCATAGCCTGCGCTGAGGAAATTGAGGAAGCCGGCTGCGCAAGACAAAAATCAACATAATGACTGATAGTCAGGCGGCTATTAAAGCCATTATGAACCCATCTACCAGGTCTAAACTGGTGAAATATTGTAAACAGGCCCTCAATAAACTGGCACGAGACAACATTATGTCGCTGATATGGATGCCAGGACATGAGGGAATTAAAGGCCATGAGATAGCCGACGAAATGACCAAAGAAGGTACTAATAGGAACTTCATAGGACCAGAACCTGTATGTGGAAATGCTAAGGGTTCCGCTAAAAGGGAGATCTGGTTATGGCTAGATAGAGAACATAAAAAGAAATGGAGGTTAACGGAAGGTAAACTCCATACTAAAACACTTCAAAGGGAGCTGGATGAAAGGTTTTCAGCCAACCTAATTCGTAGTAACAAAAAAGAAATTAACATAATTACCGGCTTAGTAACCGGACATTGTCCTTTAAGGAAGCATCTGCACAGTATGGGCTTGGTTAGTGAGCCCGGTGTAGAAGATATGAAAAACAGTAGGAAACTAGCCTTTATGTAATATGCACGTGTGAGGAACTGAAGGGACTCAGACAGAAACATTCCGGGGGAGGTCTATTGGATCCTACGTGGGTACTCAAACTTCCGCTGATGAGGATAGTGCCTTTTATCGAGGACACAAGACTAACAGAGTGGAATTGGGAGATATATTGTGGAGAGTACAAAGAGCAGTGTGCTCAAGCACCTGGACGTGCTGGCGTGCAACCCAAAACAGAAGAAGAAGAATTACGAAAATTTTTCTAAATGGTTTACAGACCAATTATTGCCAAATATACCTCACAATTCAATCATCGTGATGGACAATGTATCGTATCACAGTGTCCAAGCTAACAAACGACCAACAAGTTCGTCAAAGGAATGCGATATTATATCCTGGCTCTTATCGAGAAACACTCATCACAAAATAATTATATTTTTAAAACTTGCTTTATAATATTATAATAACTATATTGTAGATAAATCGGGTTAAAATTGTGTCTCTGAATGTACTGCTTAAAGCGACTGTGCTGCTTGATTTGCCCAGATTTGCATTTGACTCTAACTGACAACAGATACACGATGCCCTACAAGTTGCTTGGAATGATCACAGAGGTCCGTAGATCATCTTATTAAAAGCATGCTCAGGCGAATAGCACAATGTACGTATTTGGGTAGGTGGAGCGGCAATTCGTTACTGAATTTTGAATTGATTCGGCTTTTACTTGAAGATTCATCAGTACAAGTACCTGATGAAGCCACTGTGCTGGCGAAATAATTGTCGTTTTACGAACAAATATTAATAAAGAAAATTAAATTTTCTCTCTAAATGATACGAATGGAAATTAATTATTTATTATTAATGGAAATTACTTATTTATTTTTCTCAACATTGTTAACACTTGAACAGAATTTGGTTTGACACTTTCGCTTGATGATTCGTTCTTTGTGGTATACATAGCGCTCTATAGAGAAATATTACCATGTTGTTGTTTATTGTTTGGTTAATGTTTATAAGTATAATTAATAACGCCTTTCTGTATCGAAGGTTAAACAAGAAACAAACCATCTTCTTATTACTTATTGAAAGGTGAGTCGACTGTATATAGTTTACAAGTTTAAACTGAATAATTGCCTATAATTCAATGTGTACTTCTTGTATAATGGATCGTAAATACGATATTAATATATAATTTTGTGTTTTACAGGTTACAAAATGGGAAAAAAGTTGAACATTTATTAAAGGAATGCTGATTAGTTCTAAGATAAAAAAAAGTAAATACTACAGAAACTGCTTTGTTATTAGGTAAGGGAATGAAGGATATAAGATATTTAGTGTTAAGTTTATAAACGTTAATGAGATCTGCTAAACTATTTAAAAATTCTTGTAATGATCCTTACACGCATAATGACTATATAATGTAAATAAAGTATTTAGCAGTAAATTATGTAACATGTAATAAACTTGATTAAAGTGTACTCTTGTAATGGTAAAAACAGATTCCACGTGCCTGCATTCAAAATGAATTTTGAATGAAGAAAATTTGTAACAATAATAATCTACTATACGGAATTTCCCAATTTGCAATCTTACTTTAGTCAATTGGATGTAGGCTTAGGATAAGGGCTTTTATTAAACACAATCACAAACATTCAATACTTATAGTAACAATAACAAACTTTATTATTCAAAGGACACGTCATATGTATATATTACTCTCGACAAAAGACAATGATACCGATTAAATAAAACATACGGAAATATTTTATTCATTCAAATTTATTGTGTCTCTTTCAAAGTAATTTCTTCCCACTCGAATACATTTATTTCAATGTTTTTTGCAGTCTTCGAAATATGTATTATACCCAGCTTCTGATATAGCCTCCACAGCGACTAACGAATTCTCTTGGATGGCTCCTACTAACTCAAAACGATGTCCACGAAGTGGTAATTTCAATCGAGAAAATAAGTCACACGAAGCCCATATCTGACGAATATGGTGGTTGTGGAATGACATTCATTTGATTCATTTGGCAGTATGTGATGGTGTATTATCTTAATGCAAAAATCATGACTTGTTTCGTCATAATAGTGGTCGCTTCTTACGAATTGACGCATGTAAACGACGCAAAAGCCCTAAATAGACCAGTTGGAAGGAACTCTCTGTGGACAACGCTACAGTAGTCGAAGAAAACAGTCAAAGTTTATTTTGACTTGCTTTGACATTTTTTTTTAAATTTTGGTTCACTTGCAGCATGATATTCACTCGATTGTTGAGCTGTTTCCTTATCATAAGCATAGCTCCAAGTCTCATCACCAGTAGTTATGCATTTCATGTCATCATCAGTCATAGAAAGTATCTCTTCAGCCACTTCAAGACGACGCTGCTTTGCAAAAAAGTTCAATGATTTTGGAAGAAGACGAAAAGACACACGAGACAAATTAAATCGTCTTCTAAATTGTTCGTATTGATCCTTTTGATATACAAATAATGTCCACAAGCTCTCTTTGACTTAATTGGCGATTAGAAAGTACCTTGATTTTTTTTCAATGTTTTCATCAGTAGTTGAGGTTGATGATCTTCCTGAACGAGGTTCGTCTTCGATTACATCACAACCATCACCAAATAATTTGTTCGACCACAAAACAGAAACAAATTAATAAATGCTTTTCAAAACGAATAGCGTCATTTACAACAAACTTAAAATATCAATGGGGGCTCCACAATATACAAAAACAGTGACTTGTCTAATCGTTTTTCTATTTACAATAAAGCAATTTTTTCAAGTTTGTATTCAGTTTTTTATACTTTAAGTCAGTGGCGGCTCTTTAATGAGAGCAAGTGAGCAATTGCACCCCCTGGAATTATGAAACAAAACAAACCAAGCGGCGACTAACTGTGAAAGTATTTATTTGTTATGTATATTATGTATTCATAGTTATTGACGAGGAACGTGGCACGCTAACAACGTACACGCACCGACCGTCGTCACAGATATAATGAGCAAAGTCCAATTGTTGCTCCATTAAGGCATTAACATTACATTCATCAATGTAATGGTTTTGCCGTGCTTCAATGTCGTATAATACATAGCGTCGGAGCAAGTGAAACATTCTGCTCACGGGCGTTGTATAATGAATTCCGTGTCTTCTTTAGAGAACAACGCGTTTTCGCGGTTAACGTATGATGAAAAAATCGAGGTATAAATTCTTAAACGGCCGATGCCTCAATTATGTTTAGAAAATAAACAATCTGTTAAAGGTAAAGACGTTATAAGAAAAGTCAAAATGAATATTTATCAGAAAAATGACTGGATTTGTGGGTGTGAAATTAAAAATACTTTGTTTTGTTTTCCGTGTCTTTTGTTTGGTGGTGAACCGTCTTGGTAAAATAACGGAATAAGAGACTTAATTCATCTTAGTGCTAAAATTATTAAGCATGAAAATTCCGAAGGGCATTTGAAAAATATATTTAGTCTAAGAATGTTAGGAAAAAATAACATTCAGAATGTTTTAGATTCATCATATAGAAAAGCAATTCAACAACACAATGAAAAGGTAACAAAAAATAGGCATGTGTTAAATTTAATAATAAATTGCATTAGATTTTGTGGCGCGTTTGAACTGGCACTTCGGGGTCATGATGAACAGCAAACGTCGAATAACAAGGACATTTTTCG
The DNA here is from genome assembly GCA_935421215.2 of Melolontha melolontha. NCBI lineage: Eukaryota > Metazoa > Arthropoda > Insecta > Coleoptera > Scarabaeidae > Melolontha > Melolontha melolontha. The sequence continues at coordinate 191,825,318 of OW285236.1, read as the reverse complement.
GGAATTAATAAATTTTACGGCAGAATTGGATAAATCGCTCAGAGATCACATCGAAGCAGCACCGGTTTTTAAGGGATTATCAAAAACGATCCAGAATGAGCTGCTTGATGCGATGTTGAACGTCTATCATGAACAAGTTGCCAGTGAAATTAAAGCAACCGACTTCATATCTGTGATAGCTGATGAAACCACAGATGTGTCCAATCAGTTTCAGTTGGTGGTTGTTTTAAGATATATTGTGAACGCGAGACCGGTCGAAAGATTTAGGAAATTTCTTCTGCCTAGTGGACATGATGCTAATTCTTTATCTGCCTCCGTCCTTAACGAAATCAGTTTACTTGTTGATGACCCAGAAAAACTGATTGCACAGATGGGGCAGCAGTCATGAGTGGTGCTATTAACGGCGTGCAAAGACATGTCCAAGACCAGTATCCAAGGGTTAATTTTGTAGATTGTTATGCACATCAGACAAATCTAATTATGTCACATGCTACATCGAGCAGTAGTAATTGCAGAATTTTTTTTGCTAATCTGTCGGGATTATGTACATTTTTCTCCACTTCACCACAACGAGCTGCAAGATTGGAAGAATTCCTTCAGAGAAAAAGCTTACCTCGTTCTTCAAAAATAAGATGGAACTTCGATTCTAGGACAGTGAATACAATATATGAGCACCGAGTAGAAATAATTGAAGCTCTAGAACAAATCGAGGGAGAAGCTAGTTTACAAACTACAATTCATCAAGCTGGTGCCAATTTGCGAATTTTAGAGGAGGAGAATTTTATCTATTGGTTAACTTTCTTTCATAAAATTATGCCACATGTGGACATATTGTTTAATCAATTACAAAATGTCAATACAGATGCATTAAAAATCAAGAATAATTTAGATAATTTTGAACGCGCTATTGGAAAAATTCGAACCGAAATCGCTGACACAGATAATCAGTTGGTTAAACAAAATCACCCAGAACTGACTCCTCGACTATCAAAGCGGCGAAGAGTAACTGATGGTAGCCAAAGAAGGAGGGAAACTATTGAAGTCTGCGATATTATTTTGCTAGAAATAAAAACTAGATTTCGGTATACAGGGCACTTAATACTAGCAAACTTAATTTCTTTTAAACAGTTCTCCTCTTTTCAAAAAAAATTTCCGGAAGATTGCCTTAAAGAAGCAGTAAAATTTTATCCATGCCTCAAGAAAGCAAACTACGAACTGAATTATGCGTTCTATATTCTAGCGAAGAATTTAGGCAAAATATAGAAGTCGGTGCTGTAGGTCTGCTAGGTCTTCTGCTGGATGGATTAAGCGACACCTTTAATGAAGTTGTTACGCTTTTAAAAATTGTCATTACAATCCCAATGACAACGTCCGAAGCGGAACGCCAGTTTTCACGGCTGAAGAGAATAAAAACTTTCCTGAGAAATACAATGAAAGAAGACAGATTAAATGCCCTTACTATGGTATCTTGTGAAAAAGGATGTATAAATGATTTCCCAAACTTTAATGAAAAAGTGATAGAACTGTTCTGCAAGTTAAAGACACGTAAAATGGACTTCGTTTATCGTCAGATGTAATTAAACTGTGTAGTGTAATGTCTGTACCTGTCTGGAACAGTACGTCGGTAAAATTTATACGGATTGGGTAAGCGTTTTTGTATTACACTTTTTAATTTGAAATTATGCACTCCCTATGTGAACCAACCCGAGCCGCCACTGCTTTAAGTGACACGCTAAAGATATTCTCTCAAAATATTATGAATGTCAAGACTGACACAAAATGTCAGGTTTGCAGTAGGTAAATATTCAAAAAGCAAAGCAACTAGACAACAAATCGTGCGAAATTTAACGGCCGCATCATTTATCAAACTAAACAGTCAAACAAATTTCCGAAATTTCTCGACTGTCCCTCATGGTTGCTTATGTTTCCAATAAAAGCGCATTTATAAATTTAGCATCTTAAAATTTATCTCTAAAAATATGTGAGATTAAGCAATCGATGCCGTCATTAATGATGATAATATGACGTGTCATAGCACTTTTAACATAAATTTGATAGAAATAGTATGCGTCCTTTTATATTTAGATAAATATAAGCATTGGACATAAGCGTTCATTAAAAAGGAATAATGAATGACATACTTTAGAAAAACGAAAAAGTAAATATAATTTTCTTAGGTTGCATTGAAAGGTTACCAAAGTGCAATGTTGTTATATCATTCCTGTCGATTCATTAGTTTAGTTTTGATAGCTCTCAAATTTGCGTTCCTATTTCTTATTAATTTATTTCATACTTTTCTACATTTTCTAATAATTTATTTTGAGAACTTCGTTATAGTTTTTAGATTGGTGATATTTACATAATATGCCAAAAGCTTTTTGCTAACAAAGCAAGATAATAATTGCATCTCTAATTAATTATTTTACACAAGAAAGAGATAATAAAGGATCATTGTCATCCATATATAGCTATAAATGAGGTAGTTAAATCTATTTTGGTATGTTTTCAAATTACTAATTTCATTTTAGATATTCTAGAGTGTTGCTCAAGCTCTTTCTGTTAGTGTTGCAACTGCATGTAAAATCAATACAGGTGTTAGATATTATTACAAATACAAGGTTCGGCTATTTATAATAATAATGAAATTATTGTAAGATAAATAATATAAAAATTATACTTTAGTTATTTTGTAATAATTAAGATAATTTGTGGTGTTGGTGAAGTCACATCAAAGGTCCAGGACGTGCGTGGTATTGGTTAATTAAAATAAATATACAACAACTTAATACATAAAATAAAACACAGCGGCGTCCTTAAATTTTGTATTTATATTTACATAATAAGAAATTGAAACTCGTATATTTAAAAGCAATTAAAACAAAGTAATATGTACACGAAGAGCGGCAATTAAGTAACTAAAATTAACACATAAAAATACTCTGAAACGAACGTTAAATGGAGTAGTAAATTTAGGGTTAATTAATTACGATGAATATAAAAGAATCTCTGTATAGAACAATACAGTTACCTTTATGTGGCGATGATGGTCACGTGGTCTTCGAAGATATACCTTGGTCAAGTATATGCAGAGAGATGTTTTACCGGAGGAATAAGAAATTAGTTAAATTAATATGGATTCACTTAAAAGAATAATATGCATAGAACAATGCAGTTTACCTTAGAAGTTGAAGAACACCTGGACGGCATGGTAGCATCGTCACTTGAACAGCACGATGTGTGTTTTCTCACGAAAGGTTCGAAAGAGAAGAAGGAACTATTAGTTTGTGTCACTAGAGAAGTCTAGAACGGTTGGTTTATGATCTATCGAAGAGGGGGTCGATATCTTGGATTATAGTTAATTAAAAGCGCGACCTGAAGACGTCGTCTGTCAATGTCATAATTATTATTAGAGTAACCCTTGTGACATAAGCTTTCTAACGATATCAAACAAGACATATAAAAGAAGATGTAAGTAATATTAAATTAAAACAATTTAAAAAATTAGAATGTTCCAGAAGAATTCGATAATTGGCAGTTTGTATATCTAGATCATGGCAAAATGGCACTAAACATAGTGTGCATAATATAAAATCAGAGGGCTCACATTATATTATACAACATGCAGGCCGCAAAAGTGGTTTCATTTCAGAAGCTTCGAAAATATTTAAATCTTAAACAAAAGATGAAGATTATCATGGAGAAATGAATGAAAATAGTTTTTTTTTATAATGGCTTCAAACAAAATTTATACCAAGTTTAAAAGAACCTTCTATAATCCCAATGGACAATGCAAGTTATCACTCGTTTTTGAATATAAATTACCAAATAATTCGTGAAATAAGGAACAAATCAAAGAGTGGTTAACGAAACAAAATATTCCTTTTCAAGAAGAGAATTATAAGGAAGTCTTGTTAAAGTTGGTGGCTTTAAATAAGTCACCTAAGACATATAAAGCTGATACTATTATAAAAGAATCTGGTCATATGGTATTGCGGCTGCCACCTTACCATTGTATTTTCAACCCGCTAGAAAATATTTGAGGTATAACAAAAACTTATTATAACAAACATATTGAACACTGGAAAATGCATTGCAATGTTGAAAGAAGCATTAAGTACCATTACACCCGAAATATAGTCACATGCAATAGACCACACAGAAAGGCTTATCCAAGAGTGGTGGGAAGGGAAGTAGGTTTCAATCGAGATGAAATTCCAGAGGTAATAATTTCTTTGAAGACGACAGTAGCGAAGATTAATGTTATGCTACAGATATAGAACAACTTTTTGACTTACTGTATATTAATTATATTATATATTTCATAATTATGCTAAGACTTTTTTTTTGCAAATGATGTGTATAATTTTGTATTTATATACCTACCTAAATAAAATGTTTATTACTAGAAGTAAAGCTTCCAATACTGTTCGTGTATTTGATAAATGGCTTGGTTCATTTTATATTATTTTTTTGATAATTATGTTAAGCAAGAAGGACCTAATTTGATAAAATTCTGGTTATAAGAATTTTAACATACTGATATATAGGCTTTAACACATATGTTAAAGATAAAAGAAATGGCAACGTTGTCTAATGTGACATCATAATAAAATGAGGACGTGCATCAACTCCTTAGTGTCAAGCTCTATATAGAATAAGCGCGTTATATCGAATTGTACGTCATACTATATCCATGACGACACGTGCTATATATGTTAGCGGCAAGATGTCAATTATAAGTGTAGAACGGACGCAATTTCCATAAAACGCAATCGGCAATTGGAATTGTGTATAACGTCGCTGAGTACATCCCGGCGTAATTCAATGAAGTATTTGTTTGACTTACTCGGACACCTGTTCTCGCCGCGATAACAATGGACAAGCCAGCTATGGTATTCGAAGAATATAGTGTTTTTTAAAGTGTTTTCATGAGCGTAGATAGAAGCGGGGTTTTTATAATGTATTTTATTTATTAGTTTATATTTCTTAAGATAAATAAAGTGCTGTGAGTAAGTTTTTTGTTTTCATAGTTTTAACTGTTAATTACATCGTAATTTTTGTGCTAGATCCTGTTTAATATAGTTTGATTGAATCTATTTCTACCAATTATTTCGACGTAAGAGTGTGCATTGAATTTCGTTCAGTTTCAATAACTTACGCACACATTTTTAGTTTTCATTTATTTAGATCTAGAGCATTGTTTAAGTTTCTTTTTCAGACATGATATGGAAGAATGTCGAGAACGGCATTGTAAAACAATGGCGAGTTGGATTGACGATCATACTGATTGTATGTCCATTGTCAGTGATTCCGAAATTTATTACAAAATCCGTAAAATATCGTCAAAAATTCGTCAATTAGGATCGCAAACACATCTGAACTCTGTAAAACTTTTATGGCGGCTAATATCCCATTAAATAAACTTAGCAATCCCACTTTAAAAATATTTCTTCAAAAATATACTGGTCGAAATGTTCCTGATGAATCAACTTTACGCAAATATTATGTTTCTAGGTGCTATACGAGAACAGTAGAACGCATTAGAAGCCGTCTTTTAAATCAATACATTTGGATAAGCGCCGACGTAACGGTGGATATGTTAGGACGCTGTGTGGTAAATGTTGTAGCTGGTGTACTACATTCAACTATTCCCTATAACTCATATGTAATAGCAACAAGCGTTATAAATAGAGTTGATGCGGAAACAGTTGCTGAAACCATTAAGGAGAATATGCAAAAAATGCTTCATTCGGACGCCACGTACAAAGAAAAAATACTTTTATTTGTCAGTGATAGTGCTGCGTATATTTTAAAAACAGGCAGACTATTGAAGAAAACATATCCTAATATGCTGCATATTACTTGTGTAGCACATGCTCTCCACAGAATCTGTGAATATATCAGTGACACTTTTCCGGAAGTTGATAGACTTGTATCAGCTTTTAAAAAAGTTTTCAGAAAAGCACCATTGAGAGTAGCTCTTTTCAGGGAAAAATTTCCATCTCTGTCACTGCCTCCCACTCCAGTAATAACTAGATGGGGAACATGGCTGGAAGCTACTAGTTATTATGCTGAGAATTTCGATAGTCTAAAACATTTCGTAACACTGCTAAAGGAGGATGCTAGAAGAATTGGTGAGTGCAAGGAGCTCACACAAATCCCAAATTTAAAAAATCAGTTGTACTTTCTTCACGAACACTTTGGAAAATTGCCAAAACTAATCACTTATTTTGAAAATCGAAATCTCAAATTAAATGACGGATTAACAACATTAGATGTGGCTGTTAATAATTTGAAAAGTATTCCAAGTGACTTCGGATGTGGCCTTCGGCAAAAGTTTGAAGCAATTCTTAATAGAAATCCAGATTTAATTACATTCCAGCAATTATGTATGGAGACAATTCCACAAAACCTAACGGCTAAATATGAAGAAATAAAAGAATATTTCCAGTATGCACCTATAACCAGTTGCGATATAAAAAGGACGTTTTCTATTTATAAGGATGTACTTAATTCAAAGAGAACAAAATTGACAGAAGAAAACCTTGAGAAACTATTGCTAGTCAATATTAATACTCCTTTACTCAACTTGAATGACAAAATGAACAAATAAAAATGTTCCAATTATAGAAATAAAATTAAAAACTTTAAAAATACAACTTTTCAACAAATAAATATGTATTTCGTAATTTTATAGATCACCACCCGTTCGTTTTCCAATTATATAAATAATATTAAATATTTTAGAAATACAGCCTTTCGCCAGTACTGCACTGAGTGGTAAGCGTGTCCGTTCTCTAATTATAAGTTTATAAGATGTCAACTATAAGAAGGTCAATAATGAAGCAATTAATTGCTTCGACTGTTTACAGAAACTTTTCGGCATTATATCCAAATGACGAAACGAGATAATAAACACAATGTAGTTCTAAAAGGAGCTGTTTTCAAACAATCAAAATAAACGGAAAAATGGACACAAAGCTAGGCTTATTTGACAGATATGTTATATTTCAGCACCGCAAGCAACTATTACCTATTTAAAAATATATACAAGGCATATTTAATATTGAAACGGAACTTATGTGTTTATTTGCCATGAATGCCATGAATACTGTCATCAATTTACAACATTTTGTATTTAAATTAATGAAATAAAAGCTTTCAAATATTGGTTTAACAAATTAACTTTTTTAATTTCTCTAATATAGTTATGACAGAATGTAATAGTCATCAATGGCGTACAATTAGATTTAACACGTTTCTTCTATAAGTATATAGTGAAATTATACAAGCAAAAGTAAGCAAATAATTTATAAATGTACCTTTACGAATAACTTACTAAGTTAAAGACTGCATAAAAATAAATAATAAAATCGATTATATTTTTTTTAACTTCGAGTGTCAATATTATTGCAAATAAAAAAAGAAACATCTAATTTAGATGAAATTGAGGAAAAACGAGCGAGATGTAAAACAATTTCACGAATATATAGACTAATTAAAAGGTGGGAAAGCTTACAGTGCTTAACAAGTAATCTGTTGTACGTACGCGAGCTTGTAGCGGGTCTACTCGACACATCTTGAACTTTACAACCTTTAATACAAAGCAAGAGATTAAGCAGTTTCAAGCTCAAAACAACAGGAGTTATCAACGTTTACAGCGAAAATTTTATGTGTCTCTGAAGATTTGCGCGTATAGACTTGTTTATATAGACTTATACAAGGATATGCACGTACAGCAATGTTGACGGAAGTATCTGCTGTTGGGTGGCGTATATTTCCATTTAATAGGGTTTTTATTTAAGCAAGTACTAAAACGTGTTTTTATTAAAGTCGCATATTTCAGTGACAAGATGAAATTATATTACGAACGAATTTTTCAAAGCTAGAATCCTTGTTTTAGTGTAATTAAAGTACGAATGACGTGGAAACTTTTGGTATTTACCAATATCCTAACCGCATATCAATTTAAAGAGCTTAACGTATAATATTTGTGGATCTGATTAACTAGACGTTACTTGATGGCTGAAATAGAAAGCACGGAAGCTAGGAATATCTGCGGTTACATACTTGTTTGATATTCAATCAGGAAGTACCTACAATCAGTTGCATAAATCTGCATACACTTGGAATTATTCAGAAAAAGTAGTGTTGAATTAAACGAATGGCATTTATGATAATTTTTACTTGAATATTTACATAATGTGTTGTGAATCCGACGATACGCCAGGCGGGAGGTATCACGCGCCGAGTACGACATCAAGTCTACCAGACCTCCTAGAAAAGAGCTTCTGGAAGGCTCTAGAATGGGCTATACACTATATAAGAACCTCTCGGAAGAGATAATAATAATATTAATAATAATAATAATAAAACGTTTATTTTCTTTTTCCTTTACATCCATAATACAACGAGAATAAACGATAAAAAAAATTAAATAATAATAACAAAGAACAAATTCACAGCTAATAGAAAAAAAAAAGTAGAGAAAAAAAACCGCAAGGTTAAGTTTGGTTTTGAGTGTAAAACACCATAACCACTCCTCCACTTAACCTTGTAATACAAGTAAACTTACTTAAACTTAGTTGCATGCCTAATCTAATTTAAATCTAAAATTCTGTGATGGCGGAAAAATAAAATAAAAATGAAAATATAGAAATCACTGTAAGCTGGCGCAACACACGTTCAGAGAAGGACAATCTCTAGTTGCTGATGATCAAATAAATATTGGCGCAAGTGCTTTCTAAATGTAGAACATGGCAACTCCTTCAGGTTGCGAGGCAAAGCGTTATATATTGTATATACCGTGTGGCCGCCATCGATAGCGCGATGCATGTATTAGTAACTACTGGTCGACTATAATGGGCGTGCCAACTTGAAATGCCACACCGACAGCGGGCGTATTATAAGAATTCATTTTCGTGATATCTATTTATCATTCTTTCGCAAAATTGCATACGGCGATAATAATCATCGGGAAAAGGAACTTGTGAACTTGTAAATTTGTATGAACGATATTTATTAGTACGTAAAATATTTTGAACCGTTGTTTTGCTGATACCCAATTCGCGGGCAATTTATTGAGACGACATAGTGGGATTTACTTCGACTAAAGCACATACTCGAATTTCTATATCACTTATATTCTTATCCGGAACAACTTTACTTTTATTAGTTACTGTAGAAAATGTAGTTTCGAACCGATTAACTGTCCTACGAATGGTGCTTGCATTGGGAATTTGACTTTCAGGGTAATTAGCTGCAAATAAAGCTCGAGTTACTTCCGCGGAATTACCACCGTAAAATTGTTTAATCATAAAGAGTTTTTGCTCCGGTGTATAATACTCCATTTTTTAAATGACCGTTACGTACACCAACAACGCGGTTTATTAAATAATGTGAGCGAGTAGTTCCCATGACGATATAAACATTGCAACTAACACCCATATGCGGGAGCGACGGCTAATGCGCATGCGCCGCTACACCGTCTAAATGTGAATTTATTGGACAAATGCGACTGCATCATAGGGATATGCGATATACTAGGCTCTCTTGTAATCCATTGAAACATTGCGTCTACTTCTTTACCGTTCTAACACACGGACACCTCTGTGTGTTTTGCTTACACTACAGGTTTCGCTATAGTGCAGACGCACGCGGCCACATGGTATATTAAATGTAAACGAGCGCTCGAATAGTGATGTTTTATGCAATGGTGGCATAATCAATCCCGGCGATCTAATGTTAATGTTATGCACGTCCGTTCGGAAAGTTATTTTATTATAAAGGTATGATGGAACCCTGGTTATAATAATTACGTGATACAGAGAGGCAGCCCGTAGTACAGCTCGATTACTCATATTCAACCACTTACAGGAAGACAAAGTGTGCGAAATATGTTCATATTTCTTAATGCCGTACGCAAACCGCAAACACGAATTTTGTGCTCTTTGAATTCTTTTTTGATCATTAACATCTATGCATGGACCATACACAAAGGAGCAATACATAAAAGGAGATAAAACTAAGGCGTTGTACAAAGACAATTTAGTAGCTATGGACAAATAAGACCTATGCTGGTAGAGAAGTCTCAAATTTCCATACGCCTGTTTAATATAATTTGATACCTGCTTTCTATATCTGAACGTGGTGTCTATAAATAGCCCAAGGTTTTTGGTTTCAGTCACTACAGGCAAGATCTCACCAGCCATTGACATACGAAAATTACGTGTCAACTCGTCGCAAGTCGGCATATTACCAAAAAACATAACACCGGATTTCGAGAAATTAATACGCAACGAATGAAGTAAAGATATATCGGAGATCACATCCAAATCGCATTGAACAACATTAAGAGCCTCTCTAAAGGAATGCTTTGGAAATGAATAGTACACTTGCGTATCATCCGCATACATATTGCTATGAACTGTGGTTTTATATTTACTATACCATAGTTCACGACAAATCTATCCAACTAGGATATTCAGTCGGTTTATTTTCAAAAAATGGGACTGCTTTCTTCTCAAGGTTCGAATCGGAAACGTGGAAAATAAATAAGTTAGTTAGTTAGGCGCCACTCAAAATTTGTTTGAGAAAAAGTTATTATAATATCTTTAAGATACTCATTAAAATGTTTGATGAAAGGTATAAGAAATAATATGCACAATATAAAATTTAAATGAAAATTTAATACAAAATAAAAAAAAAAGAAAAAAAATCAACCTTTATAGGGAGTATATAGATTAATATTGCATCATTTAACAATATTATAAAAGGTAAAAATAACGCACGGAAATGACCGCTACATGCATTCAAAAAACCTCAATGAATACCGAACAAATTAAAAATAAACTAAATCACAAAGAATATTTGTAATTTCTCCCCAGAGAACAATATAAATAAACAAACTTGACAGCTCGAACAAAACTCTAAAAACATGCGCACTCACATGTCCAAGAAAAAATGCCCTTGAAATCCCAACGTGCAAAATTTTACAGATACTGTTTTTTTACTTAGAAATGTTAAAAATTCTCTTTGTCATCTATATCAATTAATTAAGACTAAATCTCAATACAACAATATTAATACAATAGAAATACAATACATATTTAAATCTTTCAAATTAATAAGATATCTTTTTTAAAAAATATATATAACTTACGTAAAAAATGTAAGAGACACGTAGACAAGAAAGCGTAAAAAATAAAAAATTACGAGATTAAAAACTCGTAGAAATATCGGTAATTGAAATTACAACACCAACAACTAATTAAACTCAAAATCAAACCGAAGTTACATTACAATAGATAATTATCTATTTTAAATAAACCGAACTTTCTCATCTAACTGTTACCTTGTGTCTCCGTCTCAATACTTCGCTATCGCTTTAGCATAAAGACGACCTCGAATAAAACTAGTTTTTGCTACAAGCACATGAAATATACATACAATTTCAAAATAATGGTACATACATTTATAATTAAATTCAAAATATGGTTTATTGGGGAAAAAAACATAGCAATATGTATATTGCAAGATTTTACCGATTGAAAAAGGGCACTAGTATATATAGAAAAGAAAATTGGGCCCAAGATAGAGCCTTGAGGCACACCAGATATCAGACCAACACGTTCAGATATCCGACCATCAACCCGAACCGATTGCGATCTGTCCCGCAAGAAACCACTTAATAATTTGATTGCATCATCGGAGAGACCTACATAATGGAACACAGCAGACAACAGATTATGATTCAAGGTATCAAATGCTTTACTAAAATCTAACAGTATTAGAACGGAAGCGTAACCTCTATCACGTGCAGTCAATATGTCATCCGTAATCTTCAATAAAGCCGACTCACAACTGTGACCAGCCCTAAAAAACCCGACTGGTAAGATGGTAAAATGTTATAAGTGTTTATATGTTGTATTAACTGTGCATTAAGCAGTTTCTTGAATATTTTAGACAACGCGGAGAGCCAACTTATAGGCCTCAAATCTGCCATAGATTGCGGGTCAGACTTATTTGGTACCGGTATCACAATTGCTTGTTTCCATGCTAAGGGAAAAATACTTTGAAGACTACACGAGTTGATTATATAAACAATGTACTTTACGATGAAATGAGAAGACATTTTTAACATATCAATACTAAAGCCATCAAACCCGCAAGATGAGGATGAGATACTAGAAATAATTCTAGACACGTGCACTTGGTCAGTTAACTGAAAATGAAATCCATTCCCAATATTATTTTTTGTATATGTAGCATAGTATTTAAATATATTGCTATCATCATGTATATTCTCAGGAGTTGAAGTAATGAAATAACGATTAATTCTATTCGGATCTTGTAACTGCAATGGGAGATCCGCATGTCTGTTACTGCGGATGTTAAGCATCCGCAGTCCATTCCAAATTTTTTTAGAGTCTTTAGTTCTACTAAGAATACTGTAATACGCTTTCCTTTCGCGAATTATTGCCTGTTTAGTGTAATTTCTAAGTTGTTTATAATACTCCCAAGCGTGGAGAGTCTTGTTCTTCAAATACTTTGTTCTAGCCCTATCTATCAGAGAAATCATAAGTTTTATTGTTTCAGTAATCCAAGGACTTTTTTGTTTAGAAATCAACTGTCTTATCTGGACAGAGGCAATTAAAAAGTTCAGTCAACCTAGAGGTAAAAATCTGAACCTTAATGTTAATATCCGCAACATAAAGGATGTCGTCCAAATGTAGATTATGTAGATGTTGTTCAAGTACATTGCTGTCGAAATTATTAAATTATGATTATTTATTATGATTCATTGAACGAGTAATCGCCGTCGTGTAATATTATACAAATGTAAATAATCATATATAAATACATATTGTGAAATAAATGCTCTTATTATTAGTTATTAAGAGTATTTAGTGTATTTTGTTATTAATATAGTGTGTGTTATTATTAATATAGTGTGTTTTAAATTACCGTTAGTTTTATTTAAAAGAACCGAAAAAGACAAATATTTTACAATACTAATATCAGAGAGACATTATTTGGTATTTCCAGGATGAATTGCAGTTCTTATTTAGAGTCGAAAAGTTCATATGAATATATGTCCTAAACGTAACCGTAACGAATTATTGTTTATTTCATAATTTTGTTGCTAAAATTTTGGTTATACGAAATTTGTTAATATCCATTTTTTAAAATTTCATTTCATTTGTCCTCTAGAACACTCGATATTCTTTGACTGCAAAAACTTGCATATTTAGCTGACATTATTTCTAAATTAAATGATTTAAATCTGTCTTAACAAAGCCCAGGAGCCACCATTTTCAGTGTGCATGATTGAATAGAAGCTATGGCTAAAGAAGTTGAACTTTTGCGAATGTTTTGGTTCTTTCGGCAGCTTTTTATCAATCGAATTTAACCTATCGAAAACAAAAGGGATATAAATGGACATCTTAAACAGCTTCAATTAACTTTCAAGGACTTATTTCCTACTAGCCCTTATGTATCTGTATCGAACAACTGGATACGTGGTTCCTTTTAAGGAGATGTAAGTTTAAATACTTCTTTAACATTACTGGAAAAGGCTAATTTATTTATTCTCTGATCACTCTTTAATTGACTTTTGGATCAGTGAAGGAAATTAATATTCTATTTTGTCATAAAAAGCCATTAAAGTTTTATTACCATTTTGTACAACATATCTATGAGAGAAAGAATTTTCGGACGTCCAAGAATTCGGCACTAACAATCACCTTAATTCCGGGACATCTGGCTCTACCTGATAAGGATATATGGCACCAAAGATTAATCTACGAGGGTGGTTCGGAAATTACGGGACCTAACAAAGAAAACGCAAGTTTTTTTTTTGTTTATAATCCTCTAATCTCTCAATGCGCTTATTCCAACGAAATTCCAGTATTGCCTTCGTAATAGGTCGATGAATCCAAGCCCTCGAAATAGCTATTTACAGCAGCGATTACCTTGGAATTAGGCGAAATTCTCTTACAGCTGAGCCATTTTTTTCAGGGTTGGAAAGAGATGATAATCGCTGAGAGCCAAATCTGGGGAATATGGTGAACGAGGCACTAATTCAAATCTCAATTCACGCATTTTTGCCATTGCAAGGGCAGGTGCGTTATCCTGATGAAAAAACACTTTCTTCTTTGCCAAATGAGGCTGTTTCTCCTTAATTTTGTCGCTTAATTGTTGCAACGAATTGGCATAATACTCATTAATTTATGGTTTTCCCCTTTTTTAACTAGTCGGCTTAGATAGTTCCATGAAAATCCCTGGAAACAGTTGCCATAAACTTTCTTGCTGACAAAACCGGTTTTGCCTTCTTTGGTGTCGGAAAACCTTTTTTGTCCATTCTTTGGATTGTTCTTTGGTATTGAGAGTGTAACGGCGGACCCAGGTTTGATCGACGGTAACGAAACGGCGTACAAAGTCCTTCCTACTGTGACGAAAACGTGCCAAAAGGTCGCAAGAAACACTCAAACGATTCAGTTTGCACTCCGGTGTGAGTAACCGCGGCACCCAACATTATTGAAAATTTTTTCATTTCCAGTTACTCAGTTAAAATTTTGTGCACACTGTCATTTGAGATACCTACAATGTCATATCTGGAACAGTAACAGTTTTTGGACGCCCATTACGGGGTTCTTCATTTGTGCTCATACGACCACATTTATATTCAATACCCCAGTTTTTAAGCATTGAAAACGAAAGATGGGATTCTAATAATGTTGATTCTAGCTCTGCCAGTTTCGGTTGGTGTTAAGCCTTTGAAATGAAAGTACTTTATCACAGGCCTTAACTCGGTTTTTTCAACTATTACTAAATCGCACGAAACATTAAATTTGACGTAGTGTCAAAAACAGACTAATTGACAGATCGCTCCGTACTGTTATATTTAACATATTAAAGGATGATTCTACAGAATGGCAAAGAGGATTCCTGCAAATGCGCGCCATCTCTGTGTTAAGCCACGTGGTTTCCGTGCACGTAGTACAATAATCGTACCTGCAAAGGATACATGAATTCGGCACTAATAAAATATAGATAAATAAAATAATTTTGGGTGAAAAATATTTATTATAAAATATGTTTAGTCAAATAGACACTGATAATATAAATAGTAAAAAAGAAAGAAGTTTATGAATGACAAATTGGTACATAATTACTAGAGACCGGACACGAGTGGGCGGTGACTCATCGCCCTTGAAAATTTGTACTTTTATTTATATAATAGGAAAAGCTACTCTCAATGGTGCTTTTCTGAAAACTTTTTTAAAAGCAGATACAAGTCTATCAACTTCCGGAATGGTGTATCTGAGGAAACATATCCTAATATGCTGCATATTACTTACACTTACTTACACAGAATCTGTGAATATATCAGAGGCACCTTTTCGGAAGTTGATAGATTTGTATCCGCTTTTAAAAAGTTTTCAGAAAAGCACCATTGAGAGTAGTCTTTTACAGGGAAAAACTTCCATGGAATATGGTTGCAGGCTACTAGTTTTTATGCAGAGAATTTAGATAGTTTACAAAATTTCGTTACATGTTTAAATGATGATGCTCGAAGTATTTCTGAGTGCAAGGAGCTAATGCAAATTACAGATTTAAAAAATCAGTTGTTCTTTCTTCAGGAACACTTTGGAAATTTCCCAAATCTAATCACTTATTTTGAGAATCAAAATCTCAAATTAAATGATGGATTAATAATTTGGCAAATATTCCATGTAACTTCGGATAGTGTTTTTCCCAAAAGTTAGATGTAGTTTTTAATAGAAATCCAGATTTAATAACATTGCGGTAATTGTGTATGGGGACAATGCTTCTAAATCTAACTCCTAAATACGCTGAAATAAAAGAATATTTCCAGTAAGCACTTATAACCAGATGGGATTTAGAGAGGACGTTTTCTATCTACAAGGATGTATTTCATTCAAAAAGAACAAATTTTGCAGAAGAGAACCTTGAGAAAATATTGCTAGTTAATATTAATACGCCTTTACTCAACTTGATCTACAAAATGAACAAATTTTTATTTGTTGATTGTATTTCGTATTTTATAGATCACCACCCGTGTGTTTTTCCAATTAACAGTTAAAATAATGAAAAAAAGAAACTAATTCACAGTATTTTATTTATCTTACGAAATATAAACTAATAAATCGAATAAATTATTAAAACTCCTCAGCCTTCTATCTACGCCCATGACGAAAGGAATTTAACTATAATATTGAAGTAATTGCTTTCACAATTTAACGACAAAAACCAGATGTGCGGTTAACTGAATGAACAGTGCTATTCAATAACTGCGTGTGAGGAACGAGAGCTTTCGGACGGGCGCTCTATATCAGTCTTTAGTAAGTCACAACTTTTTCGCACTGCAGGGTCTTCGTTTAAACTTTACAATTTTATATAAGCTTGTGTTTGGAGTGCTCTGCCTATAGTTTAGGTGCAAATTGCTTCTTCTCGAATACAAGTATTCACAAGATAGTATATGTAGTGACTCTTTCGTCCTCTGACTGCATTTCACCGAAATCGAATGCGAAACAGTCCCCGATATCACATGGATTTAATAATGGCAGTCCAAATATATATTTAAGCCATTTCGATATTTTTGTCTTGAATTCTGCAGTTAAGCCAACATTTTAAATTTTTCTAAACCATGATTGAGCAAGATAAAAGCGGCATCCAACAAACTTAACATTCATCCATACCGAAGAGACATTGTGAATCGCCTTTCCGAAATCTACTGACACCATTTTTTTATTTAGATGTGAATTAAAACTTTCACATTTGTTCTTTAAGTGCACAAACCATTTTCTGTGAGTACCTTGCTGTTTATCTGGGAGCAAGCACAAATTCAGTGGGCTATAATGACCATTGTTGAAAATATGTAGAGTGAACATTTGCATAAAATATTTTGTATAGCACTTAAATGTGCCGTCCAAGTATATCTTTTCTCTATTACATAGGAAGCCAATGGTGGTCAAGCATGATAATACTACAATCTTGTTGCTATCATCGTTGATGAACAAAAAAAATTCCAATAACTTCTTCGATTGAACATGGCAATCGTGGTTTTTCTACGCACATTTTTCTTTACCTCTAACTGAATTAACTTAGAAGACCACTGGTTCTGCCATAGCTTTTCTTTTCGCGTAACTGCTTATTCACTTTTTAATGTCACTGCTATGACAATTCCGCAAATCACATTGTGTAATTAACTTTTCGACACCCACAGTAGAAGGTTTTGCATTGCACAATTGCTTAATACATCAAAACGTTTCTCCATTTGCTTATAAGTCTAAAAGCTATTTTAAAAGAAACAGTTTCAACTATTAAAGTTCTTTTCCGCGTGAACTTTCAATTATACGACTTTCTATTTTAATTTGCAACTTCGCACTACAAAAGTTAGAAAAGAACTAGTAATTATATTGAAAACTTTGAAATCAGGAAAATCATAGCCTGTATCTCACTACTCAATCAATTTTAAGCAAATTTCTGCCTAGTAATTATATTGAAAACTTTGAAATCAGGAAAGTCATAGCCTGTATCTCACTACTCAATCAATTTTATGCAAATTTCTGCCTAATACTTACCTGCCTTTTAGAGGTATCTACATCTATAGGCGCTTATTCAGTGCCGAGTTTGACCAGCAGATTATCGGTGCAATTAGTAAGCAATTAAAAGGGCACTAATTCCGGTCCGCATCAAGGTGCCATAAGGGATTATAGATGGAGGTAGTGTGGTGCCGAAATCGTGGCCGGTCGAACTTTTAACATTCACTTACCTGAAAGATAAATACAGAAACAAGTTAAATACGGAACCTGATTTAAGATTCAAATATGTACTTTCAAATTCAACCAAACTTTGAATTTCTTTGTTTCGCACAAATATAAACGCATATTAACAAATTTAACGTAACAGCAGTTAAGAACCACTCGTTATTCATTGACATTAAACATAATTCTGTTTTATTTTCAGCTTACTGTATTTCATAAATCAATTTTGCATTAATTATGCAATATGGAAAATATTGACATGTTATGGATAGCATATAAGCTTATTATAAAAATTTTAAACTCAGAAACGGTGAAACCGAGAGAAAACGCTTCAATAAAAATAGGACAGGGGTTGCCTTAAGAAAAGACATTTTAGGATTTTAATTAGCGAAATCCTCTTTGCTTACTATTAAAGCTACTATTAAAAAAGATATACCATAGAAGTAAAATACATTTTCTATTGCAAAAGCCTTGTTATGTAAAATTCCAGCTCCATTAAACAAAATAATGCCCATATCTACCACTGAAAGAAGAACAAACAGTCAGAAATCAAAGAAGGAACCAAAATACACACTAACCAGTCAACAAAATTAACATCCGAACAGAATTCAAAGACATCGGGATTAAAGGCTTAAATTACTTAAGAGGATTTCAATTTACAAAACCAAAGGAATAACTAAGCATAATAAGAACTTATTTGAAATTTTGGAAAAAAATGACAAAGATTTTTTAAATTCGAAAAATGAAACAAATTATATTAAGATAACATTTGCTGAAAGGGCATAAATCACAAATACCAATATTATAACACAAAAAAAAACATTAATTCAACAATTAAGTGAAATTTTGGTAATATGGTAATATTAATTAAAATAATTACCTGGACAGTTACAAGAAAAAAAGGGCTAATTTTCAATGTTAGTTTCATCAAATTCCAAAAAGACACTTGAAAATTAAGAAGAAGAAGTATTCCAAAAAAACGTATCGTTTTTGTTTGTATTGCAAATGGTAAAAAAGCCAATTAATCAATGCAAATAATAGCGTATGCAGATGATATGGCATTAATAGCAAGAGATCCAAATAGTCTAAGAGAAGCCTTGCTGACACTCGACTCGGAAGCAAAGAAGAGAGGACTTGAGATAAATCAAGTTAAAACAAAATATATGAGAATCGCAAGACAAGGAAACATTGGGGAAACAAAGAAGTAGCGATGGGAAATTACAATTTTGAGAAAGTGGATACATTTAAGTACCTAGGATCCATGATAAGTTGTAAGAATCAGAAAACAGACGAGGTGAAACATCGAATTCAAGCAGGGAACAGAGCATACTATAGATAAAATCAATATATGAAAAATAAGAAAATCAGCATTTACAGAAAAATAAGAATATATAAAACTGCCATTAGACCGGTAGTGACATATGCTGGACATTCACTGGAGAAACAACGAGATTAACACAGAATGATGAAGAAGCTCTAAGAACATTTGAAAGAAAAATAATCAGAAGAATTTATGGACCAAAGAAAGAAGATGGTGGTTATAGAATCCTTATGAATCATAAGATAGAGGAGTTATTGGAGAGAGAAAACATAGTAAGAGTTATTAAATCGATGAGAATAAGGTGGTATGGGCATGTCAACAGAAGAGAAGAAGGGTCGTCAACGTTGAGACCAATTACAAGATGGAAGCCATATGGAGCATGAACAAGAGGTAGACCAAAAATTAGGTGGGAGAACCAAGTAGTGGATGATAACAAAGACCTGGGGACCGTAGCAGGGAGAGCATTAATGTTAAATTGGGAAGAATGGCGAAAAGTTGTGAAGAGGGCAAGAACATATCTATAGACCACAGAAAATGGAGTGACTCACCACAAAACGAGTCTTACGAGCTCAAAGAGCGGCTGCAATTCCAGACTGGAATGTATAGTCTTATATATATAAAAAAGCCAGATACCGAAAAAGTAAAGCAATTAATCGATTTTACACGTGAAGAATAAACACGTACTTTGTGTTGTCAAAGTTATTTTGATTAAAATCTTTAAAAAAAGGCAAAAAACAAGAGTGTCAATTAAGTGTGATACAAACAAAATAAAGAGAACAATAAAAGAAGTTAGGTACCGCTTAAATATAAATACGAGAATCAGAAATAAAGAAGTTTCCCAGGAAAAAAGAGCCATCTATCATCCATCAACATAAGGTCAGATAAATGCCAATTTAAATAGCAAGAGAAAAAAAATTACATAACACATTTTCCTAAACGTGAAATTATAAATATAAAAAGAATATATAATTCAAAAACTTAATTCAAGAATAAGGAATTTAATTGTCAAAGAATAGAAATTTTCACATTACCAGTTCCTTATCCTTGTTTCTCGAGAATTTTTAAATTAACAGATTCTAAAATAAAACTTTAAAATTTAAAAACACCTGGAATAGTTTAATATCAATCCATGAACCAACGACAGAAAGAGCTAGCTGAAGAAGAAAATTAAGAAGAAGAATCCGTCCACCTTTCATGTAATTTCAAATACATTTGCTATAACATTTATTGTTACTGTAAAATAAAGATATTTAGTAAAATAAAAGAGTTTTTTTTTAACACATATATATATACAGGTTCGGTCTACAATCATCTTGCATGCGGCTTCCCACACATAAGGCGTAAGAAGTTGCCAAACCGTACCTATCTAACAAATATACAGTGCTTCTCAAAAGTCCCCTCCCCCCTCTTATCTTTGGAACGATTATACATACACATGTGAAATTTGGAAACTGAATATTATAGGTTATAAACTTCCCTACTAGTGATTATAGATGACGAAATCGTCATAGATGACGTCACAAGGCCATTGTGACCAATAATTTGAAATGGAACGCTACGTCAAGCGACACCTCTTTTAAAAGGTATCGAAAAAACCTATTCAATGATATTAATTTTGTGTGTGTTTGAGGCAGTTTTAATGGCTCATTAGTAAACATAAAAATTTAAATTCCATTCAGTATAATAATAAATACAGATTTAAGAAACAGTATGTACTTAAAGAAATTGCTCGAAGTGACCTCCATTTACTTCCTGACAGTAAAATATCCTATTTTTAAACTCTTCTCGTACTTCTTCAAATGTGTCTGCGGAAACAGCCTCACATTCTACAACAATACGTTGTTTTAAAACGTCAAATTGTCAAGTTAATACTAAAATTCCAAATTCAAGCTCCGCCTATGGTTAGTTGTCAAATAATCTGACGTTTTTGTTAGTCTCCAATATTCGACGTTTTTGTAATTGTCCAAGTTTTTGTACATTTAATAATTTGTGTATTGTTGATCGAACGTCTCACTGTTTTTACAGCTTATGGTACTTTTAATATTTTTGTACATTTTAATAATTTGTTAAACTGTTGTGAGTCGAAAGTGTAAGTGCTTCAAGAAGCGAAATGGTACGTGCTTTAGGTGATAAAGTAGCAGCGGTCCTAATTCTTGGTGAAACTAGACAAAATACTCATGCAGCAGAACGCATTTTTAATGAGAGGTTTCCCGATCGCCCCATTTCGAGGACTTATTTAAGGGAGCTTTGTCGTAAGTTTGAAACAACGGGTAGTATTAATGATGCGAAACGATCTGGCAGACCACAAATTTCTGATGAGAAAAAAATTGATATACTGGCAGAAGTAAGAGTTAATCCTACTTCTTCAACAACTCAAGTTGCATCTACCTGTGAAGTTAGTCGAAGTACAGTACACAGGGTGTTGAAAAAATACAAATTTCATCCATACAAATTAAAAATGGTTCATCAACTCTCAGACGACGACCCAGACCGAAGACTAGAATTTTGTGAAAATATGGAAACTAAAATTAACCAACAGCCAGACTACGTCAAGACAATTTGTTTTAGTGACGAAAGTACTTTCTATCTAATTGGAAATGTAAATACACAGAATGTGATGTATTGGAGTGACGCAAATCCTCACCTGTTTCGTGAAACACATACCCAATTTCCCTAGAAGGTGAATGTTTGGGCAGGTATCCTGGGAAACCACATCGTTGGACCTCTTTTTTTAAATACTAATTTAACTGGTGAGGTTTATCTGGAGATGTTGCAAAACGCAATAGAACCGTCAATACTTGAAATTTTGGAAGATAATCCAGATGAATTCGGCAATTTGGAAATAACATTTCAACAGGATGGTGCTCCTCCACACTATTACGGTGCAGTAAGACGGTATTTGCATGAGGAGTATCCTGGTAGATGGATTGGACGACGAGGTTCAACGGAATGGCCACCTCGATCACCGGACCTCACACCTTTGGATTTTTTTCTGTGGGGGTACCTTAAATCGAAGGTTTACGCCACTGAACTTGACAATATTGACGTTTTAAAACAACGTATTGTTGCAGAATGTGAGGCTGTTTCCGCAGACACATTTGAAGAAGTACGAGAAGAGTTTAAAAATAGGATATTTTACTGTCAGGAAGTAAATGGAGGTCACTTCGAGCAATTTCTTTAAGTACATACTGTTTCTTAAATCTGTATTTAATATCATAGTGAATGGAATTTAAATTTTCATGTTTACTAATGAGCCATTAAAACTGCCTCAAACAGAACAAAATTAGTATCATTGAATAGGTTTTTTCGATACCTTCTAAAAGAGGTGTCGCTTGCCGGAGCGTTCCATTTAAAATTATTGGTCACAATGGCTTTGTGACGTCATCTATGACGATTTCGTCATCTATCATCACTAGTAGGGAAGTTTATAACCTATAATATTCAGTTTCCAGATTTCACTTGTGTATGTATAATCGTTCCAAAGATAAGAGGGGGGGAGGGGACTTTTGAGAAGCACTGTACATACGAGAGCCGGCAAGTAGACCTTTAGAGAAATAAAAATGTTCTTCTAGATTAGTGTTTGCCGAAGTAGATGTGATAGACAACGTACCTTAATCTTACCAGTACTTTTGTTGGAGAATTGACAAATGAATATGAATGTATTCCGTAATAGTGATATACTATACAGCTATGCACATGTACAATATTGTTAACAACGAGCGCAAAAAACATAATTTGAGAATCTTTTAGGTAAATAGTCATTAAATACAAGCTGTAAAAAATAGTAAATGTATAACACTATCAAAGTAGACGTATTGAAGTAAGAGAAAAAAAATGCTTTTCTAAAGGCAATAAATTTTAAAATAAAATAGATAAAAAAAATAAAGAAAATTCTTGGAAAACAAAATGAAAAAATTCAATAAATATAATTTCTGGGGAAACAGGAAGAGTACGATAAACTAAAAGAATAATTCTAAATAATGGAAATTAAAATATACTTCTAAAATAAACGGAATTCTTGAAAAACCAAATTAAAACTTCGCAATTAATCAAATGTTCGAATAATCCACCTTTTTGCTCCTGACAGTACGCAAGTCTATGATAAAAATTATTTCGTACATTCGAAAACATTTCCGGGGTTATCGTATTTGCACAATCAACAATTTTGAATAAAAACTATAAAAACAGGCCAAAATCAAATAATACAAAATATAACTGCCAATTAGAAACAAATTAAATTCAACAATAAAATTAATAAATGTGAAGTAGGTAATTCTTATAATATTAACTTCAAAATTAAAAATTAAGAAAACAACCACCAACATGCACAATATTGGTCTCTTATGATCGAAATGATCGTATCGACCTGTCTAAGACAGGTCGAAAGACAGGCTGTCTTTAAGGGCTCCCACTACTTTTCTCGAACAGTACTTGCGCACTTGTGTATTTAACTTGGCAACTACGTTCGTTTATATACATGGACTTGTAGCTCGCATTTAAGGTAAAAACGGGCCAAACGTGTATATAACACCTTCATAATAATATATTTTAATAACTACCAAATCTTATGGTTTTCTATAGTGGTACTTATTGACTATACAGTAGTATCGCCAATTGTTTTCGGTTTTTAAAGGGGGTTTGTAAGGAGAAAATAGTTGGCAACCACTAGTCTAAAATAATTGTGTTTCACCATGTTTTATTTTTTATTATTAAATTTCTACATATTATTCATTTTATTTTATGTGCCTACCATCAAACGCACGCCTATGGTCTGCAGCTTAATTTGGCTTCTTTAATAATAATAATAATATGTTAATATGGTAATAAAAATGGTCAAAAATGTTATTTATGTAATTTTACAAAGCTTCTCCTGAATGAATCCTGAATGTATTTATATAAGTGTAAATATAAATAACACATTCACAAGATATTTTCGACCTCATTAGCCGAAGAAAGAACCATAATAAAAGTAATGTGACTTATTGTCTTCACAACTATTTGTGTGGCGTTAAAACAATGACATAAGTTTCCATTCTATCCATACAAAAGACATTTAAAAGGTGGAAATTGTTAATAAATATGGAGTGGAAGAAAAGAACGGACGTCGATTAGCATGGGAGATGACTGTTAGCAGTTACAGAGTTAGTAAAAACCTTATACTATGAAAGTACTGTTCATTTTATGTGGATCCTTGCTCAAATCAATTATTTGTAAACGGCTCAAACATTGCATATTTTGGGCATGGGCTTGGTTAGCGAGTCCTGTTCTAGGAGATATAGGAAACAGGAGAAAACTAGCCTTGATGTAATATGCACGTGCAAAAAACTAAAGGGATTCAGACAGAAACATTTCGGAAGGGATCTATTGGATCCTACGAGGATACTCAAACTTCCCCTGAGTAGGATAACGGCTTTTATCGAGGACACAAGACTAACAGAGTGGAACTGAGAAATTGATTGGGGGTGGTACAAAGAGCACTGAGCTCAAATTCCTGGACGTGCTGACGTCCAAGCCAAAACAGAAGAAGAAGACTGGGATATTATACTTGGCTAAAGACGTCTTGACAGACAATGGAGTGTGCCAATTACTAAGTTCCAGCATTCGCAGGCATAGTTAATCGATAGTCCGATCGGATCATATTACAGATTTTTTATTATTCCATCCGTTTTAGACAAGGAAGGGCGTTCCTGGCGTGCGTTACCTTCAACGTCTTCCCGGCTATCTTGTAAACACTTAAACTACTTAATGAATCGTGAAAACAATCGACGCCATATACTTCTTTTAATAATAGGTACGTCTCAGTAGCAATTTTTCTAAATTTCTTATGAAATTTCAAGACAATTCTTTTATCATACTTTTGGCAAAACAAAAAAGAGGTCTTATACAAACCAAGGCCACGGCCAGCCTATTATTTCTGCAGACATGGGAGTAGTGGTAATCGAAAGAGAAGGACTCTATATTGAAGGACACTATAGAACTGTCGGTCGCACGACTGTGGTGCATACGTAGTTCGTCTGTAGTAGCATCTGTCTCGTTATTTTGTAGCCACACCAAGTACTATGCTGTTGAAGAATTTTACAATGTGCTTGATACGATTATCGTTTCATCTGTGCTTAAGAACCATTACGAAAAAATCTCCAGATTTCCTCCATGGTACTCCAAGGCAATTAAGGAGTCTATTGCCACTAAAAATGGTGTTCTGCAGGTAATATTATTATTTCAGTAGAAGGTTTTCATAGCGTCAGAAGAAAATTGAACTTAGCAATTCCTATGACTCTAGTTTAAGACTGCTACTTTTCATTATACTCATCCATGATCTGTAAACTTCCATACCTTGTACATCACAGTCCTATGCAAATGATGTATTAAGATCTGTTATACCATTTTCAAATAGACGTCGTTTGTCGACAGAATGCGTTGCAGGAAAACAAAACTTAATCTGGATGTTGTCAAATGTAGTTCTTCTGTATGCCTTAAGAATCACTTAATCTATTCATGCTAACAGTGCTACCAGTTTCGATAATGTTTAGGATTTGCCCATTACTTTAAAATAGCCATGTTTTGAATACCGTGAATACTCTCATATTATATAACTTGTGGTGCACTATCCAATTTATAGAAACTCTCCTATAATCTCTCAATTGTGGCTCTTCGTTCTGTTTTCCAGATTAAATTCTCTTGGGATGCTGTTGATTATATACATATTGCTGTGAACTTTGCTTTCAAATATTATATTTAAATGAATGATTTGTGTTGGCAGTTACACAAGCATAATTTTGTTGAGTACAATCTTTGGGTATCTCATGGCTGCCTTTTTGATTCTGCACAACTAGGCCTAGCGTCTAAAGAAAATGCAAAGAAATAATACAACAAGAAGTACTTGTTTAAAAATATTTTATTGCTTGTTTGTATTTTTACAATGGAAATACTTATTTTTTATTTTACTTTTTAATTCTACATCGAATTCTATGTGTGTTTCATGTACCATGTCCTATACCCAAATTCAAAAGTCATCGAGAAATTTACGATTGAACATATCAATAACTGAGGTTGTATCCTAGAAAATTTCTTTCACTGTGTGGTCTGAAAGGGACCGATTTAAAAAAAAAAAACAGAACTACAAATTAAATTAAATGTTCAAACTGTTTTTTTTTTTGTAAATCTAGCAAAGCATTCAAATGTGTGTTTATATGTTTTTTTTGTTGTTGACTTGTCACCATTTAGTTACATGAAAACTGTATGACAATTTCATTTAAAATAAGTACAAGCAAGTGCAGTATCAAGTGCAGTTACAAAGTTTGAAAGAATAGCGCGTTTAACTGAGAAACAACGAATAGAAGTTTTGACGATGGTAGGATATGGCGACAGGATTTAAACACAAGTTGAAGTTGTTTAATGATAAGTACCCGGAGAGGCCTGTTATACGATCAGTAGTTAATAAGTAGAATAGTCCGTAAGTAAGGCAAATCTTCTGTTCTAAAATATTTACACAAGAACAAATAGCATCCATAGAAAGTACATTTAGTTCAGAAACTTATTGAAGACGATCTCGACTGCAGATTAGAATTTTGCGTAATAATAATGGATAGATGCTAACCTGCAATTTTTAAGCAAGATAGTTTTTCCAGCGAGGCGCCATTTTGTTTGAATGGTTCGGTAAACAGCCAAAATGTTCGATATTGTACACCAGACAACCCACATTAGAGAATGTAAAGTTATTCATAATTCCCCCAGAAAGTAAACGTTTTGGACTGAATTGTGGGTACCTCAATTATTGAAAGAACACTTAATTCTGAAAATTATTTAGACTTACTACAAAATTATGTAATACCCAGTGCAAGCGCACTTTACACGAATGCTGAGAACCCAAATACACCGGCAAATTCGATACGGATCCAACGGGAGGGAGCGTCCCCACACTATTCGTGAACTGTACGAGGATACTTTAATAATATTTTCCCAAATAGATGGTTTTATCGAATGACCAGCGAGGTCTCCAGATCTAACGCCATTAAATTTTATCTTAAATTCAAAGTCTACTTCAATAAACCGCAAAATATTGACGAATTGAAGAATAGAATTATAGCCGAAATTCAACAAATCCAGCCACAAACGTTAACTGAAGTGTTACGAGAAATTGAATTTCGACTTGCCTATTACCAGGAAGTTAATGGTCAACAGTTTGAACATTTAATTTGATTTGTAGTTATGTTTTTTTAATATATCGTTCCTTTTCAGACCACAGAGTGGAAGAAATTTTGTGGGATATACTCTCAGTTATTGATATGTTGAATTGTAAATTTCTCGACAACTTTTGAATTTTGGTATAGAGCATAGTACATGTCATACCCAAAAATATGTGTTTCCATTAGAAGAAATGAAGTTGATGGTCGTAATTTATTTTTGAGCCAACCCGTGTACATAAATTTACCATCAGAAAAACCGGAACTAAAAATAAAAAACGACGTGTCCGAGAGCTTTTTCAAAAAAACAGACCGATAAATTTTAAATGAATTTTTTCTTAACAACACTAGCTTCTTCAAAGCAATTAATAAATAAAATTGCATGCTCTTTTTTTGGTAACTTAATGATGTTTAGCCTATGCAATGTATAATGTGAACTGATTTCTAAAAACTTTCGTGACAACCTACGTAGACAAACGAATAATCGAGAAAGAATGTCCTTAAATAAAAGTACGTATTTAGTAATCTTTAATTAAATGGATATTATCAACTAATAATTAAAATGTGTCGATTGTAATGAGCCATTACTTTTTTTTAATACTTATTAACCACAATTTGAATCTAAATGGCATCGTATTGAAGAAAAGATTGCTATTTAGTATTCACTATTGGTCAACAGAACATAATCACCACATAAAAAATATTATTTGTTTGTTTTGCGAAGTGTGATTTGTCATTCATGCGATAACATTTAAATGATAAAACGCGTCTCCAAAACAATTATTAATATTACTAATTACTAATATAATTGGCTAGGCGAATCATAATTGAAAATGAAATATTAGAGATTGCTTTTCCATATACGATACACAATGGAACTCATTTGCGGTGTTACGTAGAGGACAAGATACATACATAAAATACTAAATGCTAGTTAAGAGATTTCTTTTGCAAATTAAGGCTAGTTACAGGTAATATTTAACGCCCAAACTCGATCATTAACTACGTATTATTCAAGTAACATAGTTACAATACTCTATTTCTTAAATATGTCAACGTCATTATTTGCCTCCTCATAACAGAGAAGACAAATAATTTATACTGATACTGGTAACAATTTGTAGCTTTTACTTCCTTTCTTGTAATTTTCACATAAAATAATAGTAATACAGTAAAACCTGTCAATAACGGCAATAATTGTCAGGTTTTTCGTCTTACAAATAAAATACATAATTGGATTATAAATTTTTTTTCTTTATTTTATTAATTAAGGTAAATATTGTATAAATACAGATATGTATACGAAAAACTAAAACTATTTTGAGTCATGTATAGAGCTGAGGATGTTTGCGGTACGGCAGGACCGTATGTAGTGCATCCCCACATTTAACTATTTATCTAAATATTCTCTGAAATGATTTGCCGGATCTCATAAATTAATAGAGTGATATTTTAGTATGCACTGGATATTGTTATTATACAAAATCATAATAGCCATTTGTATTTATGGATCATAAATAATAATACGCATGTATTTGTATTTGGTTGTGAATTCAATTTAAACTTAAAACGAATCGTAATATTTTAACGACAAGCCGTCCTCACAATACATGCATTCGAGACAAAGTGTGCAACTCTACGAATAACTTCCATAATTGATCGAAAATGGACATTTTGGAGCTGAAGTAAAGCCCCTATTCTTAGAAAATTTTATTACTGAAGTTAGAAGTTATAACTTATAACTTCTAACTTCATTCACCTAGTTCAAGTAGGTAGTATATATAAAATATATGCAAAATATGTGCTGCCAGGCTTTGAAAGGCTGTGTGACAAGATTTTAATAAATCGAGGTTTCTTTTGTTTTCGTAGCTTTTATTGCATTTGGTTATAAAAATAATATAATAAATAGTAATAAACACAGCTTCTAATCTAGTAATATATTATCAGAATGTGTTTTTCTGGATTTTAGTTAAATTTATACCTTGTTTTAGAATATTGTGAATGAACACTTTACAATTGACTACTTACAACATGGAAATTCAATGAAACTAAAACTTCAACACTAATAAAAGGCCTTTGTTGATTATAGTAATAGTTCTTAACGACAGTAATAAAATTTTCTAAGAATAGGGGCTTTACTTCAGCTCCAAAATATCCATTTTCGACCAATTATGGAAGTTATTCGTAGAGTTGCACACTTTGTCTCGAATGCATGTATTGTAAGGACGGCTTGTCGTTAAAATATTACGATTCGTTTTAGTTTAAATTGAATTCACAACCAAATACAAATACATGCGTATTATTATTTATGATCCATAAATACAAATGGCTATTATGATTTTGTATAATAACAATATCCAGTGCATACTAAAATATCACTCTATTAATTTATGAGATCCGGCAAATCATTTCAGAGAATATTTAGATAAATAGTTAAATGTGGGGATGCACTACATACGGTCCTGCCGTACCGCAAACATCCTCAGCTCTAGTCATGTATGTCAAACATAGACTAGATACATATTATAGATACAAAAGTTATTTGTAAATGGGATTTAAGTAAAACACTTATTGAATTGATTCGGCATTTACTTGATGAAGATCCATAATTAAGAATAGAAATAAAACTACGGTTTTAATCTTCACTTTTACTCTTTATTGTAGTAGTAGTAGAGTTTGTAACGTAAAACACTTATACTAATTTCCAGTATATATTACACTTTATTATATATATTAATAAATAGACGACATGTTTCGGTACGATGTAACTTCTTCAGATCTTATATTACTACTGTAGTAATATATCAGTAGTAATATAAGATCTTAAGAAGCTACATCGTAGCGAAACATGTCGTCTATTTATTAATATATATAATAAAGTGTAATATATACTGGAAATTAGTATAAGTGTTTTACTTAAATCCCATTTACATATAATGGATTTCCAGCAAGTATCGGCCGGTTCAATTAAATTTAAAAAAAAACAAAAGTTATTATTTTTCCCAACATTCCAGAATCCTATTCAGTACCAGCAAGTTAATATGTATAAATGTTTTCAATATACATCGCGTTTTGTAATTTCTTTGTTAATACTTAAATCTTATCGGACTGTATATATTAAAAAAATGCTGGGTTCTAATTTCATACAAACACGTTCTTTATAAAACCCGATGTGTTTTGAAAATGTTTTAACTTATACTGAGTAGGATCCTGAAATGTGAGGAAAATCCGACAACTCTATAGACAACACATATGTTCATTATTTATACATATTATTACAACATACTCATAGGAAAAAACATAATTTTTTAAGCTCTTTTAAAGTATGGTTCAAACTTTGTGTGCTTTAAATTTTTTAGCTTCGATTTAAAAACTAAAGCTTCACGTGTAAATAAAATTCGAGATATTCTCTAGAAATTTCACCATTGTTATTGCACAATAAATAATTTTGTATGTCTCTTAGTTTTGCACACACTTCGGTCATACTAGATAAGGTAGATTGTGGAATTTCGCATTCGTCCACATCGTTATTATCAGACTTATGTTCTTCATCATTATTGCCCAATTCCTCAACAATTACCCTAATACTGAAGTTAGGGCTCTCTGTAGGTACATGACTATCAACAGAAGCAAATTCATATAAATCCAAAATTTTGTTACGAACTGTAGGAAAAAGTTTGGGCAAGGGGTATTTTGTCTTCTTGATAAAAAAATTATACAAAATCTTCTTGGTTAACATCAGAGAATCCGGCCCTGGAAAAACATTTCTTAACTGTAGTAGGAAATTTTTCCAAGCAGCTATAATCCATATAAATGCATTGGGTAAATTTATGTTTTTTTTCAGAATCTTCAAAATTACGTTCACCGTCAATAAACGGAAAACAATGAAGGGTCGACATTGTTTTCCGACCATGCATATTGCACTGTGACATGTGTTTTAACATCGAAATAAATTTGGTGAGTTTTTGTATCCTTTAAAAAATTTTTAAATTTTAAATTTTATTTTTCTTTACTCTAATCATTATTTTAATTTTAACTCTTTCATATAATGTAAATATAATTCTTACCTTTAGTTTTGTAATTTTTTTAGTTCTAAATCAATTGAAAAAGACTTAATTATATACAAAAAAGTCGAAACGTCGTTATTTAAATAAATTGAATTTCAATAAAGGTCGCTAAACCAAAAAGAGCTTATTATTTTTAATATATATATATATATATGTATATATATATATATATATATATATATATATATATATATATAATTGAAAAGAAATTATCGACCGTGATATATCAATCATTTTTATATTTTGTACGCCAATTTCATTATTTTTTAACTCTACATTTTTTACCCCAGAAGAAGCGACAAAGTGTCGCGAAATATAGGGTAATTTAATAAAGGAGTTTTTTAATTGACCGCTTACCCGAATTTTAATTAATTTTTGATATATATATATATATATATATATATATATATATATATATATATATATATATATATATGTATATATAATATATTATAGAGTTTATTGATTTATATTGTGTTAGTGCTATTTCTTGTTTCTATCTATCATTTACATGTTAATTCCATACTAATGAATAACCTTCAGATGGGGAAGTAATACAACCTGTATTAAAGTAAATTATTAAGAAGTCGCAATCTTTAAAACTTAGATAATATGATATTATGTAATGCATTCATGAATAAGTAATCTGCTGATCAGTCACTCACGTCTGTACTACACCTGTTGACTTTAATAAGCACATCGCTGTTCAACATCACATACGGAGTAGTCATAGATATCCTGTTTGACGCGCTGTAGACAATCGTTTGCAACCATTTTATGTACTCGCACGTGTGTGTACAGTCGAAGCATTACCCGTGTGCTTCACGTAGCAATTGTCTGGGTACATAGCATCTAACAGTACCTACATCTAAAGCGCATAGAGGTGTGACGTTAGATTACAAATACAATTCCTAGTATGACTTAATACAGCTCGTCTGACAAATATACATGTAAATAAAAGGGAACATACTGCCACAAAAGATAATGTGTTAAATCGACCTTATTAATAACGAAAAATTTGAACTAATTTGACATTAAATAAACAAATTAAAAATCTTCTTCCGTGTTTATTCAGTTTCCATTATTAATTTGTGAAATGTCCTCATGTTGGATGCAAGTTATATTGAATTTTAAAACACAATCAAATAACAAATTTAACGAAAGTAGAAATTTAACACGTTGACCGCCATAATGGTAAGAATTTTTGCGATTTCTGAGGACACGCATTTTTTTCCGTTTACAGTTTATAATTGTCAGAAAAACAGAA
This sequence comes from Melolontha melolontha, assembly GCA_935421215.2. Classification (NCBI taxonomy): domain Eukaryota; kingdom Metazoa; phylum Arthropoda; class Insecta; order Coleoptera; family Scarabaeidae; genus Melolontha; species Melolontha melolontha. The sequence goes on along the minus strand of OW285236.1, from coordinate 191,792,688 downwards.
AAAAATAATTTGACTGACAACGTGCCAACATCCATTGCTATGGGACTTTGCAAAAATTTATTGGACAGTAGGCGAACAATATTTATGGATAATTACTACACTAGTATCGACCTTGCCCATAAATTGTTGAACAAGCAAACACACTTTGTACCCACAAAGTGTGTTTGCTTGTTTACGTTACCCAACTTGAGAAAAAATCGCTCCGGAAAACAACAATATAGAACAAAAAACTAAAAAAGACGAAGTTATTGCTAAGAAAAGTAGCTCTGGAGTGGTAATTCTGAAGTGGTGTGACAAATGTGAAGTGTTGATGCTAACCATAAAGCATACAAATATAATAGTTCTCGTAAAATAAAAAAATGGGAGTTAAAAACGAAAACCGGAAGTTATCAAAGACTACAATCGAAATAAAAGTTTTATTGATCTTTCAGATCAAATGAACGCCTACTCTTCTTGTCTAAGACGCGGTATCAAATAGTATCGTAAATTAGCTATAGAAATCATGTTGAATTCAGCAATCGTGAATGCATTAATATTGTACAAAAAAGTAACTGGTAAAAATATTAGTATTACTTAGTTTAGAAAAGAAATTGCTAAAGATTTACTTCAAATAACTCCAACGAAAAAAAATAGCTACAACAGAAAAGCATCTCATTGAAGAAGTAAATACGAGAAATCGACGTAGATACGTAGTTTGCGACAGAAATATGCGTTTCGTCATAAAACGAAATTTTTTATATTGTATATATATTTATACCTATGTTAGATATAAGTAAATTCACTATAACAGAATTAAAGAATAACATTTCAAACTTTACAAATATTCAACGTCTATTTTCAAGTGTAAACCACTATTTAACGTATTTTTATTGACATATTCATAATTGAAATATTTTCCTTAGATTCAAAGAATTTACATTTACTAATCTGTTGATTACCTGCTCTATACATTTAGACCATTTCTTTATTGCCTAGGGTAATTATTGAACAATTTCAATAGACCCTTCAATACCTGGTATTGTTAATTATATTAATATACATGTATCATAAACATCTATTATTGATGAACCGACCAGATAAAAATACATTAAGAAGATTTATGACTAGAGTGGACCAATTCGGAGCGAAAGCAGAGACGTGACTAACGAATTGGTTCCCGCATGCGAAACATTATTAATATCTAGAGATGGACGTATGTTAGTTCCGCCACGGCGACAAGATATACAGGTAAAATTACTAGCCGAAGGATTAAGATGACCCTACAGTTCCACCACGAGTATTTACCACTCGGTAGGGGGGCTAGTTAATGATGGACGCATACGAGTTGCGCCAAAGTACCTGAATTAATCCTAGAAATAAAATTTTAGCGAGTTGCGCCAGATTCACCTCGAGGATGGTAAATGTTCAGGTGACGTAAAGTAGACATAACAAACTTTTAAACTTTAATACAATTTATTTATGTTTATGTTATTATTACACTTTGAAATTAAACGTAATGAACTAAAATAATTACAAATAATTACAATTAAAACAAACTCATATATATATATATATATACAGTGAAAGCTCTCTTGAGCGGACATCGACGGTTCCCTAAATTTTGTCCCCACAAGAGAGGTGTCCTCTCAAGAGAAGCAGCTCATCTTTACAGGTCTCTCATTTTAAAGAGAATTAAAAATTATGGCAACTCTAACTTTTTATTTATTTGTATGAGAGGTACACAAGTACTAAAAGTAGATACATAAATACATGTACATATATGTACATTATTTTTTAAAAAATTCAAGCAAGCTTGTTTGTCTTACATTAGTTTGTTTACGTTCTAAATATTTTTTTTGAAAATGTGTTTCTACATTTTTAATCATCTGAAAACCGATAAAATCATCTTGGTTCTTGGCAAACAATTTTATCTCTTCTATTATCTTCAAAACTTCCTCAAACGTAGTTACTTCTTGACCTTCATTTTCTTTTTCTGGGTCCACATCATCATCTGAGATTTCCTCTGATCTACTAGCCTCATATTCTTCAGTCATATCAGTGACTTCCAATATGTCATCTTCGATTGCCAAATTTGCATCAATTGCTATGAAATCTTCTAAATTGATTTCTGTTATTCCAGTTTCTAAAGCAATCCTATTCATTTCCGATAGTATGGACAAAGGCAGATCATCTTCTGCCTCCCATTGCTCATATTGTTGCATATTATTTTTTTTAAATCCTGCCTTTGAAAAACAATTTCGTATTGTTTCTGGTGTTACCTTCTGCCAAGCGTTATGTATAAAATAGATAGCTTCTAATAAATCTATCGATTTTGAAAGTTCACGTGCAGAATTAATGTTATCCATTACAGATAAAATTTGTCTTAAAATAAGTTGTCTATAAAATACTTTAAAATTGCGAATGATTCCTTGGTCTAAAGGTTGGCAACAAGCTGTAGTGTTGGGAGGCAAAAATAATATTTTAATGTTTTTCAATTTCATACCTGTAGGATGTGAACCTGCATTATCCATAAATAATAAAATCTTTCTCTTTTGTCTGCCCATTTTCCTATCAAACTCTGACAACCAGTCCATCATGATATCTGTAGTTATCCACGCTCTTTTATTAGATTTCCACACCACAGGTAACAATTTTAAATCAAGTTTTTTGAATGCTCGTGGTCCTGCTGCTTTTCCAATGACCAGCAACGGTTCTTTTTCGCCTGACATGCTCACACAATGCAAGACAGTAAGTCGCTCTTTTGATAACTTTCCCCCACAACACTTTTCTGTCTTCAAAGCTAATGTCTTGTCTGGTAAAGCTCGGAAAAAAAGTCCTGTTTCATCACAATTGTACACGTCTTCTGGCTGATAACCTACAAGCCCAATCAAAATTCACAAAAGTAAGATTTTTATCTTTTTTAATTTTTGATGTTTTATTTTTTGTTTTAAATTCGAACTAACTTTTCTAACCTAGTAGCAAAGATGGAATCTTTTCAAAAAATTGAGTAACATCATCTGCATTAACACTGGCTGCTTCCCCAGATATGCACTTGAAGCTGATATTTTGACGTGTACGAAATCTATGTAACCACCCATCAGACGCATGAAAATTGTGATAACCAAGCCCTTCTGCAATTTCTTTAGCTTTGCTTTGTATTATAGGTCCAGATATTGGAATGCCTTTGCTTCTGGCTTTTGAAAACCAATCATAACATAATTTATCCACATTGAGACCTTCAGTTTTGAAGAATCTTCTTTTCTCGTTAATGTTACTTCCTGATTGCCATTTTGCCTTATACTCTTCTTTTTGCTTTATTATTTTACCAACTTGGGTTTTTCCAATTTTAAATCGGTTGGCTAATGTACGTACACTAACTCTTTCTTTATCATATGTATTAATAATTTCCATTTTCTCTTTTAAAGTTAAAAAGTTTCTCTTGTTAGCGCTCATTTTGCATACATACGCGGCACACTTCACACTAACGACGCGACGTGAAAAAAGTGCAGAACACGGGATAAAAACGATATTTTTAAACGGGAATTTACCCAGCGTTTCGGGGATTTACTCAGTGTTTAGAAAAAATATGCAGTTCAACTTCAAGAGAGCGTCATGTCCGCGTAAGAGAGCTTCTTGCCGATTACGGAGTGTCTCACGGTGTCCGCGTCCGTTCTACAGGCCGACCGCTTAAGAGAGCTTGGCGTCTCAAGAAAATCGTATGTATCAGGTTGGTCACCACAGAAATGTCCGTTTAAGAGAAATGTCCGCTCATGAGAGATGTCCGTTAAGAGAGCTTTCACTGTATATATATATATATACATATATATATATATATATATATATATATATATATATACATATATATATATATATATATATATATATATATACATATATATGTATATTACACCCACATCAATATTATATTATAGAGCTAGGCAAAAATTTATGTGAAACGCATTTGATAAAATCTATTTTACTAATTGTCTTATACACATATAGTTCATCGATTTTATGTTTTATATATGCTTGCTTGCCTTTTAGGTCAGTTCTATTTTTCTTCGCAAACTTATTTGCTGTATTAATTGCTAAATATAAGCAAAACATTATTTCTAGATACTATTTTGTTCATTTGGTTAGTCATAAGTTTCTTCCCTAAAAGTACTTACATGTATTATAATTTTGTAAAATTTATATAATAAAAATACATAAGTATTGTAATTTTGTAAAATTTATACAATAAAAATACATAAGTATGTCATAACTAGAAAGTGCAATTTTCTAATCATTAAGATCACAGTTAATCCTTTAATGTCAAACCCTTTTAATCCGTTGTGGAACTGACCGGTAGGATTTAAGGACACCCTGCTGGCGTGGTGGAACTGACAATCTCCGCTAGAGATATACTATCACAAACGGTGCTGTTATTATGTTATTAAGTAATATAATAACTTATTATATTACTTAATACTACATATTTGTATTATATTTTGTTTATTTTAGTTCCAATTTACAGTCCTGTAGTATTGTGTATTGTGCATTCTATAGAACAGGAAAGTGTTTTATATTTATATGAATATGAATATCACCTATATTTTTCTCAACACTGCTTTATAGAAATTATGTGTCAACAAATTTTTGCTGTTCCCTAGTTTTGATTTATTATAATTCCTACCTTTATCCGTCGTCTAATGTTTAATATCCTCTTCGGTCCCAGAACAAAAAATAGTCGAAAATTTTGTATTTTTTTCCATTTTCCTGGCGTGTATATGATATAAACGACATTTTAATTAACATCTATTTTTTTCAAATTACGGTTTTTTCAAAAAAGGCAGTACCGTCAGCTGGACATGGGGGTGTAGTCAAACTTTTTCAAAAACATTTAAAATTATACTTTATTTCAACTAAATATAAAATTCGAAAAATGCAAATTATAAAATGTGAATTCACTTATGAAAATCATAAAAACATTGTCTGTCATACTGAATGCATAAAAATACGTCGCAAGTTTGACACTTAAAACGAGATTTACCCTTACAATCTTGTTTGCGACACCGCATAAATTTATTCTTATCTCCAACTGCACAAATTGGTAAATGTAAATTGCCACTCTTGCGTACGTCTTCATTGGGGAGTGGTTTTGGCTTACGAGCTTTTCTTCTCTGGTCCGTTAGGGGTTCCGTACTTACTCCTAGATCATTGTCGAATGAGGAAGTACTTTGTTCTGCTTCTACCAAGTCGGTTGTAACTGAAGGCACATTATTTGCCAAGCATTCTGCAACGTAAATTCTAAATGCAAGAAAATCCTTGATGTTTTTATTTGGTTCTCTTAATGCCCTACGATCACGTCTGTATTCTATCCAAGAATTAACAAGAGCAAGATCAATAAAATGAAACATAAAACGAACAGGCCATTTTCGGGTTTTCTGTGCGATTCTGTAGTAAGCTATCATCCTATCATTTAGGTCCACTCCTCCCATACTTGTATTGTAGGCAGTGATTACATTCGGTCTTGGAACTTGAATGTAGGTTTTTGTGCCTTTATCCCATCTTTGGGCAGACGTTATTGGATGCGATCCTTCTGAGGTTGATGCCATTAAGAGCGGTTTGTTGTTACACCATTTGGTAATACATATTTTATTATCTTGTCTAACTAACTCTTGAAATGTACCTCGACCCCTTCTCACAAGCTTGTTGTCGCTAGTTAGCTTCTGTTTGCAACTTGCTGGTACTCGTCCTGTAAGGATTGTTCCAACAGCGTAAATTCCTCGTTCACTGCATAAATATTCCAATAACCGACAATTCGTAAAATATCGATCCATGAATAAAGTATGTCCAGGTTGCACATTTGTTGCGAGAGCTTTAACTACACTGCCACCAATTTCTAACTCCGGTTCAGGTTTTCCACCCGGCCATGTTTTTGATCCCTGATACACAATAAAATCGAGAACAAGCCCGTCAGCAGTTGCTAAGACAAAGCTTTTTAAGCCCTCTGGGTTGGACTGTTCTTTACGTATTGTCTAAGACTCGTTGTACCAGTAAACGGGATCATTTGTTCATCGACACTTAATTTTTTTGAATGTGGTAGACTGTTGCTCCTCGCCTTTACAGACGTTATTATTGGTTGTACTTTCCATAGCCTGTTAGATTCTTTCGTATCTTCCGAAACGTCTAAATGATTTACAAAATGCATGTAATTTCTTAATTTATAAAACCTATCCCTAGGTATATGTGTGACCAAAGGCATTTGCAAACATGATTGATAATACATGCAGATGCGAGGCAGTTTCATACATCCCATAATGATGTGAGCACCTATAAGTTTTTCGTACTCGGGGCCAGTAGCTCTAAGAGGAGGCTTATTGTTCTGCAATGCTCGAATGTTGCTCTGCTCTGCAACGAGTTCCCAAAATTCGTCATTAAAATACTGGCAAAAATACTTGTAAGGTGTCCAATTTGTTCTCTCACCTACATTCCATTCTGGCTCCTGGACTTGTACGATTGGAGGATTAAAAACACCTTCATCCCATTTCAATGGTATAGTTTTTTTCTTACTGATCTTTTTGCGGTTAGGTTTTTGAAATGAAGTTAGAGGTAGTTCGTCTTCTGATGAAAAGTTATCAAGAGTTCGTGGTGAAGCTACTGGAACTGGAGTGTGCGTTACACTAACGTCAAAATCTGCAGTATGCACCATGTCATCTTCAGCTGCGTCCAGGACTTCCTCTTCTTCAGATAGTTCATAATCTATTTGTGAAGACTCATGTAGCTAATCAATGTCCTCTTCTGAATCGCCTTCAAGATCACTGTTTTCCGCCATTTTGGCCAACTCCTGCTCAGACAATGGTTTTTTCCAATAATGAACTGAAAATTAAATTATGTCATTCAATTGAAGGTGAAATACTAAGAAACTCATTTTATGAATTTGATGATTTCAAACCCAACGTCCAGTAAACTGGACATTAACAAAACTACCCCTTGAGCAATCCCTTTGTAAATCAAATTGAAACAAACATCGTCAACACAATGCCAGTTGTCTAATTAACAGTTTCCAATTATAATTTGTAGAAATGTACATAAAAAAACACGAATCTTACCGTCTTTTTTACAACGATCCATTTTAACTCATAACCTCACACAATTCGTTCCAATAGCAATGGCGCGACTACGTAAACATTAGTACAAAAAATGCCACGTTGCTCTATGCACGTCCAGTCCCCTGGCCGCATGGATTTAAGCGACAACAGGTTCATTGAATTTATGTAAAAAAAATAATTATAAAGTGTCCAGCCGGCTGCACCGGTGGACCGAAGAGGATATAAGCACTTATATTATATAAGTGCTTATATTAAACTTTAGACGACGGATAAAGGTAGGAATTATAATAAATCAAAACTAGGGAACAGCAAAAATTTGTTGACACATAATTTCTATAAAGCAGTGTTGAGAGAAATATAGGTGATATTCATATAAATATAAAATACTTTCCTGTTCTATAGAATGCACAATACACGACTGTAAATTGGAACTAAAATAAACAAAATGTAATACAAATATGTAGTATTAAGTAATATAATAACTTATTATATTACTTAATAACATAATAACAGCACAGTTCGTTATAGTATGTCTCTAGATATTAATAATGTTTCGCATGCGGGAACCAATTCGTTTATTATTATATTTATTTATCAGTAAGATCTTTAAGACATCGGAAACATCGATTATTGTTTGATGAAGTAATAATGTAGGTAAATCACACAACAATGATGTAAAACACATACACACATTTTAGTTATGTAAGGGTAGGGGTAGTGATATATTTTATATATACTTGCATAAAAAAATATACATTCTCACAGTATGCAACTAACATACATTTTACAACAATCAAATAGTCAAGAATTAAGTTTAAGTTTACATTAAGTGATACATTGTGAAAATTATCTTATGAAATTAGGTTTGTGCCACCAATCAAAATAAATAACCAGCTTATACGGAAGTTACGCCCCGCGAGCGGTGGGTCAACCACAAAATTATACATGGTCCTTCCAAACTCGAATACAACGCATCACTCGGTACTTTGAGCCATATATAAAAAACACACAAAACATATTTGGTCCTTCAAATCAGGAGGACTTAAGAATATGTCTGAAGAGCATGGAAGAAAATATGCTACCTTCAAGGCCACCATGTCTCGTTATAAGTGTGATAAATTTTATTGTATTCCTTACTTTACTTCAGCCCATAATTGCACATTCAAAAAACTTTGAATCTCAAGTTTTAAAATGGTCTTTAATTTTTGGTTGAAGAAGTAAACATTTTATTTTATTTTTTTGCTTATTTTTGAACAAGAACTAAATTTTTTGTTTCCGAATTTTGCGCGTTTTAGCAAAAAACAAAATGACACAGCAAGATAATAACTGCAATAATGATAAAAACAAAGATATAGTTATTCACATTATTGTGCAGCAAATAGTATAGTTGTAACCGTGCCAACTACATTTGTTTGTTCACTAGGATTTTCCCATAGCATTGCCATTCAAATGCGTGCAAAACAGCTTGAAGAGAAATACTATGAAAATGCGATGCACTTCTGTGCGGCGCGGCTAGTGCGGTAATGAGTATTGCGAGGCACGTGCGCTTCACACGGCGGTTAACGTGTTAAAGAAATTAATTCCATAAATTACTAAATCTCAATATAATGAATTACATTGTCTTTTATAGAACGTGTAATATATGTTAATGTAAAATACTTGGCTAGACAGATCGTTTAAAATGAATAACAGGAAATATAACAGAAAGCTTTCTTGATGTAGTAAATACCATAAATTCTCAGAAATGGTTGTGCTTGTTTCAACAAATTATATCTTCACCCTACATTGTGCGATGTTAGTAGTGATGAAAAATTACAGGTTTCTATTATGAAGTATCTAAATTACACTGGAATGTATACAGATTGACTGAAGTAACGGTGAAAATTGCGAATCGTATTACATACACTAGCGCATGCATATTTACACGTACATGTGACTCTAATGACCGTAGGGGTAGTTTAGTTACAATAGTGGAGATACATTCGTCAGTTTCGGCACAGAACATATAAAAGATACACTCTCTCTTTCTGCGCTGAACAAAATTTTATACGCATGTGGGAAATCCGCCATATTTTTGTAGGTATTTCTCTCAACCACAAATCTTAATCTATTCACAGGCATATTGTATTGTAAAAAAGGATGCTGAAAAAATATATTTTCATGTTATGAGAGTTGTAAAATTCAATGCGGAATGTTCTAAGTATCCCATTACATATTTAATTGAATTATGTATTTATTAGAGCATGGATTTTTTATAGTTTAAAATTTCTAAATAGAGAATTAAAAACAAATAAAAGCATATGTAAAATTAGAAAATTGTCCATATTATATCATTAAAGCCAGCATATTTAGTTGTATAGATTAATTAACAGCATCAGCTTTTACTATCATATTTATTTATCTGTATGCCTTTCAAATTGAGGTATTCTCTTTTGAAAACTCACGAACAAATGTATACATATCTTGAATATAAAACTGTATTTTACTTGTTCAATTTTGTGTTGTATGTGTTTCATTAAATTAATTCTTTGATTAGAGATTTTATTCATTTCCAAATAGAGAAATAAAATCTAAAACATATTTGTGAAAATAGGAAATAATCTATACAAATTATATGCATAACCAATCACATGTATAGTAATAAATATGTAATAAAATGTTGTGCATGTTTATTTCTCCTATTTTGCTTTGTGGCTCCTTAATTTTTTGAATTAAATACTTAGTGCATAACATTAAATGTTATTTGTTTATGCTTATTTAACTAAAATAAAATTATTAAAGAAAATTAAATAAAATTCTTATAAAAAAAAAAACTAAACAAAATTCTAAATGAAATGCACAAAATTTATTTTGGTTTTTCGTGAGAGTTTGCTCAGACACAATATCGCACGCATCAAGATGCGAACAGCGAATGTCATCCCCGCTCTGCACATACCCCATACATGAGTGAAAGCCATTCCTACCAGTATCCTTGAAAATTGTGTAAATTTAAAGCTGAATATCTACTTTTAACTACGCCAATCTGTATATAATACGTTATTTACCGGACTGAAAAATACGGTAGGTAAGCACCCGTTAAAATACATATACGCTGTTACAATATCCTCCCGCTATAACAAATATCCCTAACAGCAACAGAAATATAACTGCCGACAAATGAATTAGTAGAGGAATTACGAAAACAAAATATGACGTATGTTGTAACACTCAAGAAAAGGAAAAGAGAAGTTCCCATAGAGCTTTTAGCAGATAAATTCTGTGAAGCCGCTTCTTCAATATATAGGTTGACCGACGACATCATTTTACAAAGCTACGTGCCCAAGAAGAACAAATCAGTTTTGCTGTTTTCAAGCATGCATCACTGCAAGACTACGAATATGGAAATAAATAAACCGAAAATGATAGGGTTTTACCATACGACAAAAGGAGGGGTTGATTCCATGGATCATAAATGTGCCACTTATTCAACTAATAGAAGAAGCCAACGATGGCCATTAGCTGTATTTTATATGTTGGTAAATATATCAGTGACAAATTGTTAAATTTTATACTTATTTTTCAAAGATGTTTCCACTATAAAGCGATTTGCCTTTACGGAAAATTAAGCTATAACGCTTCTTAGACCACATCTAAATCGTAGACTTTTTATTCCTAATTTACGAGAAGATCTAAGAGCCCTTCAGAATATACTTGGGAATAACATAGATAAACCTCAGATGGGTGCTACCGATAAACTTGAAAAAAAGCGAAAATGTAGCCTTTATCTATATATAAAAGACCGAAATACGGGCTATAAATGCATAAAATGTGAGAAACCAATTTGCCTTGAATGTCCAGAAAGTTATATGTAACGTGTTGTGAAGAATTATAATTTTTAAATTAAACGCCATGCAATCCAAAAATATATATTTTTTTTATTTGATTTTTTATTATAGTTACGTTTTATACCGTAAGGGTAAAGACAACTGGAAACACTAAAAACTGACAATACCGCACAACAATTTGGGTGTGCTGTACTATGTATGGCATATATCTGACATTTGTCACCGCAATGTGTCAGAACAGAACCAAACTATACTTTTTTAAGTAAGTTAAATACACTTTTTTGTATGTTTCTATTCACCAAATTGATCTTATAAACGGTAAATTGACAAATAAAGAGAGCATTCGAGAATTAACTCTAAAATAAAAAAAAAACAAAAAATAGTTTCTTCCAACAGCAAAAATAAAATAAATAGGTAAAAAAAAAATTACTTATTTCAACAAATTTATAAACAGACCATCCCTTTCAGCTAAACAATAACCTAATCTGTCATAGAAACCCTGTTGAACATTTAATAACATTTCGGGTGTAATCCTATGAAGTGCTTCTACTATTTCTTCCTTTAGTTCTGCTAAATTGCTGACTCTACCTTGCTGAAAACCATTGATTTCTGATTTTATATGCCTCCCACAAAAAGAAATCGTTTGGTGCTAAGTCGGGGAACCTAGCTGGCCAATGTATTCCACTTCAATTACTTAGCATACGTCCAGGAAAGATATCATTTAAGTAATTTCGTACATTTCTGGAGTTATGTGCAGGGCATCCATCTTGTTGGAACCATATTACATCAAAATTAATGTCAGGCAATTTACCAATGGCAGGTATAATATAGTACTGCAGCAAATTTAAATATATCTGTCCATTCAAATTCCCATCTATAAAAGAAGGTCCAATAATATTATCTCCAAGTAACCCAGCCCAAACATTTAGTTTTTGGGGATACTATGCCCAAGCAGCATAATGTAAATGACTGTTTTTTTCTAAATCAATATCGCGCTCTTGATGGATTGTGCTTACCGTGTAATGTAAAATTACTTTCATCAGTAAAGAAAAATATTTTTTATGAAATTTGCATCCTCAAATATTTGATTGCAAAATTCCATATTGTGCTGTTCGTCATCCGGAAATAATTCATTTGATTTTTTTGGTTTATAAGATCGATATTTATTTTTCTTTAAAACATTGCGAACTGTGTTTGCAGTAACATCGAATTGCTCTGTTATGGCTCTGCTCGATGTGGTCGGAGTTTCTTCTACACTGGCGCAAGTAAGTGTATCTCGTTCTTCAGAATTGGCAATATTAGCTGGCCTAATCCTTTTGTGATGCCGCGGAGAAAGACAACCAACAGTTTCAAACCCTTTTATAATTTTGTGAATAGTACCACACGACGGAAATACATTGTATGTCTCTTCAAATAAATGAACTATAGTTCTTACTGTATTATCTCTGTGATACCACTTTAAAATTTGCTTTTTTCTAATAAAGCTATATTGTGCCATTTTATATCAATAAATTAATAAACAATACTTTGCAAAACTCAAAACTTACATTACAACAGTGACATATTGCAATGACTCAAGTCACTTTCGCCCATCAGTGGCGGCTCTTGATGACGTACGATGTGCGCTAGTTCACGTTTCGTTTAAGCTTTCATATATACAGAGAAGCAAGTAACCGTACCGAAATCTTCCGAAATAGTTCGAAGTAGTCTCATCCGTGCAGCAGCGCACATCGTACGTCATCAAGAGCCGCCACTGGCCCATAGTATGGCACACCCAAATTGTTGTGCGGTATTTTCCGTTTTCAGTGGTCTTTACCGCTATTGTATAAAAGTTGTCTCCTGAATACGGGCTTTTGAATGCATAGCCTATCATGCTCGTTTTTTGCATAGCTGAGTCAAATATTTCAATTCACTAAGCAACGGGAAATAATTAGTAATATCTAATCTAAACTAATATTATAAAGAGGAAACATTTGTGTTTTTGTATGTATGTTTCTAATGTTTTCACACAAAAACTTCTGGACCGATTTCAAAAATTCTTTCACCATTAGAAAGCTGCATTTTCACTGAGTGACATAGGCTATATTACATTTTCAAAAAAAAAGGGATCCCCAATAAAAATGCATTAATGTAACCCAAGGTGTGAAAAAATTAGTCACAAAAAATCTGCCATCGCGTACGCTGCGGAAACTATTGTTGATAGAACAAAAAAATGTTCTACAGTATTATAGAACGTATTAATATCTACAAAAAAGTCCGGGAAACCATATGTCCAACTACTGTAGTTATGCCACTATAACTACTTTTTTACATTTTAAAAGTTAGTAAAAGTGCCGACAATAATCAAACCATATTATCCATACCTCTGTATTATTCCTTATCCTATTAAATGATATTTTATTAAAGACCATTTCAATACCAGTAAAATACTTTTTAAATTATTAAAATCGGACATTCCATTCAAAAGATATAACGAATTTAAAAATGTCAATCTAAAGAAAATAATGTTATAATTAGAGAACGGACATTCTTACCACATGACTAAGTTCTTCGAATACAATAGCCGTTGTCCATTGTTAACGCTGCGAAAATCAGGTGTCCGAGAAAGTTAAACACAAATACTTCATTGTATTACGACGGGATGTACTCGGCGAAGTTTATAAACATTTCTAATTGCCGATTGCGTTTAATGGAATATATCCTCCTAATACAATAGCAGTGTTGTCCATTGTTATAGCAACGGACCAGATGGCCGGGTAAGACCAACAAATATTTCATTGAATTACGCCGAGTCATGTGGTAAGAATGGCCGTTCTCTAGTTATAATATAATGTAGTAGTATAGCGATGGCCATATTCATTTTGTTTGTAATAAATTGACAATCCAAAAATTATAACTGGAATAAGAATAGTATTGGCAGAAGGAATTTAATAACAAGTTCAATGAGAATGAAAAGTAATAGGAAACAGGCACAGAGAAGCTGTTATAGAAAGAAGTTAAACATAAAGTGATATAAAATCCAAAAATTAAGGATCACAAGAAAGGAAGATTAAATATTTAAGAGAATACACTCACTATTGCATTTATTCAAGGTAGGATCGAAGAAAAGAGAACATATACGATACAAATTTTATTAAAAGAATTTAAATAACACCGAGATATTTGAAAGGTGACGTTTTTGAAGTAATTTCGACAATGTGTCAAAAGCCAAGTGACAGGAACATTATTAAAATAGCGGGTTACATTGTTTATAAGTTATGTTAAATAACTAAATGGACTAAACAAAAAATGTAATCAATTCATCAGCTTTACAATTAAAAAAATAATTTTTTTGTCAAAAACATTTTTTTTCCTTTAACTTCACATAGCTACAGCAACGCAATTGGATGATTTGTTTTCCCAGTGAATTTATATTTACTATAGAACATTTATCTCTTTTCTCTTTCATTTCAGATTGAGTCACAGCGAAGCGTGGTCGGGATTACCTAGTTTGTAATAAAATAGAGAATAAAAGTGAAAAATATTTATAAAATATTTTAATATTACAAATTATACTTAAATTATAACAAACACATTGCTAAGCTAACGAATAATAAATAGTTACAACATTCATCTTATTAAATGTTCGAAAACATCTCCTTGTTGAGAAAAACAATATCCCAGACGATCATAAAATTGTTGTCGCATTGCTCTTAACAATGTAGGAGTGATCTTTTGAATAGCTTCAAGAATTTTTAATCTGAGGTCATACCTTAGATGCTGATGAGTATAAATTGTTTGCTTTATATGACCCCAAAGAAAAAAATCATTTGGGGACCAATCGGGAGATCTTGGTGGCCATTTTGTATCTCCGTTGGTGCTAATAATGCGACGAGGAAATATTTGATTTAAATATTCACGAGCCGCATTATGAGCATGCTGATACCACATATGAGCCATATCAATACTCTGTGCTGATATCACTTCAATATCAAGCAGTTCCAAATACTTTCGGCCATTTAGATTCTCGTTAATAAAAAATGGTCCTATAACAGTGTCCCCCAGAATAGCAATTCAAACGTTAAGTTTTTGGAGGTACTGAGTTGTCAAACTTATTCTTCGGTGCTTGTTTTCTTGGAACCAGTATCTCACTACCGTAAATTCGTAATTGTTGTTTACTCTATCCATCACATCTTCACAAAATTCCATTTGACGACCATGGTCAGCCGGGAAAACCTCTTGTGTCGCTTTAACATTGAAAAACTTGAAACTACTCCTTTTAAGTGTTCTATGCACTTCTGATTTTCCGATATTCATTTCTGTTTTTTTGAAGGATTTATTGTTGATAAAGTGTCATTTTCTGTTATCATATTGCGAACCATAATTTCCCGCTGTTCAGCTTCTTCAGTTTGAGGCCTCCTTTCCTTCGAGCGCTTATATGGTGGATTTACAGAATCAATTTCATTACACAAATGTATAGCATGGAAGACCGAACTGGTGTTTACTGTCATATCGTATGTTAAAACAAAGAAATTATTTGCGATTTCATTCGTCGATTGACGTCCATAAAACCATTTAACAATTTGAGTTTTCTGTTCCGTTGTTAACATTTTGAAAAGAAAAATTAACTATACTTAATTGTATCAGAGTGTATTAAATTTAAAGCTATCTAACAATAAGTCAAATTGACATTCATTTTGCAATAACAACCACGGCAACCTATTATAATAATCGAGTGTAAATCACAGTGCATACAAACACATTACATTACTCATATCTTCAGCTATGCAAAAAACGAGCATGGTAGCTAAGCGCCAAATAATGCATTCAAAAGCCCGTATTCAAAATTTCATGGGACAACGTGTATATTTCATAACTTGTAACAATGTTAATAATATGAATAAATATTCATACATATCGTATATATCTTTATTGTTCCACAAAGGGAAAATTCTCTATTTTTTTAATTACGTGTCTGATAAACACATACTTCCAAAAGTAGAAGAGTTCCCTCTTCTCTTATTGGCGTAGAAATTTGAAATACGCAATTATAAAAAAACGCAAGTTCTACGCCTATGAAGTGATGTTACTCAAAATGCTAATATGTTTCTTTTCATAAATCTATGTCGACGTGCGAAATTTTAGCAAAATCGCATTAGCGGATTCATATAAAAAAGATGTCAGAATTGTAACTTCAGCGCCGTATACCGCCTAAACTAAGCAATTTTGTACTAAGGTAAGTCGTCGTCTTAAAGGTCGGTTGTATAATTCAAGTTTAGTCTTAACCTCTAGAGGTACTTAGCGTACGTTTAGTAACAGTTGTGTGTTGTACATAGTAGGTTTAAAGTTTAAGCTCGATCATCTCTGCTTTAGTTACGCCATTAACGTTGCGGGTTTAGAGAAAGCTTAAGAGGGTTAAGTGAGTTGCATAATCTATTTACGTATTTTGAAGCCAAAAATTAATTACCCAGAATGAAAGGCATTTTTGAAAATTGTAAGGAAAAGAAACTATTATATGTAAAACCGTCTAATTTGTTACCATATACATCAGTTCGCTGAATCTGCGATAACATTCCCTTTAGTTCCGATTTCACTCGCGAAGTGGCAACTTTTGGATGGATATAAGCCACTAGTTTTAAAGTACATAGTCATATTTTCTGGAAGTCATTTTTCTATGTTATCTTAAACATTATAAAAACTTCTTACATATCTATCGTTCTAACATATTCTAAATCCTTTTCTTCAACATCTTTGACATATACATTGAAAATCGTTACCGTCCTTACCGAAAAGCAGGGGAGAAGTTATTAAATGTGTTACAACACTGAACATTACGACACTGAAAAAAGAGAATTTTGTCTTTATCATCGATGAACTTGAAGAAATTGTATTCACGTGCCTAACAAATGTGGCTGTTTTATGCAATAGTGAAAAAGTATATGTCGACGGTACATTCAGTTACTGGGTATTATATTCCACTAGCATTTTGCTTACTGCCGAATAAAAAGGAGGGAGTATTCTTACAAAACACTTTTTAACCTGTTGCGAAAAATGTGTCATAATTTCGGTTTAAATCTGAACCAAAAAGTCACCGTAGCGGATTTTGAAATTGCAATCCACGATGCTATAAAAGCGAAGTTTCCAGATTCCGAAGTTATAGGCTGCAGATTCCATTTAGCACAGGCATGGTTCCGCAAAATTCCAAATTTGGGCCTTGTTCTTTATTATAATAACAAAACTAGTGAAATTGGAAAGTGGTCGCGCTATATATTTGGTTTACCATATTTAAATCCATCGGAAGTAGGCGATTGTTATGCTTTTGATTCTTCGGAAATACAACCTCAAGATGAACGTTTATCACGCTTTTCCGATTACTTGGTTGACAATTATATTTCAGAAGAATCCGTTTTTCCACCTAGTTTGTGGGCAGAACTCAGCGATAGCATAGAAAGAAGCAGAATTGCTTGCCAATCTTTCCACGCTAAATTTAAAGCTAGTTTTTATTCTAAGCATACATCAATTTTTCATTTTATTGAAATTTTGAAGCAGTTTCAAACAGAGACTAATAGTTAATTGACGAAGGAGATACTTGTTGAAACTTCATTATAACGCTAAGAAATAAGTAATTAAACTTCTAGAATTAAACACCTGATGAAGCCATGGTATGGCGAAACAATATTGTAGTGGTATTTACAATAAAAGAATTTTTGAAACTAGAAGTTTAATTACTTATTTCTTAGCGTCAGAGACTAATATACAAATTCAAAGTTTATCTGAATGTGCACGAATACGAGATCCAGTCCTGGGTATATGCTCAATGACATGGAAACTGCAACACCAAGAAGTGGTGCGAATTTTTTGACCAAACTTGGTAGAAACGTATAACTAGTCAAACGTAATAATTGATTAAAATTTTGTTGCGATATATCAAGTGGTCATGGCACTTCTGACACTTCATTCAGTTTTCGCTGACATTAATGTGTGTTGTATTTATTGTTTGTGTCAAATTTATTTCAACGGTTTTGTCTTATTATACCTTTGTTTAACGTGTTTAGAGTGTTTTATTATGCCTAGAGTGCGGCAACGTGGAAATTATCGCCAATTAAGCGAATTCGACAGAGGTCGAATTGTTGGTTTGCGAGAAGGTGGTTTTTCATACAGGGAAATTGCAAATCGCCTTAACCGGAACCAATCCACCATTATGAGCTGTTATCAATCATGGACTAGGGAGGGTCAGGAAAGACGCCGAAGAGGAACCGGAGGCCGAAGAAGAACTAATGGGATACAGGACCGCCGCCTTCGCCTAATGGCACTAAGAGACAGGTTCTCCAGTACCAGATCAATTGCTGACGTGTGGTTAGGTAATCAAGGTCGTCCAGTAACCCTTCGAACCGTTTATCGCCGAATTAGGGGTTTCGGCTTACAATCTTATCGTCCACATCTTGTGTTACCAATTACGGCTCAACACCGACAGCAACGTTTGGAGTGGTGTAAATTGCGAATGCATTGGATCGTGGAGTGGCATAAGGTGGTGTTTAGTGATGAATTTCGATTTTGTCTAGGGATGCATGATGGCCGTATGAGGGTCAGACGAAGATGTGTGGAACGTAGTGATATTCAGTTTTCCGTTGAAAGGCATGTGCATCGAGCAGTGGGTGTTATGGTATGGGGTGCTATAGCATATGGGAGTAGGTCTCAGTTGGTGTTCATCGAAGCCACCATGAACGTCCAGCGTTACATTGATGAGGTGGTAGAACCCCATATTCTTCTATATCTTCAAATGCTCGAAGACCCACTTTTCCAGCAGGATAATGCCCCTCCCCAGGTAGCGAGAATTTCAATAAATCGCTTCGAAGAGGCTCATGTCAATATCTTGCCATGGCCACCCAAATCCCCCCGACCTCTCGCCAATAGAACATGTGTGGGACATTATGGGACGAAAACTTATGAATTTAGCCAATCCCCCGCAGACACTAATAGCTTTCCGGCATGGATTACAGGTTGGTTGGGACTCCATACCCCAAGAGGATATCGACCACCTAGTCGAATCAATGCCACGAAGAGTGAGGGAGTGTGTAACTAATAGGGGCGGCTCGACACATTATTAATAAAAATTATGTTAAATTGTGGTAGTCTTTTGTTT
The DNA here is from genome assembly GCA_935421215.2 of Melolontha melolontha. Classification (NCBI taxonomy): domain Eukaryota; kingdom Metazoa; phylum Arthropoda; class Insecta; order Coleoptera; family Scarabaeidae; genus Melolontha; species Melolontha melolontha. The sequence goes on along the minus strand of OW285236.1, from coordinate 191,773,669 downwards.
TTTTTCTTTGAAATTTTAATCAATTATTGCCTTTGAATACGTTTCTACCAAGTTTGGTCAAAAAATTCGCACCCCTTCTTGGTGTTGCAGTTTCCATGTCATACAGTATACGTAAGCAGTGCGTTACTAGAATAATCGATGAGTATAAAAATGGATGTGTTTCGAGATTTGATTTTGTTAAATGTATAGCTTATTTTTATAAACGTTAAATGTAAATGTTAACATGTATTAATGCTTGTATAAAACACAAGCAGGCATTTTTATTTCATTCTTAATTAATAAAATGTTTTGTGGTACTTACTGAGTTTTTCATTTCCTGCATAAATAAATATGTTATCTATAGATTTTAAATAAGTATATGGGTGATTCATACTGCGATAAAGTCGGGGACGAATTCATGAAGCTATTTTTGTGGACCTACTCTTCTCGGGGACAAGTTTATGTATATTTTTTCAGGTACGAGTTTAACTAATATCTTAATTTTATTTCTGGGGACGAGTTTAGGTACGTCCGAGTTAATATGGAATTAAACAAAATAAAGAAAATTGAAACATAAATTTCGTTACTAAAACATTCTTGGAAAATAATGAATAATACCTTGAATCGGCCATCCGAACGAAAATAAGAAGATTCAATTTATATCTAAGAGGTTCAATGTAATTTTCATTACTGTGCCAGAAATATTCACATAGCGTAGCAGAACATAAACAAAAGTCAGGGCGAACTCTTTTTAACCTTAGAAACACTTGCAAAACAAAAGTTTACGATGTTATCATTAGTTCGAAAGATACCACATCTGATGATATTTATAGAATACTATTTGAATTAGTAACATACATAGTGTCGTTTGTTTCTAAACCGTAGTCTCGTGTAATTAATACATGCTTCGTTGAGAGTATATTTACAAATGTCGTTAGTTGTGGCGAATGCTGTAAACTTAATTCAATTTTTCCGATTACATTAAATGTATTACGATATTCTGAGAGATAAATCATTAGAAGATTTCTATATAGTAAATCTATAATTTATGAATAACAATTTGGGTTTTAATTGATGTATTCTTCGTAAATTATTAAACATTCACTTATATGCTATAAAATATTATTAACTAAGTTAGTATTGTGGTGTAATAGCTAGTTCTTAGCGGTCCTTAGCAAAACTGCAATAATACAATAATATACCTACCTACCTGGTATAAAAAAATATATGAAAATCACGTTAATACCGTGCGTAGATACGATTATACATGACACTACCGCCGCCTAAGTAAATGTGAAGCATTAATAGATTTCGTATATAACAAAATAATTTGAAACATACATGAGTGGGTAAAAACCACACCAATTTGTATAATACAAAAGTATTTTTAATAATATAAAATATTATTGAAAATGGGGTGTGAAGAACACAATACAAGTTATATATTTGTGAATGTATCTCCTCTCCAGAGACGCAGATACGTATTTCACCTTTCTACAGGATCGTCGGTACGCCCCTGCTGGAGAAGAGATACATTCAACCAAACATAACTACCTTGCTATCAACCAGAAATTATTAATAGATTTTATCACTGTTTTACATATTAATTATTTGAAGAAACATTATTTCTTGCCGTTATGCATTGTAACATATCCATAAATTATTGTTTTGTCTTCTTGCTCCGCTGGGAATCGGCTTGCAAGACCGATGTTTTTTATGTGTTAGCTTGAGCAATGCGCGAAGCTATGTAGATGCGTGGACTATTGATGGCAGACAAGAACTTGCACTTCTGATATGAAAGGCGTTTGCGATTTAAACTTAATTAATTTATTTACACAAGTACCTTAGAAAACTTCAAACTGGTTGGCTTATGCATTACGATTTAAAGGGAACTGTATTGTATTTAAAGGGAGCTCTGTTTCACTGATAAACTACTTGTTATATTGCCGTTGGTGACTCTGCGTAATTTTTAATTATACTAATCCAAGTAACCAAAATTCTCCAACAAAATATTAAATGGTTTATAAGCACGGGCTGTACGACTGAACGATTATGTGATTCGAAAATTTTCCAACATTACGCTTTCTTGGTAAACTATGGCTATTGCAGTAATAAGCCTTAACAATTAAGTATGCAAATTTAAATACCATTATTAACTATTTATGGTGGAAAATGCAATATTAGAGAACGGACGCAATTTCCATAAAACGCAATCGGCATTTGGAATTGTGTATAACGTCGCTCAGTACATCCGGGCGTAATTCAATGAGGTATTAGTTTGACTAACTCGGACACCTGGTCTCGCCGCGATAACAATGGACAAGCCAGCTATTGTATTGGGAGAATATAGTGCTTTTTAAAGTGTTTTCATGAGCGTAGATAGAAGCGGGGTTTTTATAATGGATTTTATTTATTAATTTATATTTCGTAAGTTAAATAAAGTGCTGTGAGTTAGTTTCTTGTTTTCGTAGTTCTAACTGTTATTTACATCGTAATTTTTGTGATAGATCCTGTTTAATATCGTTTTATTGAATCTATTTCTACCAATTATTTCGACGTAAGAGTGCATTGAATTTCGTTCAGTTTCAATAACTTACGCACACATTTTTAGTTTTCATTTATTTAGATCTAGAGCATTGTTTAAGTTACTTTTTCAGACATGATATGGAAGAATGTCGAGAACGGCATTGTAAAACAATGGCGAGTTGGATTGACGGTCATACTGATTGTATGTCCATTGTCAGTGATTCCGAAATTTATTACAAAATCCGTAAAATATCGTCAAAAATTCGTCACTTAGGATCGCAAACACATCTGAACTCTGTAAAACTTTTATGGCGGCTAATATTCCATTAAATAAACTTAGCAATCCCACTTTAAAAATATTTTTGAAAAAATATACTGGTCGAAATGTTCCTGATGAATCAACTTTACGCAAATATTATGTTTCTAGGTGCTATACGAGAACAGTAGAACGCATTAGAAGCAATCTTTTAAATCAATACATATGGATAAGCGCCGACGAAACGGTGGATATGTTAGGACGCTGTGTGGTAAATGTTGTAGCTGGCGTGCTTCATCCAACTATTCCCTATAACTCATATGTAATAGCAACAAGTGTTATAAATAGAGTTGATGCGGAAACAGTTGCTGAAACCATTAAGGAGAATATGCAAAAAATGCTTCATTCGGACGCCACGTACAAAGAAAAAATACTTTTATTTGTCAGTGATAGTGCTGCGTATATTTTAAAAACAGGCAGACTATTGAAGAAAACATATCCTAATATGCTGCATATTACTTGTGTAGCACATGCTCTCCACAGAATCTGTTAATATATTAGAGACACTTTTCCGGAAGTTGATAGACTTGTATCAGCTTTTAAAAAAGTTTTCAGAAAAGCACCATTGAGAGTAGCTCTTTTCAGGGAAAAATTTCCATCTCTGTCACTGCCTCCCCCTTCAGTAATAACTAGATGGGGAACATGATGGAAGCTACTAGTTATTATGCTGAGAATTTCGATAGTCTAAAACATTTCGTAACACTGCTAAAGGAGGGTGCTAGAAGTATTGGTGAGTGCAAGGAGCTCACACAAATCCCAAATTTAAAAAATCAGTTGTACTTTCTTCACGAAAACTTTGGAAAATTGCCAAAACTAATCACTTATTTTGAAAATCGAAATCTCAAATTAAATGACGGATTAATCACATTAAATGTGGCTGTTAATAATTTGAAAAGTATTCCAAGTGACTTCGGATGTGGCCTCCGGCAAAAGTTTGAAGCAATTCTTAATAGAAACCTAGATTTAATTACATTGCAGCAATTATGTATGGAGACAATTCCACAAAATCTAACGGCTAAATATGAAGAAATAAAAGAATATTTCCAGTATGCACCTATAACCAGTTGCGATGTAGAATGGACGTTTTCTATTTATAAAGATGTACTTAATTCAAAGAGAACAAAATTGACAGAAGAAAACCTTGAGAAACTATTGCTAGTCAATATTAATACTCCTTTACTCAACTTGAACGACAAAATGAACAAATAAAAATGTTCCAATTATAGAAATAAAATTAAAAACTTTAAAAATACAACTTTTCAACAAATACATACGTATTTCGTAATTTTATAGATCACCACCCGTTTGTTTTCCAATTATATAAATAAAATTAAAAACTTTATAAATACAACTTTTCAACAAATAAATATGTATTTCGTAATTTTATAGATCACCACCCGTTCGTTTTCCAATTATATAAATAAAATTAAATATTTTAGTAATACAGCCTTTCGCCAGTACTGCACTGGGTGGTAAGCGTGTCCGTTCTCTAGCAATAATACATACATATTAGTACATATTTGTATACGCACAAATTAATATACAACGCGTACCAAATTCGCATCGCAGATATTCATATGATCTACACATTACCTGTATTATCTAGCTTATCTAGGTCAAATTAATAATCTCAAAAGTTTATATGTACACGCCAATTAAGGAAGTTCTAGGAAACATTTAGAGAAAATTTAATTACATAATTGTTGCTAAGGGCTTATATTCAGGTAAGAAGGTAACTGATTTGATTTACAACTTAGTTTGTAGTGAAATAACCTTCTTAGTTATGTGTTTTACAAGTGTGTAAAATACCTTCTCTTAACAGGAGAATTATGGGTGGTTGGAACAGGTGCCATCGGTGGATCGTTTCTGCAGAGTTTGAGTGATTTTGATGAAACAGTCAGCGACCATGAAGATGTGTCATTTAGGCAATGGTGTGAGGTTGATATAACGTTGCCAAGTGGTCCACGACCACTTCGGTTTCCTTTTATTAGTACATAATTTATTCTACTATATGATACACATAATAACGTGATAATATTAATTACAGGTAGGCCAGGAATTTCGCGAGATACCAACCTCCAAGGCACTTTAGGTACTGTGCTGCTCTTTTTCAATTTATACTTTGATGACCATTTAGTAGACAGAATTGTAATGAAAACTAATATATATGCTGGACAGTGCAGGTTAGGTAACAATCCCAAAAATCAATGGTGTGATGTAACGAGCTATGAAATCCGTATTCTTTGGCAATTAACATCCTATAAAGCCAGATCTCCGACTATATTGGACTAAAAATCCTATAATTGCTACGTCTTTTTTTGTTAAAACCATGCCGTACAAAAGGTCTATAACGATAAAACAGTATCTCCACTATTAGAATAATTCAGATTATAATACCACCGTTCAGCCGAATTTAAAACCCAATAAAATACGGCCGATAGTGTCGGATTTGTACAGAAAATTTTATTTTCCTTCTACTCCAAAAAGAGATCTCATAATTGATGAGTCTTCTTTT